>QLOH01000312.1:0-600000 GCA_026901365.1 Sesbania bispinosa
GAGATTTCCCAAATGGTGTATGAAATTCAAACAACCCAGGAAAGGTCTCTGTGTCTTTGCCAAAATAAGCCTTGAAAAGTTGCGTGCAGCAGAGAGAGATTTGACTCTTCAGAACTTCAGACAAGTCTTCTCACAACTTCAGCAAGATGTGCCACGTCATAAAATACGACTTCAGACGGCTTCAACACTTCAGACGGGTTGAACCTTCAGACGGCTTCAACACTTCAGACAGGTTGAACCTTCAGACGCTTCAACACTTCAGACAGGTTGAACCTTCAGACAGTCTTTATTAAGATTAAAGTGGCTTGCTGAAATCATAGATAAAACATTAAAAACATATGTATCCATGATAATTCTTTTAACCAAATTTGTTAAACATTAAAACTTAGGGATTGAGCTGTCTTAAATCATCATAATCTTCCTTATGATATTTTTGAGACTCAACATTCTCCCCCTTTTTAATGATGACAAATTTGCTTAAAATAAATAAATCTGAAAGGAGTTTTAAATTATCATAAGTGTAATATAAGTATAACTCCCCCTCAGATAAATACTTCTCAGGTCTAACAGTTTCTGATATTTCTCAAATACTCCCCCTGAGACCTGTAACCACTTCAGATTCAGATTTGTTAGATTTTAATACTCCCCCTTTTGTCATCAATCAAAAGGGAACTTCAGAGCAATAATCACAAATCAAGATCAAGAATAACAATCAGATCAAACAATATAATCAAAGCAATCAGAGCTTATAAAAACACATGATACCAACAACTGATTGTATTAAAGCAATGTTCAGACAAACAAAAAAATATAGAATCTGAAAATTAACACAAAACTGAAATAACATCAGACTGGCTACACATCATAGACTATCCATTCTTCTTCAGCAAGGCTGCTATCAGTAAAGCAGAAATCTCTTCTTTAGCCTTGTCAATCTGAGAGATAACAGTAGCCTTCAGTTCTTCTTGCCCAGTTCTGATCTGCAACTGTTCTTGGAGAATCTGATCCTGTTTAGCAACCAGATCAGCATTCTTCTTCTCTAACCTCTTGACTTGCAGTTTCAGTCTTCTGTTCTCTTCTTCAGGGTCCTTCTCAACCTCATATAGCACAATCTTGATGCTCTCATGATAGAATCTGAAAACCCTGAACCCTTGTGGAAGATGATAGTCTTCAGGATGGCTGACAGGAAAGTAGAACTTATGAATTGGAATCATGACAGGCTAATCCTTTGTGAAAGAAGCCATAGGGAATCTGCCTCTGACATACTGATAATTTACAAGAGTAAGGCACCAGGAATATGTCATGGAGTCTTCATCCTGTCCTGAAGTACCAGAAGAAGATCCAACACCTTCTCTGGATATTCCAGTAGGAATGACCACATCCAATCCCTGAAAGAATGATCTAAGCCTCCCACCTTGTTTCTTGATCCTTGCAGGGAACTTCTTATTCCAGGCAGCTTCAGACAAGAACTCATACATCTGTAGATAGTTAGGATAAGTCTTGAGCTCCTTAAACTTGTCTTCAGGGCCTTCCTCCAGGGGATACCTGGGAATGATTCTATCAGGTTGCACTAAGATCTTTGGGATGGCCTGATGGAAATTGCCCTTGGGGGCCTGTACCCTCTCATGCCTACCAGCTTCAGATAGTCCCTTTCAAACAGCTCAGCCTCTGTTGATAGTTGCCTAGCAAAGCTCCAATCCTCATTGGACAGCTTCAAAGAGTCAGCAGAAAAAGGGTTAAGAGGAGCCCACTTATGAGCAGGGCCTTTACCCTTTCTGATCTTCTCCAGCTGACCATAATATGCCTCATCTGAACTTCCTTGGTACTTTGCTCTTACTTCAGCTGCAGTCTGCTTGATAAGACCTTGATGCAGAGAGATAGGGGGCTCATCTCTGAAGTACTGAAGCTCTTCAAATAGATTAGGGAATTTGGGAACCCTGACCTTTCAGTAAACAGGCCTTCATACCTGATGTGTGGAACTTCAGAGGCTAACTCAAAATGCCAATCAGTAAGGGGCCAAGCATAGGGGTCAAAAGTATGGTTCTGTGAAGAAGAAATCCCATACTTTAGGACCTAACCCTCAGCGGACTCAGGAGCATACTCCCTTCCAGACTTGAGAATGGCCTTCTTCATATTGATCTTCTAAGAAATCTCCAGACTGTGTAAGCTTCGTGAAAGTGAAAGGGATGATGATGGTGATGGATGTTGGTGATTCTTCTTCTTCTTGAAGTCTCTGAATCCTTCTTCTCAGGTTCAGTTACAACCTTTCTCCTCTTCCTCTCTCCTCTTTCTTCTTCTCAGGTGAAGGATGGTGGAGGATGGTGTAACCATTGTCAACCTCACCTTGAGCTTTTATAGGGAGGCTCACCACCTTAGATTGCCTTTTCTTTGACAGCTTCCTTTTTCTTTTTTCTTCTTCTTCTCTTCTCCTCATTGGAAAAAGAGGTTTGCTTTGACGAAAATTTGGTACTTTACCAGCTTCATCCATTTCCTCAAGCTGGCTGGCAGTGCTCCTATTACTCTGGCAGGTGGTGCAGGGGCTGTCTGAAACAGCTTTGTCCTTGCACTCTTCCTTTGCTGAGCACTTGATCTTTTCCTTTTCTTAGATGCTTGGGCTATAGTAGCTAGCCTATCATCTTCAGCAATAGCAAGCTGAGAGGCCACAACTATAGCATAGTCAGATTTTTCTTGTTCTGCCTTCTTCTCCAACTCTTCTTGCTCTAATGCAGTAGCAAGAGCTGCTACCTGAATCAGTTCAGGATCTGATGGACATGCAGCTAAGGGTTCTGCTGGTACTGCCTCAGAGTCAGCAATCTCAGCCATCTCTTGAGCTTTCCTTCTGGTTCAGAAGTAGGCTTAGGAGACTTAACAGCTTCAGATGTCTGACCCACAATTTCAGACGACTTTGTCAGAGCCTTCTGAACAGGTTCAGATCCCTGAGTCTGTAAAGCTTCCAGAGAAACTTTTGCTGAGCTCCTCACAGGGAGTTTCTTTCTCTTCTGCTGGGGGGAAGGCTTGGAAGGCTTGAACTCCTTCTTCCTTATATCTCCCCTGAAGCTCATCCTCAAGGACTTCTAAGGTTGTCCTCCTCCTTGCAGCTTTCTCAGACAAAATTCTCTCCTTCAGAGAGGGAGAGGGAGGCCTTGGAGTCAGCTTTATCTGCATGCTCTTCAGGTTGTTCTCTCCAAAGAAAACTGGGCCTTTGTGATCAAACAACAACGCCTTTCTATAGGATCCTGAAGTGCAGAAGGATTCTTGTGATGAGAGTGTTGTGGGGAAAACTGGATGCAGAATCTCTGATCTTCTTTTGCATGTGAAACAAGAGAATGCTGGGAAAGATTTCATCTTCTTTTCTTGATCAGGTTTATCAGACAGAACCTCTCCAATTCTGAAACATGATCCCTGCTTCCACTCTTAGGGATTATGGTGTTCCCTCTATATAGCATGAAGAACCCTGACTTTCTCCAGCATGTATTTTGCATTCAAGCTCTCTGGCTTCTTCTGTTCCATACAGCAACTTGGTGAACTCCTTGTGCCCACCTTTCTTCACCTCCCAGCCTGGAGTGAAGGTAACACCTTCAGCTTTCACACCCAGAATGGTGGAAAGAATCCCTTCATCAACGAACACAGGGATACCAAGCACAGTAGACTTGATGCTGGTATATACTCCCTTAGAGTTGGGAATACCTCTAGCATAAGTCCAGAACTCCACCACACTTTGTTCATGCCATGCAGTGTAGATGTTCTCAAAGAATGGAGTCCATCCTGCTCCATCAAACTCACCAACCAAGTCCATACCAAGGTCTTGAAGCTCCTCTAGGTTAACACCCTTGGTTCTGACCACATTTCTTGCAGAAGATGCCTTAGGTGCCATTGTTGTTGCAGAGAAAAAGCTTCGAGAGAGAGAAAACTTTCTTGACTGTTGAAGAGAGAGATAGTGTGAGAGCTGTAAAAACTTCCTCGACACACTTACTGCTTATTTATAGACCCACGATGCAATGATTTCTGTACCGGCTGCGCAGACTTCGGGTAACGTGCGAAGTGGAAGAGACAAAACTTTAAAATAATGGAAATCAACCGTCTCAGATAGCCACGTCAGCAGTTATTTCAGACATATGAGAATTTCAGACACCCCACAAAGTTCAGACAAGCTATAAGTTCAGACACACTTAATATATCAGACAACAGCATATTTCAGACAATCATTTAGAAAATGCATGTATGTTCAGATTATTGCGTATGAACTTAAATCTATCTTCAGCTAGGGGTTTTGTGAATATGTCAGCCCATTGATGCTCTGTGTCAATGAACTGAATATCAAAAACACCTTTCTGAACATAGTCTCTAATGAAATGATGCTTGATTTCTATATGCTTTGCCCTAGAATGTTGGATGGGGTTCTTGGACAGATTAATAGCACTTGTATTATCACAAAGAACAGGTATAGCAGAGATAGGAATGTTAAAATCCTCAAGCTGATACTTCACCCATAGCAGTTGTGAACAACAACTGGCTGCTGAGATGTATTCTGCTTCTGCTGTTGATACAGTAATGGTGCTTTGTCTTTTGCTTGACCAACTGATCATGTTATTTCCAAAGAAAGTGACATCCTCACTAGTGCTCTTCTTCCATTCTGTCTCCAGCAAAGTCAGCATCACAATATCCTATTAACCTGCAATCTTTGTTCGTCTTATAGCACAGACCAAGATTAGTAGTATCTTTCAGATACCTAAAAATTCTCTTTACAGCTTTGTAATGAGTAATTCTTGGGATCTGATTGAAATCTAGCACGAGACCAAACACTGAACCTTATGTCAGGTCTGGTTGCCAGTTAGATAAAACAGAGAGCCAAATCATTCCTCTGTATAAAAGTTTGCTTCATCTGGTTCTTCCTTTTCATCTTTGCTCAAAGATGCAAGAGGGATGCATAGGAGTTGACATGGGTTTGCAATCACTCATGTTGACTTCTTAAGCATTTCTTTTGTATACTTTTCCTGGTGGATCCATATACAATCAGAATCTTGCTTAATCTAAAGCCCTAAGAAAAATTTTAATTCTCCATTAAACTCATTTCACACTCTGATTGCATCAACTCAGAAAACTCCTTGCATAGGGAAGAATCAGTTGAACCAAAAATAATATCAACAACATATATCTGAACAAGTATAAAGTCTTTGTTAGACTATTTTCTGAAAAGGGTTGTGTCTACTTTCCTCTTTCAAAACCAATTTTTATAAGAAAACTGCTCAGTCTGTCATATCCATGCTCTAGGAGCTTGTTTCAGACCATAAAGAGCCTTTTTCAGTTTGAAAAACATAATCAGGAAAAGCATATCTTCAAAACCAGGGGGTTGTCTAACAAAAAACTTCATTCTTCAATGAACCCATTGAGGAAGGCACTTTTAAGCGTCCATTTGATATAGTTTGATGCCATTATTTACAGCATATAGATAGAAGACTTCTATTTGCTTCTAACCTGGCAACTGGAGCAAAGGTTTCAGTGAAGTCAATACCTTCTTGTTGATTGTATCCTTGAGCCCAGACCAATCTTGCCTTGTTTCTGACCACTTTACCTTCTTCAGACAACTTGTTTCTGAACACCCATTTTGTTCAATAATAGTTTTCCCATGGGGTTTAGGAACAAGAGTCCATACATCACTTCTAGAAACTGATTAGCTCTTCTTGCATGGCTAGGATCCACCCTTTCATCATGCAGAGCTTCATCAATGTTCTTTGGCTCAATTCAGACAGGAGAGCAAGAAATAATTCAGATTCTTGAATTTTGATCTTGTCTTAACTCCTTCTGAAGTGCTGCCAATGATTGCTCCTTAGGATGATGGACTTGTATCTCCAGTTAGTTTCTGAGGATACTATCTGATCTGTCTGAGACTCAAAATTTGTCTGAAGAGGTTCAGTGACAGATGGTTGCTTCAGACACCTGTTCATCCTTCAAGTTTGTTATGATCATTCTCAGCTCCCTACCTGCATAATCATCTTCTAGATCTGATAGTACCTATCAGTCCTCTCTTCTTGTCATTGAATTTTACATGAATTGATTCTTCCACAATCAAGTTCTAGAGTTGAATACTCTATAGGCTTTAGATGTTTCAGAATATCCTATGAAAATCCTTTCAGACTTTGCATCAAATTTACCAAGACATCCTTAGGTTGAGTATAAAAACACTCACATCCAAAAGGATGAAAATATGATATGTTGGGTTTCTTCCTTTCCATAATTCATAAGGAGTCTTTTTCAGAATTGGTCTTACCAGTATTCTGTTTTGAAGGTAGCAAGCTGTATTAATAGCTCTGACCAGAAGGATCTTGGTAGGTTGCAAGAGTTGAGCATGGTTCTTCCCATTCTTGAAAGCTTCTGTTTTTCTTTCTCTCAACAACCCCATTTTGCTGAGGTGTTTCTAGCCACAGAGAAAGTGTGTGAGATCCCATTCTCATCACAGAACAGTTTGGAAAGTTTGGCATTCTCAACTCTCCACCATATCACTTCTGATGACAGATATACAGAATCTTTTTTCATTCTGTACCTTCTTGCAGAATATTGTGAAATTCCTGAAAGTCTCATCCTTGCTTCTTAGGAATAACACCCATGTAAAGTCTAGAATAGTCATCAACCAATGACCAAACCATATTTCCTTACCACTAATGCTTTCTGTTCTAATAGGACCAAACAAGTCAATATGTAACAGTTCTAAAGGTCTGCTAGTGGAAAACAACATTCTTACTTTGAAAAGAGTGTCTTGTTTGTTTCCCTTTCAGACAGCTTTCACATAAACATGTCAGATTTGTAAGAAAGCTTAGGCGTCCTTTAACAAGGTTGTGTTTTGCTAACTTTGAGATTAATCTCAAGCTGGCATGCCCAAGTCTTGATGCCAAATTTGTTTTTCATCTTCAACAGAGATACAACATTTACATTTTGATTTTTCTAGCTCCTTTTAGATCAATTTGTTGTACACATTACTGTGTCTTTTAGCATAAAAAGGATTTGATCAAGAGAGTCTTTGACTATGCATCCTTCGTTTAGTAAAGGAGACCACATATCCACTGTCACATAATTGACTTATGCTCAGTAAATTGTGTTGCAGTCCCTCTACCAGAAGAACATTCTTAATGAGGGAGAGAGGAGACATACCTACAGTCCCTATTCCTGTGATCTTCCCTTGCTGGTTTCCACCAAAGGTGACCACACCTCCTGCTCTGGGCCTAAGGTTTTGGAACAAAGACCTTTCTCTGTCATGTCCGTGTCGTCGCGAGCATCCACTGTCCAGGTACCATTTGTGGGGTTTCCTTTGTCCTGTTAAACACATCTGCAACAGGAATGATCAAGTTTTTAGGTACCCATATTCTTTTGGGTCCTTTCTTGTTAGCTTTGGGCCTTGCTTTTCTCTTGTGTTTGCACTGAGCCACATTGTGTCCAGGCTTGCCACAGTGAGAACACCCAATAACCTTCTTTTTGCCTTTAGTAAAATTTAAGACAGTAGGAGGTTCAGAGATGTTGTGATCACAAAAGCCTAAACCACTTTTGTCAAGGGAATGCCTTTGATTTCCAAGCATTATATTAAGATTTTTTGTTCCTTTGACAAATTTAGCTAAGTCTCTTGTTAGTTCCGCTCAACCTATTTCTGAAGTTTTTGATTTTCTTCAGACGCAGTTTGTGAACTACTATTTTCAGATACAAGGATCTTCTCCTTGAGCATAATATTTTATCTCAAGAGCCTCATATTTACTACACATCTCTGTGTGGGCTTTGGGACAGATTCTTATACTCTTATGAAAGAGTTCCTTGGAACTTTCCTTCAGGTCATCATACATCTCTTGAAGGGTTAAAGGAAATACCTCAGATTCTGAGTTGTCTGATGAGGGCAGGCTGGCCATAAGACATAGATTGGCCTCTTCTGAAGTGTCTTCCTCTTCTTCTGCAGGTAAGACTCATCAAGATCCTCCTATGTCGCCATCAGACCCTTCTTCTTTTTTAAGAACTCTTCTTCTGAAGTTATTCTTCTTTAGTCTTAGGCATTCTGCCTTCATGTGACCTGGTTGTTTACACTCAAAACAATAATTTTGTCATTGTGTAAATCCTTACCTGATTTACCTGATTTAGAGGTAGAGGATTGGTTCTTTCTGAACTTTCCTCTGTTCTGCAGCATCCTCTTGATCTTTCTGCTGAGAAGAGCAAGATCATCATCTTCTTCTGAGCTATCTTCAGAGTCTTCATCTGCTTCTGAAGTTTCCTCAGCTTGCATGGCTTTTATGTTCCCATGCCTAGTCTGTCTGGTCCTGGTGTTCAATGCCAGAGATTTAGTTTTGGATTCATCCTCTCCAAGTTCTAACTCATGGACTTTGAGAGAGCCCAATAGTTCCTCCATTTTCAAGGTGTTTAAATCTTTAGCCTCTTGAATGGCAGTAACCTTGGGTCTCCAAGCCTTGGGAAGGCTTCTCAGAATCTTTCGATTATTATCTCCAGATTCATAAGATCTTCCCAAAGATCTCAGTCCATTTGTTATTGTCTGAAACCTACCAAACATTTGGTCAATAGTTTCAGACTCATGCATCTTGAACATCTCCTATTGATGAACAAGCATGCTATCTTGGATTGTTTGACATTATCAGTTCCCTCATGGGTTGATGCCAATGTATCCCAGATTTCTTGGCCAGAGGAGCATCCATGAACTTTCTCATACTCTACTTGTTCAATGAACATCCGGGTAGAGTTTTGCCTTAGCATTTAATTGAACCTGAGCTCTCTGCTCCATGGACCATTCAGACCTAGGAATGGGTTCATTACCCACGCATGGGAATATAGTTCACCTTCAGTTACTATATCCAGAGCTGATGTTGTTGCTTCATGAACAACTTCATGCGATCTCTCCAGTAATGGTAGTCTACACCATTAAAAGTTGGAGGGCCTTGTCACAGAGGCTCCTTCTGGATGTAGTGGCGACTGTTTAGTTGTGCTTCATCTGGATCTTTAAACCTCAACACTTGTTAGGTGCTCAACCCTGAGTTAAGCTCTGGTACCCCACTGTAGAAACACAGGGAAAACACTAGAAGGGGGTTGAATAGTGTTTCTTTAAATAACTTATAAAGCTTTTCGCAAACAGCTTTTATAATGAAATTTCAGACAGGTTTAAAGGGGCTGTCTGAAGTTTCTTAAGACAGGTTCTGAAAATATGTTTTTAAAACGTTTCTTTCTTTTATAATTATCAAACAGTTTTTCAAACACCTCTTGATTAGAAAAACGAATTGACAAGAGATAAGGGTAAGAAAACTTAGCCACAGAATTTATCCTGGTTCACTCACTACCACTGTGAGCTACGTCCAGTCCCCAATGCCAACTGAGCACTTGGATTTTCTCTTAATCTCAACCAGATTACAAGTATTCTTTGCAGTCAAGCCTCTTCAGGCTCTATACAACCAAGTATTCTTTTTCAGTCAAGCCTCTTCCAGGATCTTACAAACAAGTATTCTTTAGACAACAAGCCTCTCCAGGCTCAAAAACAATTTTACAGAGAAAAGATTGTTTAAGCTCTAAAACTAAACATTGTTTGAAGCTTAACTGTTACAATGTACAAATAATTAAGGTTATACTCAGAATATATGAAATGATGTACAAAGAATTTTATCAGAGTATGTTTACAGAGTAAAACTAGTAGCGTTTTGTTTCTCTTGAAATGTAATCTCTTGTTCTTCTTTTTCGTTGTTTTTAATTATCTTCAGATGAAGGGTATTTATATCAAGTCTTCAATCCGTTGAAAATTCACCGTTTAGAGATAGCATTTAATGCTTTTTATTATCCGTTGTGAGACATGCTCCTGAGCATTCTATGCGTTCTGAAACTTTTCTGACACGTCCAAGGTTGCTGCTGACAAAAAGCTTGCCACAGTTGTTGCTGCCAAAAAACTGCGCTGCAGAGATTTCCCAAATGGTGTATGAAATTCAAACAACCCAGGAAAGGTCTTTGTGTCTTTGCCAAAAACAAGCCTTGAAAAGTTGTGTGCAGCAGAGAGAGATTTGACTCTTCAGAACTTCAGACAAGTCTTCTAACAACTTCAGCAAGATGTGCCACGTTATAAAATACGACCTTCAGACGGCTTCAACACTTCAGACGAGTTGGAACTTCAGACGGCTTCAAACACTTCAGACGGGTTGAACCTTCAGACGGCTTCAACACTTCAGACAGGTTGAACCTTCAGACAACTTCAACACTTCAGACAGGTTGAACCTTCAGACGGCTTCAACACTTCAGACAGGTTGAACCTTCAGACGACTTTAACATTTCAAACAGGTTGAACCTTTAGACAGTCTTTATTAAGATTAAAGTGGCTTGCTGAAATCATAGATGAACATTAAAAACATATGTATCCCATTGATAATTCTTTTAAACCAAATTTGTTAAACATTAAAACTTAGGGATTAAGCTGTCTTAATCATCATAATCTTCCTTGATATTTTTGAGACTCAACACAAAACCCATATCCGGTTGTTGCAGAATTCTTTTTCATATTTGTGAACCCATATCCAGTTGGTGCATGAATTTCTGCTTGGTTTTAAAACTGCAAACCCCTATCCAATTGGTTGCATAATTCTTTTTCAATATCTGTGAACCCATATCCAGTTGGTACATGAATTTCTTTTTGGTTTTAAAACTGCAAACCCATATCCAGTTGGTTGCAAAATTCTTTTTCATAATTGTGAACCCATATCCAGTTGGTGCATGAATTTCTGCTTTGGTTTAAGCTGCATACCCGTGTCAAGTTGGTTGCAGAGTCCTTTTTTATGTGTATTTTCTCAGGTTGGGACAAATTTTGGGTTTATGTCTTTACTAATTCTTACAACGATGATATCAAAAAATCATGGATTACCATATCATCGGGTAAGAAATAAGTAAAGAGGGGCAATTGTGAACACCCAAATTTGTCCAATTCAAGAAACTATAATTATAGAAAATAATAATAATTAAGGAACAAAAATGTGTGAAATTTGAGAGAGGAATAAAAGTGAATAAAAAAAGGAAAAAGAAAAAAGAGAGAAAGAAAGGATTGTTCTTTGCCAAAAAAAAAAAGAGAAGGAGAAGAATGAGAAGATAAAGCCCATTTTGCAACTATCTCGTATTGGGCCAAAGAATTGCACAATCCAGCCCATCAGGCAGATAACACTCACTAACTATTGGGTCCAGAATCAACCCAGGACTTGTGACCTCCTTTTAACTCAGAAAAAAACCCTACCCCTCAAACATTTCACACTCAACTTCTTTAAACAGAAAACAAGTTCAGACTCAAACCCTAATCCCCTGTAATCACCGCCCCTATTTTTCTAAATTAAAGGAAGCCTCTTGCCATTGTCCAGCGGTTCTACCAAAAGTTCATGTGCCACCATCTCAATCCTGCGGACCAAAGAAGCTCTCGGAGAGGTATGCGAAGTGCGAACAGAGGCAAGAAAGGAAAGCCACAGAAGATGGGGAGGGGTGAAATCTAGAGCAATGGAGAGGGAGCACAAAAGAGGTAACCATGTGACCCAAGTGCACTGCTCAAAGCAATAGAGAAGCTCTCAGAGAGGCATGCAAACAGAGGCAAGAAAGGAAAGCCACAGAAGATGAAGAGGGGTGAAATCTAGAGCAATGGAGAGGGAGGACCAAAGAGGCAACCATCTGACCCAAGTGCACTGCTCAAGACAACAGAGAAGTTCTCGGTCAAGATAGAAGAGGAGGATCTTGGATATATATTCAAGGGATACCACCAGAGGGGGGAAGGCTTTTGGTTGGAGGCAGAGAAGAGGGACTTCTGTTTTCATTTGAAGGAGAGAAGGGGTTCGGTTTCTTACTCCTGTATTTTCTTTGATCTGAATAGAGAGAAAAATTTCTGATTTAGAAAAAAGGGAGATTGCACGTGGGATTGAGAGCTGTAAGAGAAGAATAGAGACTTTCCAGCTAGCTGTTGTATGCTTGAAGAAGGTCACAGATTTGTAAATTTATTTTCTTTTCCACTCCCTAGTGTTTTCACATGTTCTGATTTTTGGTTCTGTAATGTTTATTGGTTTATGAGTACCATCTGTTTGATAAAAATGCCTCTTAATGTTTGAATGCTTGAATGTTGTACTTGTTGCTTCGTTCTGAGCCTGTTGGTGCATAAAATTTGTGAGATTTGTGTTTTTTTATTGAAAGTTACTGTGAGGATAACTTGGCATGGGTGTTGATCATTCTCCCTTTAGATGTATTGCTTGTAAAAAATTGCTTGCTGGAGAACTTCTGAATTACTGATAGATGAACCTATATCTCGTTTGAAGTCACATGCTACATGTTATATTCCAAAAGGGGAAGACATTTCACATTTAATGGTTAGTAAGAAACTGTTGAATGCATGGTGTTTTTTTTAATGTTTCCTGTTTTGCTTCACTAACAAATTTGATTCACCCTTAACTTTTTTAAAAAAAAATTAAAAGAAAATAATATATTCTAATTATGATGATATTTTCTTGCCTTTGACTATTTGGTATAAATCAGATTGTAAAAAAGTTAAACTTAATTTACTTATCAATCAGAATGTGATAATCTAATAATTTTATTGATTCTTAAAAAAAATAGACATTAAGAGGAGTAAAAGCTACTGCAGGTGTGGTGTAAAAAAAATTTCTATTCGGATAAGAAAAATTAGGTTTCTTTCTCATTTTGTTTTAATCAGAATTTAATTGCATCTTTAATTTGATTTTAAAAAAAAAAATAAAAAAAATGATATATTGCTTATCAATTTAAATCTGAGCTTTGTCATCTCATAAAGGAAATATGTATATATATATATAAGGGATTGTTGTTGCTGTAAATAAGTAGTATATATTCATTCCATCTCTCCCATCAAGATTAACAATTTCAATCTGCAATTAATTTTATTTTAAAAATAAATGCATGTAAATAAGGAAAGTGTGCAAAATGTGACAATTGTTGGTTTTATTCCAAATGCAAATTTGAAAAGGATTGAGAAATTAAAACCGAGAAGACAGGGATGTGGCTACTGTTAAGCCATCTACTTTCAATTTCATTGCCTTTTTTTCCTTCCTCGTTTCATTATATATATATTTTTTCAAAGTATATATATGTTTAAACACGAAAATAAATTCACATGGAATGTTATTAATTTTGAGGGATTAGGACATCTGAGTTGAGACAACTTGGTGATCCTAATCTTTAGAAAGATTAAATTAATTGATTTAAAGAAAAAATAATTGCTTTATGCGTAATTTCATTTAAATCTTAAACATTAGGACATCTTAGTTGAGACAACTTGATGATTCTAATTTTTAGAAGAAATTAAGTTAATTTATTTAAATAAAATTATTTGTAGGCAAAGTGCCTTTTTAAACTCTTAATATTGGACACCTGAGTTGTGACAAAGCTTGGTGATTTCAAATCGTTCTATATTCCTGAGTTGTGACAGCTTGGTAATCCTAAATTAGTTTTTTGTTAGAAAAGTTAATTTAATTTATTCATTTTAGGCGGTACAATTTAAATATAGGACATCTGAGTTGAGACAATTTGATGATCCTAAATTTTTTAAAAGAAAATTAAATTAATTCATTTAATAAAATTATTTATTTTAGGCAAAGTGCTTTTTTTTCTAACGTTGGGACACCTGAGTTGAGACAACTTGGTGATCCTGATTTGATTTAATATTAATTAATTTTTAATAAAATTGTTTATTTCAGGCATAACGCCTTTTAAATTTTAAATTTCGGAACATCTGAGTTGTGACAACTTGATGATTCTTAAATATTTTTATTTAAAAATTAATCATTGTAAACTTATATATTAGGACATCTGAGTTGTGACAACTTGGTGATCTTAAACTCAAATTAACTCTTCACAGTTGTTTTCTCTGGAAATAATCATCTTATCTCAATTCTTTCATTATTTTTTTTTGTTCGTCTTCTTCCACGTAATTTATATTATTTTAGGAAAAAATAAATATTCTAAAATTTATCGATAATTTGCACAATTACTAAAGGTAACCATTCTTTGAATGGATGTATCAGGGGTGCAGTGGAATTAAGTTTCCACCCTTCCCTATGCATAAATAGACTCCCAAACTCAAATTATTTTCAAAGGCTAGTATTGCAAAATCAAAAGGTTTTTCCAATTATTTTCCTCAAATAATAATTGGTGGCGACTTCCATTATTTTAAATTCTCATTATTTTTCGGGTCGTTACAAACAACATAATTGCCTAATTAAAATAATAGTGTAACTGCCCGAATTAATTAACACAAATCAGCCACCATTTCCCAAGTTGGCCGCCCACCATGTAAAGAATTGTAACAGCCAACATACAAATTATTTGAATCAAAAGAACTCAGCCAACTTAATAAAAGAATGTTGGCCGCCCCATTTAGCACATAAGCCTTCATCCTTGAGTTGAATTTATAACACCATGAGGCAATTGATCAACTTAAACTTCATTCTTCAAGTCTTGGTTCTATTTTAGTAAGGGCTGCCAACACTTGTTGCAAAGCTTCCTTAGCTCTCCTTGTCCTTGCCCTTGCCATAGGTCCCCCAAGTCCTTCAAGTGCTTCAAGCTCTTTGCTCTTGGTCATGTCCTCATCAACAAGGAAGATAACTTTTATGCATTTTCGCTTGAGCGAGCTTCATCTCGCTTCAGATAAAATCAGGCAAAGAGTCCCTTAACTCTCTGTCTCATTTTCGCTTGAGCGAGAATGCTCTTGCTCAAGAGAAAATATCAGCAGAAATTTACCCCATTTTGTCTAATATTTTCGCTCAAGTGAAAAATACTCTCGTTTGAGCAAACATCTCACAGAATGGAAAACTCTCAATTTTCATTCCCTCTCACTCAAGCGAGCTAGTTCTTGCTTGAGCGAGAAAGGGGCAGTGTGTAACACCCGCGTTTTTACCGTTTTGCCGTATTGTGTGTTTTATTGAATTTTGAGTGATTAAAATTATTTTTAATCATCAAAATTTATATTTTTGAGTTTAGGAATGAATTTCATATTTTTCTAGAATTTTTGGGATTTTTGGGATTTTTCTATGAAAAATGACCTTTTTGCCCATCCTGTCTCTTGAACCGGACCCGAATACTCTTGATCCGGGCCAGAAAAATTGCACAAAACTTTCATTTTCTCCTTCTAGAAGTCGTGCATGTGAAGAGCCATGCATGGAAGCCACTTGTTATTTTCTTTCTTTTTCTCCAAAACCATATGCAAATTGTAAGCTTTATGTCACTTAAACCCATCAAAGGTCACTTTTTCTCTTTCACACATGCAAGCCTTGATCATTCTCTCATTTCTTTCTTTCTCCCCTTCTATTGGCCGTGAACCTTCTCCTATTTTCTCCCAAAAATCTTCAATCTCCATTAAGCACTTCAAGCCAAGGTTCCACCTTTGAACCAAAGCTTTAAACACCTAGCCTCCAAGCCTTAAAAAAACTCTTGTTTGGTGATCAAAGGAGAGATCTTTGGAGCTGTTTTGAGGAGCTGTTTTCTGCACCTTTTCCTTGAAGAAATTCTTAGGTAAAGGGGGGGAGAACTTGAACTCTAGTAGGATTCGTGACTAGAGTCAAGGATTACCCTTGATCCTTGTCTTTGATCATCTTTTTCTCTTTGAAAAATCAACTCGTGGAACCTATTTTTGAGTATAATGGTTCGGATTGTTTGAGTTGGGTTGTTTGTGATATTTCTATGTTATTTTAATGCTTGAAAAGTGCTTGGATTGTGATTGTTGATGCATGCAAGCCAAGGAAACAAATTTTGGAAAAAATTCTCCTTTTTCCCCTAAAAGCTCTTGGCTTTGAGGGATATTTTGGGTTGCATGTGTTTCAAAAATTTTTTTGATACTTGGAATGTGTTTATATGTTGAATTTAAGAGCATGCATGAAGTTTTTTGAGTTTATGAAATTGTTTGGATGTTTGATCCTTAAAAATGGTGCTTATGGGCTTGAAAATAAAGTTATGAACTTGAATATGTGTATGGATGATTTTGGATGAATTAGTATGATATTTGTTGTTTATAATGCTTGTTGATGATTGTGTTGAATTTTAGTAAAGTTTGGATGTGTTGAAAAATTGGAGTTTTGATGAACATTCGAGGTGTTCTTGATGTTCTTGAGTTGTTCTTGATGAAACTCATCAAGAATGCTTTTTGATCTTGAAAAGATCAAGTGTTGAAAAGCATGTTTATGGGCTTCGGTGGTCCAAAAGGACTAAGGAGCAATTTTATAAACAAAAGGTTTAAAGTGCAAATAAGGAAAAAGCTTTTAAGATAATAAAAGAACTAAATTCGGAATTTTAAATTTAACCCAAGTAAAAGTCAACCCAAAAGTCAATGTTTTAAGTTGTCATGAGAAAAAATGAATTCCTAAGAGTTATCAAACCTTTGGGCCCTTAGTTCAGGCCCAAAACCTTCAAAACAGAGAGTCAAAGACTCATTAAAAGTCAACCAAAAATAATTTATGAAATTGGGCTTAGGTTAGAGTTGAACTTCAACTCTAATCCAAGCTATTAAGATTAAAACTTAGAAATTAATTAGTGGGCTTAGCTAATCTAATTATCTAAGTTAATCAATCTAATCTACTTAAGTTAATTAAGTGAAGAATAATTAATTAAGGCTAAAGTTAATTAACCTTAATAAATGTTAATCTTAATCTTAATCACTAATTACTAATGAGGTATTAATTAGGTAATTAAGCCCTAATGATGATTAAGAACTAATTAATTATTCTTAACCTTAATCAAATATAATTAAAAGCTTAATCCAAGATTAAGGAAGAGATTAAGGGATAATTAGGAATTAATTAGGACCTTAAGTAAGGATTAAGATTGATTATAGTTAGATAATGAGGACTAATTATAATTGAGGGTTAAACCCAATCTTAATTAGATATACAAGACAAATTAAGATAGGAAATACTATCCATAAGACACAATCATAAGTCTTAGTAAATTATAGGACTCAAGTGGAAATGAATATTGATTCAAAGAAGAATATTAGTACAAACTACCTTAAAAGATTATAACCAACACACTCTTTCTGCATAAGATTGAGAAGCTTAGTGAGAGAGTGCGGTTCCAACCCAAGATAGGGTTTGGTTTTCCTTGAAGGAAAGACATTGAATCGGGCCGTACCACGGGTAAGTGGTGACGTTGAATGATTCGATGGACTTTGCCTGTAAGGACTGTGTATGCTGAGAAAGCATTTGTTTGGTTTTCCTTGAAGGAAAGACATTGAATCGGGTCGTGCCACGATAAAGTGGTGACGTAGAATGATTCAATGGGCTTTGCCTGTAAGGATGTAATGTTGTAAGCATTGATTGTGTGACATGCATCATAAAGCATTAATGATGATCAAGGTTGAAAACCTTACGACCTATATGGCAGTGACACTTTGGTACAGTGTGAAACTGGTTGGGAAGGGTGCACTAGGTTTTGCAAAGAACGTCAACGGGTCCGGTAAAGGACGCCAGCCCTGAGGATAGTCGAGTTCCAGAAAGGACATCATGAGACGTAGGCTAGCTCCCTACTGTCGAGTCCGAAGGGGGCAGGCTTGACTATCCTGTCGCTCTCATGGTTTCGGGGTCAGTTGAGATTGTCTGGAAGGACGCATAAAAGATTTGGCCAAAAGAAAATGAATAAGCAATGCTCCTTGTACTGATTGCTAGTACAGACTCTAACTCCTGATACGTTGTACATATATGGTCGGGCAGTTGTTGTGTGCACTGTGGTGGTGATGTTTCCCTGGGCCCTCATGCATTAGTCATTGCATTATAGTTGCAAGGTTGCATTCAAATGAGTGTACTATGATGACATGTTTGTGATTGCTTGTTGATTGATCTGTGTGGATCATCCCTATGTGCTCTAGTTCATTATATCCTACGTGTTGTGAGTTCATGAGATGTTCACACCCTTCCTTTCTATCTTTTGTTGTTATATTCTTCTCGTTACGTCGATAGCCGGTATCGGAGACTTCAGCTATGACATCAATGCGAGTGCAGTTGCGGTGGATGCCGAGAGGAACATGGAGGGTGATAGATATCCCTCGTAGATGCGAGTTCACTAGGGAAGTCCGCATCATCATTACTCATCCCGGACTCTCGCTTGTACCAGAGTTGGATTTCATTGTACCTGTGACTCTCGAGTTTCCGATGCCACCTAACTTGGTGCGCCATATGACTTTTCGTCCTTCACGTCGTCGCCCCGCTTCTTCTTCGTCGTCGTGGTCATCTCGGATGGCTGATATGGTCGGACCAAACTCTCCTAGGTATTCATCTTCTTTTGAGGCGTCTGATTCTCAGCCTATGCGCCCTGATGTGCAAGGCCGCTCTCTCACAAGTAAGCTAGATCTGATTGTGATTGACGACACCTCGGAGGAGGAGGAGGATCTAGAGGAGGAGCCGGAGGAGGATTCTTCTAGCGACGATCCCTCAAAGGATTTTGGGATGATCACCATCGGAGACGCTGGGAGGAGGAGCAGTAGGGTGTTCACTGCTGAGTCGGGAGATGACGAGTAGGACTAGTGTAGTTTTGAGTCTAGGTAGTAGCAGCTCTGATTTAGCGGCCTCTTATTTTGTATTTTGGTTGAGGTCCTGTTTATTTGGTCTACTACCAGAACTCATATTTTGATGTAGATATTTGGGTGGCTTGAGAGATACACTGATGTTATGTTTATATGTATATATATTTCATGTCGTTTTCCTTTTTCCTTATGCTGATTTTATAACTGCGTGTATGGTGTGTATGTGCGCGATGTGGTAACCATCTAGACGTTTTTGGAAAAACAAGTTTTGAAATTAAGGAAAGGATATTTCATATATGCTTAAAAGGGAATTAGAGAGGTAATGGGTTGACGACGACTAGACCCTTTTAAAAATATATATATATATTTCCGTATTTTGACGTTTCTAAAAACAGTAAGTTCAATGGTCACGTGTTATATGTGATGTTCTTAGTGGTAAAACTAAGGGTGTCGCACAGTGCTATGCCCTTTTCTCTATTTTTAACCTTCTTTCACCTAATTTCTTTTATAAAAACTTTTATACTCATAATTTCACATGTGAAAAATGATTTCAAATTTTGGGATGTTATTACAAGTTTTTTTGGGTACAATGGGAGAAAAGAAAGGAAAAAAAGGAAAAGAAAGGACAGAATGAAAAACACTTAAGCTCTCAGGAAATGAATCCCTAAGGCATCAACGAGTAACACATTGCTCCTCTCAGAAGGGGGGGTTGTCCAGCAGCTGGAGAGGAGCGTCTTCACGGGCACCTTTCTTGGCCAAGAAATCCACAGCTGAGTTTCCTTCTCTGAGGAGGTGGTGAATAACAACATTCCAGCTTTTACTGAGTAAGTCTTTGATCTCCTGAATGATTGAAGCATATTTGTGAAAAGAGATGTCTTCCCTGTGGATCAAATGGATAGCATGTGGAGAATCTATATAGCAAATAAGATTGGTGAAATTTCTTGACCAAGCTAATCTGAGCCCACTCAAAATCCCCTGCAGTTCAGCGTGGGTGATGTCCGTAAAGCCCAATCTCCCATGGTACCCTAGAACCTAAGCTCCAAGAGAGTCACGAAAGAGGCCACCGAACCCAGAAACACCGGGATTTCTAAGGGAACTTCCATCACTATTCAAGGCGATAAAACTATCGTGAGGAGGAATCCAAGCTACTGATCTTTGAGGTATGTCTGAATTCTGATTGTTCATAGAAGCTGCAATATCCATCCCTAATCTGCAAATTTTCTGAAAGATATAATAGTTTGATTGACGATCCAAACCTCCTAAAACAGAATCGTTGCGAGCTAGCCAGAGTTGCCAAAGAGTTGCAGGGAAATGAATCGGATTAGAAGAGGAATTGGTACGAACCCAATCCCTAAATTGCTCCATACTTATGTTTTCAATTATATGCACACCAACTGTTTGCCAAAACTCTCTAACAGGTTTGCAGTCCCTAAAGCAGTGGACTAAGGTCTCAGATTTTTCATTACAGTAGAGTTACAGGTATCCGAGTCAGCAAGGCCCCGCGAAGCTCTTATGGAATTGAAAGGGAGGGAATTGTGCCAAATCTACCACAGGAAGAATCTTATTTTATCATGTATCTTTAGCTTCCATATCCACCTCCAAGCATTATCTTGATCATTGTTATGATTTGATTTTCTCAAACCACCGATATCCAGTTGAAGTTGTGTACTTCCCATTAGGAGAATCTTCCCATCTGAAATTGTCCTGAATGTTGTCATTTAAATGAACCTGTTTTTGAAGAATATTGTTCTGGATAGGTTCTGGTATAATTGTTACAATTCTGCTGAGATGCCAATGCCCTTCCTGCCAAACATCCTTAATTGTAATGTTAATATCTTGTATGTTGACATAATCAACAAGATTACAAAGTTTATCTCCATTTAGCCAAGTATCATAAAAGAACAAAGATGAACCATTTCCTATTCTTAATTCATAACCATCTATCAATTTTTCTTTGGCCTTAGATAAAGAACGAAACACATGAGAGCCACAGCTATTTGGAGTGTAAAGATAGGTAGAATTAATATTATATTTGTCATGTAAAAGTTGTACCCAAAGTTTGTCTTTGTTATTGATCATGTCCCAAACTAGTTTTCCTAGGAGAGTCGTATTCTGATTCCTAGCAGACCTTATGGCTAGACCACCCTGATTTTTAGATCTAGTAACTTTTTTCCAATTAATTAGGTGTATGCCTCGGCCATGATTACTACTCCAAAGGAAATTTCTAGCTATAGTATCAATCCTAGAACAAATGCATTCAGGCAGCCATTGGATTTGCATGGAGTACAAAGGAATAGAAGTTAAAACAGACTTAACCAAGGTTAATTTACCTGCTCTATTAAGCATGTTACTCTTCCAAGAAGCAAGTTTTTTAGATATATTATCAATGATGTAATTGTAGTCTTGGTTAGTACGCTTACCAGCCTTGACAATGAACCCCAAGTATTTACCTAGGTCATTTGTGAAGCGGACACCTGGAATGGAAGTGTACTTGTCTTTCTTTGTAGTTGAAACATTCTTTGATGTGAAAGCTCTAGATTTATCAGTATTAACCTTTAAACCTGAAGCTTGACAAAAGGATGTTAAGATATCATTCATGAGTCTAACTTGAGAAGCCTTACCTTGAAGGAATAAAATGGTTTCATCTGCAAAAAATAAATGTGAGATTTTTGGACCATTTTTAGATATTCTCATAGGCTGCCAGCTTCCATTGTCAACTGCTTCATTAATCTGTAAATCTAGGCGCTCCATGATAAGTATAAATTATGTGATATTTTCCTATGTTTTTATTACACTTATCAAGGCTAAAATGGTAATTTATGCCCCAAAATAATCCCTTTTATGAATAATTGTAATAATTGTAATTATTTAGTTTGAATTTGAATTTGATGCTATTTTGATTAGAAACCTGTTATTTTGTGCAGATTTATGGAAGATTTGGAATATAATAGAAAATAGCATTAAATGAGGAGATTGTTTGCAGATTTGAAGTTTAAATGAAGACAAAATAAAGATGAGATCAGCAGCCATTTAAACAAAGGATCATGTGGATAACTTTCCCCAATTTGAATTCAAGTTCAAATAAATACAAAATCAAGCCAGAAAAGGGAAACAAGGAAAACCAATCAAGCAAAGGCAAGATCAGAAAGAGATCAAGTGGATAAATGAGGAATTGAAGAAAGTCTACAGCGTGTTTCACGCTTCACCTGCGCTTAGCGCAGGTGGAGCGCAACTTCCAGAAAGACACGCTTCATCTGCGCTTAGCGCAGGTGAAGCGAAAGTCACGCACCAGCTTTTAAAATGCAAATACAGATTGATCTCTTCCTGATTTAGGTTAGGTTTTCCCAGTCTATAAATAGGACATTTTGTACAGAACACGAGAGACGACGAAGAGGAGAGAGGCATAGAATAGAAAGATAGACGCACAAGGATTGAAGAAGGTGACAGATTGTTCAGTGGTTTGTGATGGCTACCATGAGTAGCTAAGCTCTCCAGTAGGATTGGATGTAGTGGATTCAATCCCCGAGTGTATGTGAATTCTCTTGTTTTTAATTATAAATCATGTTTTTAATTATATCGGTACTTTTATGTTGTTCTTAATGCATTACTTCCGCACGTGCGTCGGAGTTGTAGGCTAGTGATCAGGATAACACAGAATGAGATTTCCGTCTAGTATTAGAATTTAGGGGAGCCTAGACATAGGAAACCTAACCTCCGATTGCTAAAAGTACTCGTTAATTATATGGAAATATAGGTGGGATCTGATGATTGAATTGTTTTGGTGAGTGACAGCCCGTTCATAGGAGCATCTATAGGAACATATAGTTAATTGATAGTAACATAATTGAAAGTTAATTGTATGTGAGGGATAAACGGGATCTTGTGATTGATGGGGTAGTGACAGCCCTTGATTGAAGAGCATTTATAGGGAAGTACAATTAATGGACAATTCAAACAAACAAAACAATAATTAATTAATTAAGAGCTTAATGAGCCGAGGGTAATTTGTCGCTTAGGAGAGCCCTCATGGATTATCTTTGAGTGGTAGGCTACTGGTGACTCGGGGTTTTATCAATTCAGTTTGGCTAAGGTATAATTAATAACAAATTTATAATTAAAAGAAGGGATTCACATACATAAGGGGTGCGAAGCAGCGAAGTCCAATCCTAATCCAAGTAAATCAATCTTCCCTTATTTTATTGCTTACTTTTATTTTCACCATTTAAATTCCGCACATTAATCATTCTCTTAAAAAGTTGCTCACTTGGTAATTCGATCACTAAAATCTTGCAAAGTGAACCACTCCCTGTGGATACGATACTTTATACTTACTATTATATTGCTGAACTTTTGGTACACTTGCCAGAATTTCATCACTCCATAACCATCACAAACAAATAGGGAGATAAAGGGTCTCCTTGCCTTAAATATCTAGTAGGAGAGAAAGCTGGCAACTTATTCCCATTCCAAAGCAAAGAAAGAGAAGAGGATGTTACACAAAACATAATGAGTTGGACAATAGACTGCGGGAAACCAAAAAGGAGAAGAGTTTGTTTAAGGAAACCCCAATCTACTCTATCATAGGCTTTTTCAAGATCTAATTTAAAAACAAGGCCAGGTTCTTTTCTTAGACTTATGTATGTAGTGGAGAATTTCCTAAAGGATAATGGCATTCTCAGGAATCTCAGCAATACCCCTATCTGGGATGAAAGCACTCTGAAAGGGACCAATGAGATCAGAAATATAAGGTCTAAGTCTCTGGACAATAACTTTGGCTTGAACCTTATAGATGACATTGCAGAGACTAATAGGTCTAAACTCCTTAAAATTATTAGGACTATCAACTTTAGGTATGAGAACAATAAGTGTTTCAGCAAGCCTAGGATCAAACAGACCACTTATGAAAGCATTTTGGATAAGTTTACAAACATCATCCCCAATTATGTGCCAATATTGTTTAAAGAAAAGGGCTTGAAACCCATCTAGGCCAGGGGCTTTGAGGGGTATCATGGAACTAATAGAAGCAAACACTTCATCTTTAGAGACATGTTTGATTAAGTTAGCAACACCATCAGAATGTAAATTGGGGCACATGCTAGGGATAAATGAATTTGTGTAAGTCAGGCTAGGGGGACAAAAAAGATTTTTATAAACTCTAACAGCTTCAAATTGAAGGATTTCAGGGTCATCACACATTTCACCATTAGGTAGAGTGAGTTTTTGGATTCTATTCCTTCTTCTACGAATAATGGTTTGGGCATGAAAATACCTGGTATTTCTATCCCCAAATTTAACATTATCTTCTCTAGATTTTTGGTACCAGTGGATTTCCTCTTGCTCCAGAACCTTATTGTATTCTTTAATAAGATCATCTTGGAGATAGGTGAGTGCTGCAATATCCACTTACTCAAGCTTTTTTTGAATACCCTGGATCCTTCTCTCTAGTTTAATTTTCCTGTGCTTCAAATGACCAAAAACATTAGTATTAAAATTATTTGAGTCTTTTTTTTACCTTATCTAAGGAATCCATAACATTGTTTGCACGATTCCAAGCTTGAGTTACAACATTCATGTAATCTTGATGGGTGATCCAAGCAGCTTCAAAGCGAAACGATTTATTTCCTTTAATTCTCGGACCCACGCCAAACTTAAGAAAAATTGGGTTGTGGTCAGAGTGAAGCTTACAAAGATTTTCAGCTATAGCATTTGGGAAGGCTGGCTTCCAATCCAAATCAGCCAAAGCGCGGTCAAGATTTCTGGATATAAGTCTGTTGCCCTGGCATCTTCTCTGCCATGTGTACCTGTTCCATATAGTGTGCACATCGAAAAGATTACAATTGTCAATAAAATCTCTAAAAATAGTTGTCGTGGCAGCATTGAAATTTCTCCCTGCCTGGTCAGAAAATAGAAGAATTTCGTTAAAATCACCAATAAGAAGCCAAGGCTTGTTAATGATAATTCGTAAATTTTTTAGGTAGTTCCAAAGGAGGTTTCTATTAGTGGGGTTAGGACTTGCATACAAACCAGTGCAAACCCAGTCATTAGAACCTTTAGTAATGAAAAGGGTAATAGAGTGGGAATTGTTTCCAATGACAGAAAACAGTATAATTTAGATTTATTTTAGATAAAGCCCACAGGCCCCCAGAATGGCCATTAGCTTCGATAATGTGAAGAGGATAATAGCCACATCTGTTCCAGAAATTTTGTGTTTTTGAAAACTTAACATGAATTTCCATGCAGAAAAAAATATCTGGATTATGTTTTCTAATGAGCTCTTTCAAATGACGATGGCTAGTATTGCTACCAGCTCCTCTAATGTTCCAAGATAGCAAGGAAAAGTCTTTAAAATCATAATTCATTATATTCATAATGATAATTGTAAAAAAAAATTAAAAGGATACACCATGTAGCTGTTAAGCATCTGCTGGTGGTGTTTCCAGGACCAGGTCCTCATCTAGATCATCTTCTGAACTTTCATCCATGTCTATTTCCTCATTGTCTGATTGGGTTTCATTTTTATCAGGTGGTTTTTCCTTTTCTTCCAAAAGGCAACGCACGTGATCAGGGGTGCTGACTTGATTAGCATGATGAGAGGGATCTCCTTGGGCAGAATCGTGGTGTAGATTTAATTTGGAGAGAGCTGCCACGTTGGTGTTATCATGTGATTGGTCATCAGGTAGAGCCTTTGGGTGATATCTTGATTTAATAGTTTGCTCCAAGATATTTTCTTTGCCACCATCTGTGGCTTGAATTTAGCCTTTCCCTTGTTGGCATTTTCCACCAGTTTTGCGATATCAATGGTAATAGGTGGGGCTACTCTTGGTCTCTTTTTCCTGACCCATTGTGAATTAATTGGATTTTGAATTTTGCTGGGCCCTTCCTGATTAATAGTCGTATCTGGTTTGGCTTATTTATCCTCAAGCACATTGAATTGGTTGATTATGGTTGGTTCCTTTTTTAATTGGCATAATTGTTGGTAATTTTTTTCCATTATTTGTCTGACGTTTTTTTACGTGTAACCGTTAGCCAATCTCCATGAAGAGGATCATCTGCATTAATCACCGTATTAGCAATTGAATTATTACCATAATTAGAATTGTTACCGTTTTGAGAATTGTGCCCACTGCTAGACGCGCCACCCTGCTCTGCCGGAGTTGGTGGTTGAGTCACCTCTTTTCCAATGATTTTTCTTTTGGTACAGTCTCTTGTAATATGGCCATAGCAACCACAATTGGAGCAAATAATGTGAAGGCCTTCATATTCTAATTTGTACCAATGATCATGAATTTTAATCTTACCCACTACAGGTTGATTACGGTCTATTTTGACACAAACACGTGCAAATCTCCCTCGTTCCACTTGTAAAGTATTGGTGTCCACTCTGACTGGAGTACCTATAGCTGCAGCCATTGCTAAAAGAAAACTTTCGTCATACCAAGCCAAATTTAATGAAGGGATACGAACCCATACCATTGTTTTTTGCACCTTAACTTCTGAGGATACGAATTCTGGAGTCCATGCTGACACAGCTAGGTAATTATCAAATAGCATCCATGGTCCTCCATCAATCACTTTTTCCCTGTCGTCAGGACGATCAAACTTCACCATGAAAAATCCATTATCGACGTCCATGATTTCAAATCCCCCAGTTAGTTTTCATAACTTGGGAAATCTCTCTCGCAAAGTACGGTATCCAAACATTTTACCCAAGAGTTTGATGATCAAAGTGTCATACCAAGGTGCACATAGGTCATGAAAGTCTTTTTCATCCACATGAACTATAGGAAGAAGACGATTGTCATCCTCTAACGTTATTTTCACTAATTGTTGAGCCAACAAATCCATTTTGACACGTTGCATGGGGGGACTTTGTCACCCAAAACCTTGTCACGGAAGGATATCTTTGGTTGCATCTTATCTGGTGGTTTAGCTGGTGGTGGCTCCGGAGGATCACACGGCTAGCAGTGAACTCAAAGTTTGACATGAAATCCTTCCTTTAGCGATGAGAGAGAGAGGGGGTAGAGAGAGGGGCGCGGAAGGGACGAAGCGTTGAGGAGTTTATTACAAGTTGTTTGTTGTTATTCTATATTCTTGCCTTTTTTGCAATCTTCTTACGTGTGGGATGCCTCCCTTTTTGGGATTAGGGATTAGGTTCAACAATAGTCTGTCCAGCTCCTGTTTTTATTTTTGCATTTCCTATCTTGGTAGATTAGTCAATGACAAGTAATATTGATGTTCAGAATAAAGTGTAATACATCGACATTATACACATGTTTTTTTTATCGGAAGGAACTATTTAAAAAAATACAAAATTTTGAGAGTACAATCTTAAAAAAAAACAATTTAGGAATGAAAGTAAAAAACTCTTTAATTTTATAGACAATAAAAACATATTTTAAATATTTCTCTCTGTAAATTAGACTCGATTATATCTTTAATTTTAGAAATGATAGTTGTACATCAATATAACAATACAACTAAGAGGGATGAAGAGAGAAATGTGAGATGTGATTGGTGATGTGATGGAGAGATATAGAGAAAAAAAATGTGTTGTATAAATTATTGTATATTTTTATCGTGTGAATTTATTATCTCATAATTTTAATCTTCATAAGAATCAAATAAGAGAAGACTTGACGAGAAGGAAAGAAGAAAAGAAGGGGAATTGAAACATTTTTTAATATATTATGCTTCCTAGTTCCCACTCGTTCCTCTCACTACTCACTCACTGCTGCAACTGCAAAGGCAAATCTCCACTTCTACTTCTACTTCTTCTTCCTTCTCTTTCTCTCCTTAATTTCTTTCTCTGTAGAACCAAATTAAAGCTTGGAATCAAAGCTGCGACGGCAATGGCGGGTTATCGAGCGGACGACGACTACGACTACCTGTTCAAGGTGGTGCTGATCGGTGATTCCGGCGTCGGCAAGTCGAACCTCCTCTCGAGGTTCACGAAAAACGAGTTCAATCTCGAGTCCAAGTCCACGATCGGCGTCGAGTTCGCCACACGCACCTTGAACGTCGACTCCAAAGTCATTAAGTCCCAGATCTGGGACACCGCTGGTCAGGAGAGGTCCTTTTCTTAGCTCTCTCTCCTTCTTCTTTCTCATTGTTTCTTAAAATGGCATTTGGTAATGAATGATGTCTCTTTTAGTTAGCAATATTTTCTCTTTTGGTTGTGTGGATCGTGATAGTGCGAAGCTTGAACCTATGCGATCCAGTTTAATTGCAGTGCTTATAATAAGTATAAGTTACTAATGCTAAAATTTTCTTAAATGCTTCGATGCGATGGGTAGGGCAGTGCGTGTTTCTCTTTTGGGTTCAATTTGTTTACTTAAATTAGTAAGTGTCTGGTTTAAGACATTAGCAGTGGAATCAGGACTATCACTATAAGGGCGTCTATAATTGAGTTTCGCTTAATTATCCAGATGTGATGTAAACTTTAGGTCTCACATGTTAACAAATTTAGAGAGTTGTGCAGTACCTCGATTAGTAATCTCCATTAATTAATGGTAAATGAATATTGCCACTGGGCTTAGTTTTTAATTAGTTCATTCACTAGTATTTTCTTGATGAGCTGACATCGGAACTGTTGCATAAATCACTTAATTTGTGAGCTTATATCCAGGTTGTCATTGTTGTGCTTTTCTACATTGTAGATTTCTAAGGATTTGAAATGTTGGCAGGTTTGGTTGGCTTTGATCATCTGAAATCTCAGCCGAATAGTGGCATAAGTCAAGCATGCAAAGGCTTTTTTCATTGCAATGTAGTCTGAGAAATTTAGAATTTCCATGACCATAGTCATTTCTCGGGAAAAAAGTGTATAATTTTCTTCTAATGGGTGAAGCAGCTGGGAATTTTACTAACTGTTCACCGACTTGATCTTCCCTTTGTTTGGGGGCAGAGGGATTATTTTTCTATTAAGCTGTGAAATGATCACTAAGTTGATTATTCCCTAAGCCTGACCCTCTCTTTCCTTTAGGGCAAGTACACTTCAACATAGCATTTGCCTGAAGTAATTTTGAACTTAGGTGATCTATGTTTGTATTTAGCGCCACCATTAAGATAAGCATCAAACGTAGTTTAGCATATAGCCTCTAACTAGTAGTTGCTTATGTGCTTCAATTTGATGGATCATGTCATGAAAAATATCTTGAAGTTGTTATTCTGGACCTTTCTCTTGGCCCACCCAATCTGAATGTCTACATTTTAAGTTGAATTTTGAAGAAATAATTGATCATACTCCTTGTGGTTTTCATTGTATGTTATCTGTTATGGTACACTTATGACACTGGCTGGAGACAAATTGTGTCTGGTAAGAATAGACTATTGTGGAAACTTTACTAGAAGGATCATCAGAGAGTTGGTAATTGACCAAGTGTTGCCGTTGGAAACTTATGAATAAGGCTGAAATCAAATAGCTATTGGGATGTGTGGCAGACATAAGGAAAATTATTTTGCAGTGTTGCTTAACTAATAATTCATTGATGTTGATTTTATGAATTATTGTGTGTATAGCTAGCTAATCCTGTAAATTGACAATAACATATATCCCTGCCCTATATTTTTACTTTTCCACCAAATTACATACTTCGAACTTATATTCTTTCTCCTTGTAGGTATCGTGCAATCACCAGTGCTTACTATCGCGGTGCTGTAGGTGCACTTCTTGTGTATGATGTCACACGCCGTGCAACATTTGAGAATGTTGACAGATGGCTGAAAGAATTGCGGAATCACACAGATTCCAACATTGTTGTGATGCTTGTTGGGAACAAGTCAGATCTCCGTCACCTTGTAGCTGTATCAACTGAAGATGGAAAGGCTTATGCTGAGAAAGAATCACTATGCTTCATTGAAACCTCAGCTCTGGAGGCAACTAATGTAGAGAATGCATTCGCTGAAGTTCTGACTCAAATATACCATATTGTTAGCAAGAAAGCAGTTGAGGGTGCAGAAAATGGAACTGCATCTGTACCAGCCAAAGGAGAGAAAATAGATCTTAAGAATGATGTGTCTGCTTTGAAGAGAGTTGGTTGCTGCTCAAGCTAACCTTGTTAAGCAGAATTCTGTTGGTTGCTGCTATCGGCTGCTGTACTTGTAATATTCTTTCTGAGGGATACAAACTAGAAGAAAAATGAAAGTTAATTTTTCATAGCACATATTAGACTTGCTGTCTAACGTTAAGCCATGTTTCATGTTCAATAGGGATCAGGGGAAGCAAGTTGCTGACTGCACGACCTAGTGTCTTTAATTATTGTATTATCATTAGCTTCTGAAATGTTTTCATAAGCAAAGTTTCGAGTTTAAAATTCATTGAATATATTGTTTCTTTCTAAATACGACCTGGTCTTAATTATTGTATTATCATTAGTTTCCGAAATGATTCCACTAGCAAAGTTTCCTCTGAATATATTGTTTCTTTCTAAATTATTCTGTTTCTGCCGTCATTCAATTCTTTCATCGCGTTTTCATTATACTGGCGCACATTGGTTAATAGCAATCAGAAACAACAAATATTAAAACACTTAGCACAAGCTCAAAATAATTTCAACAACTAATCTCTTATATTAATTGTAGAATGCTGATAAGAACCTTGGGAGAACTACACCACAAAAGCTAGCTAATATAGTTAGAGAGCCTAAGGCCTTATTAACTCCACACTAAAATTCCATACTTCTGATGTGGGACTCAAGTCTCATACCTTGCAATTGGATCCTAACATCCCACCACGTTCTGGAGCCTTGGCACCCACGCGAGCTAGCTGTGCACTAGCCTCTTTGACTAGTCTTGGGCGAGCACTGCAATGTTGGTGTCACCATCCGCGTCGCTCGATTGCAACTGAGAGCCATGGTGGAAGGCTCTAATACCAAATTGATAAGAACCTTGGAAGAACCACACCACAAAAAGCTAGGTATTGTAGTGGGAGAGCCCAAGGCCTTATAAATCCCACAATAGATTCCCATACTTCCGATATGCAACTCAAGTCTCATACCTTGCAATAGGATCCTAACAAATGCTAAAGTCCTAAAATAAACCCATAGGTCACTAATAAAATGGTGGCCTACCAAAATGATGTAAAGAGAAGGACTGTAACTCTTAGTAGGATCTAGAGGAATGGTAAGAGAGCAATAAGCCATATAGGTTGACTTTGAGACCCTCTTATACAATGATTTAATGACAATAGACTTTCATAATCTAATTTCGTGTTCTGAATGTAAGTTACTACTGTTTGCAGTTGAGAATGCTTGAAGAGTACACTTGGAATACAATGAGAAATGCATTAGAAGAAAGCTTCACTATTCAGAAGCATCCCTTCACTCAAGTTACAAGTTCTAAAGCATGCATTGCATGAAAAAACTATCAAACAGTGACGAAACAAAAATAAAAAGGAACCTCCAAACTTCAAGATGGTCAAAATCTACAATCAAAGATCCAATGTACATAATAAAGATTCAAATCAAGCTTTAGAAAGAAGTAGATGCTTCAAAAGGATCACTTTGAACCATTAGAAGCAAGAATTGATGACTAGAAGGAAGAATATTAGCCTCTGAATGTGGAGAATTACTATAATTATTCAAGAAGCATTTTCCCAAGATGTTGTTGATGGAAATAAAACAAAAGAAGGATAACCAAGTAATCAGAAGCTTGCCCAAAGCTTCAAAAGCATAAATCTCAAATTTTGCATCACATTTACCTTTCATAGAAGCATCAGAATCTGTAAAAATGCATTAGAAGATACTACTTGTCCCCAAACTCCCCAAGATGCATTCCTTGATTATTTTCAAGTTGAAGGACACTAAAAAATGCCTTTAGAAGGAGAACTTTACCAATGAACCAAAAGCTTTGCACTAAAAGCAAAGTTTGGTCAAAGTTCATTAATTATGAGAGAGAAAAATGTTTTGCTGTGAAATTGATAACTCACTAAAAGTAAATGATACCCTTTGACAAGCTCCAATGATTGGAAAATGATTGGTTTGAATTGGAGTTCTTTGAATTTCATCTGTGGAAAAATGCTTAAAAGTTACCTTCTAAAGCTAGTCTCTCTTAGAAACCACTCCAGAATTATGTATTATTGCTTCTAAAGCCTTATGAGTGTGTTGTTTGCTCTATATTTTAAAAGAAATCCACTCTTTGAGTGTTGTGTGGGTTGTTTGTCAAAAACCCATTTCCTTTGATAAGAGTTTGTTCATCTCTCAAGCTAACTAGTGAGATTTAGTGTTGGTTGAGAAACTCCCAAGCTAATCAGTGAGAATTAGTGCTACAATTGAGCATGGTTTGGTTCAACAAGGAAATCTGAACCAAACCAAACCAAACCAAATTGTAGATATGGTTTCAGAAAAATGAACCGAATTGCTTCAATTCTAAACAAACCAAACCGAATGGTTCTTTTATTTTGCAAATTGGTTTTGAATTGTTTAAACCCATGTTCTTCACCTATAAGTGTAAATAGTTCTTGGCTTATCAATGAAACCAATTCCTAGCCCATTAGTGAGAACCGATGTTGTTTAGCAATGACCAAATCCCAAAGGAAACATGTTATTGAGCTATGGTAGAGCACAAATCTAAAGAAGACCTAAAAAGAATAGTTGAAGTCAGAGCATTGCATGTTGTTGAACACTTTGTTTATGATGTCAGATCATTATCGTCTTTTTTAACACTTGACTCCTTTGCTTTGACCCCGCTTATCCATGGAGTTCCATAACTAAAACAACTTCTAAATCAAAGGCTCCAAGGGCAAGTTTGAACTGAATTGTTTGATCTATAACCCTTACTCGCTTTAATTTTCTGAACATTATTTGATTTGCTTGCTCATACTTGGATTTTTACTAGAATTTGCTTCTAAACGAAAACCATTTTCTACAGAACTTATGTTTAAATTGAGTTTTTCTTAAACAATATTCTTATCAATAAAATATTGGATATGAAGAGTTTTACACCATTCCAAATTGATTTGATATATCAGAAGCACAGTTTCCCTTAACACTTTGAGTGTAATATATCATGTATACATAAATGTACTTCTAAAGAGATTTATACATATATTATGATTGATTATTAATTAAATAAATATTCTGGAAAGTTTCACAAACTTGCAACTTATTTTAACCCCTTTACAAGCAACGAGAAGTACTTACTTTTAATTATAATAGTAGTGCATATTCTTTGTTATAATAATTGTGTGACACATTTTATACATATTTGAAGATATATAATCATTAATCTAAATTCTTGTGATTATAAATTTCTTTAGAAAACAAATTTGAGATCGTTTAGAATTACAAGCATTATACTTTAGCTCACTCCATCTTCTAAAGACACTTTCTAGTAGCCAAGATTCTTCTTGGGCGGAAAACCAGTAAGGTTTTCTTGTTGTGCAAGTTGTGCTAAAAGTTTTCAAGAGTAACAATTCAATCCTCCTTATTGTGACTCTTTGAACCACTTCAACATAAACTCAATAATGGCATAATAATTTTAATGAACTAAAAAGGGAAATAAAATGATACACAAGTAGCTTATTCATTTCAAAACTAAACAAATAATAATACATATATGGGAAAGATGTCATAACCCACTCTTAGATAATAACTAATTCACAAAGTAATATTACCTAAATCCTCATTCAGTGTGACAAACCTAAGGATAGAATTATATTAAAAAGGGTAAAATGTGGTTTTAGTCCCTGCAAAATGAGCGAGTTTTGCTTTTAGTTCCTATAAATTTTTTTATACAAGTGTCCTCCCAATTTTTTTTTTTTGCAAATCTTTCTTCCCCTCAATTAGCGTGTGTTCACCGCTGATGTGTCACACACTCTTTCCTAGTCACCCTTGACCCTTTCTTTGACCAATCCATGGAGCTTGTCCAACCACCCTGAACTCGAACCCATCTCTCTCCCACCCTCGATGAGCTTCTCAAACGCATGGAAGATGCTCAAAACCACAACTCCATCCTCATGAAGATGTATCGCTCTTAGAGAGAAACTGAGATCATGTGGATGATGTCGATTTCAATGGAGACGCCGTGGCGTTCGATGTCGGAGATGCTATGAATGATGTCCATTATTGATATGATTTAAATATGAAATAATTTCTCTAGCTAGAAGTTTGATTGCATTAATAGTTTATCACTACCTTTTCATAGCACAATTCTCACAAAGAAGCTTGGTGAGCTACCCAATATAACCACCCCCTGTTTCCCGTGTTCTACAGAGTACAACTAATATAAGCCTTCCAAAATTGGGCACTTAGGGCCTGTTTGGTTTGCATTTTCATTTCTTGTTTCTATTTCCTGTTTCCTGTTTTTTAGAATTTTACAAAGGAAAAACTGGAAATAAAAATTTATTGTTTCCAGCATTTCCAGTTTTTCCTTTGTAAAATTTTAGAAAACAAGAAACAAAATGAAAACAGGAAATGAAAATGTAAACTAAACAAACCCTAGATGCCGAAGTGACAGAGTGAATTATTCTCAATGGTACTCATGGTTCTAAATTGCGGTTGCGGTTGCGGTTGTGGCCACTGCGATTGAGGGCATTGCGGTTGCTGCATGCGGATTGCGGCCGCTGCGGCGTGAAATAATTTTTGGATTGCCCCAATAATGAAAAGAGATGGAGGCGCAAAAAGGAGAAATTCAGAGAAACTGAGAAAGGAAAGGAGAGATCGAGAGCTAAGGTGAGTGTTTATGGTCAAGATTGGTGATGGGATCTAAAAATAGAACATTGGTTTTGAAGGAAAATGAAAATGGAGTAGTGTTGCGGTTGTGATGCGGTTGTGTTGCGGTGCATTTCCGGTGAATATAAATCACACCGCAATTGCGGCCTGATGCCGTTGCGGGGGCAGCCGCAACCGCAATATTGCGGCCACAACACGCGTTGCGGACCGCAATTTAGAACCATGATGGTACTATTTTGTGTTTCCAATAAAAATTAAAAAGTAATACTCATGTTTACCAAAATCAAGATAATTTCAAGAATCGTTGCCATGTCGATCAATAGCAAAACCAAAAAGGGAGAACAAACATAAAGAGATGGGGAGAGAAAAGTGTCAGTTGGATCAAATATATGCTTGAAATCATATAAAAATAGAGAAGGGAAAATATTTCTTTCTAATAAATAAAAAAACCTTAGGGATGAAACTTGATAATTGAAGATTGCAAGTTTGCTCTAGTATTATGTTATTCTAATTGTAAGAGGCAATCTAGTATCACATGGTGGTTTAAGCTCTCCTTATAAATCCCGAAGCCGCTGGCACCGAGAACGACCATGATATCACCTTCCTTGGCCTTGTTGGAGATGTCATTGAGGAGAATCTTGATGTCGTTGGGCTTGGTTTTGGCTTATTGGTTTGTTGGCGAAGAATTGTGGTAAGAGAAAAAGCATGGTGTGAGGGTAATCTTATGGCCGAGCTTGACACAGTAAGGTAAGCTGCTAAAGGAGAGGATGAAAGGTTAAGAGGGAAGGGTGGAGGAGGAAGAAAAGGGGGAGAGTTCGAGAACATGGTGTGGTTCAACACTTGAGTAGTGGACAAGCTAAATGGATTGGTCAAAGAAAGGGTCAAAAGCCATGTTGGAATTGTGACTAGGAAAGAGGGAATGACACATCACCAAAGAACAATCAACTGAGGAAAGGGACAATTTGTAAAAAAAAAGATTGAAAGTATACTTTTATAAAAAAAATTATAGGGAACTGTTAAAATATTTTATATGGACTAAAACATATTTTACCCTATTAAAAATATATCATATATAAATTAAGGAGCTACTAAAATTTAGTAGTCTCTATTGAAATTGGGACGAAACCAAATTTCAATTTCTTGTCCAACAACATAAATATGTGTTTTCTTAAACTGGAATTTGCATCATCCATATACAATTATCTATCATAACTTCTTAAAAGAATATTTGTTATATGAAAGAGCATGGCAAGATAGTGTAACTTAGAGAAGAAAAAATTATCCCTCCTTATAGCTAATTATACTAAAGTTAACAAAATATTAGTCACCACTCACAATGGAGTTAAAAAAAATAAAAACTCCACCAATAGAATTGGTTCAGGTGGTACATGTTTGATTCCCTTTAAGTAAGGTCTTAGGTTCGAGTTTTATGGCTGGAAAAAATCCCTATTGAGAGAGCTAACCCCACCATGATGTGAATGTTCCTAACTCGAGTAAGATTACCTTTGATGGAAAATACTTTTGATTGAAATCAAAAAGATTAAAATTCCTTGGCACAATAACAACTTTTAAAATTCGCTACTTAACAACTTCTGAATCTAATGAAAGGGCTTGTTTGGTATAGCCATTTTCTGTTTTCATTTCTAGTGAAAATAGGAAATCTCATGAAAATGTGTTTGGTTAATCATTTTCATTTCTTTATTTTTGGAAATGACTCCCTCATTTTCGGAAATTTTGAAAATGCGAAAAAGTCATTTCCAACATTTTCGACCACACTGACTTATTATTTTTTTCTCTCGTTCCTCCAGAGTACATGACTGACTACTCTTTTTTTCAGTTTTCCTTCTTCTTCGTCATTTTCAACTTCTCCTTCTTCGTTTCTTCGTCATTTTCAACTTCATCTTTTTTTCTAGTGTGGTGTTTGTGTGACGGTGGGGGCACAATAGCCGGTGACAGAGAGCAGAGGGGATGGTGGCACGTTGCGCCTTGTAGCGGTGTGAAGTGTGACACAGCGACTTGTAGTGGCAGAAGTGGTCTGTGCGCACAGGTTTAGAGTTATTCGAGGAGGACGACCTTGGGTGCTCCAGCGGCGGTGCTCCGACACCATCCCAAAATCGCACCACCCATATTGTCTAGCTAAAACCAATGTATTGACCAAAACCAGCTCTTGCTAGTGACGCATCCACCTCTCGCGTCGTCAAGATCAGCGTTCACACCGCCTCCGTCCCGGTGAACCAGCCACCCTCCCTCTTCGTCGCCTTTGTTCGCCATGCACAACACCGACCTTGCCACCCATGATGGTGAAGGCAAAGGGGCACAATGGAACTCTGTCAAGAAACACAACCAACAAAATCTCCGGGTTGAGGATGGTAATTGAGATGCCAACAATGGGTATGGGAATAATGAGATGTATAGCCGGATTCATGGTGCTGGACTGTTGTAGTTTAAGCGGATGAAAACAACCCAACAAACACATTTTCAAATTCCCAAAAATTGAAAATGGAAATAATTTTTAAAAAATGAAAATAAGAAATGAAAATAAGAAATGTTTTCATAAACCAAACAGCCTCGGATTCAATCATGAGACTTAATTGAAGACATAATAAACAAAGAGAATATGTAGGAAAAACAAGTACTTGCAGAAGTGTTTAGGGAATTTCAATTATAACTCAAGACAAATTAAAAAAGAGTAAATCACCAATTTCATCCCAACCTATTCCACCGACTTCAAATTCGTCCCTAACGTTACGGTAATTTATTAATAGTCTCTAAACAATATAAAAAATTACCAATATAGTCCCTATACTTTACATTAATTAAATTATTTAGTCCATGTACAAGGACTAAATTGATGGTTTTTTACATAGTTTAGGAACTATTAATGAATTATTGTAACATTGGGGATGCATTTGAAGTCGATGGAATACGTTTGGGACAAAATTGGTGATTTACTCATTAAAAAATGCTTACAATTTTTACAATAAGACCAACTGATGAAATTAAAGTTCTATGTTTTTTAAAAATCATGCATAAATATAAAATTATTCCAAAATCAATAATATTAATCATGCATAAATGAACATTTTTAAGTGGAATGTTTTTGTTTTTCCTCTCTTTTAAAGCAACCTTTCAAATCTTCGGAACCATTCTCTATGGGGTCTTAGTCATTGAAATTTTATTCATATAGCAAGGCCTTTGTTAAAGTCGTGGAGGAGTCTAGTTGAATGGGTCCCATTTCAAGAAATTTGAAACCAATTAACTGAGTTTGATATTTTTTTTTCTTAATTTTAATAATTTTTTAGTTTTTATATTTTTATATAAGAAGGGTTCAAGTTACAACAATATGAGTTACATTAACTCTTACACCATTGAATAATTTTCATTGGATGAATCAATTTTAAAATCTACATTTGGATTACAAGATACTACAATATATAGATCATATCTAAAAATTTTTACATTAATCCAAAGTTATTTTCCATATTAATGAAATATGTCAATATTAACGTCATATATACTTATGAAATATATAAAAATAAGAACGATTTGATTGTAATTTATAAAACTTGACATAAAGAATCGTGGTAATAATAGTTATAATTAAATGGTTTGATCGATAAAAATCATAATCCGCATGAAATTATCAATTTTGTAAGAGTTGGTGTAATTTAATCCCTCTTTTTTTATTTTTTAAAAATAATTTTTCTTAAAAAATAAAAAATTCAACTCAATAACCTAACATAAATTAATCTAAATATAACTTAATTAAAGTGGATCAGGTTGCTTTCCAAAAAAATCTATCAACTCTAAACCAATCCAATTCAAATATTCGTATTTAATTTGAATCTATTTTTCTCCAAATTGGATCCTTAATTTTAATTCTTTTTAAGAATCAAATAAGAGAAGACTTGACAAGAAGGAAAGAAGAAAGAGGGGGGAATTGAAGCATTTCTTTAGTCTCACTTGCTTTTACGCTCCCCACTCCTTCCTCCCTCTATTCACTCACTCACTACTCCAACTGCAAAAGCAAATCTCCTCTTCTACTTCTTCTTCCTTCTCTTTCTCTGTAGAACCAAATTAAAGCTTGGAATCAAAGCTGCGACCGCAATGGCGGGTTACAGGGCGGATGACGACTACGACTACCTGTTCAAGGTGGTGCTGATCGGTGACTCCGGCGTCGGCAAGTCGAACCTCCTCTCGAGGTTCACGAAGAACGAGTTCAATCTCGAGTCCAAGTCCACCATCGGCGTCGAGTTCGCCACACGCACCTTGAACGTCGACTCCAAAGTCATTAAGTCCCAGATCTGGGACACCGCTGGCCAGGAGAGGTCCTTTTCTTATCTCTCTTCCCTCTCTCTCTCTCTCCTTCTTCTTTCTCATTGTTTCTTAAAATGACATTCGGTGATGAATGCATGAGACTTGTGATCCATACTTGGTTTGGTTGTGTGGATCGTGATAGTGTGAAGCTTGAACTTATGCGATCCAGTTTAAGTATCTGATTTAAGATTTTAGCAGTGGAATCGGGACAGGGACTATTATCATATAAGGGCGTCTATAATTGAGTTTCGCATAATTATTTCATTTATTATTCAGATGTGATGTGAACTTAGGTCTCAAATGTTAACTAATTTAGTAATCTCCATTGAATGGTAAATCAACATTTTCAATATTAGGACAAGTATGTATGGGTGTATTATTAAAGGGGAAAAAAGCTAGAAATTTAGAATCTTGATCAATTGAACTCAATAAATCGTTATTGGATTTAGACTAGTTCGTATTACATTCATGTTTTATGATGGTTCAATCAAAATGCTTGTTCATTTTCTCTCTTTGGAAAAAAAAAAAAAAAAACTGGACATTATATCAAAGAGAATTGAGAATCATATAAAGTTCAAGAGTCTGAATAGTTTGGAGAAGACCATATTGAACTAGAAAGGCCCAAGTTTTCTTGTTCTGAACCTGAAATTTTTTTCTGCCTGCAATTTTGTTGAATATGTTTCTATTTCTGAGTTCTGACAGGTGTTAGGCATATTGCTAATAAAAATAGTGATCTTTTTGTATTTAATGAAAGTTTATATTTTATATGTATCTGTAAATGAATATTGCCACTGGGCTTCATTTTTAATTAGTTTATTCACTAATATTTTCTTGATGAGCTGACATGGGAACTGTTGCATAATTTGTGAGCTTAGATCCAGGTGTCAGTGTTGTGTTCAACTGCTAATTTTGCATTTCTACATTATAGATTTCTAAGGATTTTTGAAATGTTGATATTAGCAGGTTCGGTTGGCTTTGATCATCTGAAATCTCAGCCGAACAGTTGCATAAGTCAAGCATGCGAAAGCTATTTTCATCGCAATGTAGTCTAACAAATTTAATATTTCCATGCCCATAGTCATTTCTCTGGGAAAGTTTTCTTCAGATGGGTGAAGCAGCTGGGAATTTTAATAACTATTCACTGACTTGATCTTCTTCCCTTTGCTTTGGGGCAGAGAGATTGATTTTCTATTTCCAATAATCTACTTATTAAGTTGTGAAATCACTTAAGTTGACTATTCCCGAAGCCTGACCTTCTCTTTCCTTTAGGGCAAGTACACCACAACAAAGCATTTGCTGAAGTAAATTTGAACTCATGCGGTCTATGTATTTAGCACCACCATTAAGATAAGCACCAAACTTAGTTTAGCATATGGCCTCTAACTAGAAGTTGCTTATGTGCTTTCAATTTAATGGATCATGTCATGAAAATCACTTGAAAAGTGTTAGTTTTGACCTTTCTCTTGGCCCATCCAATCTGAATGTCTACATTTTTAAGTTGAATTTTGAAGCAATAATTGATCATAGTCTTAGAAATCAAAGATGGTTCAGAAAATTGGGAAGGAGAACCAAAGAGAAGGGAATTTGGAAATAAACCAAATATTATCATATTGAAAAATTGATGAAAGTGTACAATCTGTTACTTATATAATCTCCCAACTATCACCCTAATAGAATTGTAACTGAATTCTAACACCCGCCCACAAGTTGGTATTTGGTATCAACCAATACCAACTTGAAACCAAGAAAGGGAATGAAAAATAACAAAAGAAAGGGGAAAGAACAACAAAATAATCACATCCCTTTCAGGCATTACAACAAACAATTTCTGAACATCCTTTACAGGCATTGCGTCAAACACTTTGGGCACATTCTTTTCAAACAACTACTGCACATTCTTTTCAAACAACTACTGCACATTCACAACCCTTTCTAGCATTGAATCTTTTAGAGACATTTGATCGAATAGGTTCTTTGCACTTGTATCAGCTGCTTGGACCATGAAAAGTGTGATTCTATAAAAGTGTAATAGCATAAAATGAAAAATTGCAAGAGGAGAGAAAAATGGAAGTTCTAGAATGTGGTTCCATGTAATTGCAAAAACTTAGCAGCTAGATTAGTATCCTCAGGAAGAACCCCTATAAGAATTGACTTCTTTGTCTTCAAGATCCGCTCTGAACCTCTGTCTCTCTTTCTTCCTCCACCTTCACCAATTGGCGGTGTCTGCACCAAAACTTTCTGCAAGCACTCCAACGTTGTTTTCAGATCTACACGTCCATTTCTCGCGGCAGCGTGATTCTTGCGGAGTACACCAAATTCAGCGGCAACCGGAATCGCACCTCCTTCAGCAATCATGTTCACCACATTCTCATTGGCGAGATCGGCAAGCAGTGCCACTCGTTCATCAAGCTTGGGATGCTTGGCGTCAAGGACAGAAGCACCGTTGAGGAGGCAAGCGGCAACTTCTTGAGTGCGCGGCACAGCGAATCCCACGCCAGTGGGACCGGAGGGTGGTGCAGGTGCCTGTGCAGAAACCTTGAAGAACTTCTCACTTGAATGATTCAGATAACTGTCAATAGAGGAGATATCGCCAAAGATGAAGGGATCTAACACAACTCTCCACTGCAACTTGTTGAAGAGGTTGGTGTTCTTCTTTGTGGCAGTGATTGGATCTCTAGAGGGAAGAAATGGTGCTGATTGTTTTTCCATCTTTGCTAACCTCCATAGATGAGATATTATGGAGTGTGTGAGGAGGAAGCTAGGTGGATCAAAGATTACCGGAAACAGAGATTTATGGCAAAAGGAAGGTGGTGAGCTCCATTGATGGAGCTCTGATACCATCTTAGGAATCAAAGATGGTTCAGAAAATTGGGAAGGAGAACCAAAGAGAAGGGAAGTTGGAAATGAACCAAATATCATCATATTGAAAAATTGATGAAAGAAGTGTACAATTTGTTACTTATATAATCTCCCAACTATCACCCTAACAGGATTGTAACCGAATTCTAACACAGTCCTTGGGGTTTTCATTGTATGTTATCTATCATGGTACACTTATAACACTGGCTGGAGACAAATTGTGTCTGATAAGAATAGACTATTGTGGAAACTTTTCTAGAAGGATCATCAGAGAGTTGGTAATTGACCAAGTGTTGCGATTGGAAACTTATGTATGAGACTGAAATCAAATAGCTATTGGGATGTGTGGCAGACATAAGGAAAATAATTTTGCATTGTTGCTTAACTAATTCATTGATGTTGATTTATGAATTATTTTGTGTAAAGCTAGCTAAGCCTGTAAATTGACAATACATATATCTCTGCTCCATATTTTTACTTTCCCACCTAATTGTATTATATGCTTCCAACTTATATTCTTTCTCCTTGTAGGTATCGTGCAATCACCAGTGCTTACTATCGCGGTGCTGTAGGTGCACTTCTTGTGTATGATGTCACACGCCATGCAACATTTGAGAATGTTGACAGATGGCTGAAAGAATTGCGGAATCACACAGATTCCAACATTGTTGTGATGCTTGTTGGGAACAAGTCAGATCTCCGTCACCTTGTAGCTGTATCAACTGAAGATGGAAAGGCTTATGCTGAGAAAGAATCACTATACTTCATGGAAACCTCAGCTCTGGAGGCAACTAATGTAGAGAATGCATTTGCTGAAGTTCTGACTCAAATATACCATATTGTTAGCAAGAAAGCAGTTGAGGGTGCAGAAAATGGAACTGCATCTGTACCAGCCAAAGGAGAGAAAATAGATCTTAAGAATGATGTGTCTGCTTTGAAGAGAGTTGGTTGCTGCTCAAGCTAACCTTGTTAAGCACAATTCTGTTGGTTGCGGCTATCGGCTCTGTTGAACCTGTAATATTATTTCTGAGGGATACAAACTAGAAGAAAAATGAAATTTAATTTTTCATAGCACAAATTAGACTTGCTGTCTAACGCTAAGCCATGTTTCATGTTCAATAGGATTGAGGGAAGCAAGTTGTTGGCTGCAAGGCCTAGTATCTTTAATTATTGTATTGTCAATGTCATTACTCATTAGTTTCTGAAATGTTTTTGTTTATCCCTAATTTTGGAAAACAAATGTATCTTGAGATCAATATACGAGATATTGATCCCCTTAGGGGGTTCGTTTAATGCGTGAGTTGGGGTAATTATACGAACAGAGACTAACGCACACAAGAGATGCAGATAAATGGAAATGCAAACATGTAATTGATAATTAAAACGTTTTACACATACCCATAGAGCTGGGTTCAGCAACATCCAAACAAGAATAAGAACAGAAAATAATAAGAAGAAAAAAGATGAAAAATGATTGGACTGCAGAGGCCTACTCCTCACACTGGTTGCCTCAGTCACTTTAGTCTGGATGCTATGACTTTTGTGTGCTTTGAGTAATCAGTTTGTGAATCTTTGCACACACTATTTATAAGCTTTGATCTCTCTAACTTACTTGACCCCACATTTTGCACTTCACTGTCTTCTACAAGTTTGCCTTTGTTTTGGTCCATGGTTATCAATCCGGGATAGCGGCGCGTAGCGGGCGACCCCAAAATGCTATAGCGGTATAGTGCATAGTGGTATGACTGTTATTCTAAATTTTATGTTATAGGTTAGGTAATTTATACTAAATACATAAAAATACTATAAAATTACTCAAAACGTTGACACATTCATAATTAGCAATAAAAAGTCATAGGTCTTAACAAGTTCATACAAGTAAACAATAACAAAAGTCAAGGAAACTAACAAGTTTAAGCCTCTAAGACTTAAAGTAGCAAAACATTAAAGTCAAATAGAAGTATTTCTTAATAGGAAATTAGGAATCATCAATAATCCTCTTTTAGATCTTCCAAGTCCTCTTCTTTTTCACTTTCACTGCTACCAAGGTTGTAAATCTCTTCATCTTGCTCTTCCTCTTCAATATGTTCATCACTTTCTGTTTCTTCATCATCTTCCTCTATCACTTCCTTTTCCTTTCCTTTTCCTCTAGAGGATGAAGGCCTAGGTGCACCAGTTGCCTTGTTCAATCTTGTTTGCCTCCTTGTGTAGGTTAAAGGCTCTGTAACACCAGTCAAATTAGCAACATCCCTCCAAGTCAAATGATCATCATCAAAAACCAAATCTTCTTAAGCATCTTCAGCACCTCTACCATTTCTCCCACTAACCACTCATTACTATCATCAATATCATCCAAGAATCTGTGATCAATCACATCACGACAATCAAAACGTTCTTTAAGATTTTGGTTATATTTATATAAACTAAATCTTGCAATTTTTTATGCTCGAGTCTACTTCTCTTTTTTGAATGAATCTATATTATAATTAAAAGAATGAATATTAGTTTCACAAGCATTATATGAAACGCTATAAATTTAAATCATTTAATATTAACTAAGTAACTTACATGCTAAAAAATACTCCAATTACACTCACATCCCGATGAACTACAAGTCAAACTCAATACTTTAATAGCAAGTTATTGCAAACTTAGAACATGTGATCCATACATCCTCCACCATTCAGTTGTAATGCAACAACTCATTAGAATTACTATTTACATAAATTGTTATGTAATTAAATTAAAAAAAAACAATGAATTTTCACGTACCAGGAGCCACTGTAGTCCTTTGCCTTATGGTTGCCTTCATCCCAAAATGTCCTCCAGTTCTCTTATATATTGACAACTCATTTGAAATTTGATCAACAACTTCTTCATTTTTACTAAGTCTTTCAATGCTTTTGTAAAGTCCTCCCATCACTTCATGATCAAGGTCAATCCTTTGATTCCCATAAAAGTATTAGGGATTTAGAAAATGGCTTGTTGAGTGCAATGGGTGATGTAGTTGACACTCTCATCTTCTATCAATAATTGCAAAATTTTCTTTGTATTTGTCTTCATTCTCATTGGAAGATTTCCGAATTGCCTCTTTGGCCCTATCCATGGTTGCATATACGTAACCCATTGCCGACTTTTTCTCATTATCAACAAGCCTTAGTGTAACACCCCTTTTTAGATTTATATTTTTGCCATGGAGGCTCTTGCATGATAATTGTGCATTGTTGAGATTGGATTTTCTGAGTTTCAGGATTAAGAAAGAATTTTGGAATTATCCAATTTTTAGGGGGAACTCTGCCGAAATTTCGGTAGGAAAGTATCAAACTTTAATCACCTTAGTATTAGTGAGTTTTCATAGATGTGGAATGGGAGAGAATTGAGGGAGAAACCTTAAGAATAGGGTAAAAAGGGTGGAGCCTCTGTTAGCTGTGTGCTTCAGCACACTTAGTGAGCTTCAGCCCCTTGAGTGTGCTTCAGCACACTTGGTGCGCTTCAGGCCCCCTTGAGTGAGCTTCAACACCTATTTTAGTTAAAAGGAGAAGCCAATTTTGGGCGCTACAACCCTTGTGCCTTGAGCTTCAGCCCTTGTGCCATGAGCTTCAGCCTTGAGCCATGCGTTGCAGCCCCCTTTTATTTCCCTTGTGCCATGAGCTTCAGCCTTGAGCCATGCGCTGCAACCCCCTTTTATTTCCTTTCAGCGCACTTCAACTGTGAGAAGGGGGAGCCTTGTGCGCGCGCCACAACACACCCCTTTGAGGCTTTAGCGCACAATTATAAAGGGGGAGGTTCTCTTTTGGCTTTGCGCTACAGCACACTTCCATCCCTCCCAGCGCACCTCACGTGCTTAATTATTAAACTTCACGCGTCCCGTTCCAAAGGCATTTTTGCCTTCGTCTTCTTCGACAAATTTAGAGAGAGGCCAGAGAGTTAGAAAGAGAAAGGGGCTAGGGTTAAGGAAGGAAGGAATATTAGAGCTCATCTCCACCATTCTCAAGCTTGGGGGAGCATCTCCATCCCTCTAAGATCTTCAATTTCTCGCCTTGCTTCTCCATTTAAGTGAGTGTGCTCTCCACCCTCACCCCCCTCTATTGTGTGTTTCTCTATAAATGTTCCCTATTTTTCTTTCCTTTGCTTGCATTGTATGTTTATATTAATTTGGATTGATATTTGAGCTATGGATTGTGTTGGTTGATGGATATTGAATGTTGGGTTAAACCCTAGGGTAGAGAAAAAATGGGGATTTTGGTTGTTCTTGATTATGGGAGATGAAAATTGAATAGAAACTTACTCTCATGTTATAAATGCTATGAGGATAATATTGTGCCTATTCATGAATGATTTCGCTCATCTTTTTGGAAGAAACTTGAATTGGGTTTTGGAATTTTCATAGTGTCAATGAAATATGGAATGTGGATCCTTGGCCTTCATGTATAATTGAGGTAATTGGGGCTTTGGTTCTCATGTATAAAAGAGGAAAATAAGTGTTTGAATCGATCACAGTAACGGGGTAAGGTCCCTATGGCCTTCAGGGACGACGGTCCCTGTTAGCCTGAGCTCAGTCTAGCCTTCACAGATAAGCGGAAAGACCCTTTGGGTGTTGGGTTAAACACTTCATGTTCATATATTAAATATGTTATGGATATTACTCTTGTTGCCTGTTATCATTTATTTGTGGTTGTTGCATTGTAATTGTTGGTTCTTCCATACACTTCTTGTTTATACACACTCACTGGGACTTTAGTCTCATTATACGATATTTGTGCTTAGCTCCACAGGGTTCCAGGTCGGATGCATGATTGGACAGAAGATTGTGATGTCATGACTTTTCCTTGTTATTTTGTGGATTTGTAATATTTTGGTTGATGTATATATTTATATATGTGACTTGTTATTTTATAATGGGATATTGTAGTACATGTAGAGCCTAGTCGGCATTATGGGAATTGTTACAGGTGGCATGTATCACTGTATCCCATTTAGATGGACTCTTAGTTGTATTTTGTTGGATGCCCAGGGTTGGCAATGACTAGTTATTTGTGCTGGTCTATCTTATTTTTAGCTTATATAAGTTGTTGGATTACCTAAGCGTTTATTGATGATTGTGATACTTAAAATGTGCGAAATAATTTCCCAAAATTGTAAACAGTGCTTCCAACAGGCATTGTTTCCAAATTAAGAAATTATGACGTTACACTTAGCACATGTACAAGAGGCCCCATAGCCTTAAGGGAGTAAACAACATCATTCCAAAAGCTAGGCATAAGCACAATGGTAGTTGCCTCTTTTCCCTTGCGATCTATAGCTAATTTAGACTTCAACTATTCATTTGAAGTGAACATCTTTCTAATATTATTTTTTTGACTATGCGGCCTTTGCAATGTAAGGAATGTGGTGGCAAACCTTGTCACTCCATGTCTAACCAATTCCATCTTTCTTGTGAACTTTCTCATTGTGTTTAAAGCCAATGTGTGATTGTAAATAAAGCCAACAAGACTAATGCCTCTTTTTATTGCCTTTTGTACTTTAGCAATCTTTCCAATAACCTCTAGCATCAAGTCTAGGCAATGTGCAGCACATGGAGTCCAAAATATATTCTTCCTCTTAGCTTCTAAAAATTTACCTAAGACAAAAATCAATAAATTTAATAAGTATCTAATAACTAATAACTATGTAATTTAAAATATGAAATTATATTAACAACAATTCTTACTAGCCAATACATAGTTACTTCCATTGTCCATGACCACTTGCACAACATTCTTTTCTCCAATCTCCTCAACAAACATTCCCAAAAGGTCAAATATTTTCTCCCCAGTCTTCTTATAAGCAGAAGAATCAACACTTTTTACAAACATTGAACCTAAAGGACAATTCACAAAATTTTTTTATCAAAGTCCTATTCTTTCTATCCGTCCAAGCATCCAACATAATAGAACATCCATACATGGCCCTTTCTTCCTCATGACCCTTCAACAACTCCTTTGTGTATTCCAACTCCTTTTTAAGGAGTGGAACTTTCATCTCATGATAGCTTGGAACTTTAAGATGAGGACCATAATTTCCAATAGCCTCAATCATCAATTTGAAGCTCTTTGATCTCACAACATTAAAAGGAATCACATTCCTACAAAAGAATCGAGCTATATATTGAATAGTACTTGCTCTTGCTTCCTTGTCACAAGCATCTTTTATGTTTGTTTGCCTCTTGGCTTTTCCCAATTTGATGTTTGTTTTTGGATTTCTAAGAAAGAAGTAAATCTATAGGGCATTTTACATTTTTAGATTTCTTGGCAGCAGGCATAGGGACCTCTGATGATGATGTTACATACCTCTTTCTGTTGAGTCTCAAGAAATTTATAAAATAATTTCTAAGAGAACTAACTTATCTTCTATGTTTTAATGAATACATATTTTGTTATTAACTATTGAAAAGTTGCACATGCTTTTAATGGATTTATTCTGATTTCAGTTAAGTTGACCATATGAATTTAAGACATCATCTATGGTGACAAATCTGTCTGAAGGAGTCAAGTTCTCTGAAGCAACGAGACTCTAAAGAAGCGTAGTCATCTAAAGGACAAGCTTTTTGAAGTGGTGATTGTCTGAAGACATCAAGTCGTCTAAAGTCCAAAACCATCTGAAAAGTGAAGCCCTCTAAAGATTGCTGACGTGGACTACAAGATGTTCTTAAGACTGAATATTTCTGAGGAGTAAAGCCCTCTGAAATCATCTCTCCTGGAGTCAAAGTGTCTATGCACTTTTCTCTAACACGCAAATCAGTTTTCCATTTCAAGGCATGCAGATCAGTGTTTTTCATTTGTTTGAAACTCATGCGCAAAAGAGCAAAGTCTGCAACGCAGTTTTTGCAGAAAGACAGCGCAGTCTGCAACCTTTGCAATGTGTCAGGAGAACATCTCACAACGGATTTAATAGTATTAAATGTTATCTCTTAACGAGTGTTTCTCAACAGACTTCAACCATCCTATATAAATAGCTACATTGAAGGCCCATGCAACATGCTAAAAAATATTAAAAATCAAGACGCATACACGCTGTTAGTTTTTCTCTGAAAAACAAACTCTGATATTTCATTGTACACAAATTTTCATATCCTGAGTTCAACTCAATTTTCTTGTAAATTTACTTGTTTAAGTTACGAACTGACTTGTAGTTCATCAACTTAAACTATTTCTTTGTAAACACTTTGTGTCTGAGAGCCTAAAGAGGCTTGATGGGAGAAAGAATACTTGGTTGTTAAGCCTGGAGAGGCTTGTTGTGTAAACAATACTTGGTGGTAGAGCCTGAAAAGGCTTGAGAAAAAAGAATACTTGTAATCTGTTTCAGATAAGTAGAAAATCCAGTAGTGTGTTTGCTTTGGGACTGGACGTAGCTCACAGTGGTAGTGAGTGAACCAGGATAAATATTTGCCTAAGTTTTCTCATCCCTAAACTCTCTCAATTAAGTTTTTAACTAACACAAAGGGAATTGAATCAGTTGCTATAAAAGTTAAACGCATAACAATTTTTTAGAAAACCTTTTTTTGAATTGTTTGAAAATACTTCAGACAGTCTGGAACTTTTCAGAAAACTTTGTTTTTAGAAAAAAGGCTTTAAAAAATGTTAAAATTTTATAGAAACACTTTTCAACCCCCCTTCTAGTGTTTCCTTGTGTTTTCCAACATTTTCCACTTCTAATGTTCATAATTCCCTCCACCTCATCTTCTTCATCTTGATTTTCTAGTACCACAGTCAATTCCCCTTTTTTCATATCATGGGCTTCCTTCAAAAGCATGTTCACATCAGCTGGAGTTTTCCTACATCCTTGAACATCTCCACTAATTCACATTTGATGCATCTTGGCTTTAGTAATTGTAACACCCGCATTTTTACCGTTTTGCCGGACCTATTTCTATAGCTCCGTATAGGATGTCCCCATTAGAGTTAGCTGAGTTGAAGAAGCAGCTAGAAGAGTTGTTAGAAAAACAGTTTGTTAGGCCTAGTGTGTCCCCTTGGGGAGCACCAGTGTTGTTGGTTAAGAAGAAAGACGGTAGCATGAGGCTGTGTGTAGATTATCGTCAACTAAATAAGGTGATGGTAAAGAATAGGTATCCTTTGCCTAGGATAGACGACTTGATGGATCAATTAAGAGGAGCAACTGTATTCTCAAAAATTGACCTTAAGTCAGGTTACCACCAGATACGTGTTAAGTCTGAGGATATTCCAAAGACAGCTTTCAGAACACGCTATGGGCATTATGAGTATTTAGTGATGCCGTTTGGTGTAACCAATGCGCCCGCAGTTTTCATGGATTATATGAACCGAGTTTTCCATCCCTACTTGGACAAATTCGTTGTGGTCTTCATAGACGACATCCTCATATATTCCAAGAGTGAGGAAGAGCATGCAGAGCATCTTAGAATAGCCTTGCAGACCCTGAGGGATAGAAAGTTGTATGCTAAGCTATCAAAGTGTGAATTCTGGTTGAAGGAAGTGAACTTCCTAGGTCATGTGATCTCTAGTGGAGGGATTAGCGTAGACCCAACTAAGGTAGAAATCGTGTTACAGTGGGAAGCACCTAAGACTGTGACAGAAGTAAGAAGCTTTTTGGGGTTAGCCGGTTACTATCGTAAGTTTATTGAGAATTTTTCTAGGATAGCAACCCCGTTGACCCGTTTGATTAGGAAGGACCAACCTTTTGTGTGGAGCCAGAAGTGTGAGGATAACTTTCAGGAATTAAAGAAGAGGTTGACTTCTGCTCTTGTTTTAGTTTTACCTGACCCGCAAGAGAGTTTTGAAGTATATTGTGATGCTTCGAAACAAGGATTGGGCTGTGTGTTGATGCAAAAAGGAAAAGTAGTGGCTTATGCCTCTAGGCAACTGTGAACACACAAAGTAAATTACCCTACGCATGATCTAGAGTTGGCTGCCATAGTTTTTGCTCTGAAGATTTGGAGGCACCATCTGTATGGCGCTAGGTTTGAAGTCTTTAGTGACCATAAGAGCTTGAAGTATCTGTTTGATCAGAAGGAGTTGAATATGAGGCAGAGACGATGGATGGAGTTTTTGAAGGATTATGATTTTAGTCTGCAGTACCACCCTGGGAAAGCCAATGTAGTGGCTGATGCGTTGAGTAGGAAATCTTTGCACATGTCAGCAATGATGGTTAAGGAGCTAGAGTTGATAGAAAAGTTTAGAGACCTGAACCTAGATGTTGGATTTGGTCCTAAGAGTATAAGATTGGGAAACTGAAGGATTTCAAGTGATTTCTTGGAGCAAGTTCTTGTAGCACAGGAAGTGGATCAATCTTTGCATGTTTTGAAGGATCTAGTCCCTAAGAAAGGAGAATCTGAGTTTTGAAAGGGAACTGATGGGGTTATTAGATTCAAGGGTAGGATATGTGTACCTAGTGATAAGGAAATAAGGAAACTGATCTTAGAAGAAGCTCATAAGAGTGGATTGAGTATTCACCCTGGAGCAACTAAGATGTATTAAGACCTGAAGAACATGTTTTGGTGGTCTGGAATGAAAAAGGAAGTAGCTGAGTATGTGGCTTCTTGTTTGGTTTGTCAGAAAGCTAAGATTGAACATCAGAGACCATCAGGAGAGTTACAACCTTTAGATGTCCCTAAGAGGAAGTGGGATAGCATATCTATGGATTTCGTGGTAGGTTTACCTAGAACTCCTGCAGGTTTTGATGCTATATGGGTAATTGTTGATAGGTTGACAAAATCTGCTCATTTCTTGCCCATTAACATTAAGTTTTCTCTAGAAAAGTTGACCCAGTTGTATATTAAGGAAGTAATAAGACTACATGGGGTTCCGTCTAGCATAGTGTCAGATAGAGACCCTAGGTTTACATCCAGATTTTGGGGTAGTCTGCAACAAGCTTTAGGAACCAAGTTGAGGCTTAGTTCAGCCTATCACCCTCAGACGGATGGTCAGTCTGAGCGGACTATCCAATCCCTAGAAGATTTGCTGAGAGCGTGTGTGTTAGAACATAAGGGAAGTTGGGATCAGTTGTTGGCACTGATCGAGTTCACCTACAACAATAGTTTCCATTCTAGCATTGGAATGGCACCGTACGAAGCCTTGTATGGTAGGAAGTGTAGGACACCTTTGTGTTGGTTTGAATCTGGCGATGGCCTAGTGTTGGGACCTGAGATGATTCAGAAAACCATGGAAAAGATCAAGATGATTCAGGAAAGGATGAGAATATCACAGAGCAGGCAGAAAAGTTACTATGATCGGAGGAGGAAACCCCTTGAATTCAAAGAAGGAGATCACGTATTTTTGAGAGTTACACAAACGACTGGGGTTGGTAGGGCAATGCGATCTCGAAAACTTACACCCAAATTCATTGGTCCCTACCAAATTTTGAAAAGAATTGGCCTTGTTGCTTACCAAATTGCTTTACCGCCTTTTCTTTCGAATCTTCATAATGCGTTCCATGTGTCACAACTCCGAAAGTATATTCCTGACCCTTCGCACGTAATAGAACCCGACGTAATACAATTAAAAGAAAACTTGACTTATGAGGTATTACCTGTGTGAATCGGAGACCGAAGTATCAAGCAGTTGAGAGGAAAAGAGATTCCGTTGGTGAAAGTTATTTGGAGTGCAACCGATGAGGGGAATGCAACCTGGGAGTTGGAAGAGCAAATGAAGAAGTCCCATCCTCATTTATTTCAAGAAGGTACGCACAAATTTCGAGGACGAAATTTCTTTTAAGAGGGGGAGAGATGTAACACCCGCATTTTTACCGTTTTGCCGCTTTGAGTGTTTTATTGGATTTTGAGTGATTAAAATTATTTTTAATCATCAAAATTTATATTTTTGGATTTAGAATTAAATTTCCTATTTTTAGGGAATTTCTGGGAATTTTTGGGGTTTTTGTGAAAATGACCTTTTTGCCCCTCCTGTCCCTTGAACCGGGCCCGAATACTCTTGATCCGGGCCAGAAAAATTTACACTGACTCACCTTGACACATCATAACAGCCATGCATGCAGAATAATGTGCATGGGAGACACTTGTAAATTTTCTCCTTCCTTACAAGACAAGTGTGCAAGCAAATAAGCCATGTGTCATTTATGTTTCCTAAAGCAAAAACTCCACTTTCTTCATTTTCCTTTCACATGCAAACGAGAATTTTTTTCTCTCATTTCACTCATTCTCATCCACTTGCAGCTGTGAGCTTCCTTCCCATTTTCTCTCAAGTTTTCCATTTTTCTTCCAAACACATTCAAGCTAAAGGTTCCATTTTTTAACCTAAGCTTAAACACCTAGCCTCCAACCTTGTAGAAGTCCTTGTTGGTGATCAAGAGGAGGATCTTGGAGCTGTTTTTGGGGCTGTTACTGCACCTTATTTTTACAGAAAATTCCTTAGGTAAAGGGGGGAGAACTTGAACTCTAGTGGGATTGGTAACTAGAGTCAAGGATTTGCCCTTAAAATCCTTGTTTTTACTCTTGTTCTCCTTGAAAAAAAATCACTTTTTGAGCTTTTCTTTGAGAAAATGTTTTGTATTCTTGGAGCTGGGTTGTTTACATGTTTTTAAGTTTATTTTGATGCTTGGAATGTGTTTGGATTGTGATTGTTGGTGCATGCAAGCCAAGAAACAATTTTGGAAAAATTTTCCCCTTTTTCCTCTAATAGCTCTCGGCCTTGAGGGATTTTGGGGCTGCATGTGTTTCAAAATTTTTTTGGTGCTTGGAATGTGTTTGTATGATGAATCTATGAACATGCATGAAGTTGGTTGAAGGTATACAATTGTTTTGGATGATTGATCTTTGAAAAATAATGTTTATGAGCTTGAAAATGGAGTTATGAACTTTAATGTGTATGTGGATGATTTTGAGTGGATTAGTATGATATTTGGCATTTAGATTGTTTGTTGATGAATGTGTGAAGTTTTGGTGAAGATTGGATGTTGTGAAAAATTTGAAGTTTTGATGAACATTCAAGTTGTTCTTGATGTTCATAAGTTGTTCTTGATGAAACTCATCAAGAATACCTTTTTGATCTTAAAAAGGTCAAGGGTATGTTGAAAACATGTTTATGGGCTTTGGTGGTCCAAAAGGACTAAGAAGCAATTTTACAAGTAAAAGGACTAAAGTGCAATTAAGAATGAGTCTTTAAAAATAAATAAAACAAATTCAGATTTCCAATTCCAACCAAGTAAAAGTCAACTTAAAGGTCAATATTTTAGGTTGCCATAACTAAAAATAAGTTCCTAAGAGTTATAAAACCTTTAGGCTTTTAATTTAAGTTTAAAACCTTTAAGAAAAGGAGTTAAAGACTCATTAAAAGTCAATCAAGATTAGATTATGAAATTAAAGTTAATTGGAGTTGGACTTCAACTCTAATCCAAGTTATTAAGATTAAAACTCAAGAGTTAATTAGTGGACTTGGCTAATTTAGCTATCTAAGTTAATTAACCTAATCTACTTAAGTTAATTAAGTAAAGAATAATAAATTAAGGCTAAAATTAATTAACCTTAATCAAATATAATTAAAAGCTTAATCCAAGATTAAGGAAGAGATTAAGGAATAATTAGGAATTAATTAGGATCTTAAGTAAGGATTAAGACTTAATTAAAGAAGATTAAGACTAATTATAGTTCAGTTAATGAAAACTAATTGTAATTAAAGATTAAACTTAATTTTAATTAGTCATACAAGAGGAATTAGGATAAACAATGCTATCCATAAGACACAATCATAAGTCTTAGTAAATTATAGGACTTAAGTGGACATGATTATCAAGAACATTAGTACAAACTACCTTAAAAGGCTATAACAAACACACTCTTTCTTCATAAAACTTGAGAAGCTTAGTGAGAGAGTGCGGTTCCAACCCAAGGTAGGGTTCGATTTTTCCTTGAAGGAAAGACATTGAATTCGGGCCGTGCCACGGGGATGTGGTGACGTTGAATGGTTCAATGGGCTTTGCCTGTAAGGATGTGAATGTTGTGAGCATTGTTGTGTGACATGCATCATGAAGCATTGTTGATGTTCGAGGTTGAAAACCTTATGACCTATATGACAGTAGCACTTGGTACAGTGTGAAATCGGTTGGGAAGGGTGCAACTGGGTTTTGCAAAGAACGCCAGTGGGTCCTCAAAAGGGACGCCAGCCCTGAGGATAGCCTAGCTCCCGGAAGATCTCAGGGGACGTAGATTAGCTCCCTACTGTCGAGATTGGGGAACCCAGCTTAGCTATTCCTGTCGCTCTCATGATTTTCGGGTCAGTTGAGATTGTCTGGAAGAACGCTTAAATGATTTGGCCAAAATGTATGAGCAATGCTCTTTGTACCAATGCTAGTACAGACTCTAACTCCTGACGTGCTGTGTATATATGGTCGGGCAGCTGCTATGTGCTCTGCCGATGGTGATGTTTCCCTGGACCCGCATGCATTAGATATTACATTATAATAGTAGAATTGCGTTCATATGAGTACACCATAATGAGATGTCGTGATTGCTTATTGATTCGACTGTGTGGATTGTCTCTGTGTGTGTGCTCTAGTTTGTTGTATCCTACATGCTGTGAGTTCATGCGATGTTCTCACCCTCTTGTTCTATGTTTTCTTTCTATGCTCTTCTCGTCACGTTGATAGTCGGTATCGAGGACTTCCGTCATGACGTCAATGCAGGTGCGACTCAGATGGTTGCCGAGGGGCACCCGGTGGGCGACGAGTATCCCGCGCAGGTGTGAGTTCTATGGAGGGGGAGTTTGTGTCATCATCACACACCCCAGACTTCCTCTTGTACCTGAGAAGGACTAGGTTGTGTTGAGTCTAGGTAGTGGCAGCTCTGATCTAGCGACCTCTTGTTTTGTATTTTGTTGAGGTCTTATTTATTTTAGTCTACTACTAGGACTCATGTTTTGCGTCGTTGCCTTGTTGGCTCAAAAAGTACATCGACATCGTGATGTATGTATGTATATATATATATTTATGATGTTTCCTTCCTTATGATTCATTTTATAACTATGTGTATGCTGTGTAGGTAGGCGCGGTAATAAGCGTCTAGATGTTTTCGGAAAAATGAGTTTTAAATTTAAGGAAAGGATATTTCATAAGTACTTAAAATAAAGCTAGAGAGGTAATAGGCCAATGACACCTAAACCCTTTTCAAAAAAAAAATTCTGTATTTTGACGTTTTTAAAACAGTAAGTTCGTTGGTCACGTGTCATATGTGACATTCTTAGCGGTATAACTAAGGGTGTCGCAGTAATTCCTCCATTAGTTGTCTTTCCACAAAAATCACAAGTGATATATTTCCTATCATTTCAGTTTTTCAAATTGTTCCATTGCCATGTTATATCTTTGTTGTAACTAATAGGTTTCACTAATCCATAAGCAACTGGTGTTGAAGCTGATGCTGCACCTGCTGACTGATTTTTTTTTACCAGAAGCTTGTTGAGAGGAGGATGCCATGACTACCTAGTGAAAAATGTAACCCTAATAAGAATGAATCTTTAGGTCTTTGAGGAAAAAAGAAGTGGTAGAGGAGTGGGTTACAGAAACGTGAAAGGAGGGACAAGAAATAGGGGAAAAACCTGAATAAGCTGTTGGACAGCAACAACAGCCACACATAAACGGCGGAGAAACGTGTCGGAAGCCGCTAGAATGAGTCACCGGAGAAACGCGCAGATTGTGGTCAGAAACAAAGGGTGGGTTGGGGGAGTGAAGGCTGAGAGAAGAAGAGGGAAAATGTCGTGAAATGGGGGAGAATAGAAGAAATCCTTAAAGCAGAAGTCTTCTCACACAAATAAAAGGCATTTGAATGGTCACTTTTTGAGGGCATTTTTGGCATTTTCCATTACTTCAGCGTAGCAGCCAAATAGCGTCGCTACGGGCCACTATTTGCACCCCTATAGCGGTCGCTACAGTAAAGTGCGACGATATGAAGTCCTGTATAGTGGCAGGGGGCCACTATGCCGTTATAGCGCACTATTGACTACCTTGTTTTGGTCCTTGTGAAAAAGCGTAACCACCACTATTTTTCCACATAACTAGCTCTTATATAGAAGTTAAGTAATATAACTACTTGCAATTGCTACAGAGAACCTATCTTTGAAACACTCCTTCGAGCCTTGGCCCTTTGAGCTTGAATCTATCTCTCGAGCAACTAAGTGTTGTACCTGACTAGAAGTAGAGATGCTCACACCTCTTCGAATACAAAAATCCTCCGAGTCACCAACTTCTTCCTCCTAGCCAGCATCCTTTCTCGAAGCAACCACCCTTCCTCGAAGTAGCACTCCTTTTAGGCTACCCTTTCCTCAGGATTTGGGCAAATTCTTATTTTCACCCCACAGATGCCCCCAAAATACTGGACTTGAAGCAACGTAGAGTTCTAGTGTAACACCCACCCTTGGGGTAGACGTTACTTAACTTTAACTAGACTTATAACTTCAAGTTTAAGGAAAAAATGAGATTTTTTTTCAAATGAGCTAAATACATACTAATCATTTTTAAAAGTAAAGTAATTGGAACACTTTTAATAATTTATTCAACTAGAATACTTTCATTTAAATTTGTCTATAAAAAATTTACATTTTAATACAACAAAAGCGAGGTTGTTCAAAAATACATGACTCAAGAAATAAAGACTCTTGACATAACTGTGATCGGGCTTAACTTGATACAAGACTTCCACCTCGGCCCAAGTCATGGTTCACTCGAATTAGATAAGATATCTTCTAGCACATCCATCTAGCATGGTGACAAATAACAAGAAAACAAACAAGAAAAAACAACAACAAAGGGGTGCGAGAAAGTAATGAACGGGTTAAGCCACACATGTAATCCTATAACACCAAGACATGTATATATGCAAGCAATAACAAAATAAGTCACAAGAAGCTTCATTCCACATCCAAATCCTCAAAACATCCAATGCATGCAATGCAAAACTCTTAAACATAATGTTACCAATGTCATGAAAATGCGAACTCAATGATTATCCTTAGGTACACCTTCAAACCTTCCAATATATTAATATTAGTATCTTCAACAATACAAGTGCCAACATCTTTTAAGATGTTGATACTAATATCTTCAACAATACCATCTTGATCCAAACAATGATCGAAGCGATCGGGAGTTATAGTTCTGCCCTCGCCAACTCATGGAAGAAACCGGGTACACAATATTTGTTACTTGCAAGATGTAGAGGCAAGAACAATATCCACCGATCTTGATTATGGTCATGGTGGTAGGTGTCGCTAGGTACTCTTTCTGACTCCAGGGCGCGCACTGAACCATGGCAGCATATTTCCCCACCAAGTACACCCTTAAGGAACTTTGGGGCCTCTCCTCCGGCCATACCGCGATTGTACCCTACCATAGCTTCCCCTTAAACAATGCCATGATGCATAATCACACAAACAATAGGGTCTTGCCCAAGCATCTCACTGCGGGATTTTCACGGTACATCAAAGGCACTAAGGCCATAATAACCAGGGCACCAAGGCCAGAATCACAATCCATTTCTCTCGAGAATCCGGCAGAACTTCTCCTATACTTTGAGGCTTTCCACAGTTCATAACATTCACAAATATGCATCATAACCACTTAGAATTCAAGATCTTTAATATTATTCTAACAGTGCATATTAATAAGAAACATGTTTCACAAACACTTAGAATATGAGGTCTTCAATAAATCATTCTAAGTGTTAATAACAATCATAAATGTACATCACGAACACTCAATTAATTTTTTTTTCTAAGTTCATGGGTTAGCTACTAGCATTTTTGTCTCATGTTATAAATATTTTTGTCCTCTATTACAAACTCTTTCTTAATTACTTATAAACTCTGTTGTTTCGTGTTGTAACTTCTTCTTTGATGTGTCACAAACATTTATGTTATAACTTTCTTCCTATGAATCACAACCCTTTCCTCATATGTTATAAGCATTTCAATTTCAGGTTATGAACTCTTTTCTTCATGTGTTAATAACATTCCAATTTCAGGTTATAGACTCTTCTCTTCATATGTTATAAATTATAAACATCTTAAATTTTAGGTTCTGAACTTTTTTCCTCTTGTTATAAACATTTCAATTTAGTCTATCATATGTATTTTGAATCTGTTCTCATAATTTAACTGTAGATTACAATTCTCTTACTTCTCATATTATGAATCCCTTAATCTTATGCCATAAATGGTTTCCCTTTTGTTATGAACTTCTTAGTTTTTTTTTTGTCATAAACATTTATCCTATTGTCATGAGTTTTTCTGGTTTACGTTACATACTTTTTGGCCTCTACTTATAAACTTTTCAATTTCCTGTTATGAACCTATGAATCTTAGGTTATAAACTTTCAAATTTTATGTCATAACCATTCTTAAATTTTATGTTATAAACTTTTTTTTTAAAATATGATGTTATGACTTTTTTAGCTTTGTCCCAAAGTCTTTTTATTCTTCTAGTATAAGCTTATTAGTAATATGTTACATACTTTAAAAAAATTATGTCATAAAATTTTGTGTATCAAGTTACAAACTATTATGAATTATAGTTATAAACAATCCTTTTACACGTTACAAACTGTTTGCTCTTCAGTTATGAACTTACCCTGATACTGTCACGATTTTCTCACCTCACCATAACAACTCGATTTTTAAGATATTCAAGTCTTATGAAACTCTTCTTTCCCATACTTGCATTCTTCTTCATTTTCCCAACTTCTAAAATCTTTTTATGGTCTCTTATAATTTATTTATCCAATTCTTCAAGTTTGAAAGTCATGGTTTTAAGTCTTCAAGGTCTACCTTTGGTGTTTCAATAGAATTTTCACTAACAATAATTGTAAAATCATCAACAACCAATTTGGAGGATATTCATTCTCATCTATTCATGCCCGGAAGCTCAATAATAAGATCTTCCATTCATAATGATCAATCCATCAACAACTCACCATATTTATCATTTCATCAAAGTTCATATCAAGATCAACCATCAATAATCTGTTGAAACACCCAAAATAGATTTTGTTCAACCAATTCCAAAAGAGAATGAGACATCATGGTCTCTTCTAAAATCCATGGGCAACACTTAGTTTCACTGACATCAATAGGCAAGCCCTAACCCTCCATTACTTTCCACTGAGATTTTTCAAGCTTTTCCTCCCCCTTACATAGTGGTAGAATTTGGCCCAAGCAAGTCCTTGAGGTGGCCAAGAAACTGCCCAAAAGAGTCTTTTTTCAAGAGGTAAGGATCAAGGCTTCCAACTTTTCAAAATCAAACCATGAAAAACATACAGATTGGTTAGATCTTCCACCCTCAAAGAAGAAGAACGAAAAGAGGAATCCATGGTGAAAGAAGTGGTACCTCACGGCTGTTCAAAGAGAGAAATAGAGGAGTGTAAAAATTGATCTTGAACAAAGGTTGGAGCTTGGATAGGTTTGGGTGCTCAAGAGAGTAACATTTCCTTTGAGTCAGTTTCTAAGTGTAAACATGGAAGAAAACTCTTATGTGAGGCAAAGGGAGTGAATGAAAAAATGAAGAACCATTTCATGGAGGAGGATGGACAGCTGGTTATGAGCAATGAGTGGTGAAAAAGTGAGTGATGTGGCTTTATGAGGATTAAGGTGTGAGGTAGGATAATTGACATATAATATGACACATAACCCCCCTTTAATTGTAGTTAGAAGAATTCCACCAATTCAAGATTAATTTTAAATAGTAAATCTTATCAAACAATTTTCTCTTTATTTTAGCCCAGCATGGCCGACTTTCACTAGGTGGGGTGTGAGGGACCATTTTAAAATTTCACAAAGTTTAAGGGTATTTTTGTAAAATTACATAAAATTCAGAAAATTATAGAAAAATTCCAGAAAGATTTATTATATTCTAAATCCATTTTAATGTTTTAAAAGTATTTTTGAATAATTTTTCAATTTTTACTTTAATTAATAAAAATTATTTTCTGTGAGGTACTCATAGTTAGTGGCATTTTGGTAAAATGACTTCAGAAAATTCTAAAAAGTTCTAAAATTCACAAAAATTATTATAAGACTAATTTCGTAATTATTTTTCTAAAGTTTTATATAAAATATTTATTCATTATTTTAAACGGGGTTATTGTATTTACGATTCTCCGTTACGAGGAAAAACGGATGTTACATATTGTATTTTTATTATTTTATTATCCATTAAAATTGGCACCTCCTGAACTTTTGGTAACTGTTATGTTGCACGTTATCCACTATATCATTACAACTCGTTAATTTATCTCTTAAATGTCACGTAGACGTATTAACGTGTTAATCATGTTGGACCTTTGGGTATCACACTTTTGCCATTTAGTGAAGTTTAAAATGGCCTCATTTCTCTTCTTCCCTCTTCACTTTTGCCTTCTCCTTCACGTTTTCTCTGAGCTCACTCGTTTCCTACAACTTCCACCATCGTTGAATCTTCAAAGCTCTCTAACTTTTTGTTTCCTTGGCCATTTGACCTCATTTTCGTCCAATTGCTGATAAGTGTTAGAATTACGTAAATTTCCAGGTAAATTACAGCACTTATTGATGATGAATTGTTGAACTTATACCAAAATTCACCCTTCTTAACTTAAATTATGGCTTTTTGTATTTATTGAAACTAAATCTGAACTTGATGTTATTTTGATAAAGAATCTGTTGATTTTTATAGATAAAAAGCTAAAGTACAAATGAAGCATCAAGAGGACAGTGAGCAAGGACAGGAACAACATAGAACAAGCTTCAAACGAGGATAATTCAGAGAAACCAGTTGTTGTTTCATGCGCTCCACCTGTGCTGAGGGTAGGCAGAGCGCAAGAATGGCTGTTCAGTTACTATTTCCTGCGCTTCACCTGCGCTGAGCGCAGGCAGAGCGCAGGAAATGTAACCTAATTTTTAATGGGCCACAAGCAGAGTCTAAAAAGCCCGTCAGAACAGTATTTAAAGAGACTTTTAGGGATGAAGACGGAGACTGAGTTGGATACAGAGTTTTGGGCAGAGAAAAGTGTGACAGACTCTAGTTGGTTTGTAATGGCTACCATGAGTAGCTAAATTTCTATTTAAGATTGAACGTAGTCGATTTAATCCCCAATTGTATTTTGGATCTTTGTTATTTAGGAATTTCTATTTTTATAATATTGGTGTTTTTATTCCTGTTGTTAATGCTTAGCTTCCGTCTTTGTACCGGAGTTATGATCCGATTTATTGAATTAGCTGGGAAGCAGTTTTCTAAATCTGATTTGGGTAAAAACACTCGATAGGTTGAATACCTAGGAATAAGGTTCAATTTATTGATAGTTGTTAACAACTGATCTTAAAGCTAGGCAATTTGTTAAGCAGCCAAGGAATTGGTGTTTAGGGGATTGTTCTAAGAATTTCATACTTGAGGAATCAATGTAAATGAAATTTATTTGGGCTTTAATAATTATAATTATAAATTCCTAGATATCATTGATTTCCAAAATACAAGAGGGGTTCGATAGACGAAGTTCAATCCTAGTTTCTTTTATTTGCTCAATTTCATCCTTGTTTCTCTGTCTTAAATTTATTTTATTTTACTGTTATAATCTTCACAAACAAACCCAATCTTCCACAAATCTTTCTTACTCAGTAAGTGTGAGCACTAAGAATTTAAGTTGTACCGTTACTCGTGGGTACGACAACCCCTACTCTTAAACTATTATACCGCTGCGATATTGGTATGCTTGCCAAGATCTCAACAAGTACTTTTGGCACCGTTGCTGGGGAACGGTGTCTCAATTTAAATTATTAGATCATATTATTGAGCTGTGAATATAATTTTTTTTATTTTTATTTTTCTTTCAGTTATTTTATTTTTATTCCTCTCTTCTGAGCTAACCCTTGTTTTAGCTTCTTGATTTATGCTCTTGCGAGGTCAGGTGTCTCAAAACCAACTGGAATTTGATCCTGAAATCGAAAGGTCATCTTGAAGGAACCGGAGCAAAAATAAGAAGAGAAGACAAAGACAAGCTCAAGGAGACAATCTCAACACTCTCTGTTCAACCACCACAAGAGAAGTAAAAGCTGAAGATATGGCTGAGGAGAGACAAGATCCCCCTCCACCAAGAAGAACATTGGGAGATTATGTCATGCAACAAGGACCACACTATTTCTCAAGCATAGCCATACCTGCTACTGCTAAATCCCTGGAGATGAAGCCACCATTCTTGAGTCTCATTAGTGCTCATCAATTCATGGGAATGGATCATGAGGATCCTTACACTCACCTCTCTACTTTTTATGAATTGATTGGTATAATGGGTTTTGAGGAAGGTGATTTGGAATCAGTTTACTTACATTTATTTCCTTTCTCTTTGATAGGTAAAGCTAAGGAATGGCTGAAATCTCATCCAAATCAGAGTCTGACTAGTTGGAGCAATGTGGAAGAGAAGTTCTTGAACAGATTCTTCCCACCATCTCAATATATTAAGTCCAAGTCAGATATCTTCACATTCAGGCAAGGACCAGAGGAATCATTATGTGAAGCCTGGGAGAGATTCAAGTCTTTGCTGGGGAGGTGTCCCAACCACGGTTTTGAGGATATTGCACAATTGAGTATCTTCTGCAATGGACTCAGACCTGACACCAAGATGATTATAAATGTTGTAGCAGGAGGCACAATGATGTCAGTGGATGCAGAGCAAGCTAACAGGATTATTGATGCCTTAGCATTAATATATCAGCAAGCTCAGCATGGAAGACAACCAGTTTAGAAGAAGGGAGTGTTAGAGCTGAGCACTAATGATGCGATCTTAGCTCAGAATAAGATCCTTACTCAGCAATTAGAAGAACTCACCAAACAGATGGCTAAGCTTCCTCAACAGTTACATGTAGTGCAATCTTATCATGGCTAGTCCCCACAATTGACTTGTGACTTTTGTGGAGGTGATCATCACAATGGTCACTGCTCTTATCAAGACACTCAGGAAGAACAAGTTAACTACATGGGAAGTCAAGAGAGACCAGCCAATTTCTCCAACAACAACCAATTTTCAAACAATTACTCACAAAGTTGGAGAAATAACCAGAACAATAATTCTGGTTGGAGACAGGATGCAGGGCCTTCTAATAGACCACCTCATTTTCAGTAGCAGCAACAAGTCTACCATCCAATGCATGACAGACTCTCAAAGATGGAGGATACACTGGAAAAGTTCATACAATCTTCTATGGTTAGTCAGAAGAACACAGAAGCAGCCATCAGAAATCTAGAGACACAAGTTGGCCAGTTAGCAAAGGACATAGCTGAAAGTCAAAAAGAAAAGTTCACTACTAACACCCAAACCAACCCCAAGGAGCAATGCAATGCAGTCACCACAAAGAGTGGTGTATCAATAGGAACTGGTATGAGGGAGAACGTAATAGCTGAGAAACAAGTGATGCCAGAAGAAGAGAAAGATAAAGAGCAGAAAGAAGTTGAGAAGAAAGCAGAAGACTCAAAGCAGAGGGAGTATTCAGAAAAGAAGCCACCCTATCCACTGACCCCATCAAAGAAAGAAAAGGACAAGATGTTTACACAATTCACGAGATTGTTCAAGGGATTACAAAGCAGTATTCCCGTTCTTGAGAGATTAGAGCACATACCCAGTTATACAGGGTTTATGAAGGATCTTCTGACTGAGAAGAGGAAAATATCAGATGAAGACATAGTACAGTTAGAGGCTGGATGCAATGTTATCATTCAGAAATCCCTACCACAGAAGACACAAGATCCTGGTAGTTTCACAATTCCAGTCACCATTGGAAACTTAACAGCGAAAAAGGCAATGCTAGACCTTGGAGCTAGCATAAATCTGATGTCTTTATCCATGCTCAAGAAGATTGGTGATGTGAAGGTGAAACCTACAAGAGTGAGTTTGCAACTGGCAGATAGGTCCATTAACCACCCATATGGGATAGCTGAAGACGTTCTAGTAAAGGTGGACAAGTTTGTGTTTCCTGTGGATTTCACCATCATGGACATGGAAGAGGATGCTAATGTTCCGTTGATTTTGGGACGATCGTTCGTGAAGACAACAAAGGTGGTAGTTAATGTTGACAGAGGTAAGCTCACGGTCAGCACGCAGGATGATAAGGTGTCCTTGTTCAAGGGAGCTCCACAACAGAAGGAACTACCAGATTGATTGAAGATAGACTCTACTGAGGGAGTCTCATATTCTAAAACTGAACCATCATTGCAAGGGGTCAAGAGAGAGGAAGCTGATTGTCAAAGCACTCATAAGCTGCGAAAGAAAAAGATTAAAGTTCTTAATAAGAAGTTGAAAAGGAGAAGAAAGCAGCTACAGAAATCACTGGTGGAACCCCATTTCAAAAGAAGAAAACAAGAACCAACATCAGCTGGTAATAGAAATGTTGGTAAAACAAAAGGATTGGGGGAAGGTTTGTTAAAGGAAGTCAGTGGTGCATCAATACAGTTCACCACAAAACTCCATCTTCAGGAACCTTAAAGGAACAGGCGTCAAGATATATGACGTTAAACGAGCGCTTCTTGGAAGGCAACCCAGTGTTTTAATTTTTAATTCTTTACCGTTCTTATTTTGATTTTTGTTTTAGTCTGTATATATTACGTGTTAGTTAGGTTTTTGTGTTTATTTAGTTTAGGAAATGTCAGGGACTGGTAGAGTAAGTGTGTGGGAGAGAGATATAGACACTTTGAATTAGGAAGTAGCAGAAAATTTGACTAAGTGTTGGAAAATTTAATTCTGTTTTCAGCGCAGAAATACCAATTTCAACACTATTTTTTGCGCTTCAACAAGTGAAGTGCAGCGGCATGAAAAATGCATAACTGACACCTGCGCTCCACTTGCGTTGAGCGCAGGTGAAGCGTAGGTTCACGCTGCAACATAAATTTGAATGAAAAACAGGGGAAGGGCCATTCGTTCCTTCTCCCCTGTTTTTCTCTAGAGTTTGTGTGCCAACTCTCTGCTTCCCAAACCCTTTTCCTTCACTTTCTCACGCACAAACCTCTTCCCTTTTTGCTTCCTTTGCTATTCAAGGTATGTTTTTACATTTTTGAGTAAGTTTTACCGATTGAAATCCTTCGTTTCTCTGTTTTGGTTTATTGAACCTTAGGCTAGCAGACATGGTTTGTAGTTTTGCACGTTCTTAGGATTTTTTGTCAATGTAGCCTTTAGGTGATATGTTGGCTGTGATTGATCATTTAAACTGGTGACTGTTGGTGTGCTCAGTTATGTTGCAAGTTATTATGGATTTATGGTCAAGGGTGTTGATGCTCTGTTTTTGTTTCAAAATTTTACATTGACCATTCTATGAAAATTTTGAATTAATTCTTGTTGAATTCCTGATTATTTTGTTTAACTGAGGTTGATACCATTTGCCAATTGAATGCTCTGTTTTGAGTTTTGTTGGTTCCATTGAGGAACATGCTTTAATTGATTACTCATGCATTACAAATTGGTTATTGATATTATCTGGTGCCCAACTGATTGTTAATGATGTATATTAGTTATAGTTTATACACTGCTAATGTTGGAATTGTGAATTTAAACTAATATTGCATACTAATCATTGGTTATTGTCAACTTTTGCAGATGGCTCGCACAAAGATTACCAACACCGCTGGTGCCTCCGGTTCTAGGAACGCTAAGGGAAAGAGGTCTCGCAATGAACCTCACTATGATGCCAGGCGATTCAAGGATGTTGAGGCTGCAGAGAAATACAGTTCCATCCAAAACTGTAATTTTATTTTAGAGAGGCCAGTGGAACTCCGTCTTGGGGAGTTTGAGGACTTCAACTTAGAGATCACCCGACGGAGATGGAGACGGGTGGTTGAGGCTGAAAGGCTATTTGATCTGGAGTTGGTTCGAGAGTTCTACGCCAACGCCACGGGAGGGCCGGGTATTGGAGATGAGAGGAGGTCATATGTGTGAGGTAGATGGGTGACCTACGATCACGATGCGATCAATGACTTTCTAGGTCGCCCAACTCCTGATGATGCTGAGGACTTTCCCTGCCAATACCATGAGCTGTTGAGGAGTATTGGCATTTATGGGAATGAGGAGATTGACACCAGGACAGCCCAGTACTTATGTCTGCCTGGGCGTACTTATGATGTCAACACCTACAGGGAGGCGGCCAGGATTTTCTGGAGGGACCTGCGAAGTATATCCAGATATGGATGGTCCTAGTGTTGGCTAACATTAAGCCAACCAACCACGTGTTGGACATCACTATCGAGACGACACATTTTATTTATTGTATTCTTACTGGGCAGGATGTCGATATCGCCAGAGTTATATCTGAGAAGATATACTTCACGGTGACTGTTGTGGAGCGTCGCAGCGAGCGCTCCAAGATCAGCTTGGGATTCCCCGCTCTCATCACTGCCCTATGTCGGTCTCAGGGGATTGTTGTACACCCTACTGCTCCTATCAAGGGGCCTATCATCAGGAAGTATATTGAGACTTACTGTATTCCAGATGAGGAGTTGGACCCACCTCTAGAGCCCTAGGATGGTCCCCACTCTCCACCGCCTCAGCAGCCACCACATCAGCCACCACCAGCTGACATTCTACCTACTTTCATGGAGCATCTATACCTCCAGAACATCGTTGTTTATAGAGGGGTGCTTTATATCAACCAGATCTTGCACCACAACGTGCAAGGCCCCTTCCCCGTCATGCCACCGGAGCAGTTTCGGGATTATTTGCAGTGGCCTGGGGACATTCCTGTTGTTCCAGGGGGTGGAGCAGCAGCAGCTGGTGCACAGGACGAGGACCTGCAGGATGCAGAGGAGGACGATTGATTTTTTTTCTTTATCTTTTTTACGGTGTTTTTCTTTCCTTTTTCATTTTTTTATTTTATCTTTTATTTTCTTTCATTTGATACATCTGTATTGTCTATATTCATTTGAATTCTCGTTAGGATTAAGTTGCTAAATTAGGATTTAGGGATTAGGACTTAAGGAATTCAATTCAATATCTCAAAGCTAGCCAGCCAAACTAACTGAATTAAGAGGAGAAAAAGGAATTAAGTGGCTGAATTCATAATTAGTTAGGATTAGGATTTTGTGCAGGAAAGTTAATCAAGATAGTTAATTGTTCAATAAGTGATTTCATCAAGGAAAAATAGCCATAAGCCTGTGAGTTTGTGAGACTAAACACTTTGAGAGTTTTCACTGCTGCTTGTCAATTGCTATTGCTTGAGTTTTTGGATTATATATTGCACATGAAAAGCATGGAAATGATTAAGACATCTTGTAAATATATGAATTACTCAGTGCCAAATAGCCAACCTGTAAATAATATTTCCTATTTTTGATAGCCCATTTGAGCCTGAAATTTTCTTGTTTTATGTACCCTAGCCTTGTTATTGATTATATCCTGTCCCTTACACACTTAGAGATAGAGAGCATAGGTGCAATTTATTAAATGGAAATGGGTATTGTTTGGTTCATTGAAATTGTAAAAAGAAGGTAGATTGAGTAATGGAATTCACTCCCTTATATATAAAAAAAGAGGTGTATTTATATAAAATAAAAGGTATATTAAAGGGAGTGAATTACCAAAAGAGGCAGAAAAATGTTCAAAGCCAAGAATGAGTGGTTGAGAGTAACTTAGAATATTGTTTAAATTGTAGAAATGCTCTTTTCTCTTGAAGTTGTGTCTTTTGATACATCCTGAAAAACCATAATTTCTTGTTAACCTAGCCTCATTACAACCTGAGAAAAGACCTTTTGATCTATGTTGATTATGTGTATGTTTATTAGCTGGAAACGACTAGCAAACTTAATTGTTCAACTGCAGTGGAAAAATTGAGGGAAATACTCACCCGTGAGAATGAGAGAATTTCCTTGATTTATCACTTGTTGTTTCAATTGTTGTTCTTGCAAAATTGAATGCACTTTTATCTTATTCTAATTGATGATTGGAGTCACCATCCGGTTCTAATTTTGATCTGAATTTGGAAAGTGATAGTTGTCTAGCAAGAGATGTTGATATTGTATTCCTGTTAGTCAAATTTACAGTTGGGGATTGTAATTAATTTCTTATATTTGTTTTTCTTGCTTGAGAGCAATCAAGAAGCTAAGTTTGGGGGAGTTTGATAAGTGTTAGAATTACATAAATTTCCAGGTAAATTACAACACTTATTGATGATGAATTGTTGAATTTATACCCAAATTCACCCTTCTTAGCTTAAATTGTGGCTTTTTGTATTTATTGAAACTAAATCTAAAATTGATGCTATTTTGATAAAGAATCTGTTGATTTTTATAGATAAAAAGCTAAAGTACAAATGAAGCATCAAGAGGACAGTGAGCAAGGACAGGAACAACATAGAACAAGCTTGAAAGGAGGATAATTCAGAAAAACCAGTTGTTGTTTCCTGCGCTGAGCACAGGCAGAGCGCAGGAATGACTATTCAGTTACTGTTTCCTGCGCTTCACCTACGCTGAGCGCAGGCAGAGCGTAGGAAATGTAAGCTAATTTTTAATGGGCCACAAGCAGAGTCTAAAAATCCCGTCAAAATAGTATTTAAAGAGACTTTTAGGGATGAAGACAGAGACAGAGTTGGATATGGAGTTTTGGGCAGAGAAAAGTGTGACAGTCTCTAGTTGGTTTGTAATGGCTACCATGAGTAGCTAAATTTCTATTTAGGATTGAACGTAGTCGATTCAATCCCCAATTGTATTTTGGATCTTTGTTATTTATGAATTTCTATTTTTATAATATTGGTGTTTTTATTCCTGTTCTTAATGCTTAGCTTCCGTCTTTGTACCGGAGTTATGATCTGATTTATTGAATTAGCTGGGAAGCAGTTTTCCAAATCGGATTTGGGTAAAAACATTTGATAGGTTGAATACCTAGGAATAGGGTTCAATTTATTGATAGCTGTTAACAATTGATCTTAAAGCTAGGCAATTTGTTAAGCAACCAAGGAATTGGTGTTTAGGGGATTGTTCTAAGAATTTCATACTTGAGGAATCAATGTGAATGAAATTTATTTGGGTTTCAATATTTAGAATTATAAATTCTTAGATATCATTGATTTCCAAAATACAAGAGGGGTGCGATAGACGAAATTCAATCCTAGTTTCTTTTATTTGCTCAATTTCATCCTTGTTTCTCTTTGTCTCAAATTTATTTTATTTTACTATTATAATCTTCACAAACAAACCCAATCTTCCACAAATCTTTCTTACTCGGTAAGTGTGAGCACTAAGAATTTAAGTTGTACCATTCCTCATGGGTATGACAACCCCTACTCTTAAACTATTATACGGCTACGATATTGGTACGTTTGCCAAGATCTCAACAATTGCCTCCGTCTTTCCTGACTTTAGCCTTTTCACCAATTAGATATTTAAAATCTTTTTCTAAATTAATGGCAGGAGTTTCAACCCCTCTATCTTCATAGACGATTACATGGTTTATTGCCATGTTCCTTTGGCTGCTGATAACACCAAAATGGTCGTCAGAGATGGCGCCAATTTTCGTCCCTGAACCTGAGAACACGGATGAAAACCTACAAGCGTGGAAAAGTTCTACCTTGATCCCTTTCACCATTGAAGGTCCGAGCTTGGCTTTCCTGGGGCCTTATGAGTTTCCTCTCATAACCTTTCAATTTCATGAGATTTATCATCTAGAAACCATTTTGGCCTTCAAGCTCCCATTTAAGTAGACTTTCTTTATCGCATGAAGGACCTATTCTGAGGCTTCCCTATGATAAACAAGAAGACCTACATAGCTTGGATTGATAGGATCCATCCCAAGAAAGAAAGTGTATGGAAACAACTTGGCATTTACGATCTTAACAAACTCACTAGGATTCCCATTGACCAGTATGACCACACTCTTCTCGTAGCCTCTTTTTACTTTTGGGACTTAGCCACCTGCACCATTTTCCTTCCCCATGGGATGATCACTCCATCTCTTTTTGATGTGGCCATTATCATAGGGATTTCTCCCTCAGGAATTACTTATCTCCTTTCGACCAAACCTTATATGCTAGTTATCCCTAATGATTGAAAGCTGACCTATAACGATTTCATAAAAAAAAAAATCACGTGAACACTTAAGAGATCCCTAAAAAAGAGGAGCATGTTGCCTTCCTTTGGTTATGACTTTTTTCTTTTGTTTTTTGTTTGAGGTCCTTTCAATGCCTTTTATCTCTTCTCCCTTCGGCTAATCTCCTCCATGAGGATAGGGAGGTTAACTTAGCTAAACTTCTTCCTAGCAACCTTCACCTCACTTTGGCTGATATAATTGACCAATTCTTACAACTCAATCCTCTGGGTATTTTCTATGGTCCTTTGTGGCTTTTCGATCTCTAGCTTCGAGCCACCTTCGAACCTCGAGTTGTTCTCCCTACAAAATCCAAACATAAATTTGAGGCTATTGGCTCGAATTTGACATTCACCTTTTTTAGCACCAACACTACCAATGAGTTAGATGGTTTCAAGTTTTTTTCTCCTGGTTCTTGGATCAGAAAGTGTTCAGCATGAAGACCTGTCAATATTCAATTCAATGTTCAGGTCCAGCGTGGGTCCAACCTGTGAGGCCCCGGGGCATAATCTAAGAATAACGAGAGATAGGGTCAGATCCTTCGAAGTCAACTAATCTTCCCCCATTACGATTAAACCACTTCTTACTTATCTAACTTCAAACCCACTTTGGTGGTGAGCCAATTTGGCCTTTGCCAAAATATTCCTATCCACATGTTCCAAAGTGAAGAAGATGTTGCTGAGTGTAAGGATGTGCCTGATGTAACCAATAGGGTGGTTGGCTTCGAAGCTTCACAACCAGAATTCTACCCTATAGATTTCACACCAAAACCTTATTGCACCTACGCATTTGATCATTGGTGGAGAACTTCTTATAATTTGATGGTGGTTTCGAAGGAGGATATTTTAAAGAACATGTCTTCCAACGTCGAATATGAAGTTTCTGACAAGCCCAAAACAATAGCAGGTATATTCTATTTACATTACTTATGCCATTTTCTTCCTTAGCCTTTTGTTTAATGTTTTTTATTTTCAGCTACTTGAGACCTTGTTGCATCAACAGACCCTAAGACTTCTCAAGCTACTCGAGCCACAAAGGTAACTATCTATTGCAGGTACTTGTTTTAGTTATTGCATTCATTTATTCTAACACTGAGTTTGTGTTGTAGAAGGCACATAAAGTCACAAACATGCCAAGAAAACTATTAGAGCTTCAAAGCCCAAGGCCATTGCTTAGAAAAAACAAAAAGATGTTAGGTCTGCTTCTTGAAAGGCCTTAATTGCCAAAACAAAGCCAAAAGAAGCTAATGAAAAGGTGACAAAAAAAAAATAAGTCCACCTAAGGACGTTCAGTAAACTGCCCCCACAGTCCCTCAAACTCAAGCACCTAATGAAAGGCAAACACCACCTTAACCAACCACTACTCAAATAGTGCAACCAACTCAAACATACGCCAATATTCTAAGTCTATATTTCTTCTTAGGCCTTTTATTTACCTTGGTCTAAATCTATTGCCTTATTAGGTCCCAACTTGAGTCTTGAGGCTTTAGCCATTTGAACAGAAATCGTTCTACCACTTCTTAAACGCACATAATTATTTTTCTAGAAATCTAGTGACACACACTACTTCTGGTAGAGTCCCACCATGCACACCAATTTGTTTGTGATGAAAATTCTTTAGGAAGAACTTTACTTTTTAATTTCGTGATCAATTTGGGACTTAGAGTTGAGTCCTCAGAAAGTGATAGTATACAAGCAAGATCTAGAATTTGAAGCAGCATAACATGATTAACAGTATAAAATTAGAGAAATGTGCACCAAAATAACCAAAAGGAGAAGAAAGATAAAAAGATGGAGAGATAGAAATGGAGACAAGCGCCACAATCAAGGGCAGCCCCCTTGGATTGATAAGCTTGGATGAAGAAATGCCACAAGCTCTTGGAGCCTGATAAATTTCAGTATGGTTTAAGCAAGAACCTTAAACTCTTCTCAACTCACTAAGAGTAGAAAAAATGTATATGAATTTGTATAAAACTCAAGCTAAAGAAAATACAAGAGAGGCTTTCCCCCTTATATGGGCAAGTGTTCGCTAATCATGAGAGGTAGGGGAGGACTGACAGATGCCGAACCTGCACAAAATTATAATTATAATTCTCCGAACTGCAAACTACTTGTAGTAGAATGGTATAAACCAGGTCGAACCCTGAAGATCCACTCAAATTAATCCTTCTTTGGGGAGTTTGATTGATTGGAATAAATTGAAGAAAAAAATATCAAGTTAAAAGCAAAATGTTAAATCAATTCAAGACAATATTAATCCAAGGAATTCAGAGGCTATTTTTATGGTAAATCATTGGTTATTAATAACATGCATTCAAGAGATTAAATCTATCAACTTAGAATCATGTGGAACCCCTACAATGATCCCGGATTCACTATTGAAATAATTTCCAGAATTCAATTGATTAAGATTAACAAGATCAAATAACCATAAAATCTTATGTTAGATCCAAATCAATTTTATAATATAAACCCAATTGAAGTAAATAATTAAATGAACACCTTCATTTTAATTGTTTACTCTATGCTTTTTAATTATTGTATGATGATCAACCAATCAAGAGTACAACATACATCAATAACAAAATTCATAACCAAAACATGTTAACCAATCAAGCTTTGATAAAAGAAATATGAAATTGAAGCAAGTGGAGTAGAAAAGCAAGGTAGATGTAACTTAATGAGCATGTAATTGAAGATCAAACCTCAAAACCAGGATAAAAATAAGCTTGACTCCTTGAATTGAATAAAAACTTAGCCTTCCATGAAGACTTTACAAAAAGATGAACAAAAGTAAATGAAACTCTTAGTAATTTCTACTATAACTTGAATGCTCTTCTCCCTAGCAAGCCCTCCTATTTATAGGAAGGGAAAAGATGTCATTCCAAACATGATCACTCAGCCATAACTAAGCATGTTTTGTCCACAAATTGACTTATTGATCAATTACCTAATGCATTTGTCCATTACTTTGAATTATTCACCTACTCTAGCTATCATTCACCTACTTGTCTCTCACTTGCACCGAGCATATCATCCTCAATCTGGCAGAATCTTATTGAGTCTCAAAATATTATTAAGGAAATTAATAATGTTTTAAGTCTCTATTACCTAAAGTTTTAATGATCAACAAATTTGTATCAAAAGACAGATTCTACTGAAAGGTACAATTTTCTATGGTGTAGTAACCCTTTTAGAGCAACCCTCCAAAGAGATCTATCTTACTAAATATGAACAACTTACTAAAGCAAGGCAACTCTCTAAAGGTCCAACCCTCTAAAGTAATTCAACCTTCCGAAGAGATGAACTTACTGAAGGATCAAGTGCCTGCTAAAGTTTTCAACCTTCCGATATCAAGAAACGAAGCATCAGATTTCTATACAAAGTCTTGTTTCTTTGATACCTTTGAAGGATTAAGTCTCGTATAGCTTTCTGCTATTCTATCTGCTCATTTCTCCTTATGGAAAGTCAAGACAGAAGCTTTTGTACGTGTTTCAAATCATTTTCACCAAAAGGGAAAGTCTCTCTGCAAAAAGTACACTTTTTCATAAAACTAGAGTCAGCGTTGTTGCCACCTACCTCTGTTGTGCCTACTGCTACAAGCTACCTCTGCTTTGTCTCTCAACGGATATAAGCTATTAGACAACGGGATTCTGAAGATTTCTGAACGGTCTACAGGTCCTCTGCTGTCTATATATATGAAGGGTCATGCATCCCATAAGGAGAGAGAGAAGACTATGTGAAAAACTTGCTGAAGTGCTGCTCATTTTTATTCTTTGTATTCATTTCACTTCATTTGTACACAATCCTTCTTATCCTGAGTGTAACTTAGTTATCTGTACACCTTACCCTGTTTAGGCTCAGAACTTTTGTAGTTTGTGAGTTTAAACTTCATCCTTTAAATAGTTTTCTGTTTTAGCCTGGAGAGGCTGTGGACAAAGAATACTTGGGTTTTTAGCCTTGAGAGACTGTGTGTTCAAACAATACTTGAGTGTTTAGCTTGAAGAGGCTAGGGTCAAAGAATACTTGTAACTGATCAATTAGTGGAAAATCCAGTAGCGTGTTTGCACTGGGACTTGACGTAGCTCACTGTGTTGGTGGGTGAACCGGGATAATTTCTTGGCTAAGTCTTCTCAACCCTTATCTCTCATTAATTGTTATTTTATCTAACAAGAAGGGTTAGGATATTAGTGAATTAAACTGTTTAAACATAAGTTTTCAAAAATACATTTCAAAACAGTTTAAGAAATCAGTTTTGGTGAACCTGTTGAAAAGATTTTTAGCAAGTACATACTCCAGTTTCATAAAGTAGTTTATATCTTTTGTGAGAACTCTGTTTGTGAAAAGGTTTCTAAGAAAATCTGTTTAAACTTTTAAAACACTATTCAACCCCCCTTTTAGTGTTTCTTGTGGTTTCTACAAATCCAAGAGAGTTGTCTTCAGATGAAATCAAGCCATGGATCTTAGCTTTCAAATGACGTTGGGTTGAGCCCCAAAGGAGTTTCGAGCCCAAGTTATGGCCCAATCATTGAGTGCTGTTCAGGTTTTCATATGATGCTGACTATTCCGTCTTCCAAGCCCATTTTGACTCACTAGCCATTTGATTTAGCTTTTGGGTTCTTCATCAAAGTTGTAGGGCTTTCTTTTATCTTTCCTACAATATAAAGAACATATTTTTTTAGATGTCTAGAACTCAAGTTATGCTTGAAATATGAAAACAATTTAATGCTGAAAAATGTAATTAAGCCCAATATGAACCTGAATTGGCATAATATGCTTATGACTTGTTAATTAAGCATAAAAGATGTATTAAAAGGTTAAATTTGAGGGATAATTAATGTGTATAATTTGTATTTATCAAGGACAAATAGTTAAAACTAATAAAAACAATCAAGCTAAGGTGTAGAAGCTAGGCCTATGGGAAGGGAAGGCGCCTAAGCCTAGGAAAAATAAAAGAAAATACAAACAATCAAACATGAGTTTAAAGGCCAATACCCCTTACAAGAAAATCCTACTCTACTATGGAACAATGGATAAGATACCCTTCACAAGGGGTGTTAGCGCCTTTTCTAAGGCCATCTTTAAAAGTGTAGGACACTAGCTTTAAAAGCTCTTCTTTAATCCTCTTAGCCCTTCCACGTGTTAGAGGTCTACTTAAGTTCTCCAAAGCTTCTAACCCATTAGATGTAGGTGTAGGTCGTTTATCATCAAAAAGAGATCTCCTACAAGTAGTTTTACAGTGTCTTAATTGAAGAGAATTTCAGTAAATGGAATTCAACCCTTATTACATTGTTCAAACTCTTATTTATATGTTTTCACCCTAATGGCTAATAACTTAATATGAAGCCATGTAAGACAACAAACATCTTTGTCTAAACAAGAAATTGACATATGTCCTTAATTGTTAAATTGTCCTAACTTTTCTTGAAAAACTGCAAATAACTGCCTTTAGATGTTGGTCTTTCGAATGGAATTCTGAAAACTCCTTTAAAACTTTTGGATCTCCTTAATATTCTTCTTGACACCTCTTTAAAAGGTCTTTCAATTTTTCTTTTGACAAAGTTTTCGCTTTCCCCTTCGAGAAAGCTTCTTTGATGCTACTCATGAGAAATATCAATCACTCTTTTCGACTTGTTTCCTAAGGAAAAGACCTCATTCCCGCAATCAAAATCACAACACCAAATCTACAAAATTCATCATTTTTCTATTTACAATGGTAGAAATTGAATTCATCTACCTTTTCAACCTTTGATGTGTGGTTACTCATCACGGTAATTCTTCACCTTAAAATCAAAACAACTTAGTTATAAGCAATAAAAAAAAGCTCAATTACTTCACAAAACTTAAAAAAAAAATTCAAACTTTCCTCAACACTCATAATGAAGAATTCTAGACCCCAAATTTTCGTAGCTTATGTTTCTAGGCAACATAATCATAAAAAAAATCATGTTACGTAATAAGGATGAGGTGCATCTATATCATGATTATAATCTAATCAAGATTATTGACCAAAGAAGATACACAACCCCCAACTCGGTAGCCCATCTTGCTAAATGCCAAGTTATGAGTTAATTTGATCGAAAAATTAAGAGTGTTTAAATTTTTCATATTGAATCAAACCGTTTAAATGTGAGTTTAAAAGTAAAATCAATTTTGATCTGGAACACTCCAAACATAAAAAAAAAATGTTAACATGAATCTAAACATGTTATTCCAAGTCCCATTTCAAGAACTTTGAAACCCAATTAACTCAATATTTTTTTCTTAATTTTAATATATCTTTTAGTTTTTATATTTTGATCTTTTTAAAAAATAGTTTTTCTTGAAAAATAAAAATAATCAACCCAATAACCTAACCTAAATATAACTTAATTAATTTGGGTCAGGTTGCTTTCTGAAAAATCTATCAAATCTAAACCGATCCAATTCAAAGATTCTTATTTAGTTTGAATATATTTTTCTCCAAATTCGACTGGATTTGATCCTTAATTTTAATTATAATCTTTTTAAGAATCAAATAAGAGAAGACTTAACATGAAGGAAAGAAGAAAGAGAGGGGAATTGAAGCATTTCTTATTTGGTGGATGCTACGGTGAGTTATTCAAAATGTGCACCACCGGTGCTTCACAATTTTTACCTGTCATAGGCATTAACCATCCGGTTAAAAGGTTCAAAATAATAATATAATATTTCTTGAAGAAAATTTTCCAAATTGCATCCAAACCTTCTAGATACAACAAGATTGTGTCTCTTTTATGAACCCCAATGGCTGGAAATACTCTATGCATCTGCCGAATGACTTATCTATCTAATCTGCTATGAGCTTTCTGCGTCTTTTATTGCAACGCTTTTGGAACCCATGATCCACTTGTGGTGTGGAAGGAAAGGGAACCTGTGACGCAATCTAGAAAAATAGGGGAAGGAGACTTGTTATATTGAAGCATAGGTGACCTCTAAGTCCAAATGTGCCATCTCCGGCGACGGGAACTGTATTGGTAATAGGGGATCTCTTTGTTGCATCACATATTTGCAGCTCGAAGAATAGGTAGCAGATACTATGGAGGGGCAGAAACTTGGGCGACCTCATCATTGGCAATAATACCCAGCAATAGGGGATTAACACATATAATACTAATGTTCATCGATTCAAAATAGAGGGATATCAACACGACATGAACTATTACTTCATCCATGGATTAGGAACGGTCACAAGTGCTTGCAAACAAAACACAATCGAGTTGTCATCATTCTCAAAAGCTTGCCACTACTTTCATAAATTAAAAAGCTTGCAAACAAGCTCTGTAACATCAAGTCACCAACAACAATATCTCCCCATGGCAGCCATGACGGCTCTGAACTTGAGTTGTAGAAGCTCTCCAAACAAACTTCAAAGAGAGGCCGAAGCAAAAAATATATAAACTTTATACTCTATCCATTTACTTATTTTGTACTTTTATACAGTAGGTAACCGGTAATTCATTTACACCGTTTATTAATAAATCAATAAATCAAACGGTGTTAACATTGTGAACCACCGGTGAAGCATATTTTTTATAACTCAGCGTAGACTCCACCCTTATTTTCTTTAGTTTCACTTCACTGCTGGTTTTTTTAAACGCTTTTACGCTTCCCACTCCTTCCTCCCTCTACTCACTCACTCACTGCTCCAACTGCAAAATTCAAATCTCCTCTTCTACTTCTTCTTCCTTCTCTTTCTCTCTTTAATTTCTTTCTCTTGAACCAAATTAAAGCTCGGAATCAACGCTGCGACGGCAATGGCGGGTTATCGAGCGGACGACGACTACGACTACCTGTTCAAGGTGGTGCTGATCGGTGATTCCGGCGTCGGCAAGTCGAACCTGCTCTCGAGGTTCACGAAGAACGAGTTCAATCTCGAGTCCAAGTCCACCATCGGCGTCGAGTTCGCCACACGCACCTTGAATGTCGACTCCAAAGTCATTAAGTCCCAGATCTGGGACACCGCTGGCCAGGAGAGGTCCTTTTTCTTATCTCTCTCTCTTTCTTCTTTCTCATTGTTTCTTAAAATGACATTTGATCTGATGTCTCTTTTAGTTAGCACTTTTTTCTCTTTTAGTTGTATGCGACGTGTGATCTGCATACTTGGTTTGGTTGTGTGGATCCTGATAGTGCGAACTGCGAAGCTTGAACGGATGCTAAAATTTTCTTACGTGCTTGGATGCGATGGGTAGGGTAGTGAAGTCTCTGTGTGTGTTTCTCTTTTGGGTTCAATTTTTGGACTTAAATTAGTAAGTATCTGATTTAAGACATTGGCAGTGGAATCGGCACTATTATTATAAGGGCGTCTATAATTGAGTTTCGCTTAATTATTCAGATGTGATGTAAACTTTAGGTCTCAAATGTTAACAAATTTAGAGAGTAGTGCAGTGCTTCGGTTAGTAATCTCCATTAATGGTAAATCAATATTTTTAATATTAGGACAAATATGTATGGGTGTATTTTCAAAGGGGAAAAAAGCTAGAAATTTAGAATCATGATCAATTGAACTCGGTAAATTGTTAGTGGATTTAGTATTCAACCAGAAAGGCCCACGTTTGAGTTCCCATACTTTTAAGGCACCATGTACTTTAGTTACTGGCTTGTAGAAAAAAATTTTATCCATTACTTTAGTCCAAAGTCCTAATTTCTATTAAATTAAGTGACATATAAGCTGTCTGGTAGGACAAAAAATGACGCTATTTTTTCCATTTTTTAAATGTGAGACCTCTAGCCCTAACAGTCATATCTTCTTCCCGGTCCTTCATTCATCTTTTCCAATGCCAGGGAAGAAGTGACCGTTAGAGCTACATATCTCACACTTTAAAAAAAGGAGAAAATGATGTCGTTTTTTGTTCTATTTTGCAACCTATGCGTCACTCAACATGACACATCAACACCAATTTAAAAGAAGTTAGGACTTTGGACTAAAGTGCTGGAAAGTATCGTCAAAGACTAAAAGGAGGTTTTTTACAAGTCAAGTACTAAAGTGCATGATGCCCTACAAGTCAGGGACCAATCTGCTAGTTTACTCCCCACGTTCTCTTGTTCTGAATTGGAAATTTATTTTATTTTGCAATTTTGTTTAGTATTTTCCTATTTTTGAGTTCTGACAGGTGTTAGATATATTGCTAATAAAAATAGTGATCTTTTTGTATTTAATGAAATTTATACTTCATACGTATCTGTAAATGGATATTACCACTGGGCTTAATTTTTAATTAGTTCATTCACTAGTATTTTCTTGATGAGCTGAAGTCGGAACTGTTGCATAAATCACTTAATTTGTGAGCTTAGATCCAGGTTGTCATTGTTGTGTTCAACTGCTAATTTTGCATTTCTTGTTGTAGATTTCAAGGATTTGAAATGTTGATATTAGCAGGATTGGTTGGCTTTGATCATCTGAATTCTCAGCCAAACAGTGGAATAAGTCAAGCATGCAAAGGCTTTTTTCATTGCAATGTAGTCTCAGAAATTTAGAATTTCCATGCCCATAGTCATTTCTCTGGGAAAAAGAGTATAATTTTCTTCTTATGGGTGAAGCAGCTGGATTTTTCTAACTGTTCACTAACTTGATCTTCCCTTTGCTTGGGGGCAGAGAGATTATTTTTTCTGTTTCAAATGATCAACTTATTAAGTTGTGAAATCGCTTAAGTTGATTATTCCGTAAGCCTGATCCTCTCTTTCCTTTAGGGCAAGACACCTCAACCTAGCATTTGCCTGAAGTAATTTTGAACTTAGGTGGTCTATGTTTGTATTTAGCGCCACCATTAAGATAAGCATCATACTCAGTTTAGCATATGGCCTCTAACTAGAAGTTGTTTGTGTACTTTCAGTTTGATGGATCATGTCATGAAAAATCTCTTGAAAAGTCGTTAGTTTCGACCTTTCTCTTGGCCCACCTAATCTGAATGTCTACATTTTAAGTTGAATTTTGAAGAAATAATCGATCATACTCCTTGGGGTTTTCATTGTATGTTATTCTTATGGTACACTTATAACACTGGCTGGAAACAAATAGTGTCTGGTAATAATAGACTATTGTGGAAACTTTACTGGAAGGATCATCAGAGAGTTGATAATCGACGGAGTGTTTCGATTGGAAACTTTTGAATAAGGCTGAAATCAAGTAGCTATTGGGATGTGTGGCAGACATAAGGAAAATGATTTTGCAGTGTTGCTTAACTAATTCATTGATGTTGATTTTATGAATTATTTTGTATATAGCTAGCTTAGCCTGTAAATTGATAATAACATATATCTCTGCGCTATATTTTTACTTTTCCACCAAATTGCATGGTTCTAACTTTTGTTGTTTTTTCTTTGTAGGTATCGTGCAATCACCAGTGCTTACTATCGTGGGGCTGTAGGTGCACTTCTTGTGTATGATGTCACACGCCATGCAACATTTGAGAATGTTGACAGATGGCTGAAAGAATTGCGGAATCACACAGATTCCAACATTGTTGTGATGCTTGTTGGAAACAAATCAGATCTGCGTCACCTTGTAGCTGTATCAACTGAAGATGGAAAGGCTTATGCTGAGAAAGAATCACTATGCTTCATTGAAACCTCAGCTCTGGAGGCAACTAATGTAGAAAATGCATTCTCTGAAGTTCTGACTCAAATATACCATATTGTTAGCAAGAAAGCAGTTGAGGGTGCAGAAAATGGAACTGCATCTGTACCAGCCAAAGGAGAGAAAATAGATCTTAAGAATGATGTGTCTGCTTTGAAGAGAGTTGGTTGCTGCTCAAGCTAACCTTGTTAAGCACAATTCTGTTGGTTGCTGCTATCTTCTCTGCTGTACCTGTAATATTATTTCTGAGAGATACGAACAGAAGAAAAATGAAAATTAATTTTTCATAGCACATATTAGACTTGCTGTTTAACGGTATGTTCAATAGGGTCGGGGAAGGCAAGTTACTGGCTGCACGGCCTAGTGTCTTTAATTATTGTATTATCATTAGTTTCTGAAATGTTTTCATTAGCAAAGTTTCGAGGTTAAAATTCATTGAATATATTGTTTCTTTCTAAAGACGGCCTAGTCTTAATTATTGTATTATCATTATCTTTAGATTCTGAAATGATTCCACAAGCAAAGTTTTGAGCTTAAAATTAACTGAATATTTTTTTTTTTCTAAATTATTCTGTGTTTGCGTCATTCAATTCTGCCCTCGCGTTTTCATTATACAAACACACACATTGTTGGTCAATAGCAATAAGAGACAAGATATATCTTCAAATATTAAAAGACTTGGCAGAAGCTCAAAATAATTTGAACAACTAATCTCTTATAATTCCAGATTGCTAAAGTCCTAAAATAAATCTATTGGTGGCCTACCAAAATAATGTAGAGAGATCTTTGAGAAAGTAATTACTAGAATATAACATACTTTCATTGTTTAATAAAAATAGCACATTTTAATAAAACCAGACACGAAAATGCATCGTCCTCGAAGAGTCAGGACCAATGTGTTAGTTTAGTCTATAAAATTTCCACATCTGTCGTTAGCACCTCCGTCTTCCGTGCGAGGCTCTCTCTATCTTTTTGTTCATGCTTTGTTCTCATGTCCTCTATTGAGTAATCTAGTGGTTAGGGGTGTTCATGGGACGGGTTTTACCTGTCCCTAATCTGGCCCTATTTTTTTACCGGGTCAATTCTATGGACCCGAACCCGTCCATAGACCCGAAGAGACCCGATGATGTGCGAGTCTAAGTAAGACCGGGTCTGAGTAGAACAAGACCGGGTTGGCCCGATATATAAACTAAATATAATCATGAAAAGATCATATAACAATGTTCAAAAGAAAATAATCCATACAATTAATAAATATATTGCATACAATAGAATATCTCTTAATGTATGCAATATCTTTTACTTTTATAAAGTTTGGGACATTACTAAACCAAGAATAACATTATATCACTACATAATTTTATGTATATATTTTTAAAGGTAAATAAAGGAAACTTAGACTCAAAAACCCTATCTAAAATGAAAAAAATAAGGTTATGACTTTACATAGAAAATCATAAGTAATAAATATTATATTTGTATATGAAGGACGGGTTGGGTAACCCGAAGGTGAACCCGAACCCGTCCTCAACCCAATGCCGAGTCAAAAAAATGAGACCCGATTCGCTTCTATTTTACTTGTAGGACAGGAACAACTCGACCCGGTTAGGACGGGTTGAGACGAGTCAAAGGGACGGACCGGGTCTTGAACACCCCTAAAGTAGAAGAATCACAAGTAGAGGAGAAATCTCTAAAATCAATGTCCAACTATAACCCATCATAAAAAATAGTAGCTCCACACCAAGATCCACAACAAGAATCCAAAGGATAACAAGGAAAACAAAACTACATATTTCATTACTTTCACCAATCTCGCACTCCTCCTCAGCATGGTGGGGTTGATGGTTTGTTGTTGAAAATGTTTCAAAAGGTTTTGTAAGAGGAGTGAAGAGAAAGAGACGGGTAGGAGGAAGACGAGGGAGAGTCTGCAAAAAGGTCTTCCAAAACCTAACTAAAAAATCCCTTTTGTAAAGAGTTTGTATCAGGTTCAGACACCATTTTGAAATCAATAGATATCGTGATCTTTTCTAAGATATAGACGATTTATTTGTTGATTCACTTCTTGGTCTTTGATTTCATCTTATCTCATGCAAGAAAAAAATGGAGAGAGTGGAGAAATACTCTGGGAAGAAGTAGAATGGAGGAACAAATTAGGGGGAAATTTTCATCGGTGCTCTCTTCTTGTTCGTTGGAAATTTTAACTGTTTTCACCTGTTTTGGGTCCAGAAACGGCACAGATTTGGTGGCAGTGAGCACAAAATCTTCGAAAAACATTGGTATCCAGTAGGACAGTGCAAGATCTGATGCAAGTGCCAATGAGGCTGGAGTTTTAGATCTGATACATGGCTCTTGTTTACAACAGGGATTTTTTTTTAGCAATTTCAAGAAAATTATTTTTTAAATATTAAATTTTAAATTCAAATTTCAGCCGGTAAAATTACCTGTTATTAACTGTAAAAAGCATTGCACCACAGGTGCATCACATTTTTAATGACACACCGTAGACACCACCTTATTCAAGTAGAAACTAATTCAATTGTTGCATTGCTATTATGACTTTTTTTTAGTGGTCCAATTGATATATACCTAAGAAAAATGTATTAGACATTGGGGTGGGAATAGGCCAGCCGGCCTGTCAGTGGCCTGCGGCCTGGCCTTTTTATGGCCTGGCATGGCCTGACTCATTTATTAAAAAGGTCAGGCTAAAGCTTCTTAAAAGGTCTGTTTAGTTAAATAGGTCAAGCTTCAAGCCAATGAAAAAGCCTATTAGGCTTAACAGGCCGGTCTGTTTAATATAATAATATATAATATATTAAATTAATTATATAAATAATTATAAATATAATTAAAAAAATTATAATATAGTAAAAAATTAGAATATATTAAATTAATTATATAAAAAAGTCTGCTTGAAAGGCCTGTTGGCCTGCATAGGCTCATAGGTCTGTTGGCCTGTTGGTAGGCCTTGTTATAAAATAAGCTTCTAAACAGACTTACAGGTTAGGTCAGGCTTTTTCGCAGGTCAGGTCAGGCTTTACAAAAAGGTCTATAACAGGTAACATGTAACAGGTCAGGCTCAGGTTTAAGAATTATGAGTCAGGCCAGGCTCAGGCCTGCCAAAGCCTAGCCTGACTTGTTTCCACCCCCTAATTAGACATTTGTGTTTCAATACATATGCAAAAGCTAGAAAGGCTCTTTGCATTTTTTAAAACTTTTTGAGACAATGAAAAAATAGTGCAAATGCTTCACATGCTAACTAGCTTCACATCTTTATCTTTTTTTTTTTATAAAAAGAGGCGCAAGCCAAAAACTACAGAGCAACCAACTTTGGAGTTACACCCAAGCAAAATCATGCCTAAAGGGGATAGAAACATAATGGTCTGTTTAGTTTACAGTTGAGTATAATTGATTCTAAAAATGAATGGTTGAGATGGATGATGCACATTTTACGAAGTACGTTGGACGAATGTGATTTAAAATCAATTTTTAAAACCATGGTTTTGTTCAACCAGAATTTAAAACAATCAAGCTATAAGTAGGAGGGGAATGAAAAATCTTAATACCAAACTGATCTAAGTATGCTGACGAAGCAAGCAAATCAGCAACACTATTTCCTTCTCTCCAAATGTAGTAGAGCCTGACTTCCCAGTCTCTATTCAAAATATCTCTAATACGAGTAATAACAAACCCATGAGGATGATGATTAGGAACCCCAGATTGAATGAGACTTACAGCCACAGAAGAATCACACTCAAACAGAATTTTCCTAACCCCCAACATCCTAGGCCACTTCCAAGCCGGTAAGAATCCCCCTTAACTCTGCCATTAAGACTGAGGATAACCCCAAATTCTGCCTGAAACCAATAAGCCATCGACCACAGCTATCACGAAGGATACCACCACATCCAGCATGAAAATTACTACGCTGCACAAACCCATCTGTATTAAACTTTGTCCACCCTTCAGGAGGAGGCAACCACCCAACATGAACCAAAGAATTGTGACCCTTATCAGCAGACAGAGCACCATAATTATCTTTTGTTCTTCGCACAACGTAATGTCACATTTCTAATTACTTTTTAGTTTTCTTCATCCTTTCATTTCATAGTTTCTACAAAACATGTTTCAACATTTTCATTTTCTTAATAATATACTCAAGTTGTTGCTAAATGCAGACACCAAAGCTCAACATTTTTATGGTTACATCCTACATTCTTAAGCTGCAACTATATTCAATTTTTATCATCTCAAGAACTACTCTTACATTTCAAGTGCTGCTCTAAAATTTTTTCATATTTCAAGTACTAATGAAAACGTTCACACACGATGCAAAATACCTGACCTTCTTCGTGACATATCTAATATGTAAAGGCAACATTAAGAAAAAGAACAAAATTAGAAATTGTTTCTTGCTAATTAAATCATGGGTTAAGTGTGTTTTTGGTCCCTCAAAAATTTCTGGAATTTGGTTTTAGTCCCTGTAATTTAAAACAACTGGTTTTGGTCCCTCAAAAATTGAAAATACATCAATTTAGTCTTTATCGATAAAAATTTGTAGTTAATCCGTAGCAAAACTAAGCACTAAGGACTAAATTGGTGTATTTTCAATTTTTGAGGGACCAAAACCAGTGGTTTTAAATTAGAAAGACTAAAACCAAATTCTAGAAATTTTGGAGGGATCAAAAACATACTTAACCCTTAAATCATTTTAGTCATAAAAAAAACTTCATCCACTATTTTTTTGTCGTAAATCATTAGTTTTAAATCATTCTGATCACATTGATTAAAATGAATAAATTGCTCAGAGTTTGATCTGGTGAAACATTAATGGTTTTCTTTCTATTTACCTTTATTAACAATTTCCCTCAATTATAACACATTTCACACCGCATGCACTCATTCACGTAAGTTGCTCAAACTTGATAAATTCATTTGGACTCATCAACTAGAATTGGAAAACACTGCAACTTAAAATTAATGGCACACAAATTATATTTGTTGATGTTTATTATTGCCTTTACAAGCTGCACGTGGAAAACAATAAAAATAGATGGAGAAATGCAAGTTTAACCATCTCAAACATATGTCCAACAAATGGCTTTGGATATCACATTACCACTCCCAGAGGATTATGATTTATTAATCTTGATTTAACTGAGGTGCGTGTAGATCTCATTCTTTCATGTGTTTTTTATACAGCCAATTTCCACATGAAAAAATTTTGCACAATTATTATGTTGTATCTTTTTGAATTAATCAAACATTCTCATTTGCTCCATTATTATACCATTATTTTTTGCAAACCAAGTCATTATTGCAATGATGTGGCCATAACACGAGAAAGTCATATGATTCTTGAAGTTGGCCGATTGTTTTTAAGAAGGGATTTGATTAAAGACTTTGAAAAAAAATCCTAAAACTCAGATTCAATCTGAGATGAACCTCAAGTTTGAGACTTAGAATTTAGATTGAATCTTAACTCAAATATAAATTGGTTATAGAACAAACAAAATATATATATATATATGAAAGCTCACTAATAATATCATATTGACTTATTAAACTTGGGTTTGGTTTAAATCAAATAAGTTGAGTTACATAACATGATGATCTTTATGATAAATAGTTAGATTTAAAAAGCAAGTTATGATTTGTCTTTTGTAGGGATGTTAACGGGGCGGGGCGAGGGCGGGTAGTACACTACCCGCATCCATGCCCGCTAAAATTAATGGGTACCCATGCGGGTAGCGAGTATCCATCGGTACCCATTAGTATTTAAAAAATCAAATTTTATAGAAAGAAAGAGAGGAAATGTCATATAATATATCACAATATCATATAATATTAATATTATATAACATAAATTAACATTATATAATACCATTATGTGTTAATATATTAAAAATATCATTAGAAAATAGTAAAAAAAATTTATATATCATCATAAAGTAATAAAAAATTTGATATATTAATATATTTAATAGAAAATATATTTTAATAAATATACGGGTACCTGTGAGGCGGGTAGTGTAATATTCGTCCCCACCCATTTAATGAATATGCTGGTACACATTGCGGGTATATCCACGGATATCCGCGAGTGCGGGTTTTTTTTGACATCCCTAGTCTTTTGAATCTTTAACTTAGTTGAGAAATCAATATTTTGGGTTTTCAAAGAAACAAGCAATCAAATAAATCACAACTTAAAAATAAAAGAGCGGAGTAAAGAGATCTTACACAAAGATTGTACCTGTTTACCCACAACCACTTGGGTTATGTCCAACCCTCACAAACTTATGAGATTTTCACTAACACTATTAATAGGTACAAGTATTGTTCACTCTGCCTCTTCAGGCTTGTTTACACCTTGAGCATTCTCCTTACAAAGCCTCTTCTGGCTTATGAGTAGTATTGTCCAAGCCTCTCCAAGCTTACACTCTTCCACACCAACACTCAAGTCACTACCTGGTTTGGTTGGATTACAAATCACAACTTGAAGATAAAAGAGTTTTGTGTCTAGCTAAGAAAACGCACACAGTGCGAGTAATACAATGAAGTTCAACGAGGAATCAATCACTTATCAGGTAAGAAAACCGAGAGATGATACAGTGATAGAAAAGGATGGAATGAGAGAAGATTTAAATGCGATAAATTTATTCTGCAGTGATTATGTGCAATTTCGTTAAAAAAACTATCTCTTCTCTCTAATCAAGTAACCTATTTATGGGTTGCTTCCATTTAACTAGTTGTTTATGACCGTGGTAGAGAGATATGCATATATTCTTTCCTTTTTTTTGTAACTTTCTTCCAAGTCAGCATGAGTGGCTTCTAGTAGTATGAGGTCATTTAAGAATGAGTTTGAACTTATTAGTCTGATCTTTGAGTCTGAGATGTCTTCCAAGTAATTTTGATCTGAGATAATTGTTGATTATCTTCAAATAGAATTTTTGGGTGAAGTACCAGTTCAGTTTAGTTCCATGGAGAGATTTCATTATGTTGTGAGCCTTCAGATCCGAAATCAATCAAATTTCATTTTTTGCCTTGAGAACTTATACTTGTGAATATGAGTCAAACATCAGGTTGTACTCTGTGAATATGAGTTGACTTCAAGTCTTAACTTTCCTTTTTAACTTCAGATTCATTTGAAATTTAATGGACTTAAAATGCTTCTTAATCTATAAATATTTCAACTTATGATGCACACTTAAGTAACTTAATTAGTTACACAAATGAGACTTAGACATATCACAAATCTTATAAGATCATATGGGTTTGGTATCATTAAAGCTTAACCACGTGAGAAAGTTTATTTTAACACTTCTAAATTGGTGGAAGAAAGCCCAAAGGTGATACAAGATAGTGAAGAAAGTCACAACTGATTCACAACCATTATGGCCATTGACTATATGGGTATTCGAAAAAGTTTATCTATAGTTTATTTAGGCTTATTTTATGATGTAAACACTTAAGTGAGTGTTTGGTTAAATTTATAAAAATAGCTTATGTCCTACCACAAGCTTTTTTGTGCTTATTTCAATAAACTTCTTAAATAAGTTTATAAAAATCAACTTATGAAGCATTATGACATCCTATGATAATTGCTTATTGAATAAATTATTAATTAAATTATTTATCTAAATACTACAATTCTTGCTTGATGATGCATTTTATAGCCAAAATCTTGTGCCGAATAATATCTCTAATGTAATTGGTTGGATGCATTCCATAAAAATTGTGATGCCTTTAATGAGGTCTATAGGATTACAAAGATTTAAACACCTTTTACTTTCTATAATATATTTCTAGACTACAAGATTGTCAGATAATCATCATTTGACATTTTGGTCTTTTTATTTTTCAAATTCTCACGTCCATTGTCACTTTTTTTTCTTACAAGGCAATGTATAAGTGTTTGCCATGAGTCCCAGTGTAAGTTTTCTTTTCTCTCTATTTTCAAATGTTATCCAAACAAGATAAAACACCATTTTTTTTCTCTTTTTCCCTTTCTATCTTGCATTTATCCATTTTTCTCTCACTGATGAATCAAACATAGTTTTAAAGCTCCAAATCTTAACTAAATGATGAATCAAACATAGTGTTAAAAGCTCCAAAACACCTATTTAACATATATCTATGTTAAAAATAAAATTTTCAAATAATTCAATTATAAATTTTAGAAAAAAGTAAAAGAGGAAAAAATTGTTAAGTGGCGCGAAAAACTGTCGACAACAACAAATTTGAACACAAACTTTAAAGTAGCATGAAAGGGATGAGTATGTTTTAGGGGTGGCAAATCAACCAAATTATCCATCATCCAACATATCCATTCATGCACAAATCTTGTTTATTCCATCTAATAAAAAAAAAGAAAATAAATAGATTGGATGGATTGGACCATTCTAATTAATGGATTGATGATTAAGAGATGGATTGAATGATTTTTATTTAATGGGTCATTGATGAATTGAATTTTTATAATATATTTTTAATAAATCATAAATGGATTATTTCAATTCATCCATTATAATCTGAATCAAAACTCAATCCAATGCATCTATTTCACACTCCTAGTATGTGTGTTATGAATAATTTTAAAAAATTTGGCAATGTAGTGGCTGCACAAAAATTTCATTTAATAAATTATAGGGTAAATATGTTTTTAGTCTCTGTAAAATTAGCGAGTTTTGCTTTTAATCCTTATAATTACTTTTTAAAGTGTCCTCATAAAATATTTTTTAGGCAATTAGTCTCTCCTCTCAATTGACGTGTGTCAGGTGTTGATGTGATACGTTTTCTCTCTCCTAGGTGACCATTATTGTATTTCTAGCGGTCAAAGAAATTACTTGCTTCACCACCAAAAATTCACCTCCCCCTTCTCCCCACTCCCTCTCCTCCTCTCCCCATAAAACCACCATCTCCCCCTAAAATTTCTATTGATGGGACGTGTAGATAGGAAGCGATCAATGCATGAAACAACAAGATAAAGGGTATCAGAAGCAAGCATGTATTCCTTAGCAACCTCTGCCAACCAACCCACCATAATTTCCCACATCTTTTTTGAAACGTCTTTGTGAATTGTCTTCGCGAATTGGTCCATTGTCCGCACAACTAAGGCATGAACTAAAATATTTGGATCTTGTGAATCCCATGCAGTGTTTTATAAAATGAAATGAGAAATAAATGTGTCATACAACACCGGATTAAATCCATATATCAAGGGGAATCGGGAAACAATATTCAATTTATGAGTATTATAATCTATGATTTCCTCTTCAGATAAACATCTCTATTATGGAAGGGTGGGGGAATCATCCTGAACTAAGCTTATTGATTTTGAATGAATTATACAAAGTAAAATATAAGTTGTAGTATAAAAATTGGGAGCACAAGATGGAGATGGTAAAGGGGAATGGGATATGTAGTCTCGATAGCCCCCAAAGCCAAGACATTAGTGATAGCAGATACTATCGAAGAATGAACGCACAAAGACTATAGGAGGAAGGAACAAAAAAATAAAGAAAATGGTCATTCAAGCATTTACCTTCACACAACGTATTCGCAACCCCTTCTCTTCCTTCTATTTCCTATGTGGAGTTATGGGGAAATGAAAAGGAGAAGAGGGAGTGGGGGAAATGATGGGTGGGGTGGGTTATAGGGGATAGGGGTGTAAACGGGTCTGAGATGACCCGTGAACTCGGTTAACCCGACTCGAACCAAACCAAAAATTACGGGTTGTGTTAGGTTGACGGGTCGGTTCGGGTATTTTTCGGTGGACCCGACCATATTTGGTTCGGGTCTCAAGTTGTAATTTTTTGAACCCGTAGAAACTGACCCGAACAAATATGTTGAATTTGTTTCTGAAAACCCTGTTTGCACTCATTTTCTCAGTTTCACATCTTGTGCCCTAAGTTAATTTCTATAGCGCCGCTGCCTGAAGACCTTCTCTCCCTTTCCATTTTCGTTTTTCACCGACTAGGAGGTTACCAGCAGTAGCGCCCCTGGAGTGTTCCTTTTGGTCGCGTCTCGTGCAGCAATGCCCTAGTAGCATCTCGTGCAAATAGAGCCCTAGCAACATCTCGCGTCTCTATCACATATGTCCCAACTTGGTGTCTCTGTCGCGTTGTCACTGTGTTCCTCCTCGCCGATGAAGCAACCACCACTGTTGCAAATCTAACCCAGACATTGTAATTGGTAAATCAGAGATTTGTTGAGTGACCGAACCTCCACTACGGTGTTGCTTTTGTCCCAGCCTGACCGCATCTTTGTCGCGCCATCACTGTGCTCCTCCTCTCCAATGAAGCAACCACCACTATTGCGGATCTAACCCTCAGGCCCTATTGCTAGCATTGCGTTGTTGCCCAGTAGCCCACGAACCCATCTCACACAACCATAACCACCTGTAATCTAAGGAGCCATTGATGGAGAGGATGGATTAATTTGAAAGGGGCACAAGAACCAAATGTTTTGCGAAGTGAAGGTTACGGAGCAAAAGGAAGAGAATTCTTTGGAATGAAATCTAGAGTGTTCTCATATGTTTTTTTTTTCATTTTTTATGTTTTTTTTTTATTTTTAACAGTGTCATTAAACATAAGACATAATTACCAGACACTACCCAACCCAATCCGTTATCATTCTATTGGTTTGGATTCCAAAACAAAACCCAACCCAATTACACCCCTACCAGGGGTGGGGACAAGGGAAGGTGAATTTTTTGTGGTCTAAGCAAGTAATTTTTGGCGGTTTAAGAACCCTAAAAATACAATAATGAACATCTAAGAGAGAGAAAATGTGTCACATTAACACATGACACACGTCAATTGAGGGGAGAAACTAATTATAAAAAGATAAATAATAAGAGCTAAAATTTTTCATTTTTTATGTTTTTTTTTTTATTTTTAACAGTGTCATTAAACATAAGACATAATTACCAGACACTACCCAACCCAATCCGTTATCATTCTATTGGTTTGGATTCCAAAACAAAACCCAACCCAATTACACCCCTACCAGGGGTGGGGACAAGGGAAAGTGAATTTTTTGTGGTCTAAGCAAGTAATTTTTGGCGGTTTAAGAACCCTAAAAATACAATAATGAACATCTAAGAGAGAGAAAATGTGTCACATTAACACATGACACACGTCAATTGAAGGGAGAAACTAATTATAAAAAGATAAATAATAAGAGCTAAAAACAGAACTTACTAATTTTAATGAGACTAAAATTAAAATTCCGTTGCCGGGACTTGAACCCAGGTCTTTCGGGTGAGAGCCGAATATCCTGACCAACTAGACTACAACGGATTGATATTAATTCATACTTAATATTGTATTTATCAAAACGTTTTGATTTCGTGTGACAAATAAAAAACCTTCCCTCCCGCCTTTATTTCAATTTCGCCTCTATTGCAGGGTTTGATAGCAGGGTTTGAAGTGAAGCATTCAATCAGCGAAACCCTAGTGGAATCAGATAGAAGAAGAGGTGAGAATGAGGGAGGAAGAGATCGAGAAGCTTCGAGGAGTGGTGAGGGACTGCGTAAGCAAGCACCTCTACTCATCGGCTATCTTCTTCGCTGACAAAGTTGCGGCCTTCACCAATGACCCCGCCGACATCTACATGCAAGCCCAAGCCCTCTTCCTTGGCCGCCACTACCGCCGCGCCTTCCACCTCCTCAACGCCTCCAAGATCGTCCTGCGCGACCTCCGCTTCCGCTACCTCGCCGCCAAGTGCCTCGTAACTCCTAAAATGCTCAATCTTATTAACTGAATTCTAGCTATATACTATTATAAATATTTAATTTAATAATAATGAAAATGATAATAATGTATGTTTTTTTAATTAAGTAGCTGCTTTATTGTTTTATCCCCCTATCCTAGTTTAATTTTCAACTTTTATTAATATTATTATTTTTGTTTTTGGTGTTTTTACTGAATTTAGTTTTTTTAAAAAAGGAGGAATTGAAGGAGTGGGATCAATGCCTATCAATGCTGGGTGAGGCTAAAGTGGATGATAATGGAAATGTTTCTGACACAAAGGACTCTAATGTCATGTACTTGGACAAAGATGGCGAAGATCGTGAAATCAATGTGAGTTCCTTTTCTGGACTATTTTTAGCTTGTCAACTCTATTTTTTTAATAAAAATTTTAGGGTCAGGGGATGCCTGGATGGTGTTAACTCTAATGTTTGGCTGTGTGATTATTATTATTATTATTATTATGTCTGCAACCACCTCAAAAGAAACCAATTTCAAAACTTATTCGTGGGCTTTTAAAATAAGTTTTTATATGATACATGTGTTTATTTGTGAATTTTAAACAGCTTATGAATAAAAAAGCAGGGAACACCTAGTTGATTTGATGTTATTATAAGCACCTACAGATAATCTATTTCTAATGAGGAAGTAAATAAGTAATTTCCAGTAGAAAAGAAAAGCAATGAAATACATGATCAAAGGGTACAAATATTTTCCTAAAGAAAGCACCAGAAAATAGAATTGAGGAAGACAAGAAACAACATATCAAGTGAGCAAGGACACCAATCTCTCTGTTTATTTCATGAAGGCACTTGTATAAATGAACATAAACTCATCCAAAATGGGGGTCTAACATGAAAAGGTGCAGTTTTGGTTTCAACATGCACTTTTCATTCTTATGTTAAGCTGGAACCATGACCCTGCTTTGCTGAGCCATCTCAACCTTAATAGCTTAAAGGAGTGTATATGTGGAATGTTTCTTTTTCAACATACTTTATAAATGACAGATGATTAGAAATATTGATTAGTTGTTATTGGTAATGGGTTTCTTATTTGTATGACTAGGTCAAATTTGTGTATAATTTTGGCAACATTGCTATAATGATAAGGAAGAGATCAGACAAGAGAGGAGAATGATACCATACAATTAAACCTGATCTAGTGCCTGATGGATATAGATGTTACTCTGATGTTGGATTTGAATTCTGTATTAGTTTTTCTGCTTTAATTTGATAAGCTAGAATAATATGGTACAAGTGAAATTTTGGAATGTGAAAAAATGGTAAAAGTGATTTTTTTTTAAATTTCTTGTGTTATAAATGAGAAATTTTGGGCTTGGGCAGGGGAATGACCTTATTTCTGATATTGTTTTATCTTATTTGAATGCATTTTGTTATGCTATAACAGATATCTTCTGCAATATGCTTCTTAAGAGGCAAAGCATATGAAGCTCTAGAAAACCGCGCTCAGGCTCGATTGTGGTGAGTATATTAGGGGCATTTTGACTTTGTTATTTTTCAATGTATATATAGGTAGAAAATGATACTGCTTTTTTAGATTTTCTACATTTGGCAGACGGTGGAAGTGTAATTACTTGCTGCTTGTGTGAAGAGTTTCAAATATATGATGTGTGCCAATTTGTTAAAAGAAAGATAACTTTCTTTGCTGTATTTGCTTTTGTTAAAGGTACAAAGCTGCTATAAAAGCGGATCCTTTATGCTATGAGGTATGCATTGATATTCTCCTTTTTGTCTTTTGCATGTTCATTAATAGTATCTAGTAATCTGTTGTGTCAGATGTTAGGTACTGGTACAGCAAATGGGAATAAGATAAAGAATATGAAGAATCTTTACTACAGAACTCTCTCTCTCTCTCTCTGGAACAACGAATTCCCAGAGAAGATAGAGAAACGAATGATAGAATACACATGGCCTAGGACCTTTGAGAGCCTGGTCTCTCCTACTTTCTGTTAACTTACCAAAAGCTGACTCTTTCTCCAATTAGTTTCTATTTACAGCAGTGTAACTTCCTTAACTAACTCCTTTGCGAACCCTATCTAACAGAAGCAGGCCCACACAAATTGGGCCTAATTCTATTTCTCCTTCTTCACACCTTCTTAATTGGAGGTCTAACATGAGACTTGCTCACTTGGTTGGGACATTTGCTTGCAAGTTCTTGGTAATGGTTTTAACACCATCTAACACCCCTCTCCCCTCCCCTCCCTAGTGGGGATCCCTTAGGCACCACTCCAGTGCCAAAAAAATTGCTGGCGTCCTGTGACTCGTGTAACAGCTATTACCGCAGAATCTGGGTTAATGTTTCTTATGATAATTTCTATAAAGCAGTAAATTGTTTCAATGTGGTCACTAGTCAGTATCCTTTAGACAAAGTTCCAGAATGCTCTGATTTACTTTTGCAATTCTGGAAAGTATCATTTGTAGCATACATACTTGCTTATATTTGTCTCAATTACACTGTTTATCTAATTTTTTCCTGGATGTTTGGTAATTATGTTAGGCTTTGGAATGTCTTATTCAAAATCACATGCTTACATGTGATGAAGGTAAAAGTTTTCACTTTCCCTTGGAAACTTCTTTGATTTCATATTTTCTGTCTTTAGAAAAATAGGTTTATGAAGTATATTATCTAATTCAAAACTGATCCTGATTTATATCCGTCTCCTCTTTCTGTATGGTGAATATCAGAGGCAAATTTGATCTCATCATTGCAATTTGGTAGTGAGGATGGATGGCTGTCATCATTTTATTCTTGTTTAATAAAGAAGGTAATAACAGGTGCTTGGAATTGCTTCCATCCACATGCTTTATATTGATGAAAGGTTATTCCCTTTTTTGTTACACAGTATGACAAAGAAAATGGTGTAGAAGCCAAGTTCAGAGATCTTGAGAATGAAAGCTGTAAAAGTGACCAGTCTGATCCTTCTTTCTTGCGCACACTGAAAACCAACACTGATCTATTGGCCTGCAAAGCTGAATACTACCATCAGTGTGGTGAATATCAGAAATGTTTTGAGTTAACATATGTGTAAGTTGGGGATCTGATATGGACTGAAGTGAAGTGAGATAAAGCTATAGTTCTTAAATCATACACTTATTCCATCCTTTTCTCCTCCTTTTTTCGTAACTGAGCTTAAGCACTTCTATTACAGTTTGCTTGAGAAGGATCCTTTCCATCTCAAGAGTACATTGGTACATCTGGCAGCTGCTATGGAACTTGGGCATTCAAATGAACTCTATTTGATGGCATGCCATTTGGTGAAGGATTATCCTCAAAAGTAAGCACTTCTCCACAGTTTTGATTGTCTAGTAAAGATTTTTCTATGAGAATCAATTGTTTATTTAAAGTTTAGCTTAATATTTATAGTTTTCTTTTAAAGCCTTTGCTATATATAACAATAAAATCATATTATGTTGTTTTAGATCTTTATCGTGGTTTGCTGTTGGTTGCTATTACTATTGTATCAAGAAGTATGACCAATCTCGCCGTTATTTCAGGTAAACATGATTCATTACCATGTTGAGATAAGATTGATCTTGAAAATCTAATACTTCTTTTTTGGTAATTTATCACCATAGGAATTTCATTCTCATTTTTTTGGTTTTGTTGGCATGTTAATTATTTCAAAATGTGAATATTTGACTTTCTTATTTACCTGAGAATAAAATATACTGTAAATTTGTTATATTTCACGTTAGAAAGATTTATGATGCTTCATGAAATTAGGTAATTTATTATATTTGACATTTGATGCCATTGTTAATTTGTTTCATAACCATTTAATGTTAATGCTTAGGCAGTCATGATGCCTGTATTTATTCTGAGGATAGGTCATGTTTAATGACATGTTATCAACCTAGCTGTACATAAATGCATGTATAATTGATCCTGAGCTTGGTTGATTAAAATTAACCTTTCTTAAGTTCGTGATGGTCGTATATCTTTAACATGAGTTGTATTGCTTGAGAAATCAGTTTAATTTATCAAGGACACACAATTGCTAGTCTAACCTATCTTTCTGCATGAATTTTGATTATCAAGGGGTCATTCTCTGTGCTCCTGATTGCTTAATAATGTCATGATAAAAACTTATTGTTCAATTTCATTGTCTACTGTACAGCAAGGCAACTAGTCTAGATGGAACATTTGCCCCTGCATGGATAGGCTATGGGAATGCCTATGCTGCTCAAGAAGAGGGTGATCAGGCTATGTCAGCTTACCGCACTGCAGCTCGATTATTTCCTGGGTAACATATGGATTTTTCCAATTAGATCTTTCTCCCCCTAGCCCTTCAAATATAATTATGTTATTTTCTTCTGTGCATTTCTTCATTGCTAATTTCAGAACTTAAATAACTGTCTCTGAGAAATGTAATACATACTTCTCAAATTTGTTTTGGGTTCTTGCAAAAGGAAACAAAAGACAGAAAATGTAAAAATAAGCACTATAGTATGTGGTGTCTTTTTATCATCACTTTTGTGATTAGTTTTCAGGGATGAGGTGTGATTATCAAAAGATTAAAAGTATAATTTTTTGTTGTTCCTTTCTGATTCTTGTCCGAGGACTCAAAACAAGATGAATTTATTGATTGATAACCCTAGCAAAGAAGCCCTTTTCTCATTTGCTTTTTCTAATTTACCCTGTCTCTTTTTTGTTATTTTCTTGTTTCCATATATGTTTTTCTGTTTGTAAATTTCTTTCTGTTGATTTTCAGAAGTTCTGCTACATTTTGTACTAATAATTTGGTCGAGTCATGTTTATTCTAATAAAATAAAATTTGCTTGTTGCTTTTCATGATTTGGTGATATGCATCATGGGTTTATGACTTAATCAATTAGGAAGGTACTCAATTGAATAGGATTAGAGGAAGTCCAAGGATATTGCTGGTAAAGACATTGCATCATAAAGCCTTTGGATTTCATTAAGGGTTTGTTTGGATAAGCTTTGAAAATGGTGCTTTTTTTAATATGTGTGTGTGTAGTAGAAGCTACTGTTTTTAGATTCTGAGAAAAACATTAAAACAACTTCTTTTAGGCCTCGTTTGGGGTGGTTGTCAGTTTTTACTTTTTAGTTTTTGGTATTTTAAAATTTAAAATCATACTTTTACAATTCAAAACTAAAAACCAAAAACCTTTTTTTGTGGTTTTGAAAAAAGACTGAAAACAGTTTTGAAAATAGTTAAAAATCCAACTTACAACCCTTTTGTTTGAACATTTTTGTTTTGAAAATGGAGTTTGAAAACCAAAACTAAGAACGGGCAACCACCTCAAAAAGGGGCCTTAGGTTTTGGCTTTTTTAGAAAAGCTTACCTAATTATTATTTTTATTATATGTTTATCTAATTGAAAAAGCAATTTCCCCCTTTTTGATTTGGGTTAGAAAGGTGGTCTTAGTATTGTGGCCTGAATTCATGTATCATGCCTTTAGGTGAGATCCCCCAACTTGTGGTTTTGAATGTTTGGCAGAATGCACCCCCCTCCATACAATATTGTACCGCCCCAGTACTCGGCCCACTACTGAATACACCCACTAGTGGGCCGGAGAGCACCTTTTGGCCCAATGGGACTCCTAGGTTAACAAGGACTCATGCATTGTACCGCCCCAGTACTCGGCCCACTACTGAATACACCCACTAGTGGGCCGGAGAGCACCTTTTGGCCCAATGGGACTCCTAGGTTAACGAGGACTCATGCCTTCCCCCCACGAACCGCGTGCCCGGATATCTCGGACTTGATCGCCTCAACGCTGAGTATAAATAAGGGAATACCTAGTCAACAAAACTCAACTGCTACTCGCCTACTGACGGCTAGGTCTAATCCTTAGAGTACTCAGTGGTCGGAGGCCTTTTTGAGAACAAATATAAAAAAATGTTATATTTTGTTTGGAATTTTGTTCTTTTTTGTTGTAGGGAAAAAGGTAGGTAGTAAAAGAAATTTAATTTTAGCCTTCCCAAATTGCAACACTTTTGGTGCTTCATAATCCTCTGTGAACTAGGAAATATTTTCCCATTGATTTTCCTTAACATGCAAGCTGTTGCCCTCACTGAATCTCACAATCTCACAATGGTATACAATTTCAATTTTCAAAGTTGTGACTCTTACCTAGATGCTCACTTGCATATATGTGTTCATTTGTTGATTGCTTATGAAATCTACATGAAATCCTCTTATTATCTTTAAATTGTTCTTATATAGGATAAATCTTGATATTCTCTTATTCTAGGTGCCATTTACCAACTCTTTATATTGGAATGGAATGCATGCGGACCCACAGCTATAAGCTTGCTGAGCAGGTATATACTTTTAAGTTGGATAGTCCTAGAATTTGGGCTGGGCCTATCACAAACCGAAAAGCTGGCTTGTAGAGTGAGGATTGTCCAAGCTTTATACAAACTACGGTGGCCATTTTTCTAGTCAATGTAGGGCCTTCACACACCCCTTCACACACCCAACACTGGATTTCCAAGGTTTGAAGTTTGCAAGATTGGACAGCTATGGGTGGCCCAATAACAAATCTAGAATAAGCTTTAATTGGATTGGACTTAACTCAATCCCAAAAGCTAGCGTGTTTAGTGAGAATTGCCCAGGTCTTATATAGACTACTGTGGCCATATACCTAGTCAATATAGAACCTGAACAGACAGATTCAAGGGTTAGTAGGGAAGCTTTTTCTTTTTTGGCGGAGGGGGTGCAGGATTGACATCTTCCCACTATATCCTTGTAAATCCTATAAAAAATGTTTAAACAAGGTCTGTTATATATCCTTTAATTAAGTTCAGTTTACTGTTAGTGTAGTTTCTATGTAGGATTTGTATGTTTTGATCTTTCTTCCCTTAATCTAAAGTCGACCTAGCAATGACTGATTACCTAACAAATCAGTCCTCTTCTATGAATCTGTCTACAGTCATGCATCGTTATATCTTTCATATACCAAAATATTAAAGTTCCTATCTCTTTCCTCAGTTTTTTATGCAGGCTAAGTCAACTTGCCCCTCAGATCCACTTGTATACAATGAACTTGGAGTTGTTGCCTATCATATGAAAGAGTAAGAATAAGGATATCTACCTGCTTTAAATTATTATTTTTTAAGTTGTGTAATGTTCACATTCACTCCCACAGAATTCGCCTCCCTTGAATGCAATGGAAATTGATCCCACGTGAAAGAAACCAAAGCTTGTATGTGAAGAAACTGATGAACATACTGTAGCCTGGTTTTTTACAAAATATGAATTGCTTTAATTGTTCCAATTCCAATAGAATGTATTTAGTGTGGATCTGCATGAAATCTGCGGTTAAACAAATTGACATGGCACTGTGAAAGTGTTAGCAGAGTTATCTTTTATTTTTAAAAGTATATTCAGAGTTTGTGAATTTTGCAATTGAGCTTCTGTTCATGTGCTTAAGAGGTTTAAGTTTGCAAAGTTTGGCTTTTGAGAACTGCATCTATAATTGTCTTGGTATTTTTGAATTGATATAATATAGTTATTTAGATGTTGGTTTTCATAATTATTAATTATTTCTTAATTATGTAATCCATGTATCTTTGCTCAAATATGGTTGTTTATTACTGTTAAAATTAGACAAAATAAACTTTGCTGACATAATGTATTATAGAAGTTTGCATGAAGATCCTTAAAGTACTTCAAACGTACACGATTTGGGCTTGGGCTTGGACTTGGAGCACTACATTTTTGTTCAATCACTTGTTTTCCATTTGATTTTTATTAGTGGGTCTAGCATGTTAGAGTCCCACATTGCCTAGAGATAAGGCCAAATTGTGATATATAAGCCTTGGGCAATCCTCACCCTACAAGCTAGCTTTTGGGGTTGAGTTAGACTCAGGTCCAAAATCTAATATAGCATTCCAAAGTTTATAAAGTTTTTCATTGTTAAGTGTTCCTTTGTGCATTTACGTGATCATTAGAGAGAAAGTTAGGGCAGGTCCCATTGTAGAAAAGATGGGAAAGTCTCATCTTAGGTGAATTGGGTATGTGTGGAGAAGACAATCGACGCACCAATAAGGAGGGTTGACCAAATGAAAGAGGGAGGATAGTCAAATAGTTAGTGGTAGAGAGAGACCTAGGAAAACTATAAGCCAAACCATTGAGAGTGATTAGGAGACAAATGGTTTATCCTTGGACTTAATAAAGACCGGAAACCATGCTGTTGAATGATTTATGTACTTGACCCCACTTAGTGGGAAAAGACTTGGTGGTTGTTGTTATATGGTATGGAACCGAAGATTCTTACACCTCTCTGAAGTCTGAACTATCTTTGCTTGTTGTTTGACTATAAGAATGTGGGTATATGTGGACAAAACGAGTAGTTCAGATTGTAGTTCATTTCCTTAGTATCAACTCACTTCTCAGTCTTCAGGATCCTGCTCTCATTTGTGTTTAAGACTCAATTATTTTCTGGGTGTGACTATATGGTTGTGAAGGAGAAAATGATTGAGAGGTGAAACCTAAAGCATTCAGCCAAGGAAAATAAGCTCTTCATTGGTAAAAGCAGGTGTTAGGAATGTGGAACACATTTTATTTTAAGAGACCATGAATTATGTGATGCCTAATGATTGGTGGAGATATCAGGTGATTAGTTGATGACTTGATGCAAGGAATTATTTCTCGGTCAATTGCATCTATATAGTAATGAATTGAGAAATATTGATAGAGATTTCTTATCATTAGTAAAAAAAGGAAGGAAATTGAGTGTAGGGAGGCTTGTTAAATTTGAAAGAGTAACAATTTACTGGTTCCTTTTAAAATATGAAAAATTATTCTTTTATTATTTTTATGAGTAAATTGACAACTTTTGGTTTTTATCTTAAAATACTCCACCCTCAAAATAGTTAAACACTGTTTTCTTTTGTCAGCCAAGTTTTCATGCAAATTAGCAAAATTGAGTGATTTTGACATGCATAATTGTGACTTCTGATTCAGATATAAAAAGCAGTATGGTGGTTCGAGAAAACATTAGCCCTCATACCAACCACTTTAAGTGAGATGTGGGAGCCGACTGTAGTCAATCTTGCCCATGCATACAGAAAGTTGAAGTAAGTTGATAAATATGTCTGTGTTCATCTGTCTTGAATTTTTCCTGTCCTGAGCTATAGAATTTTTAGCATAGAGACAGTTATCTTTTGCTATGTTGAAACATCATTTGTTAGTGGATTTGATTTATACCCATAATATTTTTGTTATTTTCATGGGTGCTTTGATTATGTTTTAAAGTTTGAACGAAAGTTGAAATATCATTTCATGATGTTGATACCGGTCGTTGTTTTGATAATATGTTTAATTTAAATAATGGTATTGTCAATTTGTAAATCATGACTGGTGAAGGACAGTCAGTGTTCTTGATCCTGATTGTCTAAATAAACTGGCTCAGGATGTACCGAGAAGCAATTTCATATTATGAGAAAGCACTTGCATTATCAACAAGAAGTGTGAGCACATATGCCGGTCTTGCATATACTTACCACTTACAGGTATCTAAAATTATCTTCCTGTTTTTCATATTCTGTTTGTTCTCAGTATAACGTGATGTATTATGGTATTATGGGAAAAGCAAATGTCCTGTACTTTTGTAACTTTTGCAGTATGAGTTGCGTTGGAAATATGGATTTCTGATTTCATGAGGGTAAATAGTTTGTGTTGTTTTTAATCTAAAGGGGTCTGTTGGCATGGGGATCATCACTCTTGACATCTATTGGTTTTTGTAATTTCTGTGTGGAATAGAGTATGGGTTAACCATTACCTATATTTCAGTAGAAAATCTTATGGGTTTTCTCATATAAAGTTCACATTATATGGTAATTTTTTGTTTTAGATCTTTCATAGTGCTTAGTCCGAGCTACTAGAGTTCTAAATGCACTGGCCAACTAATGGATTTTCCATGTATACCCATGAAAGTATATGTCAACTTATTCATTAACGGATATATTTATTGAAAGAAGTTAAGGCATATTGAGAGTAGCGAATGTGAAAAGAAATACATTGTATTTAATGTTGAAGGACCTCTGGCCAAACGAATCGCATCTCCTTCCTTGGCAAGACACTGGCTCTTAGTGGCACATCATATACATTTTGAATGTCTATCTCTATTTTGTTTTGAAAGTACTCCCTTCTATCCTATTTACAAGACTCCTCCAATCCAATCACATATTAAGGAAAGATGTTTTAATATATTGGTGTTTAAAAAATTATCACAATATTATGAGTTTATCTCTATTTAAAGTTAAACTCTTTAATTTTCCACATTAATCAAAATTTGGGAGTTAGAAAGGTTCAATAATTATGAAGGGCAAATAAGGAAAAAAATAATAAATGCTAAAACTTTGTAAATGGTTTTATATTAAGGACCACCAAAGGATTTTAGAAGTTTAGAACTTTATAAATAGGATTAGAGGGAGTATTTTATATCTTTATATTTGTTTGTTTCTTCATTCTTTGGTAAAATTTATCCAACTTCATGTTAGTACTGATATATAAAAGATTTTCTAGTTATACTTAATAATTTTAACTGAGGGTTATATTTTTGTTGTTGTGTGTAATTCATGCAGGATGATTTCACTACCGCAATTACGTATTACCATAAAGTGAGTGATTATGATTCAATATTGCTTTCATCCATGATAATGAATCTATCTATAATGTGCATTGGGTTTTGCTTTGGCATGAAGCTTTTTCTGTCTTGGTAGTTTTTTTTGGGTACAACTTTCTCTCTCTTGATTTATAACTAAATCTATCTTCCCAGTGTGGTTTGTTTAATGTGATAACCAGTGTTTGCAATATAGTGCCAGTGGCATTAGAATACATTTAAGTGGGCAAGGCTCTCTAAAGTGAGTTGGCTTCTGAAGTGAGCAAGTAAGGGTGTGTCTACTCTTAAATTATAGTGGATGATGCGCTTGGATCTTAATCCACTAAGGTCCGTTTGGTTTACAGTTGAGTAGAATTGATTCTAGAAATGAATGGTTGAGATGGATGATGCACGTTTTACGAAGTACGTTGGACAGAAGTGATTTAAAATCAATTCTGCAGAATTGATTCTAGATAGTCCGGAATTTAAACCAAACGGGTAATTTTGAAGGACACACACACCCTTGTTCACTTCAATGACAAACTCACTTTAGATATCTTTTTCATTTTAGTTGGGAGAAATCCTATGGCCGTTACTCCCAACCATAGGCACTATTCAACTATTCAACATTTATGATGTGCATGGTTGTATGGGCCATGTTAGAAATGCACTTAAGTCTATGGTGGGTTGTACTACCTAGGAATTTCTCTTCTGCTAGTTACTAGTACTAACTTGGTGTTAGCTTTGGGATTATAACCATGATGACCTATGTCTGAATATTATTCTTATAGCATTACCACCCAATTAAGGGAATCTCCATGTTTTGATCATTTGTAAGTTTTTGCTTAACATGCTTTTGAGTTGACTTATGTTTTTCTTCCTTAAAAATTAGGCGTTGTGGCTGAAACCGGACGATCAGTTCTGCACTGAAATGTTAAGCTGGGCTCTGATAGATGAAAGTCGAAGGGGCGTTGACCCCATCTTGAATTCCGGTGAGGTCTGATTTGAATATGATGGTGCAACTTCATTTATTGTGTTATATTTGTATTTGTATATAAACAATGCGAGATACTTCTTGGTACGAAATGCGTCCCATTATAATTATTTGTACTATTCGTTCTTCAATTTTTCGTGTCATGTAGCATCTCTTGTAATCAATTCATTAGTGCCAAGTTAATTCATTGCAAATTTATTATTACTAGATCAAGACGCGTATATTGCTCTCATGGATAATAATAATAATAATAATAATAATAATAATAATAATAATAATAATAATAATAAAAAAAAAAAAATGAATAAATAAATAAATTGAACAAAATTTCATATGTATTTGAAAGAAAAATTTATATTTGCATTAGTGTTTAGATTTCATTTATCTTTTGATTGGTAGTAAAGAATATTGTGGCAAATTTCTTGGTGTCCATGAAGTCTGACTCAAGCTAAGACTTGTGAGCAAGGGCCAGTTGAGTTTGGGATAGGAATGATGTCTATTCGACAATTTAATTATAAATGCAATTAAATTAAAGTTTGTAATTTATGTTCATTCATCTCTTTTATCCAGAAGTTACAAGTTAAACTCAAAATAGTCTGTAATTTTTTATGTTTATTCATCTCTTCTCCAAAAGTTACAAACTAAACTCAAAAGAGTCTATTTAAATTGAATTAATACTAAGATTTGTGTATAATAGTAATAGTAATCAAGAGAAACTAAAATTGATTCTAGTAAAGACAATTTAAGTAAAATGCTGAGTTGACGAAATCGAAAATTAAAGAGTAGAACTAATGTATTGTCATAAGAGTTTGTTTTTCAGCTTTATATTTTATATAAACCTGCATTTTGTAAGCATGTTATAAATTTATAGAAATTGTACATTTCTCAAATATGTAAAGTTATTTATTTTATTTTATTGAAACTAAAAACAATAAGCGAATGAAACGAAAATACAAAAAAAAAAGTGCTACCAAATGTGTTATTATTTTGCTTGCGGAAAAAAAAATATTCTGACATGTTTAAGAATTCTTAGAATTTATTTCTATAAAATCTATTATTATGCTTGCCTATTTGAAAACTTCAATTTTGTTTAAGTTATTTATCTGACATTTATGATCATTATTTTTATTTGATATCTCACTTATTTTTCATTATTTTATCACAGAAATAAAAATAGAATCTTTAATGAGATTTTGGTCAAGAAAAGGAGATTTGATGAAATAAAAGGAGAATCTTGAATAAGATTTTACCCAAGAAAAGATTTGATGGTGATTTTTGGGGAGGAAATCAAGTGAAAATCAAATTGAGATACCTCCAACTCTTATAAAAGAAAACCATCTATCATCATCTCCCTAATCTATCATCTTCCACTCTCTTATCTTTCTAAGGTTCTTCAAGAAACAGTAGTATTTTACAATAGGATTTGGACAACTCATGTAGTGAAGCAATTCTATCACAAGGTTTTTCTCTTCTAGTTTTTTTTTCTAGTAGTTATGTAATTCTTAGGACTTTTAATTTTGATTGATTTGTGCTTTATCATGGGTAACTAATTACCTAGACAAAGGGCTATGGTGAATCTTTAAGTTGTGAACTTGTTTTGATCTCTTTTTTTCTTTATAAATTATTTTTTTCTCTTTATAATTGTATTTGCCTTATTGTTTTATGATATCAAGATTTGATCCTCAATAAATCTTAGTTGGTTGGGTAATAGACGATCGTACCATTCTCAATTAACGAATCTATAAGGTAAAGTGAATATGGTGTTTTGTAGGATCTCTTAATCCTAGGCTTCCAATTATAAATTATGGTCATTGGGTATTTATAGTATTATAATACATGATTGGTAATTGGCTTGGCATAATTTATAAGGGAAATTGGGGGAAAGTCTAGTAAGCACTTGAGTGAAACTACACGCCCTAGGCACTTCTATAACTGAATCTTAATTGTATTTGCGTGTTGCCTTTTTTAACTTTTTCTCCCTTTTTCCCCATTTAATTATTATTAACCTCAACCAACAAATCAAATCATAATATTTATCTCTTATCTCATTAATAAGAATTGAATTAAATTTAGTAATATTAATTAATCTTTGTGGGAAGATACCTGGGATTTTAAATACTCCATTTTACTTTAATCCTTGCCCGTGGATAAAACTCACAACACGACCTACACGGAAAAGTGAAAAGACCTTTAAAATAAAACATATGATTTGTGTGTATTTATGTAAATGAATGATACATGTGATGTATGATGACATTAATGTTTTATTAATTGAGATATGAATTGGTGCATTGCATTTGCGTGCTCTTTACATTGCATGTTTTGATTATGATAATTGCGGTTTTAGTCTCATTATGTGGTTACAAATTAGACTTGTAGGGTGATCTTTGAAATCTCTTGAGGATTGGAAGGATTAGGACATGTTGTTGTAGCCTAAGTTAATAGGATTTAATTTTATAGGTATGAGTGTATATAAGATTCTAGGTTCATTAGTTTCATTTGTATGATTAAACTCCTTATGATCCAATAAGTTATTCTTGCATATATTATTTATTTTATGTCCCTATTAATAAGGTTATGGATTGAGTGATCTTTGGAATATCACTTACACTTTTGTCCATTATTTATTAATTTTTATTAAAAATTTCTTTTATGAGACATATTTTTGGTATACAAAATGACACATGTTAATGGATAATAGTGTTACAAAATGACATATTTATGCGACATATTGAAGTTAGATGCTCCCAACGAACATTCTCTTTGGTATTAAAAATAATAGTATTACATTTTGGTGTCAGAGCAATTCAATCCATTGGACTGTCGTAAACATATGCTTTGGACATAGTTGATTGTAATTCGACATAGGTTTATTTAGTAACATGGAGGTCAATATGTGTAACTATTATGCCTTTGACCACTTTGATTACTTGCTATTGAGATTGATCAATCTAATAGTTTGCTCATTATGGGAGAACGTGTGATAACTATCAGATGGGGACATTGAGTAAGTTGTGTTGACAATCCTATAAAGTATGATATGTAGAAATAATAAGAGCTACTATAAGCCCTCCCTCCCACGGGGAGGACTGGTATTTTTGAACTCTGATGGGAGTTGATGTTTATTTTAACAAATTCCTTTGCTGATCTAATTTGAGTAGTATACTTGTGGTTAGTGAATAACATTAATAGAAAAAGATATATATATATATATATATATATATTCTTTGTGTTATTTTGTATTTAAATATAAAATTGGGTGAAGATATAAAGAAAAAATATCTATTTAGTTCTGAATTTAGAGTTTGGATTAAATTAGGTTATGAGATATATATATATATATCATGATTTTGAATTTTTAAGATTGGGATTTGGATTTGAATTAGTTTATATATATAATTTAAATTACATTATGAAATAAATGAATGAAAAGATTTATTTGATATTAAATTAAACTTTTTAGAATTGAGATTATTTTAGGTTGAATTTAAAATTGGTTATAAAAAAATAATTGCGTGATTTTGAATTTGAATTTAAGGATATTTTTTCAAAATAATTAAATTAGCCTAATTACTTGATTAAAGTTAATTATCATGACTTAATTGATGGATTAGATTGATATCTTAGATCAATTACTTAGTCTAGGCCCAATTAATTGTGGTGAGTGATTAGGTTTTTAATTAAGTTTCCTATGTACCTATGTTCATGTTTTATGCACAATTAACCAAACAACCATGGCCTTCACTTACTTTACACACACAACTTATACAAGTCCATGACACAAAAATTTACCAAGATAACTTAGTAAAATAATATTTTTACTTTAATTACGCCACTTATACAAAATTTACCATGGTAAAAATAGGGCTACTCATCAATTTTACCACAACCCCATAACTTAGACCCATAAACACTCCAAACATAATAATTATGCATAACAAAGGATCAATCGAGTCATGGTAACAAATTTTCATAAACCCTATACTTATGTTCATTATAAACTCATGAACATTCACGTATCTCATGAACACAAGTCTAAACATCTCATCAAAGTCAAGTACCTCTATATATCATTATACACACATATATGTTCGTTCATACACTGAAACAAAACCAACATTACCACTTAAAAAGCATCATAATCAAATCCATGCTCATCATTTTAGAAATAAAGTTTCAACTTTTTTCTTACTAAAGTTCATCATAGAAAATCCTAATTTTCCCACTCATCAAAGTTATCAACATTCACAAAAAAAAATTGCATCTTTAACTTCTTAAGCATATATTTATCACTTTATAAACATTAAAACCCAAAGAAAAACATGACATCAACATAAGCAAGGAAAAAATGAACCATACACACTATGAACACAAAGAAAGAACTTCATGAAGATCATAAAAAAAATAAGGTAAAGGTGTCAAGGATCACCCTATCTAGCTCATTCATCCTACTAAAGGCCAAGAATGAAGCTTTCTTCTTGAATATGATGAGTTGGTTGGAAATGAACCTCCTTTAAGCTTCCAAGCACTCCTCCAAACAAGAATCAAAGTGTTTGAAGATTTTGAATCAAAACTAAGATGCGGCTTTGGCTCTTGGTGAAGAAGATGCAAGAAAAATGGAAAAAAGAAAGGGGAGTATAGCCACGATTTTTCAAGGGGAGAAGAAGAGTGTATGAGAGAAAATGGGGTCTCTACTTGTTGATAGTATCTTAAGGAACAAAAGTGCTTTTGGTGCATTAAAGCAGGGTCAACATTGAAGTGGTTCGAAGAGTCACAAGAAGGGGGTTGAATTGTGACCCTTGAAAACTTTTTAGCTCAACCTGCAGAAACTGAATTCCTTACTGATGTTTTGCTCAAGAGGTTTCTTGGCTATCAAAAGGTGTCTTTAGAAGTTGGTATAAAGTTAAATCAAATGTTAACTATTACAACTATTCCTTTTAAAGAAACTTAAGTTCACATGAATTAATATTTAAAGTGTTATGACCTTGACGAGCTTGGAAGGAATCACACAGTGATTTAAACAGTAAATATATGTCACTGTTATGATTAGAAGCAAGAATAGTGAAAGCATGAATTTATCAGTTTTCTTCTAAAGGGTTAAAACTTGTTGAAAATTTATGAGACTTTCCACCACTCTTTTATAATCAATATTTAATCATTGTTTAATGAGAAATCTCTTTAGAAGCACCTTTAAGAGAATTTAGTAAAATGCACTTAAAGTATGAATTTAGCCTCAGTGCAGAAACAATAATTTATTCTTCTATAGAACTAAACCAGTTCAGAGCTTGATGAATCTTTCAGGAATGAATACTTAATTGTTGAAAAAATGTGCTAATGATATGGATCAAATATAAGCAAGTATATCACTTAAAGTGCAGAATAGTAAAAGAGTAAGGATAGAGATATTGCACAGTTTTTTTTTTATATTGGTTCACCTACAAACTCCTTGGGCTACGTCTAGTACCTACCTCGGTATGATTTTCCACTACTTCAGTAAACTTGTTACAACGGGTATTCTTTTACCCTAACCTCCTTAGAATTAACACCACCAAGTATTTTTTTCCCTGCCTCTTCAGGCATAAACCAATTGTTGGTGTATACCCTAGAGTTTAGCATAGAATACATGTCATGTTAATTATAAAATGCATTCTTTATTATATTAATTAATTAATATGATAAAGTCTTTAGAATGACTTGTTCGTGGCTGTATATCAAGTTCGACTTGATAGTGAGATTCTATAGGCTACTTCAGAACGACATTCTCAAATTATCCCTAGTCAAGTATTATTGTAAAAAGGACAACAATATAACGTTGAGACTAGTATATGAGTAGATTCATGACTATGTCTCACTGGTCATGAATATGTGATTTCAAATCTTTCACATGGGTACACATTAAAGGGTTTTAATGATGTACATGACTGATCCACCATGGGAATGCTACATGGATTATTATGTATGTCATTGGAGATTCTCATAGTGACAATGTTGTATGTGGTCCTTTGACCTGGTGTCACTACGTTTCCCAACATGAGGAGTCGTATGCTTTGGTTCATCAAACGTCATGCCTAACCCAATGATTATAAAGGTGGTTACCGAGTATGCCACAAACCATGTGGAGGGATGGGAGTGACTAGATGGGATTTGTCCCTCCCACATGATGACAGTTATATCTTGGGCCCCTTGATTGTGTGAGATTACAAAGTGCTTGGTCGTTCCTAAATAATATTAATATGAGATATTAATATTATTTGTTATAAGTCTAATAAGAAAATCATGAAACCAAGATTGAACTTTACAAGGATGACATGTTACATGCCTTGTGTTCAATCTAGATATATGGACAAAGGGACTATACATACATGGTAACATTGGTCGCATATTGGTTTTATGTCAAATCACATTGACATTCCTGTTATTTGGGGTAGTAACGATGTTTTTCTAGATATCATTCGCTACTTGTAATATTAAAATAAGATTTTAATGTTACTGCAAACATAATGAGAACCTATAGGGTCACACACTAAGAACGGACTGACTTGGACACAGAAGCCATTAGATGGTTTTAATTGGGCTTTTAATTAGACTAAAGGTCCATGTGATGTGAAGCTTATTTAGTAAGACTAAATGGGCCAACCCATTAGTTTGGGCCTACACATTGGTAGGTATCACTAAAGCCTAATGTTCACTATGAGAGTTAGCCACCACAATATATATAATGTATAGGTGGTAGCTAATTATTTTTTTGTACTCTAATACTCTAAACCTTAAAAGAGAAAAGGGTTTTCTCTAAATCATATCACCGCCCCCTCATAGTGAAAAAAGGCAATCATCCCTTCGCCACCGCTAGCACTGCGAAAGGAGTCCTAGTATCGCATTCGTGTGGATAATGGTGGAGGCATAGCTACTCTTGCATGCCCTGTGGTTTGGCAAGAAGGAAAGCACTAAAAGGTATACTCTATAACACAATTTATGGCTTTTGCATGGGTCCTTAGAGGGTTTTGGATATATTTAAATTTTAAAAGTTCAATTCTTCCGTTGCGTTTGACCTTCCAAAACCCAACACCAACAATAAAGCTGCTCAACCAACACTAATCAACCTATATCATTTTGGGAGATTCTCAACTAACACTAACTCTTACTAGTTAGCTTGGGAGATGCGCCGCCTATTATGAAAATGGGGTGTTTTGAAGGACAACTCTTAATATCACTCAAAAAGTGGATTTTACGAATACAATACGTAGATAAATAGCTCACTCCTCTGATTTAGAAACTGATATACAAATTTCTGGAGTCATTTTCTGAAAGAGATTCGCTTTAGAAGGTAGAATTGGTAATTTTCAGCCCTTATACACTATGGTCTATTCTTTTCTTCTCTCTTCAAATTGTGTTGTAGCCATGGATATTTATTTAAACCTTTCTGGTCAAACTAGTTGTTTCATAGCCGTTTGAGAGTTGTTAAGGTCTTGTTAAACAATGGTTAACTTGTCACTTTCATGGCAACACATTTTCTCTTTCTTCATTAAATGCATTTTGACCAACTTTGAATTTGAGTGATGTATCTCGTGAAACCCTAATTCTAACAAAAAACTAATCATATTATTTACGGAAAATCGCAATTTTTTTTGTACGAAAGATATTTTGTCATAGTCCCGTGTCACATTGTAAATAAGGATGGCAATTGAGCCAAAGTGTAACAACCCGCATATTAGACTTTATAAGCCATAAGATTTTAACTAAGAATACTAGTGAATAATTGAGGAAAGGGAAGTAGAAGAATTAAGGAATCACAATGTAAGTTTTAAAAACTAAGTTAATATTTTCACTTAAGCAAATCTAAGAAATTTTGTTACTGGAAATCGATTACAACCTTGTTGGTAATCGATTACCAGAGAGCTGAACCTGTGGTAATCGATTACGTCATCGATTACCTGAGAGCAGATTTTTGTGTAATCGATTACTCACAGGGTAGTCATCGATTACCTGAGAGCAGTTTTTTGTGTAATAGATTACTTACAGGGTTGTAATCGATTACCTGAGGTCTGAGTTTTTGGTAATCGATTACCAAGGGGTGTAATCGATTACCAGTTTCCCAAAAACGCTTTCTAGTGTAAAATTCTACCTCTGGTAATCGATTACAGCATTACCGTAATCGATTACCAGTTGTTCTATATAAAAGATCGGACATGCAAAATTCAGAACACATCAATTTTCTGTAGAAACACAGGGAAACACTAGAAGGGGGGGTTGAATAGTGTTTCTTAATAATTTATGGAAGCTTTTCGCAAACAGTTAAGTTTACAATAGTTTCAGACAGGTTTAAGAGGCTGTCTGAAGTTTCTTAAGAAGGCTTTTGAAAAGATTTTTAAAAAGGTTTCATGCTTTTTAAAATTATCAGAATAATTTTCAACACCCTTTGGTTAGTATAAATAAATTGACAAGAGATAAGGGATAGAAAACTTAGCCAAGGAATTTATCCTGGTTCACTCACTACCACTGTGAGCTACGTCCAGTCCCAATGCTAACTAGCACTTGGATTTTCTCTTAATATTCACCAAGATTACAAGTATTCTTTTACAGTCAAGCCTCTTCAGGATCTACAACCAAGTATTCTTTTACAGACAAACCTCTCCAGGCTCAAAGACAATTTTTACAAAGAGATATGTCTAAGCTTTTAAACTACACAAGTTTGAAGCTTAAACAGAGACGATGTATAATAAAAACTGAGCTATGTAGGAACACAGGGAAACACCAGAAGGGGGGGTTGAATAGTGTTTCTAAATATTTTAGAAAGCTTTTCGCAAATAGGTGTTAAAAACACAATTTCAGACAGACTCTTAAAGGGCTGTTTGAAGTTTTCAGACGGCTTGTAAAAACTGATTTTAAAAGATGTTTTGTGCCTTTATAAAATATCAGATTAATTACTTTAACCCCTTGATTATTATAAAAAGAATTGACAAGAGATAAGGGTAAGAAAACTTAGCCAAGGAATTTATCCTGGTTCACTCACTACCACCGTGAGCTACGTCCAGTCCCAGTGCCAACTAGCAATTGGATTTTCTCTTAATCTTTCAAGATTACAAGTATTCTTTTACAGTCAAGCCTCTTCAGGCTCTACAACCAAGTATTCTTTTACAGTCAAGCCTCTTCAGGCTCTACAACCAAGTATTCTTTTACAGTCAAGCCTCTCCAGGCTCAAACCAACAAGTATTCTTTTTCAGACAAGTCTCTCCAGGCTAAACAAATAAATACAGAGAAGGTAAAATGCATAAGCTTACAAACTATATCAGTCTTGAAGCTTAAACAATTACAAGTGTACAGAAAAACTGAGGTATGCTCAGGATAATACAATATGTGTACAAAGATAAAGATTATCAGAGTTGTTGCAGCGAAAACTTTTCAATCCTTTTTTGTTCTTGTTCAAAAAATTCTTCTCTATATATTTCGCTTGATGGTCTTCAAAGGAGGGGTATTTATACCCAATCTTTAATCCGTTGAAATACCACCGTTAAGAGATAACATTAAATGCTATTTAATCCGTTGTGAGACATGCTTCTGAGAGCTCTGATATTTCTGACATGGTACAAGGTTGCTCCTGCCATAAAGCTGCTACAAATGTTGCTGCAGAGGCTGCGCTGCAGAGATTTCCTCAGTGGTGTATGAAATTCAAAAAAACCAGGAAAGATCTCTGTGTTCCTTGCTATAAACGTGTTTGAAAAGGTACGTGCAGCAGAGGTTCAGAAAAGTCTTCACAAACTTCAGCAAAGGGTGCCACGTCATAAAAGAGACTTCAGACGACTTCAACACTTCAGACTAGAGGTGCCACGTCATCAAAAGACTTCAGACGGCACTGATACTTCAGACGGGTTGAACTACTTCAGACAGCTTCAACTCTTCAGACGAGTTCTGCTTCTTCAGACAGCTTCAACACTTAGTCTTTTTATGTAGTCTCATAGTAACTCTTGCTGAAATCATAGATAAAACATTAAACCATATGTGTATCTATGATAAATACTTTTAAGTCAAATTTTGTCAACCATTAAAACTTGGGAATCTAGTTCTCTTAAAACATCATAAACAACCTTATGATATTTTTGAGACTCAACATTCTCCCCCTTTTTAATGATGACAAATTTGGTTAAAATATACAAATCTGTAATCAGTTTTTGAGAATAAGAAAGCTCCCCCTGAGATAGAAATATCCCTTAACAGGTTCTGTTTAAGGTATATTTTACTCATTTGCTCAAATTTCTCAGAAAACATATGTACTCCCCCTGAGTCCTGTAACCACTTCAGATTTGGTTAGTTTAATACTCCCCCTTTCGTCATCAATCAAAAGGGAATATCAGAGCAAAACAGTAACATGGCAATATATTCAGATAAAACATATATATCAGAGCACAAATAATCAAATCAAAATATGAGATAAGCCACTGATTGTATTTAACGAATGTTCAGATAAAGAAAGAGACAATCAGACACTTGTTATAAACATGAAAATAAGCAAAGACAATGGCTAAATTAACAGTTTAATCCTTCTTCTTCAGCAAAGCCTCAGTCAGAAAGGAAATCAAGTCTTCCTTGGCCTTGTCTATTGTTGCTTCCACTGAAGTTTTCAAATCCTGCTGACCAGATCTAATAAGCTGCCGTTCTTGAAGAATCTGCTCTTGCTTAGAAATAAGATGCTTAGTCTTCTTCTCTTAATCAACATACTTCTTTTCAAGTTTCTTGACTTTGGTCTTCAGCTTCAGATTTTCCTCAGACAAGTCTTGCTCAGATTCATACAAAATCAATTGGATGTAGGGGCAAACAAATCTAAGCACTCCAAAGCATGGCTCCAAACTGTATTCAGAAGGTTTGAACACAGGGCAAAAGAAGGTGCCAATGGGGTTCAGTACTACCCAGTCTTCATTAAAAGAGTCAACAGGTGGGGGAAAGTGATCTCTCAGATTGTGATATGAGACATTTGTTGACTTTCCAAGTCCAACTTCAGAAGCAGCATCAGGACCAGTTGATCCCGAAGAAGATCCAGCATCTTCTCTGATCTTTCAGTAAGAGGACCACATCCAATCTTGAAGTAGTTGATCCAGGCCTCCTCCTTGGTTACTGATGAACTCTGGTAAAGATTCCCACTCTGATGGACTCATCATTTCAGACAGAGGTGCAGATGCAGAATAAACTTTAGCTTCTTTGAATTTTTTACCTTGACCTTCCTTTAAGGGATACCTAGGAACTATTCTATCAGGTTTCACCAAGATTTTAGTGGTTGGCCTGATTGAACAAGTTCGAGGAGGCCTATAGCCTCTCATCCCAACTCCCTTGTGCAGATCCCTCTGAAACAGCTCAGACTCAGTGTTCAGCTGCCTCACGAAACTCCATTCATCATTATTCAGCCTGAGGGAATCATCTGAGAATGGATTGATGGGATCCCAAGTATGTGCAGGAGGGACAACACCCTTCCTGATCTTTTCTAATCCTCCTGAAAGAGCACTGTATTGATTTCTAACTTCAGCAACAATTTTCCTGATTAAGCCATGATGCAAGGATACAACAGGTGCTGGTCTGAAATACTGTAGCTCTTCAGACAGGTTGCCAAACTTGGGCAATGAGCAGGGATCAGAAGGAAGGAGAGATAACTGTAGAGCATCAGCAAGCACTTGCTCTTCTTCAACAGGGATCTCTTCTTGTTGTGAAGGTGGAGGAGATAAATGTGGTGGGGGTATAGGTGGTGGTGGTGAAGATGAAGGTAAAGGTGATATTAGAGCAAGGTCATGGGTTCGTGGGGAAGGTAAAAGTAGGTTCAGAGAGTTGATTCTCTGAAGGTTGTGGTGAGGTAGGTTCAGAGGGTTTGCTTTCTGTTGGTTCAGAGGGTTCAGAGGGTAGGTTTTCTGTTTGTGGAGGTGGTGATGGTTGTGTTAGAGGTGAAGATGGTTGTTTTTCAGGTGATAGGGGTTTTGGTGAAGGTTGTGGTGAAGGTTGAGATGTTGGTTGAGGGGATGGTTGAGAGGCTTGCTGAGGTGTTTGTTTTTCTGGTGAGGAGGGTGGTGAAGGAGTTACATTATCAAATCTCACCTTAATTCTCTTGTAGGGAGGCTTGGTTACCTCAGATTCTTTTGCCTTTGCTTCCTTCTCTTCCTTCTCCCTTTGTGCTTGTTTTTCTTCCCTTTTTCTTTTAAAATATTCATGTGCCTTGACGTAATTTCAGTATTTCCCAGCCATATCCTCTGCTTCCAGCTGAGAGGCAATACTTCTAGTTACCCTAGATTCAGATGCAGTCTGAAGTAGCTTGCTTTTGGTCCTCCTTCTCTGAGGTGCACTTGACCTCTTCCTTTTCTTTGCTCCCTCAGCTATGGTTGCTTGCCTATCATCTTCAGCATAGGCCAATTGTGAAGCAATAACAAGAGCTCTATTAGTCTTTTCTTGCTCTGCTTTCTTCTCCAGCTCCTTCTGCTCCAAAGCAGTAGCCAATGCGCCATCTGAATGAGTTCAGGATCAGATGGGCAAGCAGCCAATGGCTCAACTACAACTGCATCAGTTTCATCTGCCTCTTGAGCCTGTCCTTCCATTTCAGAAGTAGGCTGTGGAGTCTGTACAAGTTCAGACAACTGACCCACAATTTCAGATGGCCTTTGTGATCCCTTCTGAACAGGTTCAGACACCTGACTTTGCACAGATGCAGATGCTACCTTAGCAGCACTCCTTACAGGTAGCTTCTTCAATTTTGCTTGAGGAGAGGGTTTTGATGGCTTGAACTCATGCCTCCTTATGTCTCCTCTGAGTTCATTCTCAAGAACCTCCATTGTTGTCTTCCTTCTTGCAGCTTTCTCAAGAAGAAGGCTCTCCTTCATGGATGGAGAGGGAGGTCTTGGAGTCAGCTTCACTCCCATGCTCTTGAGGTTTGATTCACCAAATACAGGTTGTGAAAGGCGATCAAAAAGCCTCTCAATGGGGACTTTGAAATGCAGCAAGATCTTGGTGATGATGGTATTGTGAGGGAAGCTCCCAGCAGAGTCTCTGAGACGCTTCTGCATGTGGTACATTATGATGTTGGGAAGGTTCACCTTCTTCTTTTGCAGTAGGTGAATCAGAAAAAATCTCTCCAACTTAGAAACATGGTTTCTGCTTCCACTCTTAGGGATTACAGAGCACCCTAAGATGGCATGCAAAACCCTAGCGTTGTCTGACATATGCTTTGTATCCAAACTTACTGGTTCAGAGGTGTCATACAGAAACTCTGTGAACTGCTTCTGTCCACCATTTCTTGCTTCCCAGCCAGGAGTGAATACAGCTCCTTCAGTCCTGACCTCACAGATGTGAGCAAGGATATCTTCATCAACAAAGACAGGGACACCTCGTACTGTGGCCTTGATGCTAGTGTAGATACCCTGAGGATTGGGTATTCCTCTGGTAGTAGCCCAGAAATCCAGCACACTCTGCTCATGCCACTGTGTCAAGTTGTGATTGAAATACGGAGTCCACCCAGCTGCATCGAACTCAGCAAATAAGTTCATTCCCAGAGATTGAAGATCCTCCAGGACTACACCCTTAGTCTTCACGATGTTGCTTCCAACAGATTTCTTAGGAGCCATTGAAGAGTTTTCTCAGGAACTTTGAGAGAGAGAAAAATTGCTTGTAGAAGAAGGATCTCAAGAGGTGAATACAGAATAGTGAACGGTGAAGTTCTCTGACTTGCTAGCTTCTGTATTTATAGACCCATTAAGTAATGATGGCATGTACTGGCTGTGCAAACATAGGAAAACGTGCGAAGTGGAAGAGACAAAATATATGGAATTAAACTGTCTCAGAAAGCCACGTCGTTTGTTTACTTCAGACAAGTGACAGATTTCAGACACCCTTATAGATTTCAGACAACCCAAAATTTCAGACAAGTCACTTGTTTCAGACAAGCTGAAATTTCAGACACATCATTTTCAATAGATCAAATCATACACAATCAAAATGCATGTATGTTCAGATTATTTCTAATGAACTTAAATCTATCTTCAGTCAGAGGTTTTATGAATATATCAGCCCATTGATGCTCTGTATCAATAAACTGAATATAAAAAACACCTTTCTGAACATAGTCTCTAATGAAATGATGTTTTATTTCTATATGTTTAGCCCTAGAATGTTGAATGGGATTTTTAGACAAATTAGTAGCACTTGTATTATCACACAAAACAGATATAACAGATATAGTAATATTAAAATCTTCTAACTGATACTTCACCCATAACAGTTGTGAGCAACAACTGGCTGCAGAGATGTATTCTGCTTCAACTGTTGATAAGGCAATTGTGCTTTGCCTTTTGCTTGACCAGCTAATCATATTTTCTCCAAAGAAATGACATCCACCACTAGTGCTTTTTCTTTCAATTCTGTCTCCAGCAAAATCAGCATCATAGTAACCTATTAACCTGCAATCCTTACTTTTCTTATAGCACAGACCAAGATTAGTAGTACCTTTAAGATATCTGAAAATTCTTTTTACAGCTTTGTAGTGAGTACTCCTTGGATCAGATTGAAATCTAGCACACAGACATACACTGAACATTATTTCAGGTCTGCTTGCTGTTAGATATAATAATGATCCAATCATTCCTCTATACAAAGTTTGATTCACTGGTTCTTCCTTCTCATCTTTATTTAAAGATGCAGAGGGATGCATTGGAGTTGACATGGGTTTGCAATCATGTAAGTTAAACTTCTTAAGCATTTCCTTTGTATATTTTTCTTGATGGATCCATATACAGTCAGAATCTTGCTTAATCTGAAGTCCTAAGAAAAATTTTAGTTCACCCATTAAACTCATTTCAAACTCTGATTGCATTAACTCTGAAAACTCCTTGCATAATGAAAAGTCAGTTGAACCAAAGTTAATGTCATCAACATATATTTGAACAAGTATAAGATCTTTGTTAGATTTTTTTCTAAAAAGAGTTGTATCCACTTTTCCTCTTTCAAAACCATTTGAGATTAGAAAATTGCTCAATCTGTCATACCAAGCTCTTGGGGGCTTGTTTTAGACCATAAAGAGCCTTTTTGAATTTGAAAACATGTTCAGGAAAAGCAATATCTTCAAAACCAGGGGGTTGTCTAACAAAGACTTCTTCTTCAATGAGACCATTGAGGAAGGCACTTTTAACATCCATTTGATATAGCTTGATGCCACTATTTACAACATAAGATAAAAGATTTCTAATTTCTTCTAACCTGGCCACTGGGGCAAATGTTTCAGTGAAATCAATACCTTCTTGCTTGTTGTATCCTTGAGCAACTAATCTTGCCTTGTTTCTGACTACCTTGCCTTCTTCAGACAACTTGTTTCTGAACACCCATTTGGTTCCAATAATAGTTTTCCCATGGGGTTTAGGAACAAGGGTCCAAACATCACTCCTAGCAAACTGATTCAGCTCTTCTTGCATTGCTAGGATCCACCCTTCATCATGCAGAGCTTCATCAATGTTCTTTGGCTCTATTTCAGACAGGAGAGCAAGAGAATTCAGATTCTTGAATTTTGATCTTGTCTTAACTCTTTCTGAAGTGCTGCCAATGATTTGCTCTTTAGGATGATGTGATTTGTATTTCCAATCAGGTTTCTGAGGAGGTATCAAATCTGTTTGTTCTGTCTGAGACTCAACATTTGTCTGAAGAGGTTTAGTAACAGTAGGTACTTCAGACAGCTGATCATCCTTCAAGCTGCTGTGGTCATTCAGCTCCATTCCTACAGTCCATATTCCAATGATCTTCCCTTGCTGATTTCCACCAAAGGTGACCACCCCACTAGCTCTAGGTCTAAGGTTTTGGAACAAAGACCTTTCTCCTGTCGTGTGTCGCGAGCATCCACTGTCCAGGTACCATTTGTGGGGTCTCCTTTGTCCTGTTAAACACATCTGCAACAGGAATAATTAAGTTTTTAGGTACCCATATTCTTTTGGGTCCTTTCTTGTCAGCTTTGGGCCTTGTTTTTCTCTTGTGTTTGCACTGAGCCATATTGTGTCCAGGCTTACCACAGTGAGAACACCCAATAACCTTCTTTTTGCATTTAGAAAAATTTAAGACAGTAGGAGGTTCAGACATGTTTTGATCACAAAAGCCTAGTCCACTTTTGTCAAGGGAATGCCTTTGATTTCCAATCATTATATTCAGATTTTTAGTTCCTTTGACAAATTTGACCAGATCTTTTGTCAGTTCCACAACCTGCTTCTGAAGTTTCTCATTCTCTTCAGACACAGCTTGTGAACTGCAGTTTTTAGTCTCAAGAATTTTTTCTTTGAGCATAATATGTTCTATCTCAAGTGCCTCATATTTGTTACACATTTCTGTGTGGGCTTTGGATAGATTCTTATACTCTTGGAAAAGTTCCTGGGAACTTTCCACCAGATCATCATACATTTCTTGTAGAGTAAGAGGAAATACCTCAGCTTCAGAGCTGTCTGAAGATGGTAGACTAGCCATGAGACATAGATTTACCTCTTCTAAAGTTTCTTCTCCTTCTTCTGAGGTTGATTCATCAAGGTCTTCCCATGTTGCCATAAGACCTTTCTTCTTTTTGAAAAACTTCTTCTTCTTGAAGTTGTTTTCCTTCAGTCTTGGGCAATCAACCTTCATATGCCCTGGTTGCTTACATTCAAAGCAAATAATTTTATCAGTGTTAGACTCTTTACCTGTCTTACCTGATTTGGATGATGAAGATTGGTTCTTTATGAACTTTTCTCTATTCTGCAACATTCTCTTGATCTTTCTACTTAAAAGAGCAAGATCATTGTCATCTTCTGAGCTATCTTCAGAATCTTCTTCTGCTTCTGAAGTTTCCTCAGCTTGCATAGCCTTCATGCTGCCATGCCTAGACTGTTTGGCCTTGGAGTTTAGAGCTAGAGACTTCTTCTTGTTGTCATCCTCTCCAAGCTCAAGCTCATGGACATTGAGAGATCCCAACAATTCTTCCATTGTTAGAGAGTTCAAATCTCTTACCTCTTGAATGGCAGTGACTTTGGGTCTCCAGGACTTAGGTAGACTTCTTAGAATCTTTCTGTTGTTGTCTCCAGATTCATAGGTTCTTCCTAAGGACCTGAGTCCATTGGTTATGGTCTGAAACCTCCCAAACATTTGGTCAATGGTTTCAGTTTCTTCCATCTTAAACATCTCATACTGATGTATAAGCATGCTAATTTTGGATTGCTTGAATGTTTCAGTCCCTTCATGGGCTGCTGCAAGAGTATCCCAGATCTCCTTGGCAGAACTGCATCCATGGACCTTCTCATATTCTGATTTATTCAAGGAACATATCAGATAGAGTTTGGCTTTAGCGTTCATCTGGACTCTAGTCTTCTGCTCCAAGGTCCATTCAGTCTTAGGTATAGGCACACCATTTTGCATAGGTACATAGTCTCCATCAGTGACCACATCCCAAACATCAATGTTGTTGCTCTCAATGAACAACTTCATACGATCTCTCCAATAGTGGTAATCCACTCCATTGAATGCTGGGGGTCTTGTGATAGAGGCTCCTTCTGTGATGTATTTCCTGTTGCTGTTAGAAGCTTCCATTTTGATCTTTTAGTCCTCAAACACTTGTTAAGTGCTTCAACTCTGAGTAGAGCTCTGGTACCAACTGTAGGAACACAGGGAAACACTAGAAGGGGGGTTGAATAGTGTTTCTAAATATTTTAGAAAGCTTTTCGCAAACAGGTGTTAAAAACACGATTTCAGACAGGCTCTTAAAGGGCTGTCTGAAGTTTTCAGACGGCTTGTAAAAACTGATTTTAAAAGATGTTTTGTGCCTTTATAAAATATCAGATTAATTACTCTAACCCCTTGATTAGTATAAAAAGAATTGACAAGAGATAAGGGTAAGAAAACTTAGCCAAGGAATTTATCCTGGTTCACTCACTACCACCGTGAGTTACGTCCAGTCCCAGTGCCAACTAGCAATTGGATTTTCTCTTAATCTTTCAAGATTACAAGTATTCTTTTACAGTCAAGCCTCTTCAGGCTCTACAACCAAGTATTCTTTTACAGTCAAGCCTCTTCAGGCTCTACAACCAAGTATTCTTTTACAGTCAAGCCTCTTCAGGCTCTACAACCAAGTATTCTTTTACAGTCAAGCCTCTCCAGGCTCAAACCAACAAGTATTCTTTTTCAGACAAGCCTCTCCAGGCTCAACAAATAAATACAGAGAAGGTAAAATGCATAAGCTTACAAACTATATCAGTCTTGAAGCTTAAACAATTACAAGTGTACAGAAAAACTGAGGTATGCCCAGGATAATACAATATGTGTACAAAGATAAAGATTATCAGAGTTGTTGCAGCGAAAAATTTTCAAGCTTTTTTTGTTCTTGTTCAAAAATTCTTCTCTATATATTTCGCTTGATGGTCTTCAAAGGAGGGGTATTTATACCCAATCATTAATCCGTTGAAATACCACCGTTAAGAGATAGCATTAAATGCTATTTAATCTGTTGTGAGACATGCTTCTAAGAGCTCTGATATTTCTGACACGGTTCAAGGTTGCTCCTGCCATAAAGCTGCTACAAATGTTGCTGCAGAGGCTACATTGCAGAGATTTCCTCAATGGTGTATGGAATTCAAAAACACCAGGAAAGGTCTCTGTGTTCCTTGCTATAAACGTGTTTGAAAAGGTACGTGCAGCAGAGGTTCAGAAAAGTCTTCACAAACTTCAACAAAGGGTGCCACGTCATAAAAGAGATTTCAGACGACTTCAACACTTCAGACTAGAGGTGCCACGTCATCAAAAGACTTCAGACGGCACTGATACTTCAGACGGGTTGAACTACTTCAGATAGCTTCAACTCTTCAGATGAGTTCTGCTTCTTCAGACAGCTTCAACACTTAGTCTTTTTATGTAGGCTCATATTAACTCTTGCTGAAATCATAGATAAAACATTAAACCATATGTGTATCTATGACAAATACTTTTAAGTCAAATTTTGTCAACCATTAAAACTTGGGAATCTAGTTGTCTTAAAACATCATAAACAACCTTATGATATTTTTGAGACTCAACAAGGTATACTCAGGATATACAAATGATGTACAATGAATGTGAAATCAGAGTGTTTTTACAGAGAAAAACTTGCAGCGTAATAACTCTTAAACTTTCTTGTATACGCTTCTTCTATTCTTGATGGTCTTCTTGAAGGGCTATTTATAACCAATCTTCAATCCGTTGAAATACCACCATTTAGAGATAGCATTAAATGCTATTTTATCCATTGTGAAACATGCTTCTGAGAGTTCTGAATTTTTTTGACACAAGTACCAGGTTGCTGGTGCCATAAAACTGCCATTGTTGTTGCTGCAAAGGTTGCGTTGCAGGGATTTCCTCAGTGGTGTATGAAATTCAAATATACCAGAAAAGGTCTTTGTGTTCCTTGCCATAAATATGTTTGAAGAGGTACATGCACCAGAGAACTCTTGACTCAGCAGAATTTCAGAGATGTCTTCACATACTTCAGCAAAGAGTGCCACGTCATTAATGAGACTTCAGACGGCTTCAACACTTCAGATGGGTTGCGCACTTCAGACGACTTCAACACTTCAAACGGGTTGAGCACTTCAGACGGCTTCAACACTTCAGACAGGTTGAACACTTCAGACGGCTTCAACACTTCAGACAGGTTGAACCTTCAGAAGGCTTTTCCACTTTAGACAGGTTGAAAGAACTTTAGACAGTCTTTATAAGTTCAGAATGGCTTGCTGAAATCATAGATAAGTCATTAAACATTTATGTATCTATGATAAGTATTTTAACCCAAATTTGTTAAACATTAAAACTTGAGAGGTGAGCTATCTAAAAACATCATAATTTCCCTTATGATATTTTTGAGACTCAACATTCTCCCCCTTTTTAATGATGACAAATTTGTTTAAAATAAAGAAATCTGAAAGGAGTTTTTAAAATAAAATAAACTGAAAAAAAATAACTCCCCCTCAGATAAAGATCTCTCAGGACAAACTCTTATCAAATATTCCTCCTGAGACCTGTAATTACTTCAGATTTTGTTAGTTTTAATACTCCCCCTTTTGTCATCAATCAAAAGGGAATTTCAGAGAATAACTAAAAAAAATCATAGTAATATAATCACAATAATCACAATAATATAATCACAACATTGAGATACCAGCATCCATGAGAACAATCAGAATATATTATCAAGCAAAAAGAGTTCAAAGTAAACACCAAACATGAAGTTCACATAACAGAAATTAAATACTCAAAATGAAGTTAACACTAAACATGGCTAAACATCATAGACTATCCATCTTTCTTCAGCAAGGCCTCTTTCAGAAGGGATAGCAATTCTTCCTTTTCCTTGTCAATATGAGAAATGACAGTAGTCTTCAATTCTTCTTGCCCATTTCTGATGTGTTGTTGCTCTTGAAGGATTTGATCTTGCTTAGTAACAAGAGTAATATTTCTTTTCTCCAAGCTCTTCACTTGATGCCTCAGCTTCTTGTTCTGTTCCTCAAGATTCAGTTCTACTTCATATAGAATGATCTGAATGTGCCTGCAAACGAATCTGAGCTGGTTGAATCCTGGATGCAACCCATAATCTTCGGGATGACTCACAGGAAAGAAGAAAGTTCTGATAGGGCAGATTAGCTTCCAGTCCTCATTCAAAGGTTCAGACATGGGGAATCTGCCTCTGATATACTGATACTGCATATTGGTGGAGACACCACAGCCTAAGACGGAGTCATCATCTGGTCTTGCAGATCCAGAAGAGGATCCAGCATCCTCTCTGATCTTCCAGTGGGATAACCATACCCGATCCCTGTAGTAGTGATCTAAACCTCCACCTTGTCTTTTGATCCGAGCAGGTAGCTCTTTCCCTTCATCATGCAGGGCTTCATCAATGTTCTTTGGCTCAATTTCAGACAGGGGAGCAAGAGAATTCAGATTCTTGAATTTTGATCTTGTCTTAACTCCTTCTGAAGTGCTGCCAATGATTTGCTCTTTTGGATGATGTGATTTGTATCTCCAGTAAGGTTTCTGAGGTGATATTAAATCAGTCTGAGACTCAACATTGGTCTGAAGAGGTTCAGTGACAGATGGTGCTTCAGACACCTGTTCATCCTTGATGCTGTCATGATTATTCTGCTCCATTCCTGCAAAGTCATCTTCTAGATCTGATAGTTCCCTATCAGTCTCTTTCTTGTCATTAAATTTAACAAGGTTGTGTTTTTCTAATTTTGAGATCAATCTCAAGCTGGCATGCCCAAGTCTTTGGTGCCAAATATGTTTTTCATCTTCATCAGAGAGAAAACATTTTACATTTTGACTTGCCAAATCCTCTAGATCAATTTTGTACACATTGTTGTGTCTCTTAGCAATAAAAAGAATTTGATCACGAGAGTCTTTGACTATACATCCTTCTTTAGTAAAGGAAACCACATATCCATTGTCACACAATTGACTTATGCTCAGTAAATTGTGTTGAAGTCCCTCTACTAGAAGAACATTCTTAATAAGGGATAGAGGGGAGATACCTACATTCCCTATTCCTGTGATCTTCCCTTGCTGATTTCCACCAAAGGTGACCACACCTCCTGCTCTGGGCCTAAGGTTTTGGAACAAAGACCTTTCTCCTGTCATGTGTCGCGAGCACCCACTGTCCAGGTACCATTTGTGGGGTCTCCTTTGTCCTGTTAAACACATCTGCAACAGGAATGATCAAGTTCTTAGGTACCCATATTCTTTTGGGTCCTTTCTTGTTAGATTTGGGTTTTGCTTTTCCCTTGTGCTTACACTGAGCCACATTGTGTCCAGGCTTGCCACAGTGAGAACACCCAATAGCTTTCTCTTTACCTTTAGTAAAATTTTTGAAAATATGAGGTTCAGAGGTATCATGATCACAAAAGCCTAATCCACTTTTGTCAAGGGGATCCCTTTGATTGCCAAGCAATCTGTTAAGGTTTTCTGTTCCTTTGACAAATTTAGCTAAGTCTTTTGTCAGTTCCTCAACTTGTTTCTGAAGTTTTTTGTTTTCTTCAGAGACAGTTTGTGAACTGCTGCTTTCAGTCACAGGAATTCTCTCCTTGAGCATAATATTTTCTATCTCAAGAGCCTCATATTTACTGCACATTTCTGTGTGGGTCTTGGAAAGATTCTTATACTCTTGGAAGAGTTCCTTGGAACTTTCCATCAGGTCATCATACATCTCTTGAAGAGTTAAGGGAAATACCTCAGATTCTGAGCTATCTGATGAGGGCAGGCTGGCCATGAGACACAGGTTGGCCTCTTCTGAAGTGTCTTCCTCTTCTTCCGAGGTAGATTCATCAAGATCCTCCCATGTTGCCATCAGACTCTTCTTCTTCTTAAAGAATTTCTTCTTTTTGAAGTTGTTCTTCTTCAGTCTTGGACATTCAGCCTTCATATGACCTGGCTGTTTACACTCATAGCATATAATTTTGTCATTTTGAGAATCCTTACCTAACTTACCTGATATAGAGGTTGAGGGTTGGTTCTTTCTAAACTTTCCTTTGTTCTGCAGCATCCTCTTGATTTTCCTACTGAGAAGAGCAAGATCATCATCTTCTGAGCTATCTCAAGAATCTTCATCTGCTTCTGAAGTTTCCTCAACTTGCATGGCTTTAATGCTACCATGCCTAGGATGTTTGGCTTTGGAGTTTAATGCCAAAGATTTCTTCTTGATGTCATCTTCCCCAAGTTCAAGCTCATGAACTTTGAGAGATCCCAACAGTTCTTCCATTCTAAGAGAGTTTAAGTCTCTGGCCTCTTGAATGACTGTAACTTTGGGTCTCCAGGACTTTGGCAAACTTCTCAGAATCTTTCTATTATTGTCTCTAGATTCAAAAGTTCTACCTAAATACCTGAGTCCATTAGTTATAGTCTGAAACCTCCCAAACATTTGATCTATGGTTTCAGATTCTTCCATCTTGAACATCTCATATTGATGTATAAGCATGCTGATTTTGGATTGCTTGACAGTCTCAGTCCCTTCATGGGCGGCTGCAAGAGTATCCCAAATCTCCTTGGCAGATGAACATCCATGAAACTTCTCATACTCTGATTTGTTCAGAGAACATATCAAATAGAGTTTGGCTTTAGCATTTAACTGAACTCTAACCTTCTGCTCCAAGGTCCATTCAACCTTAGGTATTGGCACTCCGTTATGTATAGGCACATAGTCTCCATCAGTGACCACATCCCAAACATCAATGAACAACTTCATACGATCCCTCCAATAGTGGTAGTCCACTCCATTGAATGCTGGGGGTCTTGTGATAGAGGCTCCTTCAGTGATATACTGTCTGTATTTGGCAGCTTCCATCTGGATCTTTAATCCTCAAACACTTGTAAGGTGCTCAACCCTGAGTTGAGCTCTGATACCAACTGTAGAAACACAAGGAAACACTGGAAGGGGGGGTTGAATAGTGTTTCTTAATAATTTATGGAAGCTTTTCGCAAACAGTTAAGTTTACAACAGTTTCAGATAGGTTTAAGAGTCTGTCTGAAGTTTCTTAAGAAGGCTTCTGAAAAGATTTTTAAAAAGGTTTCTTGGTTTTTAAAATTATCAGAACAGTTTTCAACACCCTTTGGTTAGTATAAATAAATTGACAAGAGATAAGGGATAGAAAACTTAGCCAAGGAATTTATCCTGGTTCACTCACTGCCACTGTGAGCTACGTCCAGTCCCAATGCCAACTAGCACTTGGATTTTCTCTTAATCTTCACCAAGATTACAAGTATTCTTTTACAGTCAAGCCTCTTCAGGCTCTACAACCAAGTATTCTTTTACAGACAAGCCTCTCCAGGTTCAACGACAATTTTTACAAAGAGATATGTCTAAGCTTTTAAACTACACAAGTTTGAAGCTTAAACAGAGACGATGTACAATAAAAACTGAGGTATACTCAGGATATACAAATGATGTACAATGAATGTGAAATCAGAGTGTTTTTACAGAGAAAAACTTGCAGCATAATAACTCTTAGACTTTCTTGTATATGCTTCTTCTATTCTTGATGGTCTTCATGAAGGGCTATTTATAACCAATCTTTAATCCGTTGAAATACCACCGTTTAGAGATAGCATTAAATGCTATTTAATCCGTTGTGAGACATGCTTCTGAGAGTTCTGAATTTTTCTGACACAAGTACCAGGTTGCTGCTGCCATAAAGCTGCCACTGTTGTTGCTGCAAAGGTTGCGTTGCAGGGATTTCCTCAGTGGTGTATGAAATTCAAATATACTAGGAAAGGTCTCTGTGTTCCTTGCCATAAATATGTTTGAGGAGGTACGTGCAGCAGAGAATGCTTGACTCAGCAGAATTTCAGAGATGTCTTCACATACTTCAACAAAGAGTGCCATGTCATTAATGAGATTTCAGACGGCTTAAACACTTCAGACGGGTTGCGCACTTCAGACGGCTTCAACACTTCAGACAGGTTGAACACTTCAGGCGGCTTCAACACTTTAGACAGGTTGAACCTTTAGAAGGCTTTTCCACTTTAGACAGGTTGAAAGCACTTTAGACAGTCTTTATAAGTTCAGAATAGCTTGCTGAAATCATAGATAAGTCATTAAACATTTATGTATCTATGATAAGTATTTTAACCCAAATTTGTTAAACATTAAAACTTGAGAGGTGAGCTATCTAAAAACATCATAATTTGCCTTATGATATTTTTGAGACTCAACATTTTCTTCTTCCCTCTTTCAACCCTAGAGAGAGAAAGTGAGAGTTCTAGAGAGAGGAAGTTAATTTTGGAGCCTTGGAAGGAGATTGAAGCTCGAATCGACAATTGGATTACTTCAAGCTCTCAATTCCTCCCTTAATTTCATAGATTGGTGAGTATAACTCACATTTATGGTAGAATCTTTTGGTCTCAATGCATGCTCCCACCCCTTTCTCTTCCCTTTCTTGATGCTGGCTAGTTGGTTTATAGATTGATAAATGTTTGTTTGTTTGGAGTGATTATTGATAGATTGAGCATAGGAGTTTAGAATCGAGCGTTGAATTCTTTAGTTACAAAACTATTGAAACCCTTTATTTTAACTCATATGAACATTCTTATCGATTATATCCCTTTATTTAGTACTATTATGGATTGGAAAGGCTAATTCGATGTTTGGACTCAAAAAATTGAATGTTGACTTATAAGGGTCGAAACGTCGAAATAGTCTAAACTAGTTTAATTGTTTGTAATTGCTAGGAATGAGGCATAGTGTAATTATGATATCAAATTATATGATTAAAGTGAATTCAAGGTGGCTTAATGTCGTAAGTAAAAGATTAATGTTATTGAAAACATGGCTTCGACCCAGTTTGGGTGGGATTTATCCCTGGGAAAGTCGGTTCCCGTAGTCTGAGCTCAGGTCTAACTCTAGAAAGTGATAATATCATGCCTGTTGGGCACAGCAGTGAGTGCATCATGTTGCATTATACTCATTTGATAATTGTGTTGAATTTCTATAGATTCTAAATTGACATAACTATCTTTTCCCTGTATACATGCATATGAGTTATATTCACTGAGATTTTTATCTCACCACGTGTTATGTGGATTTTGTTTAACTGAACAGGTACCTCCGTCGTCGGATTCCCAATCCAGGAAGTGAAGATCATGAGGGATAGATATTTGTCTTATTCCTTGTTTGTTTTGACTGAATCGACATGCTTAGTTGTATATATGGATTAGTAGAACTTGGTGTCATGTAGTATGTGTACTTTGTATATCTTAGTGGATTTGGAAAAGTATTCTACATGAAGGTTGTACCTAATACTGGACTGTTATGTATTAGTTAGTATGTTCATTAAATTGTTGGATTTTCGTTGGATTTCTTACAATTTCGTGATACTATTGGATATTCAAAACGTTGCGCTCCAAATTCTAAGTTAAGAATTTAGTTTCCAACGGACTAAGTTCTTACCTTGGAATTTAAGGTGTTACACTAAGCCCTATGGGTACCCGTAGAAATTATTCGCAATGGGTAGGGTAAAAACTCGCAAAGCGGGTATGAGCGCAGGTACGAGTAATAACCCGTATTTTTTCATGGAAACGGGCATGAGTACGGACACTATGATGCCCAGCCCGCCCATACCTGCACTTATACATATAGATATTAACTTTATAAAAACATCTAATATATTTATACATATTTTTAAAATTAATATTTATAATATATTACATATTAAAAAATATTTTTAAAACTATGTATTTTTTCTTTTTTTTTCTTTAGAATATATGACTAATAGTGTTAATATTTTTTTGTACAATGTTAACACATGATATCCAAGTTTATAAAATAATGTGACGTGAAAGTATATTGTAATATTCAATAAAAATTTAAACATTAGATCATGTGTTGTGTATTAGAACATTAACGTATTTTGTTTCAATTTAATTAAATTGTCATGTTGCTGAAATTTAATAATTATGTTTAGATGATTTTGGAGTAATTTTTCAATTGAGTTATAATTTTCATTAATTAGTATGTTTTAATGAGTTATTAATTTTTCACTTAACTAAATTACGGGTAACGGGCGCAGGTATGGGCATATAGGTGCCAAGCGGGTACGAGGACGGGCATTAAAGTTGCTGCCCACGCGGGTACGGTTTTTTTTTTAAAAACGCGGGTATGTGGACAGACACTATGGTACCCTACCCAAAGGGTACCCATTGCCATCCCTAATTGTAAAACAACAAACAGAACGAAAAACACGTATCACATAATAGAAAGTAAAGTACGCAATGTATGTTGGATTAGATCCATCCAAATTAGAAAGTTCTAACGGTTAGACAAGATTAATGCCAGATAAGTAATTAGACCGGTAACTTCATTCCCCAACACAAAAGATATGAACCATCAGTCATATGTCACTGTAACCCTCAAGCTAAGAATCCTCGTTGTCCTCCTATGGGTCCTCCTCCTCGTCATTAGTCAACCATCCATTCTGACCATTATGGCCAGGTTGGACCGGGTGACTTATGAGTGAAGTCGGCCATGATAGGAGTGTAGAAACGCGACGGTGAAAGTAAACTCTGTTGTTGTTGCCTTGGCGGTTGACCTCTTGTGCTAGTTGGGGGCGCACTGAGGTGGGGGAATGTCATTACGACGTTCATAACCTGTTGGCAATGAAAAAGTGAAATGTAAGGGACCTGCGGTGACAGTTGGGCCGAGACAATAAAACAGATAAATGATCCAACCCAAGTAAGTCAACTCACGAAACTCTTCGTCGTAGTCCCATACTCCCCCGGGACCCCAAATCGTCGTCACCCTGGAAAAGATCAACATGATCTGTGTCTACTAACAATTATAGTAAAATTACAGACACACGAAACAAAGGAGGTGAGAAAAATATAATAATTCATACTGGAAGAAAAAGAAATAAAACCAGAGTAACTACCTACACATTAGTAATTTCATACAATCACAGTCAACAAATAATCACAATTAGAAATAATAACAGCCATGAATTATTTATCAGTTATATTTACGTATTCCAAGAACTCACTCAATCATGTGCAATCATCAATGCTAAGATATGAGACAAAATGCAACTTAACTTAATCTCAACTATAGTGTAATCCAATACAATGCATGTAGGCCTCTTAGTGCATCCTGAAGTCATATGGACTTCCACACCACAATATCCTTTCTCTTTCTTTTTCTTTTTCTCTTTCACAGGGAGGATCAGGAGTACAGTGTCCTTCAAGCCATATTTCACACGATATATTGACCATCTTGGTAATACATGCTAGCATCAACACTACTGACACTTGGCACACCTCTCACACAGATCTTGATAACAGTTAGAGTTTGTCAAGGTACCCGGCTTATTACGAGAACGTCCCGGCCACGGGAGCGCAATCCGTGCCACTGGTAACATTCTCCACCTACAGTCATCACTCTCAAGGCCAAGCGAATGAACCCGCAGGGTAAAACACGACCAGCTCTCGCCCGTCTCACAAGGTACCGCTTGTACTCCACTCTATCCATTAATAACTATGCATATGATGCATGTCACAGTTTATCAGACTTATCACTTAAGTCATCCACATCTCATCATCTCATTATAAGTCAATCCACGTAGGAGAGCTCATCATACATCCACCAGCACTCTGCCGGTCTACACCAATACTCAGCTTTCACCACTCAGGTGGTTAAAATAATATTTTATCGTAATTTAATACGTAAAATCAATATTAAAATAAACTATAACTATAAATGAATTTTCTAAATACTAAGCTTTCTTGAAATCACTTTCTCTTCTTAAATTTCATTTAACTTGAAAGAAAGATTTAATAAATAATACAGTCAAATATTTTATGTTCGTATTGATTAAAATAATAGAATATAATAATAATAATAATAATAATAATAATAGATTTTATGAATTTTCTTCTCATAGTTCCAAACCTCAAAATTTAAACCAAGCTTCAAAATTTCTTACATCCATCATAAAGTCTAGAAATAATATTTTCTCAATTTCTAAGTTACGTTTTAATTCAAAAGTCCCTTTTTGTTGATCTTTCTAAAAACAAAGGATTAAGTAGAGTTTTCCATAATATCTTTCATGATAAAATAAGTCATTATTTTCATGTTATAAATCAAATAAAATCAAAACATTCATTAAGTTTTGTAATTTCATCAAATTCATTTTCTCAAATCAATTTTCATTCTTCTGCCTTTAAATTCAACTCAATTCTCTCATTCCTTTCTTCATCATCAATATTCAGCCTCAACCATACCATAGGCCATACAATCCATTCAAATTTAGTTCATCATGCTTCATGACAATGAGAATGATACGAGATTCCAACAATCAAGACATGAAACATCCCAGTACACTTTAAAGCTTTTGTGTCATATTTTGTTGGTTAGATACCTTACACACTTTTTCTCATGTATCATATTTTATTAAACAATCACAACACAACCATTGTATAACAAACAAACTTCCAAGACTATGAAAAGCCTTAGAACTGAATCCATATCATACGATAGAAGAGAATTTATTTCAATCATTCAATTGCATAAAGTAGAATACTTTTTGCCAAACAATCACAACAATCAATTAGTAATTTAATCACACATCTCCCCTACTTTCCTTACCAAGTTTGTGACCTATATGTGCAAGAAACAAGGTGATACTTTTCAATTTTGAATCCAAGTACACTTGTATTAAGTCCTACTTTTATATAGCACTATTTTTTAGGTTCCTTTTTCATACCATAAACCTTTTACTACATGTAAGCAAATTAAATCAATTCCTATTCTTTTTAAACTATGTAAGCCGAACCATATACCCATGTGTTCAAGCATCCATTTCAAATTTTTAAAGTAAGAACATCAAGGTTCATGTGTTATCAAGCATACCAAATTCCTAAAGCATTATTTTTAAAAGCCTATCATACTCATATTCATCATTCAATTATGCCAATAATTTTTAGAACATATATTTTTCAAAATAACCGAACCATATATGAGTATATAAGATTTCCAAATCATCAAATATCACAACCAAACTTTTATCTAAGTTATAGCATGCATAGATCAAGACAAATCCACAAAGAAATAAAATTTTCAACCATGACTACTTGGATAAGTAATTTAGCTGAACCAAATCAAATCTAACTAGACTATGTAGTTGTTTTATTTCCACACAACAAAACATATATACAAAAGAGGAGTCAAGGAATCTCCCTATTAGTTTCATCCATTTTTTCAGTAAGAGTTAGAATTTTCTTCTCCCTCCTTATAAAGTTTTCTCCTTGTGATTATGATGGAGGTGTTGTTGAGGAAATAGGAATTAAGTCACCAACCCTAGAGTGACAAGAAGTGTAAAAACATTTATCAAAGTGAAACCATCAAATCCTCTCATGGTGACACGATGAAGATGTACCATGAAAGCTTAGAAAATCAAGAAGAATAACAATGTAGGTGGAGTATACCTACAATTTTCTTGAAGGAAAATGAAGAGATGAAGATAATTCTTTGAGTCTTGAAGGTTGTATGAATGCTTGATCAAGTGTTTGAAGTGTTTATGTGTTAAGGAATGGGATGTTCTTCCTTAACATGGTGAGAAAGGTGAAGTAGGAAATGAATAAGTTTATGGAGCAAATGAGGATGAGAAACTCGGCCATGCATGGCATATAAGAAGGGAAAGTGATTACCTTATGAAGCCAAGATCCAAGGGTTAGGGTTGTGACATCACATCTAATAGATGACTAAGAATGCTTGCTTTTTGAAAAGGTAAAAAGTGAAAAGTGTCTTTTTCTTTTACATATAGACTCTTTAAGTAAAATAATCATATTTAGTCATAATTAGACATAAGTGGCAGAATTTTTGAGTGTGAGGATGGGTAAGGGTAGTCTGGTCATTAAATATAAATAAAATACTAATATTTTTATATTGCTATTATTATTATTATTATAAATATTTTTATTATATTGTCTTATAATTATATACTTATTAGTTTGTGTAAATATATAAATATGTTGTTTTACATAAAAAATTTGGGTCTATAAGTCTATTCAAATACATGCTTATGATATATTCAAGTACCTTATTATAAAACATACTTTTAAGCAGACTTTCAAGCCATGTCAGGCTTTAAATAGGTCATGCTCAGACTTTAAATAAAATTTATATAAAATAAACAAGCTAGACTCATGCCATAAATTTAAGGCACGACTCATACCTTTAAAAGCGTAGCTCGACTAGGTATATTTCCATTCATAATTCTCATCCACCGAATTTGTACCCGGTGCTGCACCATTCATTTGTTAATCATTAAATTAACGTTTACTATTCATCATCCCACCATCAGACGTCAGTATACTTTAGATGTCTGTTTCCTAGAGGAAAGCCCGCCAAATAGTGGATAGAATTAAGAATTATGTCACGACTCTAGTGCTTCTATTATACTATTTGAGTTATATTATTCCTACAACAGCAAACTTACAACATTATACAACAGTGGTATCTCCCTTAATTTTTTTAAAATAAAAAAAATAAATGAAATTTGTCATATCATTTTGTCTGAGAAAACCTACAACTACATCAATTGTCATGAAAAAATTGTTAGAGAGGAACCCAATAGATGCACTTCGTCCAAGAAAAGCAACCAAAGTTTTTGCTTGATTTCAATTTTTTTTTTAAAAAGTAGTCTTTTTATGAGTTTATAGCAAGTGACGTTCTTGCAGCTTTCTAGGTCAAATGAATGACCATTTTCATTGCTTACTTTACTTTGAAGTGACTGAGGGCAACTTTAACGGGCTACTTATTGAGCATTTGCTCAATAAGCAGCGATGTTGTATAAGATTTTACCACTAGAGCGCTGACATGCTGATCGAGGTGCTTTAACAGCACTGGTGCTTAGTTGAGCACCAGTGCTTTAAATTTCTTTTTTTAGGCATTCCCGGCGGTTTAAACCCCGGGTAAATGCCACTGAAAAGCTGTCATTCTGCAGCGCAGTAGAGCAGCTTTTCAGAGCAGTCATTTTTTTTATTTTATATTCCTTGGGGTTTAAACCCTCGTTAATGTTTTTTTCCTTACGTTTGGGGTTTAAACCCCCGCGAACGCAAAGGATTTTTGTAAAGTGAATTTATCAGCGGTTTAAACCGCTGGAATTTAAAAAAAAACTTAAATTTTTATTTTATTATTTGTTAATATTATTTTATTGTATATTAATTAAAATATTTGTAAATAAAAAAAATGTGTGATGTGTGTGTATTGATGGGACCCTTTTAAGATTTGTGAATAGTGAAAAAGTGAGGTGCTGAGTTAGAGAAGAGAGATGCTTAATAAGAACTTGTTGATGTGTATTGGTGTGACCCATTTAAGATCTGTGAATAGTGAAAAAATGGGGGTGTTGGGATAAAGTTGCTATGAGTATGCATCAAAAGTACTAAATGAATGGGAGAGTACGTGTATTCATGTTTATCGTGAGAGTGAGAGTGATTCCATGTGTCAAAATATTAGAAGGTGTATTCTTTTGTGAGTGGGAAAAATGATGGGTGGTGTGTCTTGCTCATGAGAGTGAAAATCATCAAGGAGAAAAATGTTGAGTGAACATTAGATGGTTGGTGAAATGGAGTAAGACAGGGTGTCGCATCCAATAGGTCGCAGGTTTAAACCCCCACTTGTTCTCTTGGGGTGAGGTAAACCTTTTTGAGCCTAGAGGCATTCCCCGCCATGGACTGAGGCGTCATCCCCTCACTATAAATTTTTATTACAAAAAAATGTTGAATGAAATTTCATCTTTTTCAATTTAAATTCTTAAGTTTAAAAGAGAGAAGTAAACCCTTAATTAGGTCACACTACAAGAAATTCGCTATTTAGAGACGACCTTGTAGGGACGTCCATCAACCGTCGCTCGTAGCAACGACCATGCCGTCGCTAAGGCGTCGAAACATCATTAAATGCACTGTTCAGTGCAATTAAATTTTAGTAACGGCAAAGCCGTTGCTACGTAACGACGGTAGTGACGGCCTACACTTAAAAAAATTATTTTTTTTTCTGAAAAATATTAAAATTACGCGTAGCGACGGTATGGTCATCACTACATTAAAATTAAAATTCAAATTTGGCGCACGCTGAGGAATTTTACATGTAGTGACGACCATCGCTACATTAAATGATGATACGCGTAAAACCCTTCCCCCTCCCCTCTTCCTCCATTTTCATCCTCCTCCTCCTCCTCCTCCCTCTCTTTTCCTCCCCTCCGACCACCCCTTTGTTTCTGTCCCTCTCTCTTATCCATTCTAAAAAATTCACCGATTAAAAACTTCTCCTCCTTCATAGGTTCGTTTTGAACCGATCATAATTCAAAATAGTTGCCTGTAGGTGACTTTACAACTCCTTCTCTCTTCATTCCTTCTCCGGCATCGCAACTACTAAGTTTTATAGTTTTAATTAATTTATTGTAATTAATAGTTTATTTGTTTTATTAGTTATTAATGTGATATAGGTATTAGGTTATTAGTTTTAAACATTGCTTTAGTAGGTATGTTGTTTATTAGTTTTATTAGTTTATTAGTAATTATTAGTTTTATTAGTTTATTAGTTTTTATAGTAATTAGTAAATAGTAATAAGTAATTAGTAAATAGTAATTAGAAGTAATTAGTAAATAAAATAGTATTTATAAATAGTAATTAATTAATTTAATTTAGTAATTTGTAAATAGTATTTATATAATTACTAATCTGTAAATAGTAATTATTTAATTTATATAATTAGTAGTTAGTAATTTTAATTTATATAATGTCTATAGTTTATAGGAAAAAATATATGCTTCGTATGCGTGGTACAGGTGGAAAAAATATAATTAGTAGTTAGTAATTTTAATTTATATAATGTCTATAGTTTATAGGAAAAAATATATGCTTCGTATGCGTGGTACAGGTGGAGAGAAGATCCCACCGAGTATAAGGAAGTCCATCCGTCTGAGCGAGCTACGTGCACAGGCAGCTCGCGTGATGCGGGGAGAGGGCCAAACTCTCTCACTCTGATCAGCTGCCAGAGCATCCATCTACTTCAGCGGCTCCGGCGGCAGCCATATAGTCTTCTTATTCTTCCTCCCTTACACCTTCTGCTCCAGAATTCGATGGAATGAGGTTCATCCTGACACCGGGATTAAGTCAGATGCCTACAGTGGTTGATGACGTTGTGCCTGAGCTGGACGCTGAGGACGCTCAGGATCAGATGGATGGGAACGCTGACCATGAGTCTGATGCGGAGCTAGTTCAGTTCCAGGGTGCCAGCTCAAGCCGACCTCATGAGGTAGACGCTCAAAGTCGGGTTATTATCCGACCATTTGGCAATGAGTGAGTTTGTTTTTTTCTTCTTTAGAATTGATATTAATATTGAATCTTTAATTGTTTTAACTATTAATATTGAATATTTTATTTTGCAGTTGGGTGCCTAACAACCCACTTATTGTAGCCATTGGTCATGCGATACGTTCTCAATTAGGGATGGCAATTTTGTACTATATATGGGGATCCCTGTGGGGACTGTCCCATATGGGGCCCCGAAGATAGGGAATTTTCCCCCGTGGGGACGGGGATGGGGACTAAAATCCCCCCGAGACAGATTTGGGGATGGGGGACGGGGATCATGCTCCCCGCCCCGCCCCACCACACACACACACATATATAATTTTTTTTATTTATATGATATATATAATATACTATAATATAATATATATAATTTCTATTTTATATTATCCTAATTTTTAATTTAAAAATTGAATTTTTAATTCTTTATATTATTTTACTTTTTATTCTTTATGTTATATTTTTTTATTTTATAATTATGGGGTCCCCGTGGGGACCCATGGGGATGTGGGGAATGATAATGGGAATGAGGGAGAAAATTACCCCGAGGTGGGGATCGGGGATGGGGATGGGGATAAAATGGGGAGGCGGGTTTCATCCCTATCTCAATTTCGGGGTCCTCACTACATGTGGGAGGTAGGTCACCTCGAAGGACGTAAGGGACAGGTGGTCGGAAGAGTTCACGGTAATTATAAACCCTAAACACTTTAAATTTTTTCCTTAAGTTATGTCAATTTGTCATAACTTACCTTATTTTTATTTTGCAGAGCCGAGTTACTTGGGACCCTTCTCATGAGGCCCAAATCAAGAAGGTGTACGAGCAGAGGATTGCTCGTCACCTTCGAGATATGATGAACAAGGCCCGGAAGGCTGAGAAGAGACCCACGTGGTGTGGTGAGGAGGCCTGGGAGGGTCTGTTGGCCTACTAGGACTCTGACGAATTCAAGGGGAAGTCTGCTCGATACAAGAGCAATCGAGCTTCTCAACGCGGGGGAGCAGTCCACACCACGGGCCGTAGGGCCCCGCGTTGGATATGGTATGTATAAACAAACACTCTTTTGTATTGTTTTTCTATTTGTTGTTAAAATAATTAATTTGTGTAATTTTTCTGTATAGAATCGACAACTTAGGCGAGAGGTCGAGCCCAACGAGTTCATCGTTGCCACCCACATAAAAAAGAGTGGTGGCTGGGTAGATGACCGTGCGCGGTTCACCTATGTAAGTGTTTTTTTATAAGAGTTTTTTTATATAATTTCATATAATTTCAATTGAATATATAACTAACTAATTATACTTTTACCTCAACATACAAATTACAAGGACCCGCCTGAGGGAGGTGGAGTCACAGATGGGGGACACCTCCATGATTGATGCCTCCACCAAGCTGGAGATCTGGAGGGATGTTGCGGGTGGCAAGACCCGAGGCAGCTGTTATGGTACCGGGGACTTGGCAACCAACATTTTTCCAGGTGTGACCAGCCTCACTCAGGAGTCTTGGGCTCATACCAGCGGGAGTGACGGGTCCGGGTCACGACATTCAACTGAGGAGGCGCTGGGCCGGGAAGTAATTGAAGCAAGGTTGGAGTCTCGCCAGGCTATTGCGAAGGCTGAACTGTTAGGGGATGAGTTAGGACGACTCCGACAACAGATGCAGCAGTTGCTGGAGGCTCAATGTAACATCCCAAATTATGGAGTATTTTATGAATTAAATTAGTAAAGGAATAGGTTTTATAAAAAGGAAGTAGGATTGGATGAGAGAAAATTGAGTTAGAATCAAGAAGGGGTAAAAACCAAGAAAATGGGAATTGATACACTCGCTCAGGCTCCCTCAAGTGAGCACTGAGCGAGGATATCAATATTAGGGGAAATTCTAATATGGTTTTGCTGCGCTCAAGCACAGCCTGAGTGCAGAAAATAGAGACGAAATGGGCGAGCCTGAGCCAGCGTGCGATGTCTGAACACTCTAAAAACACATTTTTAAGGCTTCTTTCCTCATTTATTACCTCCACCCACATTTTAGAGAGAGGAAGGGAGAGAACTCAGAGAGAGAAAGAGTGAAAAAGAAGAAGAAAGTCTAGCTTGAAGGTTTCTTCACCATCCTTAAGGCTTGGGAACATCACTTCCTTCCTCAATTTCTCCTATTGTCTCGCTATTTGAGGTGAGTGTGGTCATCCACTCACTTCCATTTTTGAATGCCATATTGTATGCTCCCTACTCCTCTTTTCCCTTGCTTAGTTACTTGATTGTGAATGTTATTGGTTGATTCCTTGGGATGCCTTGATTGCTTGAATGGTGTATGTAAATGCCCTAAAACCCTAGGTCATGTTTAGTGTTTTGGGTTGTATATCTCTATGGACTAGTCATTGTACTTATCATTTCATTTATGCTCATTTATAATATATCTTCAAGCATTCATGGTCCAATGGCCATCACAGAAAATGTCACAGGGTCTCAAGACCACCCCAAGGTCTTCGGACCATCATAGGCCTTCGAGCAATCATGTTTAAGCAAGAACGAGGTAACCACATCGACCTCTCGGCCAAGAGGAAGATGGGGTCCTCAAGTTAAAATGAAAATAAGCATTGTCTCTTGATTGATAATAAAACTTAATCATATATAGGTGGCCCTGGACGACAGTCCTTGGTCAGATGGCCGAGCGCTCAATCACAGTCACATATAGAGAAAAGACCTCGGGTGTCGAGTAAAAACACGTCACAATCATGTTTTACTTGCCTTTATATATATATATATATTTATGCTCTTGACGTGGTTATGTATGATGATGATGAGTGTTGCATTACATTTGCTTGTTTCCCCACACTGTATGCTTCTACTACACTCACTGGGAAGTAGTCTCACCTCACGATGTGGGATTTACATTCAGATGTGCAGGGTAAACATCCAGCTGCTTGATTGGAAGTTTAGAGCTTGAAGTTGGGCTTTTAGTCCCCAACTCCTTATTTTGACTATCCTAGACTATTTTGTATAGGCATTATGATTATTCTTTTGATGGGATATGGATGTACATGTGGGGCCCTCAGGGATGGTTGGTTTTCCCGGACATATGTATTTCCATATCCTGTTATGCCTATTATTTGATGTATCGACTAGGAGCCTATATGGCAACTTGATCATGTTATATGTGTGATTATTTTCCGTTTAAGTAAGTGTTGGAATTACCTAAGCAATGTGTGGGTTGTATGTCAATATCATTAATGCGCGAAATAATTTCATGAGTTCGGGATTAGTGCTTCCAACAGGCATTAATTTCAAATTTAGAAATTAGGACGTTACACTCAGGCTGCAGCTCAGGCTCATGCTTAGCCGCACCCCCACTACGATGTCGCCTTGGATGAGCATCCGTTGGATGAGGATGAGGAGCCTACCCCACCACAACACCAACATCATCGCCGCCACCATTAATTTTTTTTATTGTTTTTTATACTTTCACTGTATTATGTTTGAACAAACTATGTATATATATATATTTTTTTTTTCTACTGTCGATTTGTTGATATAGTATTTAATATTGTTTATAATATTAAAATTAATAAATAATAAAGCCTAAACCCTAAATATTAAAATAAAATAAATAATAATAAATTTAATTTTAAAAAAATTTATAAAGTCGTCGCTAGATAAAAAAATAAAAAAAAAATACGTGGCGACGACCATGATTTTAGAGACGGTTTTAGCGACGACTTGGCCGTCTCTACATAGCGACGACTTACTTTGCTCGTCGCTACTGCACTTATGACGAGCTCTGTAGCGATGTTCATGTGGTCGTCGCTAACCGTCACTACATAACCTGTAGCGACGACTTTTCGCTTGTAGCTCGCTAAAAAGCGTTTTTCTTAGTGTCATACACGCGTCATCAATTATGTCCACAAAATATTTTACTATCAAGATTAAAATTGTCATCATATTAGTTCATCAGTTAGTCACCAAATTAAAATGCTGTGAAATTTCATATCTTGTTCAATTGAAATTTAAAAGGGGGTAAATTATTTTTTTCCTTTTTCTTTCCAACCGCTAACATAAAATATTATTGAAGGAAATTAACTTAAATCATTTTGAATCAGACTTTAAACTTGGCCCTTTTAAAAAAATTTGTTCATATTTTTTGTTTTCTTTTCAAAAAAGTTATAGCAATCAAAATAAAATAATATATTTATATTGATACAAATACTCAAACTTTTCACCAACTTTAGTGGCTTAATTTCTTTTAAAATTTTAAACCATAAAAACTTTTCAAATTATTCCTCAATTTAAAATTTTAACTAGACATAAGCTGGTTAATTTTTTTAAAAAAAATATAATAATAAACTAATTTTAAAAATATTAACAAAAACTTTATATTTGATTAAAAAATAAATTGACTAAATTAAATTAAGAACAAGGCTTAATGTGTTTGCAGTAGTACATACATATTTGTTTTTAAATAAAATATATCTTGCTTATACATAATTTGTGGAATTTAATATCAAACATAGATTTAATATTACACATGCTTTAATCATCAAAAATTCATAAATAACATAGATAAATGTAATTTTATCTATCACTTCCATTGCAGTCAAAAAAACAATTTAGAAACGATATATTAAAAAGACAATAACCGGAAGAAAGTGTGAAAAGACAATTAACTGAGTAAAAATGCTAAAAATTACTTATACAATTAGAGAATGAGCCAGTTTGGATGAAACTTTTGCACAAGTACTTTTAGATGAAAAAAAATAGAATGAATCTATGGAGAAATTAAATGGGAGAGCTTTTGGAGTAAGTAGGTTATAAAGACTAATTTCAACTTATGGAGAAGTTAAATGCATTTGACCTCTTTGATTCATTCTATTTTTATCTTCTAGAAGTTCTTCTGCATAAAGGAATTCAAATATTGAGATAACAATTTTAAAGATAGATGGATTGTGGTTAGTTTCACTTTGCTGCATGTGATTCTAGTAGATAATAACATGCACTACAAGAAATTTGTGTTTTAGCGACAGCTATTTCGCAACGGCCCATTGCCATCGCTATTAGCGATAGTCACACTGTCGCTAAGCCGTCGCGAATGGACTTTTTAAATTTAACATTTATGTAGTAGAAAACTTTAGCGACGGCTAGGCCGTCGCTAAATGTAAAAACATAGCGACGATATGGCTGTCGCTAACTGAAAATTGCCATTACCGACGACCAAATTTCAAATTAGCGACGGCTAACACGTTAGTAATTGAAAATTGAGACTCGCGACGGCTAGGCTGTCATTACGACCGTCGCATTTTTGAAAAATTTTACGCGGGTTGTAATTTAGAATTTAATGGTAGCGACAGTTTTATTGGCCATAGCGACAGCTTAGCCGTCACTATTTGCATTAAATGTAGCGACAACTAAACCGTTTCTACATTTGAAACTTATACGCAACCGTCCCTTCTTTCTTCTTTCTCTTTTCTTCTTCCCTTCTTCTCTTTTCCTCCTCCGCCGCGGCCATCACCGGAAAACGTCCTTCCACGTCTCCATCACTGTCCCTCAAGCTCTCTTTCTCCTTCAACCTCTCCCTCTCACTAAATCCGTCAATCTTACTGATTATTTTTGTGAAACAACCACTATTTTTGGTAAAGAGGCGGTGGATGGCGGCCAACCACCGTGGGTAGACGTTACCAGCACACAACCACTGTTTTATGTATTGTATGAATTGTTTGTTATTGGAGAGCTGAGCTCAATAGGTGAGACCCTATGAAGGATGTTGGTTGTGTGCTGGTAATATAGAATTGTGCATGTGTTTGTATTGTATGAATTGTTTGTTAGTGGAGAGTTGAGCTCAATAGGTGAGACCCTATGAAGGGTGCTGGTTGTGTGCTAATAATATAGAATTGTGCATGTATTTGTGTTGTGATATGTGAAACTTTTATGCTGAAATTATATAATTTTTGAATTGTAGACAAATGGATCGTAGATGGATGTATGATAACGTTGATTCTTCTATGAGATTGAATAATGAGTTTATTGAAGGGGTTTCGAGATTTGTTAACAAGGCTATGGAACAACCTTCGTTTATGTCTGATGGAGGGATTAGGTGTCCATGTGTGAAATGTAATTGTGAGAGTATTCTGAAACCTTCTTTAATTATACTTCATTTGTTGAAGTCTGGATTTAAACCAAACTGCTCGGTATGGACTGACCACAGAGAAGTAGGGTTTAATAATGTTGAGTTAGGAGATGATGAAGATAATAGTGGTGAAGGTATGAGTTATGAACCTCAGTTTGCCTCAATGACTCAAATAGTGTATGATGCATTTAGGCCTATACCTGATGAAATAGATGATAATGACCATGAGCCACCTAACCCAGATGCCCAACGGTTTTATGATATGTTAATATCTGCAAACCAGCCAATCGATGATGGAGCAAATGATTCTAGGTTATCAATAACTGTGAGGTTATTAGCAGCTAGGAGTAATTCGCACGTTACTAAAAAGTGTTTGGATTATTTCATCCAAATGCTAGTTGATGTAGCTCCAACACCCAACACCATTCCAAAGAATTATTATAAGGCGACCAAATTGGTGTCTAACTTAGGGTTGAAGGCGGAAAAAATTGATTGTTGTAAGAATGGTTGCATGTTGTATTACAAGGATGATTTTATGTTAACTGAATGCAAGTTTTGTAATGCTCCGAGGTTTGTTCCTCGTAAGGTTGGGAAGGGGAAAAATAAAGTTGTTCAGGTGAAGATGATGTTTTATTTGCCAATTATTCCGAGGTTGCAGTGATTGTATGCTTCTGTTGCACAAAGACGATGGCATCATGAGAATAAGAATGATTCTGGTTTATTGCCTCATCCATTGGACGAGGAAGCATGGAAACACTTTGATAATGCGTATCCTGATTTTGCAAATGAGTCAAAAAATGTAAGGTTGTGGAGTGCATGTAAAAGGACTTACCGATGGCGGTGAAGATGACTTTTACGGTATTATCCACCATATCTATGAATTAGAGTATCTTGGTTTGCCTAACTTGATTCCTATTTTCTATTGTGAATGGTTTGATCCAACCACAAACAATGGCATGCGAGTTCAAGCACAATACAATATCGTAGAAATAATGAAGAGTAGAAGGTATAATCGGTATGATCCATCCATTCTTGCACAAAAAGCAAGACAAGTCTATTATACCCCGTTGGCTTTAATTGTCAGCGTCACCCTTAGGATTCGATGGGCTTACCATCCCAACCCATGGCGCCTCTAAACGAGCGCAACCCGTTAAGCTAAATGCGGCTCTATCCCTTAAGGAAATAAAGTTGCGCCCTTGCTATTAGCTATAGCTTTTGGCCTGATGGTAAGCGCTTGATCCGCAAAGCTATTGTGAAGTCTATAAATCGGTTTAAGTATTTAAACATGATTATAAGACTTAGCATCCTTAAGTTTTAATGATTAACAAATAAGATTATATTATATTAACAGGTTCTACTGAGAAAGGTATTGGTTTGTTGATTATGTTTCAGGATGGAATATTCACTATCTGAAGAAGAAGAGTAGAAGAACACATCAAAAGAAGAATCTGAATCAGGGGATCAGAATCAAAAGAACAAAGTGCAGAATCCGAAGAAGAGTAATCCACAACCAAGTTGAAGACTCGAAGGCTATCTGAAAAGAGTTGAAGAATAGAAGACTACTTAAAGACTCGAAGAAGTGAAGACTCAAAGATACACATATCTGAAGTGGAGCCATCATCTGAAGAAATGAAGACAACATGAAGCAGTCTGAAGATTGAACATATCAGAATCAAGAAATGACTTCTTGAAGACATTGCAAAGTGTAAAGCACATGAAGATCACTCACTCAGTAGATAAAGCTAGACATGCTTCTCTACCTCGATTAAAGTCTTGCATAAATAAGGAAATATTGCAAAGACTTTCCACAATTCCTGCAATAAAAGGATTTGTATAAGCAAACCTACTGCATCCACACCTGCTGCCAATCAGAAAATGATAGAAGACCGAACAGAAGCAAGCAAGAAAGATGATTGAATAAAGTACATACAATTCAACATCTTTATCTACATGAAAGAAGAAGAAGATACAAGATACAAGAAGAAGAAGAAATACTAAGAAGAATGAAACTACAATCTTCTTATCAGAAGAAAGAAGTACTCTGAAGTTTCATCTTGGCGAAAGCAAAGAAGCTGTCTGAAGCAAAGAAGCTGTCTGAAGCAACGGAGCTGTCTGAAAGACTAGAAGCTATCTGAAGTGTCAATATTCGTCTGAAATATAGAAGTCGTCTGAGATCCGACGTGGCACACTCACTGAAGACAACGAAGACTTTTGCTCTCTGAAGTATGCTGAAGAAAAGTCATTCTCTACAAACACGCAACACTTTCAAAGCTTAAATTGGCAAAGTCACAGAGACCTTTCTTGGTACCTTTGAAGTTCATACACCACTGAGGAAATCTCTGCAACGCAGAAATTGCAGCAACAACGGTGGCAGCTTTATAGCAGCACCAACGTTGTACTTTGTCAGAATTGTCAGAACACCCAGAAGCGTGTCTCACAACGGATTGAATAGCATTCAATGCTATCTCTAAACGGTGGTATCACAACGGAAATATCATCATCACCAATCCGAAAGAAAGCAGAAGAAAAGCTCAGGAGACTAAGCAGAAGCAACAAAGAAAAATGTTTGAATGAAATATTTTAATTCAAACATATTTTATCATCTGCAAGCAACAACCATTGAACAAGACATCACACCCAAAGAAGATATGATGTCAGGAGCAAATGAAAAAGGAGTATATACAGAATCGGCAAAAGGACAAATTCAACGGATATCTCCTAAAGAGACACTCCTAAAAGAAAACAGAGGAAAGTAGAAGAAAACAAATGAAAGCAGAAAGAAGCAGATTCAAGAGAGAGTATTCGCAGAATTATATCAAGAAACATCTCTCATGAAGAAGAAAATATCAAGTGTCAGAACGGGATCGTCTGAACACTCATTCGCTTAAGGAGAAGCAACCGTTTGAGAAGCTATTACACAACGGCTATATGAGCCACATCATCAACATCTCAACGGTATTATGAATCATCTTCAAATGACTATATTTCATCAGAACATATAAATAGCCTCAAGATTGAATTTGAAGATGCTGCTGACCTATTGGTCAGTCAGACAAAATTGTTGATCAACAGAATCAAACTAGTTAATCAGGCTGAATGCCTTATGGTTAACAAGAGTTGACTTGAGCTTAAGTGGATCATGAAGATGTCAACGAAGTTTGATCATAGAGTTGGTTCTCAATCAGGCTACTGACTAGCTGGTCAGTTAGTTAGGTTGTTCAGTTGGTCTGTTTGATCAAGTGAGTTGATTGTTCGAAAGGCAATCATGCTGAACAAATGACTATCAAATGGGGTACGGTTTGAAGCTTTGATACACCTTGGTGTTCCTATGATATGGGTGAGAATGTAGCCCATGGAAACTAATGGTTTGAGAACAAGGCTGGAGCATCATTTCACATCTTAGTTAGCCTACTCTCAGAGGATGTATTCCTCATAGAAAGACAGGGATTGTATTTAATTCAAACACTTGTATCACTGTCTATCCTTGTACTTAGTTTGTAATGTCTGTATCCTGAGTGTGTACTCAGTAATCTCTATGTACAAGTAGAATCTAAGTTTAGAGGTTCTGGCGAACATCTAACTTGGATTGAGTAATGAAACTACTCAACACTTTATGTGTCTGAGAGCCTGGAGAGGCTTGGTGGAAGAAAGAATACTTGAGTCTGGAGAGACTGTACTCGTGATGTCTGGAGAGACTGTACTCGTGATGTCTGGAGAGACTGTACTCGTGATTTCTGGAGAGACTGTACTCGTGATGTCTGGAGAGACTGTACTCGTGGTGTCTGGAGAGACTGTACTCATATTCAAGCTTGTAATCTGAATATTCATATAGTGGAAATCCAGTGGTTGTTTGCCATTGGGACTGGACGTAGCTCACTGTGTTAGTGGGTGAACTAGGATAAATTTCTCGGCTAAGTTCTCTTTTCCTTAATCTCTTTATTTCCAGTTTTCATATTTATGTTGGGGATTGAAAAGTATTTTTCATAATAAACTTAACACAACTATTTCAATAAAATGATCTTTCATATGAACAAAACATGAGATGTCTCTTATATCATTTGAAGCAATACAAAGAATGTTCCTTGAAGAACTTCTGAAATAAATTCTCTGAAGTGATTCTAGAAAGAGATCAGTTTAGAAATCGGGAACAGACTTCAAACAACCTCTAGTCGTCTGAAGTATTTCAGAAATCGTTCTGAAAATACTCTTTGTAATAATCTTCAGAAGATACTTTGAGAAGCCTCTATTTAAAACAATCTTAAGCTTTAGAAGAAACTCTGTTTTTCTTATCTTCCGCACGTTTTAACTATCTCTAATCTTAAGACTTGTTTTGAATGTTGCTCATCTTCATGATTTAAATTAAAGATTTCCAAAAACAATCAAAAAGCTTAAAACACTATTCAACCCCCCTTTTTAGTGTTTCTTGTGGTTCTAACATACCCCTTATCTAGAATTATGTAAGGACTTACGAGGTTGGATTGTGGCAATCACAACAAAACCAAGGGGTCATGTTGAGGTTGATGGGGTTGAGGAAGAAGTTCCTTATCAGGCTGATGACACTTCAACTGTTTTACCAGTTGTAGACATTGAAATGTTGTCAGGCTTAGCTGAGAATCGATATGAACCAGTTATTCAGCTTGAGACTATAATTGAAGATGATGAATCTGAGAATGAAAACATCCCATCAAATGAGGATGAAGATGAATGGGATGACAATGAAGATGAAAAGGATGATGAAGATCAAGAAGATGAAAATGATGTATAATTAGATTAATATTAATATTGTGTACTTTTTCGTGAAGTTAATATTAATATTGATGTACTTTTCCGTGAAGTTAATATTAATATGTACAATAATATTATTTAATTTTTACCACGATTTTTTATTTAATTTTGTAATCGTAATTAACTAAATAATCAATTTTTTAAGGCCTGACCGTCACTAAAAAAACCGACGCTAATAGGGGATAAGCTTTGCGACGAGTAGGTCATCTCTTCATTATTCCCGTCGCTAACTTGCGACAACTAGTGACGGCTACGACCGTCGCTACGTTGTAACGGTCAGGCGCAAACTAGCGTCGACTGACATAAGTCATCGCTACTGCTTTAACGACGGATCTGTAGCGACGACCTATTAACCGTTGCTAGAGCATCCATAGCGACGACTTTCGTAATGTTAGCGATGACTTATGGTCGTCGTTAAACAACGATTTTCTTGTTGTGATGATAATCCAATTATTATTTTTATTTTAATTATCGTCCTTTTAGAGTCTTCAGATTGAAAACAATGGTTTGATTAATTCGTCTGGTAGTGTTAGGATACTGTGGCGACAGATCGAAATTTAAATCACTAGTGGTTTTGTCTTTACTACCTGTTCTTGTTTGTTAATTATCTGCAAAGTGCAAACATGTGTATTAATTTGGCATTGCTTTGAAAACTACTGCCTCGCAATTACTTTTGTGAAAAGCACTTAAATGAAAAGCACTTAAATGGGGATAATCTTTTTTAATGGAATAAAAATGCTAAGATAGTTTCTGTTTCTAACTTTTGCAACTAGGAAAGCTCCTAATACTTTCCTTCAACAATAAAATAAAAGATTTGCTGCTACATAAAGGCAAACTTTTTACTGAGTGGTCAAACATAATATTATCAGAAAACATCAATTTTAAGCTAAACAACAGCATTGTCAAACATAATCTTATCGGAAAACATCAATTTTAACCTAAACAGCAGCATAGTCAAACAGGCACCTATTATATAATGTAAAATAACTGCTTTCCTAAATCCAAACAAAAACAAAGCAAGAATTAGGACAGAGCATTTTGCTATTTTATTCACAATACCATAAAGCAATCCTTGTGTGAAGACTAGTGTTTATTGCTAAAGCTAATTAAAAACATAAGATATATTAAGATAATAAGAAAAATATTTAAAAGTCATAATAAAATTATTTTAATATTATCTTGAACTTTTAATTGGTTGTCTCCATAAAAATGATGCTCATCTTTCATTTAAACATTTCCTGAGTTATTATAATTATTTCGGTAAGAAAAGTATTACTAACACACTGTTTTCAACACACTCTATGTAATTGTCATGGATCCCACCGTATTGGGAATGAGAACTACATGACACATATAAATTTTAACTAATCACGTAGAATATGTTGGTAGCACTTCTATTTGGAGAAAGGACATCCTTGAGAAGACGCTGAAGTTTTGGTGTTATCCCCTGTTTCAGATAGAAGGTCTCCAATCAACTCTGCTGGGTCATAGTAAATCTCCACCTCTTCCACTTTCAGAGAGTTATCAACCTGTGAGGAGAATAATAAATCAGTAGCTGTAAAATCTCATTAGTTGTTAGTAACATGTAAAATCTCCACCTCTTCCTACAAGATAGTAATTTTCTCTCCTTTTTCTGGTTATTTTAATTTGTTATTCTAATTTGATTTCTTCTAATAGACATTAGTTAGAGTTAAATCTCAATATGTACAGTATACCTTGAGAGTTCCCAGGCCATAGAATTCAACCATCTTCCCTGTAGGAGCATGTCCCTTGAAAGGACCCTCAAAGAAACCCCAGTGCCTGAACTTGAAAGCAATTTCAGGAGGTCCACTATAAACTTTGATCACTTCCCATGCAAATCCGCGAGGAAAAGCTGATCGGAAGGCTTCATGAGATGACTCAAAGGTCTCTTCTTCAGATTTGTAATACTTGAATTCTTTTGGCAGAGAGTTTTTTAACAAAGCATTGTAACTTCCTAAGCTCAGAGTTTCCTCTGCAGATAATCCCTCCCTCCCTGTGAATGGAAGATGTCAAGATATATATTTGATTATATTAAAAAAAAATATTTGGCTCCAACTCTAAATAAAAGAAATTAAAATATTTGGGTGGTTGTCCTATGTGGATTTTGGAACAAGCCAAAGCTCAAGAGAATAATAGGGAAACTATATATAATCACTCACTTCCTTGATTAATTATGTGAATAGCAGTCAATCAAATTGTCTACTAACAAACATACTCAATAAAAACATCTATCAGGCCTTTAATTTTTCATGGAAAAAGGATGGATTACAAACAAGTTTGACACATATTTAAGCACTGCTTTACCATTAACAAAGAGCTTGAACTTTTCAGGATTTATGGTCTTGAAGTCCTGTAAGCGGATTTTATGTGAAAGTTCCATTTCCCATGACTTTATGGCGTTTTGCACTGTCTCCTCTAATGATCCTTCGGGCCATTCCTGCAAAAATTTACAAATTGTTGACCATACATACAATCTTATAGAGGGAAAAAGAGAAAAAATTTAAGAGGATATGGATGATGGTGCACCTTGGTTCGGCCTTCTTCAAAGAGCTTGTTCACAACATCATAGGTGGGTGGTCCACCATGTCTCCACTGAGTTGTGTCAGCCTCATCATGCAAGAAAGATCTGTATTTGTCTCCTGCATCTTTGGCAGATGTTACTTGGCTGGCCATGTCAAATTATATGGTGGAGCTTAAACACAGTATGAAAATTAACTGCTAGATAAGAAGATAAGGTTTGCTTTGTTGTGAACATATAGGATCTACAACATAGGAGTTTATATAAACTTATCATGTGTCCTTCATAGATCATAAGATAAGGTTTGCGTTGTTGTCTATTTGTGATATTCAAACAATTTGGAAGAGTAACTGAATAAGGAAAATGTTGAATGCATATATATAATTAGGTAATTAATTTCATAAGTCTATATTTATATAATATTGCCTTATTTATATATATATATATATATATATAATCAAGTGAGAGGAGTGTTTTATTGTGAGAAATGAGAGCGTTAAAATATAACCCTTAGATTAAATTGAATTAAATTAAATGGTTGAGATTAAATTAAGTAATAATGATTTGTTATCTCCGAATTAAATTAAAATAATGATTAAATCAAGTAATAATGATTTGTTATCATCCATAGAATCCTTTGATCCAGGATCCATTGTTATTTCTGATTAATCCTCCAAATCTAGCCGGTTCTTGATCTTCGAAGAAGCTGCCATCAATATTAAATCATTATTATTTAATTTAATCTCAACTATTTAATATAATACAAAATTTTTAATATGCTAAAGTACTAACTTAACTAAAAAAATACTTTATAATTAAAGTAATAGTAATTATAGTTATTATATCAATATTAAAGCTTTTTTTACATTTTAAATATTAAATTTATCAGGCAAAAACAACATATAATTTTTTATAAATTATAGTCAAAAGACCAAAATTCTTTATTTGATTTGAACTTATCAATTTTCATTTTCATTTCCATTCTGAATTATAAAAAAAAAATGTCCTCTAATTTACCTAAAATACCTACAACTTTTGCTTACATTTATCTCATAAAAATTAATAATTTAATTTTTAAGAAATTAAAAATATTAATACCTAAAATTAAAAAATATTCTATTTTTAAAAAATAAATAAATATTTTAAATCATTTAATCTCCAGTCAGTCGTTGATTATGAAGAATAAGGTAAAATCAAGAAAAATAAGGTAAAATCATATATGAGATATGTATAAATTACTAAACTGAAACTTTTTAAATAATGGAAAAAAAGTTATGAAAATAAATTACATGAATTAAGGCAAATAATCATTTGTGTCTATTAATTAAATATGATATGTTAAAATTTAAATTTATGAATTTTAAATATATAATTATAAGTTTTGAAATTAACACAAAAGAATTATATAATTCCCTAACTTAAGTGATAATATTTAAGACAAATAGAAACATATACACACAAATAATTTGTTAATGTATTATTATTGAACTTTTCAATAATTTTCCTTTTAATATATATAACTAAAGAATTTTTACGAAAGTTATCTTCTATTTTATTGTGAAATATGGTTTTGAAATTTTTTGTAAAAATGATTATAGAGCTGTCAAAACGGGCTACCCAACCCGAAGCGGGTAGCAGGTTTTTGCGGGCCGGGCTAAAATTCGGTCCCCTGAAATAAAAACCTGTGTCGGGCCCGGAGCAGGTAGAGGGCTTATGTGGGTCGGCCCGGTTAAAGCCTAACTTATTAAAAAACATTAAAAGTTATAAAGAATTATACTTTTACAAAACTAAAAAAATTATAATATAGTTATAAAAAATATTAAAAAAAGAGTTTATATATACCCTAATAAAACTCATTCAAATAAATTTAAAATACATTATAAATTCCCAAACGCATTCATTCATCATTCATATTAAAATAAGATACATTTAACACATTTAAATAAATTTAAAACACATTAAAAGACGGTTTATATCACAAAAAATATTCGACGATGAGTATTCGAAATAAAAGAAAGAAGTAAAATTTATATTTGATATATTATAAAATATAATTTATATAAGTATTTCATTTAGTAATATTTTACGAACGTTGTTAGTATTTTTTTTATGATTATGAAAAAATCAATATTTTTAATTGAAAGTTTCTTAGGTGGTACTTATATATTATAATTTACACTTTGAAAATAAGTGTTATACTATGTTTTGAAAGTAAGTCCCTTTGGCTGGATCAAAACATAGGAAAAACGTGAAGTGAACATGACTTTATGATCGTGCACAAAAACATGTTTTTATTAATTGATTTATTTAAAAACTTATACTTTGTTGGAAAAAAATATATACCCTGCAACATATTTTATTTTTTTTATATATATGCGGGTAGCACGAAAGCCCGTTGGGCTACCCGAACCCGAATTGTTGCGGGATTTATTTATTTCGCCAAAAATTTGGGCTTCAAATCTTAATGCCCAAGCCCGGTAAAAATGTGAGTTCGGGCGGGCCGACCCGGTCGGACTATCCCATTTTACCGACTCTAAAAATGAATAACAAAGAAGGTTTTCATGATCAAATTAAATCATGAATAAAAGAATTTAAATATTATAAAACATAATTGTGATTAGAAATTTACAATAAAAGATTTTGACTCTTATTTATGTCCCTTCAATAAGTTATTTTTTTAGTGTCTTTTTTTTATGAGTCTCTCTAACAATTCTTATCTTCCTTTAAACTTTTGTACCTTTTAACCTTATTTTTTTACTTCTCATATTCCCCCACGATTTCAAAGATATTTTTATTGAAAAAAATCTAAAAGTAAATACATAGTAAATAAAAATTATTTTGAATATTGCTTAAATATAGGACTTGAAACATATGTAAAAAAAGGAAAAAAAAAAGAAAACAAATATTAAACCCAACCTGTATGGATGTGGATCTTACACCGTCCCTGTACTAGGAAAATGTATGGAGCGGTGGCTGTAACGTGTATGGATACGCAGTGGCAAGTGTGCAATGGAAGCAGTGCAATTTTGTCTTCAACAATGGCTAGAGCCGTATCTAGGAATTTCGGGGCCTTAAGCAAAAATTAAGATAGGGGCCCATGTTAATATAGACTAATAATTTTTAGGGTTAAATATGTTTTTAGTCCTTGAACTTTCAAATAAATTTGGATTTGGTCCCTAATCTTATCGACTATAACATTTTCGCTTCCCTTCTTATCCTTGATCACCAAATCGAATTCCTGCAACAACAGAATCCACCTAATTAGTCTAGGTTTAGAATCAAATTTGGTCAACAGATATTTAAGTGCAGCATGATCAGTATAGACAACGACAGTTGAGCCAATCAAATAAGGTCTTAATTTTTCTAATGCATACACTATTGCTAACAGTTCTTTTTCAGTAGTTGCATAATTAATTTGTGCCTCATTAAGAACTTTACTAGCATAATGTATAGCATGGAAAACCATAGACTTTCTTTGTCCTAAAACTGCCCCTATAGCATAATCACTAGCATCACACATCAGTTCAAAATCTAAGTTCCAATCAGGACCAATGATAACAGGAGCAGAGATCAATTTTTGTTTCAACAGGTTAAAAGCAATTAAACATTCAACATCAAAATTAAAAGGAGTATCTTTATTAAGAAGATTGCTGAGTGGCTTTGCTATCTTTGAGAAGTCTTTGATAAATCTCCTGTAGAAACTAGCATGTCCCAAAAAACTCCTGACTCCTTTCACATTTGTTGGTGGTGGCAGCCTCTCAATGATCTCCACTTTTGCCTTGTCCACCTCAATGCCTCTAGCAGAAATTTTGTGGCCCAATACCACACCTTCAGTCACCATAAAGTGACATTTCTCCCAGTTTAACACAAGATTTGTCTCAACACATCGTTTCAGTACGATGCTCAAGTTCTGCAAGCAGTCATCAAATGAGGCTCCAAAAACTGAGAAGTCATCCATGAAGACTTCTATGCACTTCTCCACTATGTCTGAAAAGATGGCAAGCATGCATCTTTGAAAGGTTGTTGGTGCGTTGCATAAACCAAACGACATTTTCCTGTAAGCAAAAACACCAAAAGGACAAGTAAAAGCAATTTTTTCTTGGTCCTCTGGATTTACAGCTATTTGGTTATAACCAGAGTAGCCATCCAAAAAACAATAAAAAGCTTGCCTTGCTAACCTTTCTAACATTTGATCCAGAAATGGTAAAGGGAAGTGATCTTTTCTAGTTTCCTGATTCAATTTCCTATAATCTATACACATTCTCCAACCTGTGACTATCCTAGTAGGGATTAATTCATTTTTATCATTACTAACTACGGTCATACCTCCCTTTTTAGGAACTACCTGAACCGGACTGACCCAAGCACTGTCAGAGATAGGATAGATCATACCAGCATCAAGAAGTTTCAACACTTCTTTCTTTACCACTTCCTTCATGGTTGGATTCAATCGCCTTTGGGGTTATGCCACTGGTTTATAGTCCTCCTCCATGTGAATCTTATGCATGCAATAAGATGGACTAATACCCTTAAGGTCAGATAAAGTCTAACCTATTGCACTCTTATTAGCCTTCGAAACAGAAATTAACTTCTCCTCCTCGGATGGGGTTAAGGAATTACTTATCACAACAGGCTTATTTCCACCATCAGCAAGAAAAACATATTTAAGGTGAGAAGGTAATACCTTTAACTCCAGCTTCTGACTTTCAGTTTTCTCCTCCGGTTGCAATTTCTCAGATTTTTCTTCATCGGATGAGACTTCCTTGGCTAGATCCAGATGCTTCAAATATTCTTCAACTTCATTCACATCTTCTCCTTCAAACTCATTATAATTGCCTATTAGAGCCTTCTCTAGTGGGCTTGCTTTTGTCATTTGCTTCCGAGCTTCTAAAAAAACCTCATCCACTTCATCCATCCTGAGACGTTGATGCTTGTCCTTGGGGTGTTGCATTGCCTCAAAGACATTAAAACTAATTTCATCATCATGTACCCTCACTTTCAAATTTCCATCATTTACATCAATGATGACCTTGGAAGTCTTCATGAAGGGTCTTCCCAATATGAGAGGAACTTCAACATCTTCCTCTATATCCATCACCACAAAGTCAACTAGGAACATAAACTTGTCTACCTTCACCAACACATCTTCTGCTACCCCATAGGGATAGTTCATTAATCTATCAGCTAGCTGTAGAGTCATTCTTGTAGGCTTCACTTCTAGATCTCCAATCATCTTCAGCATGGACAAGGGCATCAGATTAATGTTGGCACCTAAATCAAGTAGTGCCTTTCCCACTGGTATTGCCCCAGTCGTGACTGGTATAGTGAAACTCCCAGGGTCTTTAGACTTCTGAGGCAACAACTTCTAAATTATGGCACCGCATCCTGCTTCGAGCTCCATTGTTTCATCAGTAAACCTTCTCTTCTTAGTTAGGATCTCTTTCATGAACTTGGCATATGTTGGCATATGCTCCATAGCCTCCACAAATGGAATGTTGATTTGCAGCCTCTTGAAGATATCTAGGAATCTTGCAAACTGTCTTTCTCTATCTTTTTTGGAGGGATTTTTAGGGTATGGTAGGCTCTTCAGCTGAGGTATCTGTGTCTCTCTTCTCCCTCTTTTCCTTATTCTTTTTATTTTCACACTCTTTTTCTTTTTCTTAATTTTTTTTCTATATTTACAAACTCACTATTTTCTTCTTACTCTACTCCCTCAACCCAAAACCCTAGTAGAGATCCGTGTGTCCTGCTTCCACCCAAAGTTCTGGTTATTTCTCCAACCTTGTGAGTAGTTATTTGAAAACTGGTTGTTGTTGGAGAAATTGGCTGGTCTCCGTTGATTTCCCATGTAGTTAACATGCTCTTCTTGTGTGCCTTGGTAAGAGCAGTGACCATTGGGGTGGTCACCTCCACAAAAGTCACAAGTTAATTGTGGGGACCGGCCAGGATGGGACTGCACCGCATGCAACTGCTGAGGAAGCTTGGATATCTGCTTGGTGAATGCTTCTATTTGTTGAGTAAGGATCTTATTTTGAGCTAAGATCGCATCAGTACTGCTCAGCTCTAACACTGCCTTCCTCTATATTGGTTGTCTTCCATGCTGAGCTTGCTGATCAGTTAATGCTAAAGCGTCTATAATTCTGGTAGCTTGCTCTACATCTACTGACATCATGGTGCCCCCTGCTGCAGCATCTAGAATCATCTTGGTGTCAGGCTTGAGTCCATTGCAGAAGATAGTCAGTTGTGCAATATCCTCAAAACCGTGGTTGGGACACCTTCTCAGCAAAGACTTGAATCTCTCCCAGGCATCACAAAATGGCTCATCTGATCCTTGCCTGAATGTGGAGATGTCTGACTTGGCCTTGATATAGCGAGATAGTGGGAAGAATCTGTTCAAGAACTTCTCTTCCACATTGCTCCAACTAGTCAGACTCTGATTGGGGTGTGACTTCAGCCATTCCTTAGCTTTACCTATCGAAGAGAAAGGAAATAAACGTAAGTGAACAACCTCTAAATCACCCTCCTCAAAACCCATTGTACCGATCAATTCATAAAAAGTAGAGAGATGAGTGTAAGGATCCTCATGATCCATTCCCGTGAATTGATGAGCACTAATGAGACTCAAGAATGCTGGCTTCATTTCCAGAGATTTTGCGGTAGCAGGTATGGCTATGCTTGAAAAATATCGTGGTCCTTGCTGCATGACATAGTCTCCTAAGGTTCTTCTTGGTGGAGGGGGATCTTGTCTCTCCTCAGCCATATCTTCAACTTTTACTTCACTTGGGGAGTTGAACAGAGAGTGTTGAGATTGTCTCCTTGAGTTTGTCCTTGCCTTTTCCTCCTGTTTTTGCTCCGGTTCCTTCTAGATGTCCTTTTGATCTCAGGATCAAAATCCAGTTGGTCTTGAGACACCTGACCTCGCAAGAGCATAAATCAAAAAGCTAAAACAAGGGTTAGCTCAAAAGAGAGGAATAAAATAAAATATCTTAAATAAAAATAAAATAAAAACAAAAATATTTACAGCTCAATAAGATGAACTAAAAATTTAAAATGAGACACAGTTCCCGGACAACGGCATCAAAAATATTTGTTGAGATCTTGGCAAGCGTACCAATATCGCAGCAGTATAATAGTAAGAATAGAGGTTGCCGTACCCACGAGGAACGATACAAAATAAATTCTTAGTGCTCACACTTATTGACTAAGAAAGATTGTGAAAGATTGGATTTGTTTGTGAAGATTATAATAGTAAAATAAAGAAAATTTGAGACAAAAAGAAATATTGATGAAATTGAGCAATAAAAAGAAACTAGGATTGAACTTCGTCTATCGCACCCCTCTTGTATTTTGGAAATCAATGATATCTAGGAATTTATAATTCTAAATATTGAAGCACAAATAAATTTCATTCACATTGATTCCTCAAGTATGAAATTCTTAGAACAATCCCCTAAACACCAATTCCTTGGCTGCTTAACAAATTGTGTAGCTTTAAGATCAGTTGTTAAAAGTTATCAATAAATTGAACCCTATCCCTAGGTATTCAACCTATTGAGTGTTTTTACCCAAATCAAATTTAGAAAATTGCTTCCCAGCTAATTCAATAAACCAGATCATAACTCCGGTACAAAGATGAAAATTAAGCATTAAGAACAGAAATAAAAACACCAATATTATAAAAATAGGGATTCCTAAATAACAAAGATCCAAAATACAATTGGGGATTGAATCGACTACGTTCAATCCTAAAAAGAGATTTAGCTACTCATGGTAGCCATAGACTGTCACACTTTTCTCCTAACTCCGTATCTGCTCAAAAACTCTGAATCAAACTCTTCGTCAAATCCATCCCTAAAAGTCTCTTTATAAACTGTCTGACGACCCATTGAAACCCTGTTTGTGGCCCATTACAAATTAGGTTACGTTTCTTGCGCTCTGCCTGCGCTGAGCACATGTGAAACGCAGGAAACAGTAACTGAACAGGCATTCCTGCGCTCTACGCAGGTGGAGCGCGGGAAACAACAGCTGACTCATCTGAATTGTCATTCTTTGAAGCTTGGTCTACACTGCTCCTGTCTTTGCTCAATGTTCTCTTGATGCTTCATTTGTACCTTAGCTTTTCAACTGTAAAAATCAACAGATTCTTCATCAAAATAGCATCAAGTTCATATTTAATTCCAATAAACACAAGAGCCACAAATTAAGCTAAGAAGAGTGAAATTGGGTTATAAATTCAACAATTCATCATCAATAAGTGTTGTAATTTAGCTGGAAATTTACTTAATTCTAACACTTATAACTTTAACACCGAATTGGCTACGCAACATTGTCTTCCTTCACTGTAAAAAATTCCCCAGTTACAACGCCAATATGAACGTGTACCGAGTGCATATGGCGTACTAACTCTCCCATACTGGTTATGCGCTCAATTTGAAGGGGAACTCCTGCAGAATGCAGTGCACCCCATGTTCTGATTAGAATCAATTAATAACCCCACCCAACGTCATGGTAATCCCACCGCCTAACCGTTGACTTTTTGTGATCATTGAATTCAAGTAGATTTTTTTTTGGACCATAAAACCATAATGATGGCTTACTGACATTGACCCGCGTATTCCGTCAAGGCTGCAACCAATGTAGCATATAAATAGTCATAAAGCAAGACTTTATGTGGCTAGTTATAATGCCTTGATCACATTTACTATCTAAAATTCATTTAATTGATATTTCCCATGAAAACCTGCACCTAATCCGCCATACTTATGGCATCATAAGAGTGGGTAATCTGCTTTCATAGTTTGGCCTCAACATTTAAAAAGGCCATATATAAATTAAGATGCAACAAGATGGAGTATTAGGAGTCTCAACGAAATTTAGTTACGAAAGAGATTTTCCCAACCATAGGGGGACTGCCCAACTTTGTTAAATTCGCAAAGAAGATGGATTCAAATGCCAAAAAGAAACATAATGCAGCATCCAACTCAATTTACAAAGGTCATTTCATTGAAATAAAATCCCATATTAGCATTCAACAGCACCGTGATAAACACCAAACCAGCAATGACAGTCAATTAAAACTTCAAAAGTAAAGTCTGAAGAGCATATACACCACCATGCAATAGAAGTTATGCTCACAACAAAAGCCCTTGAGAGAGCTACTAATACACACTCCTTAAAATTAACATAAAAGACTATTTAGACTAAAGTACCAACCAGCACCGCTATATAGCTGGGATAGAAATAACAACTACAAAATAAAGGTCATAGAATAAGTAGAAAATCACTTTAGATAATTGACATATTTAACTCTATTAGATCACACACAACCTCCTTCCCATTGTGATCCTCTTGTGTTGAGAGAGGCAAGTCATAGGCAATTTTCGAGCACCCATCAGCTTCTACTTTCACGCTGACACATCTGTTGATCCCAGCAATGGTCGATGGTCCCTCGCCATACATCTTTCGTTTACTTGGAACCCCATACAACATGGGAGAATTAGCCATCGGTGAAAACAATGACTCAAACAGAGGGACAAATATTCCTTTGCCAGCATTTAAACGTGGAACCAACGAAAAGAATTCATGCACCCTACCAATTTCCGTCTGCATCAAATAAATTTAACAAATTTAGCATAACATTGTACATTTTAAATATGAGCAGCAAAACACTTGGATCTATCCATGGCAGGAACAACTCACGGTATTAGCCGTGGTTGATGGATCATTCTGCAAAAATAGGTCGATTATACGACTCTCATCGCAAACTCATATGACCCTAATTACATCCTTAAGGTTAAACAGGGATAAAAGAGACTCTCAACCTTGAATAAAAGTTTCTTCCCAACCAATGTGGTGAAGACACTTGCAGTTTTGCAAGAAGTTGGATCCTAATAACAAAGAGATATGGAATAAAGTGAAACACACAACACCAATAAATGAAAATATGCTCTTACTTAGTAAACACCTCTAACCAAACATACACCCAAGATAAAAAAATACAAAAATTCTCTCAGTATAGGTATTCCTAACCGACCTGAACATCCTCAAGCAACTCTTTCCAAGATTTCTTCAATAACCATTGCATATCCGAGTCAAAAGCAACAAAACATGCACTGCGGTCCCCATTGTATGCTTTGACTTTGACCATGTACCAACCGAGAGGGCACATTCCAACGAAAATTCACAACAAAACATCAAAGTAAAAAAAAAGAACAAAATAGCAAACGTTATTTTTTATGTTGACAGAAACTTCAAGGATTTAATACACTCACCTAGTGGTTACATTTGCAACCAGTTTGCAACAACCAAGACAGTAAAAGACCTCGGACTTGCATGAAACTGGCCGATTACATTTGCAAGCATAATACCACAAGAGACCAACCTCCACAAATCCAACTATCCTAGCAAATACTATGAAAATTCCTGACTGCATTGTAAACATGAATAACCCTAACGTCATGGTTTGGTCACTGTAAGCTCTACCAAAACGGAATTTATTTAATAAGTATAATAAATAACACCTCGAGCATAGTTATCTCCCAATAAATTGCATCTGCAATAATTTCACAATTTACAATTTTGCTAACCTCCTATGATTGTTGAATATCAAGTATACTTTTCCTCACGTTAATGATTAGGAAGTCATCCCTCGTAGGCATCTCTACTCCCCTACCAGCAATTGTAGCCGGTTTATCCTCATAAGCCATTCCCAATGCGCCCATCCTGTTGGTTTGAGAAAAAAAACACTTTACTGGTGTAAAAATGATCATACTAATGTGCAATACAGGCCCTTTCTTACATGTAGATTTAGATAGAATTATGAATGGTACCAACCTTCTCTTAAAATCAATCACCTCGGGCCATGAACTGTTGAACACCACCCTGGTCGCACCATAAAAATTTCGAACAACAACTTCGCCTACATACATTAAACACACACTAAGTCAACTTACTAGAAGTGGATGAACCGCTGCTGTATATATCATGCGGGAAACACATAAATCTGAGCAACAAAATGGATGTGATCAATAAGATCGTTATTACCAAATACAGGGCATGGTAAAGGTAAAACCCGTGCATATTGGATAATGATGATAGGCTTTGGCCTCCCACATTAGTTTATGTAATCTTTCACAACCTTGATGTGCTCATCAAACAACATGTATTCAACCTTGCCTCTGTAAAACACATAACCTACATGTGAGAAAAACAGATTTATCCCACAATTATGAGATCTAGCCAACAGACTTACGTATAATCTGAAACCTGCTAAGATATGTATTTCCTACCATCGGGACTGCACCCATAATCCTTTTTAGGAGAGATGGTTGTCACAACCCCAATAAGGTCTGCCAAAGTATAGCACCTAGTCGTTAGTGGGACAAAACGCGAGATATTATGCACATAATAACGAACAATAATAAAAGAAAATAGACACAGGGTTGTGACAAAACCATTGGAATGGTGGCTTACACACTAAGTATTCACAATGTGCCTTGATTCTTGAAATTCCTTATCTCCCAATTGGTCATGGGAGTCAAGCCACTGCTGGTCACTAGGTCTGACTCAGCCACAACAACCTCGGCCGTTTCCTGAAATATCAGCTTATACATGTGTTTGGTGGGCTTGTACACTCCCACGTTGCGAGTCACAGAGAAATTCCGCAACAGATATGAGGCATCCTCAACAATATTTTTCTGGAAAATATTAACCAGCTCTTTCATGATGCTTGCCTATATTTTACACCCCTGCATATCACAAAGAAGTTTATCCTTTAAATATTTGAAACAGAATACAAAGGGTATATGTAAACCAAAGTAAGCAAAGGATAAATTTTAAGATTTTCCCATTCGGTAGAATTTCATTCCATGGATCCAATAAGTGCAGTTAACCTTAAATGAACTACTAATGACCTGGGCATCCACAAACACAATCTCAATGGAATTAAACTCAGACGAGTTCTTCCTATCAGGGACACCGGACTATCCCTAGCCTTGATTACTCAACCTTCAGAGCGAAGGTCAACATCCTTTAGCAATACACACACATAAGACAACTCGACCATTTTCTTATAATTTTTCTACACGATGTGCAACAACAAGGGATCCCAAAGTAATTAACAAAGAAAATCTGAACTTTTAGAAGTAAAGAGCATACCCGAGTATAAATAGCATGGACCAAGGGTTTTAATTATTTTTTTAATTGTAAGAAGCTAACCTAGGTTTTTTATTAAAGCAATAGTTCAATAATATATAAAGATCACGTACAAACAATATAACAAATGTTTAAAGAATCCAATTGTTTATTTCCTATCTATGATGTAACAGATTTCACATTCGAATTTGAATTCCTGCAAAATGCACTTTGTAAACCTTAATATGTTAAATTTCTAAATGGATTTTGGACAAAAAGGAACAATTAAGTCACATAAAACATGAGGAAGTTTAATCAACTTTAATCCACTTAAGGTTTAATCCACTTTAATACACTTATCTACTTATTAATAATTAAACTCGAATTCCGAGCACGTGCAACTCAAACCATTAACATGTGACATACACATGCACCAATGGTTGTCACTAACTAATAAACAAAGCACTTACTAATAAACAAATCTAGCTACAATTCCAACATAGATTGCATAGGACAATTGATCATTTCTATGTTTACCCCTTTACCAACTTTCAAGGCGAGGAGCTATCTATCGACGCCTGAATTCATGATTTGCCCCACTACCCAAAGTTGGACTTACCTGATTTGCCCCAAACAAAACGCTCCCATCATTATCTAATAGATAGGTCCAAACAAATCAAGATAAATTTCACCAACAAAATAGATAAGGGTACTAAGTGTACGTTTTTTCATGAGTAGAGCCATCGAGATTCAGTTCAAATCATAATCAAAGTGCAGGACCAAAATTTACATGTCAAATCCACGACACTAATTAGGCCAATTGGGTAATGACATTTCAGCCCACTACAACAACGTCCAGTAAATCTATCTTATCTAACAATGATTTTGAGAGAATTCATTCTCACCTGGATACGATTAGCAATACACTCTCATTGGATAACTCGGAAATTTTCTTATAATTTTTCTACACAATGTGCAACCACAAGGGATCTCAAAGTAATTAACAAAGCAAATACAACGTTATGAACTTTTAGAAGTAAAGAGCATACCCAAGTATAAATAGCATGGACCAAGGGTTTTAATTATTATTTTTAATTGTAAGAAGCTAACTTAAGGTCCTTGATTAAAACAATAGTTCAACAATATATATAGATGAAGTTGTGACTTCAATCACAAGAAGGGGGTTGAATTGTGATTGAATAAAATTTCTGCAATTTCTTTGTATACTTTTTCTACTCAAGGACTTTCCTTGGCTTAGTATAAAGAAATAAACTCACAGAAGGTAATAGTTAGTTAATTTTAATTTTGCAAGATATAAAAGTATGTTATGGCAGTGATAATAGTAAAGAGAGAGTAAAGAAGATGGCACACAGAAATTTTATACTGGTTCACCTCTTCCAACCTGAGGCTACGTCCAGTCCCTACACCTGTAGGATTTTCTCACTCTTATAATCAAATTACAATCTTCTTGGGTAACCTTACCACTAGTATTCTTTACCTGCCTCTTCAGGCTAACAATAACCTAACAAACTCAGATTTTCCACTGAATACTTACTGCAGAACCTTCTGCAGAAGAGTCAGTCCCCAGAATACTGCAAGTACGTTCTGCAGATTCTGTAAACCAACTGAGATCACCAAATCTCAGTAAACCTCACTGAAAACTCTTTCCCTTGTTGCTCAGAAGAAGGATATGCACCTGCACACCTCTCTTGAGACTCTTACAATGAAAATGAGAAAGAATAAGAACATACAAGGCTCAAATCAATACAATCTTTGCACAACAGAAGCAAAATGATGAGCCAAGACTCTCTCCGAGGCTGGAGTGAAAATAGTCGTTGGGCATCCAGTTGTGCTCAAAGTCATGTCCCTATCTCAGCTGCAGCATGTGCAGCTTTACAGCTGTCACTTTGACCAACCCTTTCTTCTGCAGGACATCTTCTGCAGGCTATTTTTGGGCTGTTTCTCAGGACTTTTCTTCTGTAGACATGATAAACTTCTCCAGTATAATATTCTCACATATTTTAGAGTCAGCTGGCCCACTTGAATCACAAGAAGAAGAGAAGAAGAAGACTTATTTGAATTCTGCATTTATTGCACCTTCTGCAGCAAATCTTTTCTTCTGCAATATATCTAGAATTGCATTCTTCTTGTAGATCTTCTTAAAAACCTTAATTTGCTCAATGGAAAATATTTTTTAGGGAGTTTCTGCAGTTGTAACCTCAGAAAGTGAAAAAAAATCACTTTGTTTTATATGTTCTGTTTCTTTTGCAGGATTGATGACTTCAGGTTCTTCTCCATAAATAGCTTCTATCTTCTTACCATCATTTTTAACTTTAGTGAGGATGATTTAAATATGTTTTGATCCTTGGAAACCAGGGATACACTTCTTTTCCATTTATAAGAATGAGTCTTCCTTCTAAAGGGACTTTGTCATATTCTCTTCATGTGAGGGGTTCATTCTTATCTTCTGGAGAGTTTATTGGACTGTAAAGTATCCTTCTCATGATTTTTCAGTATGCATTGTGTTTCTTTTTTACAGATTTGTCATTCTCGTCAAATTTGAGACTTATCTTCTTAAATGAGTGGAATTCATTCATTTCTTTTGCTGCTGAAATGTATCTTCTGCAGAAGCTTTCCTGTATCTTCTGAACACTTACTCAAACAAAATCATTAGTCCTTAAAACTCAGAATTATTCCAAGTAAACCTTGATCGGTTGTCATTATTAAAAAATTTTTAAGGGATTCTTGGACCTTACAATAGATATTCCCCCACGTACAAACAATGTCTCAAAAGTTTAAAGAACCCAATTGATTATTTCCTATCTATGTTGTAACAAATTTCGCATTCGAATTTGAATTCCTGCAAAATGCACTTTGTAAACCTTAATATGTTAAATTTCTAGATGGATTTTGGACAAAAAGGCACAATTAAGTCACGTAAAACACGAGGAAGTTTAATCCACTTTAATCCACTTATTAACAATTAAACTTGAATTCCGAGCACGTGCAACTCAAACCATTAGCACGTGACATACACGTGCACCAATAGTTGTCACTAACTAATAAACAAAGCACTTACTAATAAACAAATCTAGCTACATGTCCATCATAGATTGCACAGGACAATTGATCATTTCTATGTTTACCCCTTTACCAACTTTCAAGGGGAGGAGTTATCTATCAACGCATGAATTCATGATTTGCCTCATTACCCAAAGTTGGACTTACCCGATTTGCTCCAAATAAAATGCTCCAATCATTATCTAACAGATAGATCCAAACAAATCAATAATAAAAAATTCGCCAACAAATTAGATAAGGGTACTAAGTGTACGCTTTTTCAGGAGTGGAGCCATCGGGATTCAGTTTAAATCATAATCAAAGTGTAGAACCAAAATTTACATGTCATATCCACGCCATTAAATAGGCCAATTGGGTAATGAAATTTCAGCCCACTACAACAACATCCAGTAAATCTATCTTATATTACATTGATTTGGAGAGAATTCATTATCACCTGGATACGATTAGCAATACCCTCATTGGACAACTCTGCCATTTTCTTATAATTTTTCTACACGATGTGCAACAACAAGGGATCTCTAAGTAATTAACAAAGCAAATACAACGTTATGAACTTTTAGAAGTAAAGAGCACACCTGAGTATAAATAGCATGGACCAAGTGTTTTAATTATTATTTTTAATTGTAAGAAGCTAACCTTAATGTCTTTGATTAAAACAATAGTTCAATAATATATAAAGATATTCCCCCATGTACAAACAATGTCTCAAATGTTTAAAGAATCCAATTGTTTATTTCCTATCTATGTTGTAATAGATTTCGCATTCGAATTTGAATTCCTGCAAAATTCACTTTGTAAACCTTAATATGTTAAATTTCTAGATGGATTTTGGACAAAAAGGCACAATTAAGTCACGTAAAACACGGGGAAGTTTAATCCACTTTAATCAACTTAAGGTTTAATCTACTTATCAAAAATTAAACTCGAATTCCGAGCACATGCAACTCAAACCATTAGCACGTGACATACACATACACCAATGGTTGTCACTAACTAATAAATAAATCTAGCTACATGTCCATCATATATTGCACAGGACAATTGATCATTTCTATGTTTACCCCTTTACCAACTTTTAAGGCGAGGAGCTATTTATCAACGCCTGAATTCATGATTTGCCTCATTACCCAAAGTTGGACTTACCCGATTTGCCCCAAATAAAACACTCCCATCATTATCTAATAGATAGATCCAAATAAATCAAGATAAATTTCGCCAACAAAATAGATAAGGGTACTAAGTGTACGTTTTTTCATAAGTGGAGCCATCGGGAATCAATTCAAATCATAATCAAAGTGCAGAACCAAAATTTACATGTCAAAACCACGCCACTAATTAGGCCAATTGGGTAATGACATTTCAGCCCACTACAACAACATCCAGTAAATCTATCTTATTTAACAATGATTTTGAAAGAATTCATTCTCACCTGGATACGATTAGCAATACACACTCATTGGACAACTGGACCATTTTCTAATAATTTTTCTACACAATGTGCAACAACAACGGATCTCAAAGTAATTAACAAAGCAAATACAACGTTCTGAACTTTTAGAAGTAAAGAGCATACCCGAGTATAAATAGCATGGACCAAGGGTTTTAATTATTAAAACAATTGTAAGAAGCTAACCTTAAGGTCCTCGATAAAAACAATAGTTCAACAATATATATAGATATTCCCCTACGTACAACCAATGTCTCAAAAGTTTAAAGAATCCAATTGTTTATTTTCTATCTATGTTGTAACAGATTTCACATTCGAATTTGAATTCCAACAAAATGCACTTTGTAAACCTTAATATGTTAAATTTCTAGATGGATTTTGGACAAAAGGCACAATTAAGTCACGTAAAACACGGGGAAGTTTAATCCACTTTAAACCACTTAAGGTTTAATCCACTTATTAACAATTAAACTCAAATTTCGAGCACGTGCAACTCAAACCATTAGCACGTGACATACACATGCACCAATGGTTGTCACTAACTAATAAACAAATCTAGCTACATATCCATCATAGATTGCACATGACAATTGATCATTTCTATGTTTAACCCTTTACCAACTTTCAATGCGAGGAGTTATCTATCAACGCCTGAATTCATGATTTGCCTCACTAACCAAAGTTGGACTTACCTGATTTGCCCCAAACAAAACACTCCCATCATTATCTAACAGATAGATCCAAATAAATCAAGATAAATTTCGCCAACACAATAGATAAGGGTACTAAGTGTACGTTTTTTCATGAGTGGAGCCATCGGGATTCAGTTTAAATCATAATCAAAGTGAAGAACCAAAATTTTGCATGTCAAATCCACACCACTAATTAGGCCAATTGGGTAATGACATTTCAGCCCACTACAACAACATCCAGAAAATCTATCTTATTTAACAATGATTTTGAAAGAATTCATTCTCACCTGTATACGATTGGCAATACACACTCATTGGACAACTCGACCATTTTCTTATTATTTTTCTACACGATGTGCAACAACAAGGGATCTAAAAGTAATTAACAAAACAAATACAACGTTTTGAACTTTTAGAAGTAAAGAGCATACTCGAGTATAAGTAGCTTGGACCAGGGGTTTTAATTATTATTTTTAATTGTAAGAAGCAAACATTATGGTCTTTGATTAAAACAATAGTTCAATAATATTGTTGGGATTTGATTTTCAATTGTTTCGAATTCCACAAGTGACAAGGGTATGATGCCATTTCGAATTTACAGAAGAGGTAAAATCACCTCATTTCGAATGTTGATAATAAGTCTGTTAACTTAATAAAAATTCTTGATCGAAGTTAAGGCAAAAGACTTTAGAAATTCGAAAAGAAGACAAGTGTAAATTCGAGAAATAATACATTACAGATATTCAAAAAAGGTACATGATAGTTCTTTTTTATTCATAATCCAGATTCGAATTACATTAGTTCGAATACATTGGAAATACATTAGAAAAGAAATTGCCCTAAGTACCTAATACATTAGAAAGGAAACTATCCTAAGTTATAATGAGTCCTTGACTCATGTCTTCCGCCCCTCTTTCTCTTCTTCCTCCCCCACAGGCTTTGATAGAGCAAAGGCAAAGGAGAATATGTTTTCCAATTTGTTGAATCACCTTTAACTTGGGGAAGAAATCAAGGTCGACATGGGAAAACAATAATAGATTCATTAATTATATAAATGAGCCTATATTTGGCTATTACGTACAATCCAAAAGGAAAATTTTAAAGGAAAAGTTTGAAAAAACCAATGACTTTGGCCATTACGTCAATCCTTTCAAAAATGAAATCATTCCAGATTGGATTGAACGTAATAGCCAAAGGAATTAACTTCTTCATATTCTTTGAAGAGTTTCTTTGAAGAATTTAGAAGAAAAGAGAAGAAGAGAGAATGGAGAATTGTGAAAAGAATATACAAAAGACTTATTTATAGGAGTGAAAAGAGGCAAGTGCCATTAATAACACTATTTTAACGTCCAATGAGAAGAATTCTTATAATAAAGTTAAGTGGACGGTGGCCGGTGGTCTCCATGATCTTTGAAATGGCCAAGTGGAGGTTGACATGTGGCACAGGGAAGAGTGTAGTCAAATTCTCGAATAGAGAAAAACTTATTAAGTTCAGATGTCAAGAAAAGACTAAGTCTTAAAGTTAAGGATTTTCTCAAATCTATGAAGTCAAAATTCCAGAAAGAAGATTTCAAGAAAACAGAAAGAAGATTTCGAGAAAACAGAAAGATGATTTCGAGAAATCAGAAGGCAAGAATTCGAGAAACAGGAACAGAGAATTCGAAGACAAGATATCTGAAGACTTAGAAGATTTTTGAAGAAATCAAAAGGAAGTTTGAAAAGTCAGAAGACAGTTATTGAAGATCAGAAACGGTTTTCTGGTTGGCAGAAGACGTGACAAGCATGCACGCTGCCAGCACATAGGGCTAGATGATGTGTCATATGTACATTAGTTAGCCGTTAGAATTAGGAAACTATAAATAGGTAAACTCTTAATGTAATAAGGGTTGGCAATTCATTACACTCATACCCTTAAACACCTTCACGTCCGATCACACTGCGACTAACAGGTTTACAAGGATTGACTGTATGTGATGAACCCAACCACTTTATCTTTATGCAACTTTTTCTTTCAATTCTTTTACTTTCTGCACTTTACATTCTGCGTTTTATCTTTCAAGCAATTTCCTTTCTTAACTCTGAAATTTGCGTTCATACTTTTGTGAATCTAATAGAAGTCAAGTAAAAACTTAGAACTTTGATAAAATTCTGAATCAAGTAGTTCTAACTCTTTGTAAAAGATAAGTTTTTTGATAGAATTCTGAATCAAACTCTTTGAAACTTATCATTTCTGGATATTTGAAACATAACAATTGACTCGGTGAAATTCTTTACCAATCAATCATTTTTTTTTCCAGAAAATTGAACTTTTGAAAGCCTTTTACAAATCTGAAGCACCATAAACCTACTTTTTCAAAAGAGTCTCGTAAGAGGATCTGATTCTAATCCCCAGATTGTTCTTAGAATCAAAGTGATAAATTCAATTTTCGAATTTGTATTTTATCACCAAAAACAAATTGGCACGCCCGGTGGAACAAAATTTCCAAAAAGTAGTGTGTTATGATTTTCTGAAAAAATTTGTTCTTGCATGCGCTTGAGAAGTGGAAGAACAATTTCTGTTCAAATGGCTAATAATTCAAGACAAAATGCAAATGGGAACAACAATAGGGATAATACTAATGTTATGAATTCTGAGAATTCATCACCCCATAGAAATGAGTCTGTAAACAACAATGAGAATGTGGCAAATAATATTGTTAACAGAGAACCATCAACAACTACTACAACTACTACTACTATGCCAGAATAGCCTGTAGTAAGTCAAATTGGTTCTACTATCCCTATACCCAATTTTGTTTCTATGTCTCAAAATGGACAACCAGTGTATAGGTTGCCATATGGATTCATCCCAAATTCTGGGACAGCCCCTCTAACTATGTCAACAGTAGGTCCCACAGTTACTCGTGGACCCATTTTTAATCCCTTTGTGGGAAGTTCTTCTTCATTTATTACAAATTCTACGTTGCAAACTATAAGGTAACAAATGGATGAAAGCAATCATGAAATGGTAAATATGTTGACACAACAAATGGCCACAGTGTTCGATCCATTAGTACAAACCACATATACCAATTATAATTTGTTGGCTAGGCAAATGGAGAGGATTGCAGATGTGTTTGGAGCACCCACAGATCCTATAGTAAGACAAGTGGCTAATATGAATCCCACTGTGAATCAAGAGGATCAAAATAATCAAATACCAAATCTTGTTAATCCTGTCGAAAATAGGGAACAAAATGCTCCTAGAGTTATCCTAAATAGAAATCAGAATGCTGATGAAATCCTCGAAAGGATAAGAGCAAATAACTTAGGGGGGCAACAAAATGTTGTTGGAATTGTCGAACAAGTCCTAAACAGACATGAGTTTAATGTAGGATTTGCAAATCATCCCTATGTAGTATCTCCTTTTACCCAAATGGTTTTACAAACTGAGTTACCTAGGGGATGGAAAGTCCCTAAATTTACAAAGTTTTCTGGAGAAGTAGGAGAATCTACTTTTGAACACATTGCTCGATATCAAATCGAAGCAGGTGATTTGACAAATAATGAAGAACTGAAAATGAAATATTTTCCTAGTTCTTTAACCAAGAATGCTTTTACTTGGTTTACAACTCTTTCCCCAAATTCTATTCATTCATGGAATCAATTAGAAAGAAGTTTTCATAAACAGTTCTTTAGAGGGGAAACAAAAGTTACTCTTATGGATTTAGTGAACATTAAACGATCTTCAAATGAATCCATAGTTGATTATTTGAATAAATTCAGGCAAATGAAAGCAAGGTGTTTACCCAAATTCCTGAATATGAGTTAGTCCAAATGGCTTCCGGAGGGTTGGATTATTCAATTCGAAAGAAATTGATTAATCAACAACTTAGAGATATAGCCCAATTGGCTGATAAGGTTAGGCAAATTGAACATCTTAAGAAAGAAAAAGAGAGATTTCGAAAACCTGAAAAGGCTTTTCGAAAAGATAAAATAGCATATTTGGAAGTATCTGATGATAGTCATTTCGAATATGACATAGAGGATAATGATGTTCATGTGGCAGAACTTAAGCCTGGACCTCCATATGTTTGTCAATCTTTGAAACCTGTTGGAAATACTAATAATGATATTAACGATAGGTTTCCTAAGAAAAATTATGGTTTCAATATTTCGAAAGCAGATCAAATTTTCGATATATTGGTAAAAGACAAACAAATAACTCTAAGTGATGACCATAAAATTCCTTCTCAAGAGCAAAGAAGAGGTCGAAAGTATTGTAAGTATCATCATACTTATGGACATTGGACTAATAGTTGTGTTCGTTTCAGGGATATTATCCAAGAAGCTATCAAACAAGGTAGACTGAAATTCGAAGAAAAGGTTCCAATGGCCATGAAGATTGACCCTGACCCACTCCAGGTGAACACCAACTACGCTGAACCTGCAAGTGTGAATATGGTCGAATTGGAAGATTCCAATTCTGTGGGACAGGCCACAGAGATGGCCCTTGATGGAGATCAGGAATTACATGATGTTTATCCAAAAGTGGGTGAATCCTTGTTGGAATTTCTGAATCGGAAGAAGGCAGAAGATGCCTCAATTGAACTTTGTCCAAGGTGTCATGCTGTATTCGATAGGTCTGCAGCTAAGGCTTTTCGTGGATTAGAAATGAAGACACATTATCAGCAAGTGGCTGCCCAGCATCAGAAAAAAGAAAATAAGCAGAAGAAGCCTCATCCTTCTTATGGGGGTTAGATTTTGAAGTCTGAATCCGTTTCTGGAGTAAAGGCACCTGTTAACATGAATAGGTTTGATAAGGGAAAACAGCCCATGAATCCAAAATTTCATGAAGACAGGAAGCCTCGAACTTTTGTACCATCATCATCAACTCACCCGAATCAATGGGTTCGTCCTAGCTACATGAAATATCAGAATAATTTCCAAGGTTTTCACCAGAAACCTTATTACGGAAATAGGCCTCAAATGACGAAGACCCAGTGGAGAAGGGCACAAAGAATGAGAAAGGCTTCCTTCGAGGAACAAGGAAAGAAGAACATGATTGTTGAACAAAACAATCAACAACTTAAGCCTGTGCAAGCAAAAAATGCTCAAGTAATTCAAGTCCAAGCAAATTCTAATCACCCATCTTATGCTCAAGTGGTGAAAAAGAAGCCTTCATTCCAAGTTATTGGAGGTTTTGATGAGATGACTTATTAACAGAAAATTTCGAAATTGGATTTGCAGATGGTCTGGATGACATCTGTGCAGTTGTTTCTGTATTACCTGCTGAGTATGCTGAGAAACTTGAAAAAGGCTTAGAAGATGAGGACTTTGAGGAAGATGATATAGGTGACGATCCAATATGTTATACTTACATTGGCAAACAAATTTTCCAGAATACTTCTGCAGTATTCGAAAAACCAACTGAGGAAATGCAGCTGCACATGAAGCCTTTGTTTATTAGAGCTTTAGTTGGGGATGTAAGTATTGGAAAGGTACTCGTAGATTCTGGAGCGGCAGTAAATCTGATGCTGAAATTTATGATGAAGAAATTAATGAAGACCAAGTTTGATTTGATGCCCCATCAGATGATTATTACAGATTTTAGTGGCAAGACTTCGAAATCAGAAGGTGTGTTATGCTTAGAGTTAACAGTGGGAAGCATCATGAGACCCACTATGTTTGTTGTGGTTGATTCGAAGGCAAACTATAATCTGTTACTTGGAAGGGAATGGATCCATGGGGTAGGTGTTGTTCCATCTTCAATGCATCAAAGGCTTTGCATGTGGACCAAAGAAGGTGTACCCATTTATGTTGATGGGGACAAGAATTATTTTAAAGTCGAAGAAGATGTTGTGGATGTGAGGAGTACAGAAAAGAAGGTTATGAAAACTAGACCATATGAAGTAATTGATAAGTATATGTTGGTGCCTACCAAGGTACCTTATTCATTGAGATTGAACCTTGATTGTGGTTTTATGTTACAATGTGATGTCGGCCCTTTCGAGGCCGCAGAAATAGCTGAATGGTCAGACCCAGAATAGATTCGAGCTTTTGGGCTTGAATTTCGGCCTATATGGCTGAAAAAAGGGTAGAAGTGGCTTTCAAAGCCGATTTTAATCAAAATAAATAGGATAAAGAAGAAACGGCCCCAAGGCCAAATGGCAAGAAGGAAGGATGGTTATTGAGGAGATAATAGAAGAAAAAATTTCTGAAAAAGATAAAAATTCTACTGAGAAAAGTAAAGATTCTGAGAAAGAATATCTTGAGGAGATGGTCAAAAAGGTCGAGACATATGTTCAAGAAACACAAGGGTTTGAGTTCGAGAAACTAGATTGCATTTATGATGACTCCCCTTTAGGTTTTGAAGGATTTTTGTCTCAAGGCATTAAGAAAATGGAAGCTCAGGATCCTTTAGAGGAAGTAAATTTGGGAAATAATAATGAAAAAAGACCCACGTTTATAAGTCAGAATCTTGAAGGAAATTTCAAAGAGAAAATTATTGATTTGTTGAAAGAATATAAAGATTGTTTTGCTTGGGATTATCACGAAATGCCTGGTTTGAGCCGAGAACTGGTAGAGCATAGACTTCCAACCTTTCCAGAAAAGCGACCAGTAAAACAGGCTCCAAGAAGATTTGCTCCAGAAATAGTTTCAAAAATCAAAGAAGAAATAGAGCGTCTTCTAAAGGCTAAGTTCATTCGAACTGCCAGGTATGTTAACTGGATTTCTAATATTGTGCCTGTTATCAAGAAAAATGGATCTTTAAGGGTATGTATTGATTTTCGAGATCTTAATAATGCAACCCCTAAAGATGAATACCCAATGTCGGTTGCTGATATGTTAATAGATTCGGCAGCAGGAAATGAACTTTTAAGTATGTTAGATGGGTATTCAGGTTATAATCAAATCTTCATTGCTGAAGAGGATATTTCGAAAACAACTTTTCGATGTCCTGGGGCAATAGGCATTTATGAATGGGTTATGATGCCCTTTGGCTTAAAGAATGCTGGTGCCACTTATCAAAGAGCCATGAATTCGATCTTTCATGATTTAATAGGAAAATTTATGCAAGTCTATATAGATGATGTTGTGGTTAAGTCTGAATCAAAAGACTTACATTTAGATCATTTGAGACAAGCTTTCGAGAAAATGACAAAGCATGGTTTAAAAATGAATCCTATTAAATGTGCTTTTGGTGTATCTGCAGGAAATTTCTTAGGGTTTCTTGTACACAAGAAAGGTGTTGAGATTGATAAAAACAAAGCTAAAGCTATTCTCGAAGCATCTCCACCTACTACCAAGAAGCAATTGCAATCTTTTCTTGGAAAAGTGAATTTCCTTCGAAGGTTCATCTTGAATCTATTAGGAAAGACTAGGGTGTTTTCCCCATTATTGAAATTGAAGAAAGAAGAAAACTTCAAATGGGAGGATGAACATCAAAGAGTCTTCGAGAAAATCAAGAAATATTTGACAACTCCTCCAATTATGACTCCTCCTTTGCCAGGGAAACCTTTGAAGTTATATATTTCTGCTTTAGAAGCCACAATTGGAAGTATGTTGGCTCAAGAGGACGAAAATGGCGTGGAAAGAGCTATTTATTATTTGAGTAGAGTCCTTAATGATGCAGAAACTAGATACTGTGCTATAGAAAAATTATGTTTATGTTTGTACTTTTCTTGTACTAAACTTAAGTATTATGTCAAACCTCATGATGTATTTGTAATTTCACACTTTGATATAATAAAGCCTATGTTATTAAAGCCTATATTGCACAGTAGAGTTGGAAAATGGGCATTGGCATTAACTGAGTTTTCGTTAAAATTTGTCCCTTTGAAATCTATGAAAGGACAAGTGGTGGCAGATTTCTTAGTTGATCATCCCCCAATTCCAATTGAAGAATCAATATATGTAGGCTTGGAGCCTTGGAAACTATATTTTGATGGATCCAAACATAAGAATGGATCAGGGATTGGAATTCTACTAGTTTCACCCAAAGGATTTCCAACTCGAATGATGTTTGAAATAAAACATCCTTGTTCGAATAATGCAGTAGAGTATGAAGTTGTTATTGTTGGTCTCGAAATTCCGGTTTCTCTAAATTTGAGAAATGTTCATATTCGAGGAGATTCACAATTAGTTATCAAACAGGTAACTAAGGAATATAATTGTTTAGATCCAAAATTGGCTAAGTATTTGGTTCAAGCCAATAAACTTCTGGAAATGTTTGATGAAGTAAAAATTGAACATATTTCCAGAGGTCAAAATTTCAAAACCAATGAATTGGCTCAAATAGCTTCAGGATATAGAATTTCAATTGGAACTCTCAGAAAAATTAGTGATATTCAGAGAAGGTTTCCAATGAAGGAATTTGATATCCATAATATAAATCTTTTAGATCAGAATGATTGGAGAAGTGAAATTGTGAATCTTATCCAAAATCCTTCCTTGGTAAATAAAAGACACTTGAAATATAAAATTCTGAATTATTGTATTTTTGGTGAAGAACTTTATAAAAAGGCTATTGATGGGAATTTACTTTGATGTTTGGGAGAAACTAAAGCTTATTTGGCTTTAGTTGAAGTCCATGAAGAAGCTTGTGGCGCTCACCAAGTAGGAAAGAAAATGGAATGGATTTTAAAAAGAAAATTTTTTTTGGCCTTCAATGGCCAAAGATTGTCACAATTTCGCAAAATCTTGTGAAGAATGTCAAAAGCATGGAAATGTACAACAAGTTCTAGCAAGTGAATTGCATTCAATAATAAAGCCTTGGCCTTTCAGAGGATGGGCTTTAGACTTAATTGGAATGATACATCCAGCTTCTTCGAGAAATCACAGGTTTTTTAGTTGGAGTTGATTATGTTACCAAGTGGGTAGAAGCAATTCCTCTAAGAGAAGTTACTCAAGAAGATATCATTCGTTTCATAGAAGAAAATATTATATCTCAATTTGGCTTACCAGAAACCATTACAATAGATCAAGGAACAATGTTTACTGGAAGAAAAATGGTTAGGTTTGCTGAATCAAAAGGAATAAAATTACTTTCTTCTACACCTTATTATGCACAAGCCAATGGTCAAGTTAAAGCAGTTAATAAAACTATTATTGCTTTGATTAAAGGCATATTGGGCAACGTCCCAGAAATTGGCACGAGACTTTAAATCAAATTCTTTGGGCTTATAGAAATTCTCCAAGAGAGGTTACTCGAACTACCGCTTACAAATTGGTATATGGTCATGATGCTATATTACCAGTTGAGGTAAACTTACAATCAATAAGGGTTCAAAAACAGTTTGAGTTACCTTCTCAAGATTATTGGAACTTGATGTTTGACGAATTAAATCAACTTGATGAAGAAAGGTTGGTTGCTCTTGAAAATATAATAAGACAGAAAGAGCAAATTACTCGTTGTTATAATAGAAAGGTTAAGAAAAAAGAATTCAAAATTGGTGATTATGTGTGGAAGTTGATTCTGCCAATTGATAAAAAGTCTAAGAAATTTGGTAAATGGTCACCTAATTGGGAGGGACCCTTCGAAATTGAGAAAGTATTTTCCAGTAATGCGTATTCAATTCGAGAGTTAGTTGGTGATTTGCGCATAATGTCAATCAATGGAAAATATTTGAAAGAATATAAACCAAACTTGCAAGAAATCAAAATTGTGTATAAAGGAAAATAAATTGTTCAGAGGACAATAAAGATTCGAGCCCATGCTCGAAAACAAAGAAGTTAGAGAAGAAACAAGGAAAAAACAAAAGAATAGGCTAAAAGGAGCTTCGCTCTTTAACTTAGCAAAGTTATGCATAAGGTCTTCATAGTAGATCTTCAGGCTGTTGTTATTTCTTTCGAGATTATCAATGTCTTTGACAACTGTAACAGCATCCCTCGAAATACTTCGAACAGAGTTGATGAGGTCCATTCGAGTAGACTTCTGCCTTGACAATGTGGTTTCGAGCTCACTTTTTGCCAACTTAGTTTTTTCAGCTTCTTGATATTTCTTGATGAGGCCTTCGAGCCTTAAATTTTCCTTTTGGAGCTCTTCAATTTTCAGAGTATTCTGGTCGATGGATTGCTCATATTTGGCAACTTTGGTCTTGCTATCTTGCATCTTATCCATCAACTCAGCTTTTTTGTTTTTCTGCATTGCTAATTTCGAAGTGGTTTGTTCGATTTGGCCAAGAGTCTGAATAGTACTCTGATATAACTCTGAAAAGCTCTTAATCCACTCTTGTTGAGACTCAGAAAGATGAGAAATTTTCTTATCAAAGAAGATGAGATAAATTTCAATCTATTCTCTATAGAGACGATCCTTGGGAATCTATTTCATCATGGATTTCTCGAAAACCAATTTCTTGAAGCTTTGGAGAGCTTTATCAATAGAGTCTTCCTCACTCAATGGATTCTGAACTATAGCTTCAGAGTGAGCAGATGATAAAGAGACTTCCCCTGAAAGCACTTCAAGGATCAAGAATGGATTCTCATCCAGATCTTTCAGACAATCATCTAAGTCTTCGGCATTATACACAGGTGTTGACCTAGATGAAACCCTCGAAAATCCAGGAGCTTTTCAGGAGTGCTTGATTCAGTCTGAGTGGTTTGGATTTCCTTCGAAGGAGATTTTTTGGTTCCTCGAGAATCAGGATTTTGAGAAGGTGAAGGATCATCTTTCTTGTTTTCATCTTCTCGAGAATCCCCATTGTTTGGATCAGAAGGAGATTGAACTTCTTCTTCTTCCCCTTTTTCTTCTTGTTCCTCACCACTTTCTTCGATATTGGCCAAAGGTCTTTTCTATGGTAAAGACTTCTTCGAAGAAGTAGCCTGAAGTGGACTCTCTATGGTTTTATCTTCGTTACCACCACTTTCAGCTTGGGAACTCGAAGAAATGTTTATCTGAATCAGAAAATGACTTAAGTTAGATAAACAAGAGTAGAGAAGAAGAAATTAATAGTTGACATTTTTTCTTTCGAAAAGAGAGTTAAAAGGTTTACTTGTTCCATAACCCCACTTGGGATTTGTTCCTTATAGGCCTTAACCTTAAACCTCTGGCCAACTCTTTGATGTTTTACATAGAGAAAGCAACTTTCAAAATCAGAAAGAACAAAGAGGAGTTCTAAAGATGACTCGAAAGAAAGAGAAATTGAAAACTCACTGCTCCAATGGTCTTTCCGGGAGGAATGACTGAAAGAACTTTTTGTTTGGGAGTTTTCTTTTATGTCTTCTCTTTCTTTGTAATTTTTGCTCTCAAAGGAACAGCTTGTTGTTCAAGAGTGCTTTCCTGTTAAAAGCAACAAGAGACATCAGATTTCTCGAAATTTATAAAATTTCGATATTGATAATAAAATTCGAAATTACCTCTGAGAGAGATTGTTCTTGAGATTTTTCAGATGGACTCTTCTCTTGACCTTTTGCTGCTTTTATTGGTTTCTTCTTGAAAGATTGGGAAGTATCTGCTTGATCCTTCTTACCCACTGAAGCGGATTGGCTTTTGTCAGATGGTTCGTTATTCTTTTCGACCTTGCTGGACGCAGCCTTCTTCCTAGATTTAAAAGCAGTAGTCTAAAAGAAATAAAAGGAAAAGATCTGTTAAAATTTTGAAAGCCAAGGTTAACATAAGTTTAGGTTTCGAAATGAAACTTACAGAAGGTTTTTGAGAAGAGGATGAAGCTTTCCTTTTCTTTGATTTCTTTTCAATGACTTCTTCCTCCTCACTTTCCCAATTTTCTTCTATATCCTTCGAGAGTTTACACTCTTGAGCTAGAAAGAGGAGAAACTCATAAGTATAAAATTGGGATAAGTTAGAAAAAGAAAAGAAATGTTTCTATTATTACCTTGAACCATGAAGTTTTTAGAAACTATTCTCACATGTTCTATATCCACATGGGGTATAAAGGGTAATTGTCCAAAGTGTATTTTGTTAAAGTGACTCTTTTCGGAAGAGGTTTGAGATGATTAAAAAGAAGATCAATAGGTACAGGTCTAGTCCATTCAGGACCATATAAGCTTTTTGCCAAACCAAATTTTGTTGTTTGTAAAGGAGGAAACTTTGGACAATACTTTTCGAAGACAGTGGTACCATTGGGATTTACAAGTTTAAAACTTTGTTGATTCAAAGAAACTTTTTCTTTTAAAGAAGAAGTTGCTTTAGAAATAGTTCTATGAATTTTATTAGGAATATAGAACACATGAAAATATTTCTCGAAAGCTTCAATTTCTTTGATGTGCGTACCTTTAGATTTCTTGATAGATTTCTGCGGAGGAGCATTGGTTAGTCTCGAAAAGTAAGTATCTTCATCTACTAGAATAATAAAGAAGTATTGAGACCATCGTTCTTCAAATGACAAGGTACAGTAGTGTGAAAGCTCGAAGGAGACTGGCTCAATAGACAAATACTTTTGAGCCTTCGAGAGTTGTAATTTCTCGAAACCTTCTTCACCTTCAACTAAATCTTCAATCAGAATTTGATCTCTGGAAGTGTAGAAGAGTGTAGGATGAAGTTGGCTTAAACCAATTGATGAGCTACAAACTGTGGTTGGTAATGAAAGACTCTAAAGTCTTTAAGTTGGAAGCCATAATATAAAAGGTCAGGGGACAAGAATTGTTTCCAAATTTCTAAGCTCTCAGATTGTGCACCTGGGGTATCACAGGGGAACTTTCGAGTAAACCAATCAGGTCCTCGAGTTCGAGAAGCAAAAGGTGCAAGATTGGGAGAATGCTTTTTGATTTTCAGGAAAAGAGAAATATAAGACTTAAAGCGTTCGAGCCGGTTCTTTTTTGAGGAAGGTGTGAGAAAAGACAACCTATAATCCTCAATTGAAGTGGGAAGTTTGGACTCTGGAGGTTCAGAACTTTCGAATTTATTTTGGAAGATAGCATTCAACCAAAGTTGAAGGAACCAGAAAGGACCACAAAGGTTTCGAACAGGATCTTTTAACTTAAGTGTATAAATATCTTCGGAAAGCATGTCATAAACATGAGCCAAAAGACACCTATTTAAATCAATTTGAATACCATTGGCTAACATCTGAGCCATGGGAAGGAAAGATTTGGGAATTTGGTTGGATCTGGAACAGAAAACAAAAGCAGACAACCAATATAGGAGAAATGCAACATGTTCATTTTCAGAAACTTTACCAGATTTGGCATTGTTCTGAATGAAATTCGAGTAAGTCAGTTTGTCAAAATTTGGCTCAACATGTGGTTCAGGGACTTTCATGAATGGAAGAATTAATTGGCCTTCAGGTCGAAGGCCAGTGATGGTAGTAACATCAAAAAGTGTTGGTGTAATCATGCCATAAGGAAAATGAAAAGAATTGGTAGATCTTTCCCAGAAAAGAAAGGAAGACAGAATAAGAGGAGGGTCGAAACTAAGATCAAATTTACTTAGTTGAATGAGATCAAAAATACCAAGTTGCTTCCACAAAGCTCCCATAGTACTTTCGATCCTATTCAACCACATGACATAGGAATCTTTTCGAGCAGGAGGAGATGCTCGAAAAACATCAGTAAGGTTTTAGACATGATCAGTTCGAATAACAGATTTGAAAATTCGAATTTTCTCTTCTGGCAAACTTGGGAAAAATTCATCGTATTGATCAAGAGAAGAAGGAGGTGTATATGGACCAAGGAAAGCAAATTGTTTCTTCCTAATTGAATAAGGGATGAGTACCTGGGAATTCCAGATAGCTAACTTCTCCTCAGCACTTTCAGGCTCAGGGACATAAACTTGGTCGTCCCTAGCAAGAAGATCACCTTTGCAAACAGCAAGAGGCACTGGAACAGAACCTTCAGAAGCCATTAATGGTGTTTCTTGAAGTTCTTGAGAGAGAATCACAATACGACAGTGCAAAAGAGCTGAAAATGCATCAAGAAAAGTAAATTCAAAACCTTTGAGATGATTAATCGGTGAAAATCAAGTCAAAAACGAGGAAAAGTGATTAAGAAGGGATAAAAATCATACCTTGAAGAAAAACAAGAAGACGTCGTAGAGAGAAAAGTTTGAGTTCTTAAGGTTGAAGAAGGTGAAAAGTGAAACTGAAGGGTTTTTACTTGATATTTATATGAGAGAGAAATAACATGATTATTGATATTTATATGAGAGAGAAATAACATGATTACAAAGGAGTTTAAAAAGTAACCATGATTACACGTTTCTTGGAACGTGAGTTAATAGCCCAAAAACGTGGAAAAGTCAGTTAGCATTCAAAAAGTAACTGAAATATTAATTTAATTGGAAAATGAAAGGTTTTTTATCTGAAACATGTATTTAAGTTTTCCTTTTAAATTTTGAATAATTGTTATTTGGAATACCAAAGGTTTTGTTCCAAAAATATCTCTTTCTGCAAAAACAGATTATTACTTGAAAGAGACTATTTTTGGGGGGCATCTGTTGGGATTTGATTTTCAATTGTTTCGAATTCCACAAGTGACAAGGGTATGATGCCATTTCGAATTTACAGAAGAGGTAAAATCACCTCATTTCGAATTTTGATAATAAGTCTGTTAACTTAGAAAAAATTCTTGATCGAAGTTAAGGCAAAAGACTTTAGAAATTCGAAAAGAAGACAAGTGTAAATTCGAGAAATAATACATTACAGATATTCAAAAAAGGTACATGATAGTTCTTTTTTATTCATAATCCAGATTCGAATTACATTAGTTCGAATACATTGGAAATACATTAGAAAAGAAATTGTCCTAAGTACCTAATACATTAGAAAGGAAACTATCCTAAGTTATAATGAGTCCTTGACTCATGTCTTCCGCCCCTCTTACTCTTCTTCCTCCCCCACAGGCTTTGATAGAGCCAAGGCAAAGGAGAATATGTTTTCCAATTTGTTGAATCACCTTTGACTTGGGGAAGAAATCAAGGTCGGCATGGGAAAACAATAATAGATTCATTTATTATATAAACAAACCTATATTTGGCTATTACGTACAATCCAAAAGCAAAATTTTAAAGGAAAAGTTTGAAAAAACCAATGGCTTTGGCCATTACGTCAATCCTATAAAAAATGAAATCATTCCAGATTGGATTGAACGTAATATCCAAAGGAATTAACTTCTTCATATTCTTTGAAGAGTTTCTTTGAAGAATTTAGAAGAAAAGAGAAGATGAGAGAATGAAGAATTGTGAAAAGAATGTACAAAAGACTCTTATTTATAGGAGTAAAAAGAGGCAAGTGCCATTAATAACACTATTTTAACGTCTAATGAGAAGAATTCTTATAATGAAGTTAAGTGGACGGTGGCCGATGGTCTCCATGACCTTTGAAACGGCCAAGTGGAGGTTGACATGTGGCACAGGGAATAGTGTAGTCAAAATCTCGAAAAGAGAAAAACTTATTAAGTTCAGATGTCAAGAAAAGACTAAGTCTTAAAGTTAAGGATTTTCTCGAATCTATGAAGTCAAAATTCCAGAAAGAAGATTTCGAGAAAACAGAAAGAAGATTTCGAGAAATCAGAAGGCAAGAATTCGAGAAACAGGAACAGAGAATTCGAAGACAAGATATCTGAAGACTTAGAAGATTTCTGAAGAAATCAAAAGGAAGTTTGAAAAGTCAGAAGACAGTTATTGAAGATGAGAAACGGTTTTCTGGTTGGCAGAAGACGTGGCAAGCATGCACGTTGCCAGCACATAGGGCTAGATGATGTGTCATATGTACATTAGTTAGCCGTTAGAATTAGGAAACTATAAATAGGTAAACTCTTAATGTAATAAGGGTTGGCAATTCATTACACTCATACCCTTAAACACCTTCACGTCCGATCACACTGCGACTAACAGGTTTACAAGGATTGACTGTATGTGATGAACCCATCCACTTTTATCTTTATGTAACTTTTTCTTTCAATTCTTTTACTTTCTGCACTTTACATTCTGCGTTTTATCTTTCAAGCAATTTCCTTTCTTAACTCTGAAATTTGCGTTCATACTTTTGTGAATCTAATAGAAGTCAAGTAAAAACTTAGAACTTTGATAAAATTCTGAATCAAGTAGTTCTAACTCTTTGTAAAAGATAAGTTTTTTGATAGAATTCTGAATCAAACTCTTTGAAACTTATCATTTCTGGATATTTGAAACATAACAATTGACTTGGTGAAATTCTGTACCAATCAAACATTTTTTTTCCAGAAAATTGAACTTTTGAAAGCCTTTTACAAATCTGAAGCACCATAAACCTACTTTTTCAAAAGAGTCCCGTAAGAGGATCTGAATCTAATCCCCAGATTGTTCTTCGAATCAAAGTGATAAATTCAATTTTTGAATTTGTATTTTACCACCACAAACAAATATATAAAGATATTCCCCCACGTACAAACAGTGTCTCAAATGTATAAAGAATACAATTGTTTATTTCCTATCTATGTTGTAACATATTTCGCATTCGAATTCGAATTCCTGCAAAATGTACTTTGAAACCTTAATATGTTAAATTTCTAGATAGATTTTGGACAAAAAGGCACAATTAAGTCAAGTAAATCACGAGGAAGTTTAATCCATTTTAATCCACTTAAGGTTTAATCCACTTTAATCCACTTATTAACAATTAAACTCGAATTCCAAGCACGAGCAACTCAACCCATTAGCACGTGACATACACATTCACCAATGGTTGTCACTAACTAATAAACAAAGCACTTACTAATAAAAAATCTAGCTACATGTCCATCATAGATTACACAAGAAATGATGTTTACCCCTTACCAACTTTCAAGGCGAGGAGTTGTCTATCAACGTCTGAATTCATGATTTGCCTCACAACCCAAAGTTGGACTTACCCAATTTGCCCCAAACAAAACTCTCCCATCATTATCTAACAGATAGATCCAAACAAATCAAGATAAATTTCACCAACAAAATAGATAAGGGTACTAAGTGTATGTTTTTTCACTTTGTAAACGTTAAAATGTTAAATTTCTAGATGGATTTTGGACAAAAAGGCACAATTAAGTCACGTAAAACATGAGGAAGTTTAATCCACTTTAATCCACTTAAGGTTTAATCCACTTTAATCCACTTATTGACAATTAAACTTGAATTCCGAGGATGTGCAACTCAAACCATTAGCACGTGACATACACGTGCACCAATAGTTGTCACTAACTAATAAACAAAGCACTTACTAATAAACAAATCTAGCTACATGTCCATCATAGATTGCACAAGACAATTGATCATTTCTATGTTTACCCCTTTACCAACTTTCAAGGTGAGGAGTTGTCTATAAACCTGAATTCATGAGTTTTGTAAAATCCCGCAAATTAGGAGCTTTAATAATTCAATAGGTTACAAAAGAGAATTATGTGTTAGTAATTAAGGAAAGGTAAGTTGAGGAATTAGGGGTTAAAACTTTGTTATAAAACCAAGTTCAGGATTTTGTCTAAGTAAAATTAGTGAGTTTGGGTTGCTGGTAATCGATTACAGAGAGTTTGTAATCGATTACCAGAGAGCTGAGTTTTGATAATCGATTACCAATGGATGGTAATCGATTACCCGAGAGCAGAATTTTTGGTAATCGATTACCTGAGAGCAAAATTCTTAGTAATCGATTACCATAAGTTGTAATCGATTACCAGATTCCCAGAAAGGGTTTTTAATGTTATTTTCGCTGCTGGTAATCGATTACAATGGGTCTGTGATCGATTACCATCAGTAAAATACACTAAAACCGGTAACTTAAAATCAGATTGAATGTGTTATTTCCTTTATTCATTCTAACCTAGAGAGAGGGAGAGAGAGTTCTAGAGAAATGATCGGGATCCAAGCTTAGGGGAGGTGATTTGAACCAAGGATCTTCTTCTTCTACCCTTTCAAGTTGGAATTCCACACTTAGGTGAGTACAACTCATTTGTATGGTAGTAGTTGCATGGTTCTAAATGCATGTTCCCCAACCCTCTTCTTCCCCTTTCTCTATTTCGTAAATTATTGATTGTAATGGTGAATTCTAGCTGTTTTCGAATGATAATCGATTGATTGAACATATGGGTTTAGAATTGAGTGTCGAAATCCTTAGTTTCGAAGCTTTCGAAACTATCGAAAGCTTCGAAACTATCGTAACTATTGAAAACCCTCAATTGTAACTTGACTTCGGTCCAGTAATGGGTGGGATTCGTCCCCGCGAAAGATGTTTCTCGTAGTCTGAGCTCAGTTCTAACTCCAATTTTAGTGATAAGTTCATTCATGCAGGGCACAGCAGTGAGTTGCATCATTAGTGCATTTACTTGTTTTTAGTTGTGATCATGATGATGGTTACATTTAGTCAGTAATTAACTTTCCCCACACCGTATGTCTCACCTATCCGTTTACTTGAATTATGTTTTAAGAAGTTTGTTAAATTGTTAAATTGTCATTGATATCTGTTCCCTGCATTCATGCATGCGGTTGTATTCACTGGGATTATTATCTCACCCCACGTTTCGGGGATATATTTTAGTGGTGCAGGTACCTCTGGTGTGGTTGAGGCAGTTAAGGTAAGGGTGGAGCTGAGTCTTATTTTAGCTGGAAGATTAGTTTAATAGGAGTAGTTCCTGGAGTATTTGTATTTGTTTAATTGGCTTTTCGCTGAGGTGTATTGATGTAAATTGTATAAGTGTAATTATTTCTGAGTTGGCCACTGAGGCCTAGTTTTAATGTTATGATATTGAATTGTACTGGTTTTGCTGATTTTCAGGTTAAGCTGAATTTGGTAATTGTCCGGTTTGAAGGGGAGACTCTGCCGGATTTCCGGTATGAGTTCAATGAATCACACTTCTCTAAGTGTGAATTCTTCCCTGAACTTAAGTAGGTTTCATACTTATTTAAGGTCTTTAACGTTTTTCTTGTTTTGGCTTAAGCTAATCGTTGGAAAGTTTAAGCTAATGTATGACGATATCAGAAATTTAACGAACTGATTTCAAGAACTTCAGGAATAGTGTCTCCAACGGGCATTATTTCTGAGTTCAGAAATTAGGGCGTTACATTTTGGTATCAGAGTAGTTCAATCCAATTGGACTGTGGTTAGGTTAGTTGCCCGTGACTTACTATGATCTTCTAGTACGTGTTCTCATTATAGGAACTGATCACTCTTATGATGTGTGATGTATATGGAGATCATGGTTTGTTTTGTGAGTAGGATACTTTGGTCCGGAAGTTAGGATACTTCCCTAACAAAGTTAAATTCGCCCATTCTTGTGTGAGAAAGAGGGTAACTTAGATTAAATTTCTATGGAACCCTTACCTTAGGAGCCTTATAGAATGTGACCCTGAAAACCTAATAAAAGTCAGACACCCTTGAGCTAGTTAGTGGATATTGATTTAATATTTTAAGGATGGTTGTTGCTTGACTTATGATGTGATTCCAATTGTGTAATGTGCATAATTTGATTGTGTTTGGTGAATTACTGTCTGTTTATGACATTGGTTATATGAGTGATTTTATGACATATTATGTTAGGGTATGTGTGCTTGTTGGGTATTAACTCACAAGGTTTAGTTCTTTTGATTTAAACCCTTGTTTAGGTCATACTAGGAGGAATATGGGGGTTGTAGCCCAGATTGAGATAGAAACTTTACTCAGGGTAAACTAGAAGTCGCAGAGGCACCCATAGGGATTCCAACCATCGGGGAAGTGTGTATAGAGTTGTAATCTAAGTAGGCTTAAAACCTTACCTAAAGCCAGCAAACTTTGCAGGGACATATAGACATTTAGACCTGAACTTAGAAGGGTTAGGAAATTGAGGTTTCTTTTGAGGTAATGTAAGAATAGGTGTATTCCCTAGGCCACCTTGAGGGTAGTCAAGAGACTGTCTAGAGAGTGATGATTCCTTCAGCCACCTTACTCTTTTCCCTATCCATGGATTACATGGACAGGATCCTTACGCCTTAGCAGATGGGTGGGTAGTCATGGCGGCTACCATCTCCTCACCCTTTTATCTCACGTTTAAAGAACCCCTAGTAGCCCTAGAGGCAGTGTCTTGTGACCCTGCAGTCCTAGAAACCCTTAGGAGAGGACACTATACCTATACCTTAAGACAACAACATCAATTGATAACCACTAGGAGTTGGGGACATAATTAGGAGATGAATAAGTTAGAGATTCATAGTAAAGGTAGTGAGTTCTCTGTTATCTAATGTTATCACATTTCCAGGAGCTATAATTAGTAACATCCTTGCACCCTACCGATTGAGTAAGTTGTCACGAGAAAACAATATCTTCCAGTCTAGATATTCAACCTTATCCATGTATTACAGGAGTGAAATTCTAGAACTTTAAACTTTATATCTTTATGTTGTAGTCGTGACCATGTTTACATAGGTTCACATTCCGAACAGAAATAGGAAATTCTTTTTCACACCATAATAGTAATAACTCTGGAGCTTATGAGAAGGGGAACCAAATTAGTTAGGTACCTAGATGTAGACTTGATATCTCTAAGATAGAAATCAATATTTAGAACACTGAGAAATATTAGAAAGAGCCTGTAGCCTGAAGGGGGGGGTAGTCTTATAGGCAGGTCATGTGAAGCCATAAAAGGCACTCAGTACCTGAGCACGACTAAGTTTTACTCAACCTGAAAGTTAGATTTGATTATGTATAGTTAGGCCTGACCTGAGTGTTAGGAAGGATTGAGAGGTTGTTAGGCACACTCACTAGGTTAGAACTCTAAAGCATTTAGAAATCCTTACTTATAGGAGGACTAGGGTATGGACAACATTATGTCACTCTCCTTTTAAGTGAAAACTTAGAACCAAATTTAGTACAAGCCCTGACCGGTAGGGTGAGATAGAGAAAGATCCTATTACGGGACGATAGGAGACTAGGAGGGTTACCGTGTTCATACTGTAACCGGTAGGTATTATACCTACGGTTGTGGCATGAGTGTTATTAAGATTGCTTTATTTTCTTAGAAGAATGAGTGATTTTTCCTCTCTTGGGTGTGGTGTTTATCTATGTGACTATGTGAACTTAATTCCTCAAACATGACGTGAGTGTTGGATAATTTCTCCAACACAGACTTAGTGATTCGAGGGATTGAGTAATTATGTGTGCATGACTTATTGTTAGTAATATAGTAGAACTTAGAATATAAACATGAAAATCATTTGAAATTTTCTCAAACTTAGCAAGATCATTAAGAACATAAGACTTAAAGCCAACAGGTGATTGATGGGTTTGGGTATGGAGTTAGAAACCTTACTCAGTTGTTGCGTGAAATCTTTTCCTACGATTAGATTTTTATCAAGTATGTTGTTTAACCAAGCCAGTCAAGTATACTCAAATAGAGTAAAAAGTCTCTTCATGTGTCTTTCGTGATGATACATGAAATGAGTTTGTTAGAGGAGTTCAGGAACCTAAGTTTAGGTGTAACAATTGGAGAGCATAGTGTCAGACTTCATAGAATTGAGATCACCAGTGAGCTAAGAGCTCTAATCAGGGAGGCTCAGAGTTTGGACTCAAGCCTCCAAGAGAGAAGACAACAGTTAGGGTTTTCTGAATTCGAAGATGGGATGATTCTCTTCCAAGGGAGAGTTTGTGTCCCTAAGGGGGGTAGCCTCAGGCGGCAGGTGTTATAGGAAGCTCATAGAGGTAAGTTTTCTGTACATCCCGGCTCTACTAAGATGTATTAGGATTTGAAGAGAGATATAGCAGATTATGTTTTTTTTTAAATGTTTGGTGTGCCAGCAGGTCAATATAGAACATCAAAACCATTAGGAACCCTTTTATCATTAGAAATCTCTGAGTGGAAGTGGGAAAGCATAGCTATGGACTTTGTGGTAGGATTGCCTCGAGTCCAAGCTGGATTTGATGTCATCTGAGTGATTGAGGACCGACTGACCAAGTCAGTTCACTTTCTACCAGTTAAGAGTACCTATTCCCTTAGTAAATTAGCAGATTTGTATGTTAGGGAGATTGTCAGACTCCATGGCATTCCCTCTAACATCATATCAGATAGGGACCCTAGGTTCACTTCTAGGTTCTGGAATGCGCTTCACCAGACTTACGAGAACGACTTCCAGAACTTTTTAGTTGAAGTAGTCTTTAAGTTCTGTTTTCTTAAACAATTTTGAGGTCAAAATTGCTTGAAGGGGGTAGAATGTAACATCCCGCAAATTAGGAGCTTTAATAATTCATTAGGTTACAAACAGAGAATTATGTGTTAGTAATTAAGGAAAGGTAAGTTGAGGAATTAGGGGTTAAAACTTTGTTATAAAATCAAGTTCAGGATTTTGTCTAAGTAAAATTAGTGAGTTTGGGTTGCTGGTAATCGATTACAGAGAGTTTGTAATCGATTACCAAAGAGCTTAGTTTTGGTAATCGATTACCAAGGGATGGTAATTGATTACCCGAGAGCAGAATTTTTGGTAATCGATTATGTAATCGATTAACTGAGAGCAGAATTCTTAGTAATCGATTACCATAAGTTGTAATCGATTACCAGATTTCCAGAAAGGGTTTTTAGTGTTATTTTCACTGCTGGTAATCGATTACAATGGGTCTGTAATCGATTACCATCAGTAAAATACACTAAAATCGGTAACTTAAAATCAGATTGCATGTGTTATTTCCTTTATTCATTCTAACCTAGAGAGAGGGAGAGAGAGTTCTAGAGAAAGGATCGGGATCCAAGCTTAGGGGAGGTGATTTGAAGCAAGGATCTTCTTCTTCTACCCTTTCAAGTTGGAATTCCACACTTAGGTGAGTACAACACACTTGTATGGTAGTAGTTGTATGGTTCTAAATGCATGTTCCTCAACCCTCTTCTTCCCCTTTCTCTATTTCGTAAATTATTGATTGTAATGGTGAATTCTAGCTGTTTTGGAATGATAATCGATGGATTGAACATATGGGTTTAGAATTGAGTGTCGAAATCCTTAGTTTCGAAGCTTTCGAAACTATCGTATCTATTGAAAACCCTCAATTGTAACTCATATTAATATCCGGATCGGTTACATTTCCTTATTTAATTGTAGATCTTGGATTGTGATAATTGGATTAGAGTTTGAGTTGAATTTGAGATTTGTTATTCGTAGAGTCGAAACTCTCGAAATAGTCGAAACTAGCGAGATTTACGAAACTGTCGAAATGCTCATTGTATAAACCCTATCCCTTTAATTCCCTTTCTATATAGTTAATTTGATTAGATTCGTAATGTTTGTATGGAATTGAGTGATTGAGGTTAGGATTTGCTTGAGAAACCTTTGAATGTCAAAGTTTACGAAACTTGCAAACTTACGAAATGTGTTATTATGTGCATTTGAATAATATAAGCCGGTTTCGACCGTGAGTTAATTAAGCCGGCCTTTGTGATGTGAGTTAAAAATTAAACAATTATGTGAAAACTTGACTTCGGTCCAGTAATGGGTGGGATTCGTCCCCGGGAAAGACGTTTCTCGTAGTCTGAGCTCAGTTATAACTCCAGTTTAAGTGATAAGTTCATGTCTGCTGGGCACAGCAATGAGTTGCATCATTAGTGCATTTACTTGTTTTTAGTTGTGATCATGATGATGGTTACATTTAGTCAGTAATTAACTTTCCCCACACCGTATGTCTCACCTATCCGTTTACTTGAATTATGTTTTAAGAAGTTTGTTAAATTGTTAAATTGTCATTGATATCTGCTCCCTGCATTCATGCATGCGGTTGTATTCACTGGGATTATTATCTCACCCCTTGTTTCGGGGATATATTTTAGTGGTGCAGGTACCTCTGGTGAGGTTGAGGCAGTTAAGGTGAGGGTGGAGCTGAGTCTTATTTTAGCTGGAAGATTAGTTTAATAGGAGCAGTTCCTGGAGTATTTGTACTTGTTTAATTGGCTTTTCGCTGAGGTGTATTGATGTAAATTATATAAGTGTAATTATTTCTGAGTTGGCCACTGAGGCCTAGTTTTAATGTTATGATATTGAATTGTACTGGTTTTGCTTATTTTCAGGTTAAGCTGAATTTGGTAATTGTCCGGTTTGAAGGGGAGACTCTGCCGGATTTCCGGTATGAGTACAATGAATCACACTTCTCTAAGTGTGAATTCTTCCCTGAACTTAAGTAGGTTTAATACTTATTTAAGGTCTTTAACGTTTGTCTTGTTTTGGCTTAAGCTAATCATTGGAAAGTTTAAGCTAATGTATGACGATATCGGAAATTTAACGAACTGATTTCAAGAACTTCAGGAATAGTGTCTCCAACGAGAATTATTTCTGAGTTCAGAAATTAGGGCGTTACAATTTTCCTCACTACCCAAAGTTGGACTTACCCGATTTTCCCCAAACAAAACTCTCCCATCATAATCTAACAGATAGATCCAAACAAATCAAGATAAATTTCACCAACAAAATAGAAAAGGGTACTAAGTGTACGCTTTTTCAGGAGTGGAGCCATCGGGATTCAGTTCAAATCATAATCAAAGTGCAGAACCAAAATTTACATGTCAAAACCACGCCACTAAATAGGCCAATTGGGTAATGACATTTCAGCCCACTACAACAACATCCAGCAAATCTATCATATATTACATTGATTTTGAGAGAATTCATTATCACCTGGATACGATTAGAAATACACTCATTGGACAACTCTGCCATTTTCTTATAATTTTTCTACACGATGTGCAACCACAAGGGATCTCAAAGTAATTAATGAAGCAAATACAACGTTCTGAACTTGTAGAAGTAAAGAGCACACCTGAGTATAAATAGCATGGACCAAGTGTTTTAATTATTATTTTTAATTGTAAGAAGCTAACCTTAAGGTCTTTGATTAAAACAATAGTTCAATAATATATAAAGATATTACCCCATGTACAAACAATGTCTCAAATGTTTAAAGAATCCAATTGTTTATTTCCTATCTATGTTGTAATAGATTTCGCATTCGAATTTGAATTCTTGCAAAATTCACTTTGTAAACCTTAATATGTTAAATTTCTAGATGTATTTTGGACAAAAAGGCACAATTAACTCACGTAAAACATGGGGAAGTTTAATCCACTTTAATCCACTTAAGATTTAATCTACTTATTAAAAATTAAACTCGAATTCTGAGCACGTGCAACTCAAACCATTAGCACGTGACATACACATGCACCAATGGTTGTCATTAACTAATAAACAAAGAACTTACTAATAAACGAATCTAGCTACATGTCCATCATAGATTGCATAGGACAATTGATCATTTCTATGTTTACCCTTTTACCAACATTCAAGGCGAGGAGCTATCTATCAACACCTGAATTCATGATTTGCCTCAGTACCCAAAGTTGGACTTACCCGATTTGCCCCAAATAAAATGCTCCCATCATTATCTAATAGATAGATCCAAATAAATCAAGATAAATTTCGCCAACAAAATAGATAAGGGTACTAAGTGTACGTTTTATCATGAGTGGAGCCATCGGGATTCATTTCAAATCATAATCAAAGTGTAGAACCAAAATTTACATGTCAAAACCATGCCACTATTTAGGCCAATTGGGTAATGACATTTCTGCCCACTACAATAGTGTCCAGTAAATCTATCTTATCTAACAATGATTTTGAGAGAATTCATTCTCACCTAGATACGATTAGCAATACACTGTCATTGGATAACTCAGAAATTTTCTTATAATTTTTCTACACAATGTGCAACCACAAGGGATCTCAAAGTAATTAACAAAGCAAATACAACGTTCTGAACTTTTAGAAGTAAAGAGCATACCCGAGTATAAATAACATGGACCAAGGGTTTTAATTATTAAAAAAATTGTAAGAAGCTAACCTTAAGGTCCTTGATAAAAACAATAGTTCAACAATATATATAGATATTCCCCTACATACAACCAATGTCTCAAAAGTTTAAAGAATCCAATTGTTTATTTCCTATCTATGTTGTAACAGATTTCACATTCGAATTTGAATTCCAGCAAAATGCACTTTGTAAACCTTAATATGTTAAATTTCTAGATGGATTTTGGACAAAAGGCACAATTAAGTCACGTAAAACATGGGGAAGTTTAATCCACTTTAAACCACTTAAGGTTTAATCCACTTATTAACAATTAAACTCAAATTTCGAGCACGTGCAACTCAAACCATTAGCACGTGACATACACATGCACCAATGGTTGTCACTAACTAATAAACAAATCTAGCTACATGTCCAGCATAGATTGCACAGGACAATTGATCATTTCTATGTTTACCCCTTTACCAACTTTCTAGGCGAGGAGCTATCTATCAACTCCTGAATTCATGATTTGCCCCACTACCCAAAGTTGGACTTACCCGATTTGCCCCAAATAAAACGCTCCCATCATTATCTAACAGATAGATCCAAACAAATCAAGATAAATTTCGCTAACAAAATAGATAAGGATACTACGTGTACATTTTTTCATGAGAGGAGACATCGGGATTCAGTTCAAATCATAATCAAAGTGCAGAACCAAAATTTACATGTCAAATCCAAGACACTAATAAGTCCAATTGGGTAATGACATTTCAGCCCGCTACAATAGGATCCAGTAAATCTATCATATTTAGCAATGATTTTGAGAGAATTCATTCTCACCTGGATACGATTAGTATACACACTCATTGTACAACTCTGCCATTTTCTTATAATTTTTCTACACGATGTGCAATCACAAGGGATCTCAAAGTAATTAACAAAGCAAATACAACGTTCTGAACTTTTAGAAGTAAAGAGCATACCCGAGTATAAATGGCATGGACCGAGGGTTTTAGTTATCATTTTAATTGTAAGAAGCTAACCTTAAGGTATTTGATTAAAAAAATAGTTCATATATAGATATTCCCCCACGTAAAAACAACGTCTCAAATATTTAAAGAATCCAATTGTTTATTTCCGATATATGTTGTAACAGATTTATCATTCGAATTCGAATTCTTGCAAAATGCACTTTGTAAACCTTAATATGTTATATTTCTAGATGGATTTTGGACAAAAAGGCACAATTAAGTCACGTAAATCACGAGGAAATTAATCCATTTTATTCCAGTTAAGGTTTAATCCACTTTAATCTACTTATTAACAATTAAACTCGAATTCCGAGCACGTGCAACTCAAACCATTACATATGACAAACACATTCACCAATGGTTGTCACTAACTAATAAACAAATCTAGCTACATGTTTAGCATAGATTGCACACGACAATTGATCATTTCTATGTTTACCCCTTTACCAACTTTCAAAGCGTGGAGTTGTCTATCAACGCCTAAATTTATTATTTGCCTCACTACTCAAAGTTGGACTTACCCGATTTGCCCCAAACAAAACATTCCCATCATTATCGAACAGATAGATCCAAACAAATCAAGATAAATTTCGCCAACAAAATAGATGAGGGTACTAAGTGTATGTTTTTTCATGAGTGGAGCCATCGGGATTCAGTTCAAATCATAATCAAAGTGCAAAACCAAAATTTACATGTCAAATCCACGCTACTAATTAGGCCAATTGAGTAATGACATTTCAGGCCACTACAACAACATCCAGTAAATCTATCTTATATTACATTGATTTTGAGAGAATTCACTATCACCTTGATACGATTAGCAATACGCACTCATTGGACAACTCTGCCATTTTCTTATAATTTTTCTACAAGATGTGCAACCACAAGGGATCTCAAAGTAATTAACAAAGAAAATACAATGTTCTGAATTTTAGAAGTAAAGAGCACACCTGAGTATAAATTGAAGGGAATCAAGCATGTGGTCAGTGTGCAGCGAAATAAATGGATTCCCTCCCTTGTTATAATCGTTAATGCGAAAACACAAATCAAGGCATAAAAGGCATAAAACAGAATAACATACCTTATTAGGATTATGAACGAGGCAATAGCAGCCACGTCTCTAGAGGTGTCCACGCCAACAGCCGAACTAGGAAACCCTCCTCAACTCTGCTAGTAGTGTTTTAGAGAGTAAGACCGACTACTCTTCTTTTCATGTGTATGGGGTAATGCATCTTATGCTATATTTATAGAGTGGTGGCTAGGGATTTACCCCCTCACTCACTTATCCCTAACACATATGGGCCTGGCCCATTAGGTTATAATTCTAATCAAATTAGAATTATTATCTTTTCCTAGCAGTTTGTTGTATGCCTGTGACCCAATAGGCTTTTAATATTTGGTTATGATATTAAAATAAAACCCTTTTATATTTAATATCATAAATAGTGAGCGGTATCTAGCAATACATCACTATCCAAATATTGAGATTATTAACAACTTTGACGAATCCTATTTTATGATAATTTATATGATTTGTCCCTTTGTCCAAATATCTAATTGAACACAAGGGCATGAATTGTGTCAACCTTGTATAGTTCAATTTATGTTTTCTTGATCCCCAAGTAGACTGTACAGAAAATAAACATCTCATGTTTATCCTCCTGAGCATGGCCATGCATTTTGCAGTCTCACTTTATCAAGAGGCCTACAGATATAACTCTTGTTACATAGGAGGGACAAATCCCGTCTAGGTCACTCACATTCCTCCACATAATTTATTATATGTCAAAATACCAACTTTATGATTACCCTGTTACAAGCAACGTTTGATGATAATTAAAACATATAATTCCTTATATAGGAATCGTAGTGATTTCAGGTCAAAGGACTTCATATAACATTTATCAATTTAAGAAATATTCATGACACTTATGTAACAATCCATGCAACGTTCTTAAAGTGGGTCTGTCCAGTACACTATTACTCTTAATATTTACCTATTTGAGCACATGATATCTCATATCCATGATCCATGAGATGTTATCATCAATGAACTCACATACTGGTCTAAATGCATCTTTGTCCTAAGATGATACTTGACTAGGGACTATTTAAGAATAGTTCTTCAAAGGATCTCACGATCAAGTCATCTACTTGATTTCTCATGAAGTTTGAGCTTACTATTCTAAGGACATTAATTGTATTCTTAAAAGAATGAATTGCCTTGATAAAATAATATGATACATGTAATGGATGTTTCAAAAACATATAAGTCTCTAGTGCATATACCTAACAATCTCCCACTTATACTAGAGACATTCAGACATAACTCTTATGCCTAATGATCTAGTGTGCCCTTCATGCTTCTGCTGCACAAGGGGTTTTGTTGATGTGGTAGAATCAGCGACTGTTTCCTGCTTTGAACTTTTCAGGTCACAGTGCTACCATTCAAACATAACACATAACCTGATTGCGATCTAGAATCATCTTTGTCAGTTTGGAAGCTAGCATCAGTGTAACCCTTTACAAGTAGCTCTTCCTTACCTCCATATATCAAGAATGAATGCTTAGTTCTTCTCAAGTACTTAAGGATGTTCTTGACTGCTGTCCAGTGACCTTCACTAGGATCATACTGGTATCTGCTAGTCATGCTCAAAGCATATGATATGTCTGGTTGAGTTCATAACATGGCATACATGATAGACCCTATTGCATGATGCATAAGGAATCTTACTCATGAGATCTCTCTCTTCCTTACTAGAAGGATATTGAGCCTTAGATAGGCTTATACCATGCGACATAGGCAAAATCCCTTTTGGATTCTTGCATGTTAAACTGTTTTATCACTTTGTCTATGTATGTACTTTGACTTAGGCCAAGTAATCTTTGAGATCTCATCTCTATAGATCCTGATACCTATCACATAGGTTGCTCACCTAAATCTTTCATAGAAAAACCATTTCCTAACCAAGTCTTTACAGACTGAAGGGTAGGAATGTCATTTCCTATGAGGAGTATGTCATCTACATACAAAACCAGAAAAACCACTATGCTGTCACTAACCATTTTGTAGACATAAGTTTCATCTTCATTTTTAATGAAACCTAAATTCTTAACAACTTCATCAAAACGAAGATTCCAGCTTCTAGAAGCTTGCTTTAATCCATAAATGGATCGTTGCAACTTACATACCTTTAGGTATAACAAAACCTTCAGGTTGTGTCATACACACATCTTCAAGAAGGCTTCCGTTTAGGAAAGCTATCTTGACATCCATTTTCCAGATTTCATAATCATGGTAAGCTGCAATAGCTAGCAAGATCCGAACAGATTTAAGCATGGCAACTGGGGAAAAAGGTTTCATCATAGTCTACACCATGAATGCTCGAAACCCTTAGCCACCAACCGTGGTTTAAAGGTACTTACATTACCATCCATGTCAGTTTGACTTTTGAAAACCCACTTGCACCCTATGGGTTTTATCCCTTCGGGTGGCTCAATCAAGGTACATACCTTATTAGTGTACATGGAGTCCATTTCAGATCTCATGGCATCAAGCCATTTCTCAGATTCTGGACTCAAAAGAGTTTCTTGATAAGTCATTGGCTCATCTTGATCCATTAGCAATATATCCCTTTCCTGAGACACAAGGAAACCATATCTCTCAGGTTGGTGACGTACCCTATCTGACCTACGCAAGTCTTGCGCTACTTGAGCAGGTGGCTCCACAACACTTTGCGGTCTCTGCTCTTGTTCCATTATTGGCTCATTGCTACTCTGTGTTACTTGAATTTCTTCAAGTTCTACTTTCTTCCCACTTATTTTCTTAGAGACAAATTCTTTCTCTAAGAATACAGCAGTCCTAGCGACAAACATTTTGCCTTCGCTAGGATTACAAAAGTAGCAACCCTTAGTTTCTTTTGGGTATCCCACAAATAAGCACTTATCTGATTTGGGTCCTAGCTTATCTGAAACTTGGCGTTTCACATAAGCGTCACAACCCCAAATCTTCATAAAAGACATACTAGGTCGTTTCCCAATCCATATCTTATATGTTGTCTTTATAACAACCTTAGATGGAACACGGTTTAGTGTAAAAGCTGGTGTTAACAAAGCATGACCCCAAAAGGAGTCGGGGAGATCAGTATGACTCATCATAGATTGAACCATATCTAATAGAGTTCGATTTCTCCTGTCTGAAACTCCATTCCATTGATGTGTTCCAGGAGGAGTGAGTTGAGATATTATCCCACACTCTTTTAGATAGTCATTAAATTGTTGGCTCAAGTATTCTCCACCTCGATCTTATCGAAGTGTTTTAATAATCTTGCCAAGTTGGTTTTATACTCCATTCTTAAATTCATTGAACTTTTCAAAGGACTCAGATTTGTGTTTCATCAGGTACGTAAATCCATATCTACTGAAATCATCAATAAAAGTGATGAAGTATTGAAAACCTCCTCTAGCCATCGTGCCTATGGGCCCACATACATCACTATGTATGAGACCAAGAAGATCACCGGCCCTTTCACCTTTTCCGGTGAATGGGGTTTTGGTCATCTTCCCCAATAAACAAGATTCACATGTCTCAATTGATTCAAAATCAAATGAGTCCAAATAACCATCTTGATGGAGTTTGGATATGTGTTTCTCATTTATGTGGCCCAAGCGACAATGCCAAAGATAAGTTGGGTTCAAATAATTTTCTTTGACCCTCTTTATGTTATAGATAGGCACTTCAAAGTCAAGAACATATTGTTCAACTTTGCACAACCATTAAATATATCATTCAAATAAATTTGAACAACTATTGTTCTTTATTATGAATGAAGAACCACTCTTGTCAAAACAAGAAATGGAATTAATATTCCTACTAATGGCAGGCACAAAATAACAATTATTTAGTTCAATAACTAGTCCAGTTGGCAAAGTTAAATAATAGGTTCCTACGGCTAAGGCATCAACTCTTGCTCCATTTCCCACACGTAGGTCGACTTCTCCTTTAGCCAATAACCTACTCCTTTTAGATCCTACACATTCACATAAATGTGAGATCCACATCCGGTATCCAATACCCAAGATGCAGAAGTAGGTAAATTGACTTCTATAACATACATTCCTGAAGCGGAAGTCTCACTTCCCTTCTTGATCTCCTCCAGGTACTTTACACAGTTTCCAATGTCCTGATTAGCCACAGTGGAAACATTTTTCCTTCCTTAGCTATCCCGTCCATAGGCTTCAAAGCAGAGGTACTAGGCTTGTCTTTGCCCTTGTCCTTTGATTTGAAATAGGGCTTCTTGAACTTCTTCTTGCCCTTGCCTTTTTCCAGGTTGGACCATCAATATGGCCTTCCCTATACCTCTATTAATGTTTTGCTCAACTATTCTTAACATTCTTAGAAATTCTAGCAGTGGTTTGTCAAATTCATTCATGTTGTAGTTCATGACGTATAGCTGTCCGACAACGATTGCAGGACAAGATCAGTGGCCAACTCTTGGCCTAATGGAAATCCAAGCCTTTCTAGGTTTTCAATGTACCCAATAATCTTGAGTACATGAGAACCTAAAGGACTTCCCTCTGCCAGACTACATTGATAAAGTGTCTTTGAGACTCCAAATCGTTCATGCCTAGCTTGGCCTCAATAAAGTCTCTTTAAATGTACAATCATATTGTACGCCTCCTTGTTCTCATGCTATTTTCAGCATTCATGGTAGCAAGCATAAGGCAACCTACATCAAGAGCATCGTCCAGATGCTTTCTAAAAGTATCCTTGTCAGCTTTCGAAGCATTTGCAGCGGGTGTTTCAGGAACAGGCTCTTCCAGGACATACAACCTTTCCTAAGGACAATCCTTAGGTCTTATACCAGTTTAGAAAGTTAATTCCAGACAGTTTGTCCTTCTTAAGGATAGATCGCAATAAAAGTTACTTGTTGTGTTCATTGCCATGGTAATTATGCACGTAAGTATCATATAACAAAACATATTTAACAAGGTCTTTAATTAAATATGTCTCCCACTATTTTGATTCAAAATAAGTACCCTCAATATAAAGAATCAGAAAAACCCATCACTAGATTTTCTAGAGGGCCAAGATCCATATTTCACCTAATCTTAAGTCAGCTTTGGTTGATCGCTTAAGAGAAGGTTATTTAGCTAGGAACACACTTCCAATTGCATCTCATACAACTCTTGGATAGTTAGGTGAACAACTCTTATTCTAATTCATCTTATGAATTAATGCCTAACTTAATGCCTCTAGGTTTTTCAATCCTATTGAATACACCTAGTTAAGTAAAAACCCAATGATTGACAATTGGATATTACTTTTATCCCATCGCGTCTCACTAGAATAGATAAATGCACCCTGCTTTGGCAGACCCACACTTAATTGATTCTAGCTTCGACGAGTGCCATACATTGGAAGGCAAAACATGACTTAATATTAGTGCCTTTAGGTTTTTCAATCCTATTGAATATACCCAATCAAAGACCAATGGTTGACTATTGGATATTACTTTTATCCTATCTTGTCTCACTACAATAGATAAATGTACTCTGCTTTGGCAGACCCACATTTAATCGATTCTAGTCTTGACGAGTGTCATTTATTGGAAGGCACACAAGCATTGAGGGATTTGATCGCCTTAATTGTTATTCATTTAACAAAACATACAAGCATGCATCTCATACATATAAATGATATGGTTATGGCCTCCTAAAATTCCAATACAAAATTACATCACATATAATCTTGAAGTCTCCATCCACATGTCTCTACATGCTCCATTGACTCCATGTCTTCCGGATATATTACATAACAAGAAGAAACCTCGTTTAACATAGGAGGGGATAGAGATGAGAAAAGAATTACAAATAGAATATAAGAGGTAAGGCACGACACGCAGGTCGTATTTAAATAAAACAAATAAGTCCATAACCAATCATTATGCAAACCAACAACCATATTGATTGTAAAGTAAGTGATATATTTAGATGTATATAATGAGCGAGGTTGAATAACGCACGTACGAGATAACACACTACGCAATGCTAGCACGGGGTTCCCAAAAAATTGGATTTGATAAACCCTTATCCAATCATCAATAAGTGTCTCGCATCAAACGAATACTTCACGAACCTATAAAAAGGTAAGTCCCTCGTATCATTCAAATACGTTCTTGCCATCAAATTGATAAGTGGTATGTTTATTGCAACCAATATTTGAGTCGAGACAAGGTTTCAACAATTGAACCTTTTGACACCCAAGACATGAACTCTTCATGTTCCATGGGACCCTCTAACACCAGAACATATAAACATATATACATCGCGCAAAAAAAACCAATCATGAATGGAATCAAAACAAACTGAAACGTGCACCTGCGCTTCACCTGCGCCCAGCGTGGGTGAAGCGCAGGTTCCAGTTTTAAATTCTGGAAGTTGCGCTTCACCTGTGCTTCACTTCTGCTTCACTTGAGCTTTACTTGTTGAGTCTCAGAATTAATTTAAGTATTAGATTCAAGACTCATTATCCTTGGTTTTAATGATTAACAAATTAGACTAGATTAAAAGAAAACAGGTGCTACTAAGAAAGATATTGTTTTGTTGATTGTGTTTTAGGTTGGAATATTCATTTGAAGTATAAGAATTAGAAGAAGAAGAACCAGTGAAGTATCAGAAGAAGAACGAAGGAGAATCAGAAGATGAAGCAATACAGAATCTAAAAAGAAGAAAAGACTCAATCATCTGAAGCATATTCATCTGAAGCCCAGAATACAGCAAAGGAAGAAGAGATCCAAAATAAAAATGAAGCAACTAGAAGCAAAGGAAGCTACGGAAAAGAATAGAAAAGATTCAACTATCTGAAGACATGAAAGACTCAGACCATCTCAAGACTCATCATCATCTGAAGCATATCCTCCATCTAAAGAGTGACTATCATCTGAAGACTTGACTTCGTCTGAAGAATGGTTATCATCTAAAGACCTAACCTCGTCTGAAGAAGTGATTATCATCTGAAGATTCAAAGACAAACTGAAGACTTGACTCCGTATGAAGCATACCTATCATCTGAAGAATGGAAGCTGATCAGAAGCACTCTGTATGACTGAAGGACTGAAGGCGTCAGAACCAAGAAATGCTCTCATGAAGATATTGTCAAAGCATGAAGAACATTGTATCCAATGGACTACTTCATTTCGACACAAAAGTTAAGAGTACTTTTCTGCCTCGATCAAAAGACTTGCACAAATAAGGAAATCTTGCAACGATTGTTGAATCTGCAATCAAAAGGGTACTGTATACGCAGACATACTGCATCTGCTATTGTCCAAAAGCAAATCAGAAGTCTGGACAAGAATATATCGAGAAAGATGTTTGAACTAATATTATTTAATTCAACATCTATTCAAATATCAGAAGAACTAGAAGAGACAAAGATGAATAAAGCTAGGATCGTCTGAAGTAAAGGAAGAAGCATTCTGCTGAAGTAAAAAGGAAGAAGATTTCTGCTAAAAGGAAGAAGCATTTTGCTCTAACCATCTGAAGAGAAAAAGAAGCATTTCATCAAAAGAAGAAATCTTTGTTGAAAGAATTTCAATATGAAGAATTAAAAGAAGCTTGAAGCTATCATCTGAAGGAAGTTATAAATGGCTTAACAATCTGAAGAAATGAAACTCTCTGAATGCATGGAACAGACTTCAACATAGAAGAAGTCACAACAAAAGCTGAGACCATATGATTCAACGACTATAATATCATATGTCTTTACTCAAAGAGGAAATAACAACAACAGCTATTATTCTTAAGACAAGACACCTCACTCAAAGAAGAAAGAGAAAATTGTGTCAGGAGCAAATGAAAAGGAGTATATACAAATAAGCTAAAGGATAAACTCAACAGATACCTCCTCATACATACTCTAAAAGAAAGCTGAAGAAAGCAGAAGAAAACCAAGAGAGAGAAGAAGCATAAAAATATCAAGAAAATCTCTCAAAGGAGCTCATCAACAGAAGTGTCAGAACAAGATCGTCTGAACACTTATTTTGCTTAAGAAGAAGCAACCGTTTGAGAAACTATTACACAATGGCTATATGAGCCACATCGTCAACATCTCAACGGTATTATCAACCATCTTCAATGGTTATATTTCATCAGAACATATAAATAGCCTCAAGATTGAATCTGAAGATGTTGGCAATTCTTGCTAACTAGATGTTGGCAATTCTTGCTAACCAAATGTTGGCATTTCTTGCTAACCAGAGAAGAGTTTGGTTCATAGGAAATCAATTATCATATTCAACCAATCTTCTAAAAATGCAGAGTTGAATTAGAGCTTAGAAGGAAATACTTTCTCTGTAAAACCTTGTACTTAGATTTATTCATTATATCCTGAGTAGTACTCAGTTAACCTCTAGTACAGGAAGAGATTAAGTTTATATTTCGTGGAAACTTAAACTTAGTTTAGTTTATAAACACTTTATGTGTCTGAGAGCCTGGAGAGGCTTGGTGGAAGAAAGAATACTCGGTTTAAGCCTAGAGAGGCTTGGTTAAGAAAGAATACTCGGTTTAAGCCTGGAGAGGCTTGGTTAAGAAAGAATACTCGGTTGAGAGCCTGAAGAGGCTTGATGATAAAAGAATACTTGTATCTATGTTGAGATAGTGGAAAATCCAGTGGTGGTTTGCCCTGGGACTGGATGTAGCTCACTGGATTAGTGGGTGAACAAGGATAAATTCTTGTTTGAATCTTCTCTATCTCTTAAGCTATTTTAATTCAGTTTTCATCTAACAGAGGGAATCTAAAAGTATTTAAGTAAGAACTTTTCCTCTGAATTAAACCTATTTTCAAACTACCTTGAGTATGAACCTAGTTCAGAAACTAATTAAAACTTCAGACTGAAACTCATCATCAGAATCCTTTCAGAAGCTTAACTCTTCACTCTCCGCTATTATCTGATTATTTCTAACTAAGAAAGAATCTGAAAAGTAAAATCATTTTATACAAGCATACTTACTGAACCTTCTGAAGTAGGTTCAGCAAGTTATTTAACAAAACAGTTTTCAACAAGTTTCTGAAACGTTTAAAACATTTGTGAAAATCATTTTTTAAACAACATGTTTTCTATTTTGAAGTCTTTACCTATCAAAATGAGTTTAAACAAGTTTCTAAAATTTTTTCATTAAAACATCTGAAGTGATCTCAGAAAGTACATTTGTATTTATCTAAGTTCAGCAAGTCTCTGAAAAACTCTCTTTCTATAGCCCTCGCGTAACTCTGATATTATTTACTATTTGGAAGGAAGAGTTTTTCATAATAACTTGCATAGGTTATTTGATTAAGAAGATGGTTTTAAAAAGGGGTTTCCAAAATTAGCGTAAAGTTTTGAAACACTATTCAACCCCCCTTCTAATGTTTCTTGTGGTTCTAACATTACTTGTGCTCAGCGTGAGTGAAGCGCGGGTAAGGAGTAAGGAGTATATTCTCTTAAGCTCATTATTCAAGCTGCTGAAGCATCTTTCAGAAGGGTATGGTGAGAAAAGGAAAGCAAGTTCAATTCAAATTCCCTCATTGGTAACATCTTTCCTATATCAACTTATATGCAACTATGTGATATATATTTATAAGAATCATCTGAAGATTGCATATAGTCTCTGTTGTATGAGAAATGGACTTGCTGATATATGTTTGTCTGAAATGTGCTTACTTGCTGAAAATCATTTATCAGATTATCTTTTTTATTTAAGTAATTATGTTGTGTAACTTTTTAAATTGGAAGTTGAAATGTCTTTAAAATTTAAACATTTTGTCAAAACTATGATTTGGCTCTAAGTGAATTAATGGATTATCAACCATGTCCTCATGGTGGCACGATGCACATCTCTCCATAACTGTTCAGTTCATGTAATCACCGTCATCAATGTCTCAAGCATGCCTATTTATAAGGACTTAATGAGTATCATGAGAACTACACTTTAATCAGTAAATCCTCAGAACAGAACTTTATCCTCTTCTAGAACCTTAACTTTCGTAGTTCAAAAACCTTGCTCAAATGGCTACGGAGTCCGCTACTTCATGTGATTCAAATCAGTCAAAGACTAATGAGAAATTCATTCCTTCAAGGATGGTTCGTCTCTCTGAATCTGAAGAAGCAGGATTAAATATCTCTGAGTACTTTGATGCTATTGGGTGGACCCCATTCTTTAACAACATTTCCTCCGCGTGACATGAGGAAAGCTTTATGGAATTTTGGAACAACTCTGAAGTTGTTTCTAATCCAGAACACACTGGGATAAACACCATTGTGATGGGGAGATCTCTATTTGTGGACAGTAAACTGCTTGCTGAGGTAATTGGTGTTCCTTCAAGGGGAGAAAACTTCTGTCAGAATTGGGAAGTACACCATGGAGGCTTCCTGATATTTGATCAATTGTTGTTTGGTAGAAGACGCTCTAGTCCCACCAAGCACTCCCAACTTATGGATATTCCCAAATTTCTCCTTGCTGTTCTTAACTGTTGCATCCTTCCTAAAGGAGTAATAACCTTTTCATCAAGGAAAATGAAAGGGTTGTGGTGGCAAACTTGCTGTTGAAGAAGATCAATCTTCCATGGATTCTTCTATATCAGATGACATTCAGAGAAGGGTTGGATGTTAAGGATCTCTTCCCCCACAACACCTTTATCATGAAAATCTTGATTCACAAGGGCTTTTCGATGGACAATCTTTTTGATCAAGCACCTCCTTCCTTCTTCACTCCGGTTATGTTTGCTGTAACGCTCGCGTTTTACCGTTTTTGCTGTTTTGAGTGTTTTATTGGATTTTGAGTGATTAAAATTATTTTTAATCATCAAAATTCATATTTTTGGATTTAGAATTTAATTTCCTATTTTTAGGAATTTTTTGGAATTTTTGGGTTTTTTGTGAAAAATGACCTTTTTGCCCCTCCTGTCCCTTGACCCGGGCCCGAATACTCTTGATCCGGGCCAGAAAAATTGCACAAGCCTTCCTTTCTCTCCTTAAAGACCGTGCAACCAGCCTTGATGCATGGGAGACACTTGTCTTCCCATCTCTTCCACTCCACCAATAGCTTGAAAAGGTGAGTATGTCATATAAAAAGCATTTTTCTCCTTTTTCATTCATTTTTGTTGCATGCAAGCAAGGAGAACTTTCCTTTTCTCTCATATTCTCCCTTCCTTGGCCGCAGCTTCCTCTCCCTTTTCTCTCTCAAAAACTTCAATCCCTCCATAACCACCACCAAGCTTAGGTTCCATTTTTTAGCCTAAGCTTAGAAACACTAGCTTTCTAGCCTTTAGATCCTTGTTGGAGACTTGAAGGAGTGATCTTGGGGCTGTTCTTGGAGCTGTTTTCTGCACTTTTTCGTGGAGAAATTCTTAGGTAAAGGGGGGGAGAACTTGAACTCTAGTAGGCCTTGTAACTAGAGTCAAGGATTTGCCCTTAAATCCTTGTCTTTTCTCTTGTTTTTCCTTGAAAAAGAATCAATTTTTACACTTATTTTGAGAATGGATTTTCGGAACTTTGAGCTGGTTTGTTATTGATGGTTGCATGTTTATTTTAGTGCTTGAAACATGTTTGTTTGATGGATTTAGATGCATGCAAGTCAAGAAAAATTTTGTTGAAAAATCTCTCTCTTTTCCTCTTATTACTCTCGACCTTGAGAGAAAAAAATGGGCTGCATGTGTTCTAAATTTACTTTGATGATTTGAATGTGTTTGTATGTTAAATCTATGCACATGCATGAGATTGGGTGAATTTACACAATTGTTTGATGATTGATCTTGTGAAAAATTGGTGTTTTGAGCTTGAAATTGGAGATTATGAACTTAAAATGCATGTGGATGATCTTGGGTGATTTATTTGTGATATTTGTTGTTTTGGAATGTGGGTCATGATTGTATGATAGTTTGGTGAAATTTGGATGTGGGAGAAAGTTGAAGTTTTGGATGAACATTCAAGGTTGTTCTTGATGTTCATGAGTGTTCTTGATGAAACTCATCAAGAATACCCTCTTGATCCTAAAAAGGTCAAGTGGGTGGCTAAAACATGTTTTTGGGCTTAAATGACCCAAAAAGGGCTAAAATGCAAATAAGGAAATTCCTAATTAAAGAAACAAAATTCGGATTTTTATTTTCACTAAAATAAAAATCAATTTAAAAGTCACATTTTTGACCTATTATGAATAAGAATGGGCTCCCATGAGACCATTAACCTTTGGGCTTTTTGTTTAGGCCCAAAGTCTTCAAAAAGAAAGTCAAAACTCAATTTAAAGTCAACAAAAAAATAATTTATGAGTTTGGGCTTAAGTTAGAGTTAGACTTCAACTCTAATCCAAGTAATTAAGGATTAAAACTTAAAATTAATTAGTGGGCTTAACTAATTTAATTATCTAAAGATAATTAAGCTATTTCACTTAAGTTAATTAAGTAAGGAATGATTAATTAAGTTTAAAATTAATTAACCTTCACGAGAGTACTAATCAAGTATAATTAAAACCCTAATCCAAGGTTAAGGAAAAGATTAAGGGATAATTAGAAAGTAATTAGGATCTTAAACACGGATTAAGATTAACTGTGAACCGGTTAATGGGAATTAATTATGATTAAAAGTAAAACTAAGTCTTAATTGGTTATACAAAGAAAGTTAGGACAAGTAATATCTTCCATAAGACACTTCCATAAGTCTTAGTAAAATTATAGGACTTAAGTGGACATGATCATCAAGAACATTAGTAGAAACTATCTTAAAAGATGATAACCAATACACCCTTTCTACATAAGACTTGAGGAGCTTAGCGAGAGAGCGCGGTTCCAATCAAGAGAGAGAGAGAGTTGAGTCTTCTCTGATGGGAGGACTTTGAATCAGGTCGTCTCACTACGAAGTGATGACGTAAAATGATTTGAAGGGGCCTTGCCCGTGTGAATGAAATGCTGGAAGTATCAATTGTGTGGTGTGCATCATAAAGCATAAGTAAATGATCAAGGTTGAAAAGCCTCAGGACCTATATGACAATAACACTATGGTACAGTGTGAAACTAGTTGGGAAGGATGCACTGGGTTTTGTAAAGAACGCCAGCGGGTCCCGTAAAGGACGCCAACCCTGAGGATAGTCGAGTTCCAGAAAGGACATCAGGAGACGTAGAGGTAGCTCCCTACTGTCGAGTTCGAAGGGTGCAAGCTTAACTATCCTGTCACTCTCATGGTTTTCGGTCAGTTGAGATTGTCTGGAAGTCGGAAAATTTGTTTGGCCAAAATTGAGCAATGCTCTTTGTACCAATGCTAGTACAGACTCTAACTCCTGATATATTGTATATATGGTCGAGCAGCTGCTGTGTGCTCTGCTGATGGTGATGCTTCCTAGCAGTGGCTGTGTGCTCTGCTGTTGGTGATGTTTCCCCGGGCCCTCATGCATTAGTCATATGCATCATGATAACATAAACTGCATTCTTGTGATTGAGATTGTGTGAATATTTTATGAATGCTCTAGTTACTGTATTCTACTTTATATGAGTTCATGTGATGTTCTCACCCTTCCTTTTCTGCTTTTGTTATTTCCTGTCGTCGTACTTCTTTGCCACGTCGACAGTTGGTATTGGAGAGCTTCAGGATGTCCACTATGAGGATCACGTTGAGGTGGGAGCCACGGGGCCAGTGGCGGATTACAGACGTCCCTAGGAGATGTGTTTTCACGGGGGAGGTGCGCGTTACCATTTCTCATCCCAGCCTTCCCCTGGTACCGGAGATAGATTTCACAGTGCCAGTGATCCTTGAGTTTGAGACTCCACCCAGACTCCATCGCTACACTACTTTTCTCAACCGTCGTCATCGCCCCTCTCCATCGACATCGTCACAGTCCTCACGGATGGCGACCATGGGCGAGCCAGATTCCCCTTGTTACTCTCCCGGTCCAGAGGTGTCACCTCCACAGCCCGTATATCCTGACGCATTTGGCCGTTCCCGTCCAAGTGAGCCAGACATGATCGTGATTGATGACACTACATCTGAGGAGGAGGACCTAGAGGAAGACCCGAAGGATGACTCTGAGGATGAGGAGCCGGAAGAGGATTCTTCCAGCGACGACCCCTCAGAGGACTTTGGGATGATCAACCTCGGGGGTACTGGAGGGAGGAGTTGTGGATGGATTCCTGCTGAGATGGATGATGACGAGTAGGATAGCGTAACTGGGGGTGGTTACGAGTCTAGTTAGTAGCAGCTCTGATTTAGTGGCCTTTTATTTTGTTTCGTTTTGGCTGAGGTCTTATTTATTATAGTCTACTACTAGAACTCTTGTTTTGTATGGTAGTATTGTTTACTCCGGGATTACTTTGACACTATGGTTCTATATATATATATGTTATGATGTTTCTTTCCCATGATCCCCTTTATATCTGCGTGTATGTTGTGTATGTATGCGGAATGATTGAATCGTCTAGATATTTTTAGAAGATGAATTTCAAACTTAAGAAAAGGACATTTTCATGAATACTTAAAATGGAAATCAGAATGCGATTAGTTGATGATGATTAAACTCTTTTCAAAAAAAAAAATTCGTACTTTCTAAGTTTTAAAACAGTAAATTCGACGGTTACGTTTTGCAATGTGATATTCTTAGCGGTATAACTAAGGGTGTCGCATTTGCTCAGTCAGACAGGACTCTATATGAAAGAGAAGAAGCCCTAGGGAACAGAGTGGCTGAAGTTCCTCTTGTGACATCCCATGTCAAAAGAGAATGACAAGAGCTTCTGATCATCTGGGTGCTCACGGAAGAATTAGAAAGGTGCTTGCTGCATACAATATGAAACGTCTGCACGCTCGTGTGAATTGGTTAGCAAGGAGGTTGAAGAAAACTCAGAAGAAGCTACTGAAGCTTAAAGCAGAAAAGGAGAGTGCCAATGCTAATGAGGAACTACCTACTAATAGTCCTTAATTCATTCAAAGAGCCTTATCATTTTCTTTTAATACTCTTAAAGGATTTATTTTAATAAAACTTTTTATTGTAGTGTTCCCTTAACTGTCTATATTTTCTGCTCATGTTGCCTATAAGTAAGTATGCGTTTTTCTGACTCTGCAGTTTTTATTATATTTTCTTCAATCTTTAAATCAAGCAGTCCTCAGAAAGTAATAACAAACTCAGGAGGAGTATCCTTCAATAAAAAATCCTTAAAGAAAGATAAATTCCCACAAGTATTTGATTTAAGGAGAGAATGTTGTGTAAAGCTAAATTCTTAAGATATTTCCATAATAATTAAATTTTTTTTGCAAATTCTGATGCTGCTGAAAGGTATTTTGGTTTGTGAATGTTTCAGCAAATAGGTCTTTAAAAAGGAACTTATAAAGTTGATCATCAGAATGCAACATCATCTGAAGCTGATCACTTTTAGCCTCTGAACTTGTTCAGAAAGTTCACAACGAACTTACTAAGATTGTGGGTCAGGAATGCTGATGAGATTGCTACTCAAGTCTCTGAGCCTACCTCAATTCTTGAGAAACAGGGCATGATGATTGTTTATGAAGGAAAAGAAGCCAGAAAGGCTATAAAGCATGAAGATCAATATCATGCTGCTGATGCGATACAATCAAGTTCAGAAAATAAAAGCAACAAGACTGTCCTTGAAGACAAGTTGAGTCTCAGCAGATAAGTTTCTCAACTTAAATTTTTTTTTCTTGTGAGTCTCATGATTTCGTAAGAATAACTGCCTCAGGTTGATATTTTGTATGCATGGATGTCTTAGAATTTATTTTGTATTTATGACCTCATGTTTGCAAATAATTCATCTTTAAAATAGACAATTATCATAATAACTGGTGCTTTGAAAAGACACAATTGCAAAAAGTTTTTGAAAACCGTAAACATTGATGACATGGATATTTAAAGAAGATGGCTTTTCACCTGTCTGCTACATGACGCACGTTCTCCCAAGTCAGCGCTACAACTGGTATTTTTAAGGGTTATCTAAGCCAATTTATACAAGACGAGGGAAGCAGTTCAAGCCTCATCACTCATCTCATTTCCTCTGCAACTTCTCATCTGTCTCTTTTAAGCTCTTGACTCCTCTCAAAATCTTCAAAAAGGATTTATCTCTTTTACCTCCTTTATGGCGTCCTCAGTCACCATCTTCCAAACTCAAACTGTGAACTTTAAAAACCTGGCTGATGAAGGCTATGACATTGTTGAACTATTTGAGGGCGTTGGCTAGCTACCATTCTTCGAAGCCATTGACTGCAGATGGCATGAAGATAGTGTTCGGGAGTTTTGGAACACTGCGAGGGAAGTAGAGGAAAACAATAGAATTTTTATGAAAGCCCAAGTGCAGGGTCAAGAGATTATTGTTAACACTACTATTCTGGAGGAAGTGCTGGGAGTTAAAGCTCAAGGCGCCAAGTTCTCTGATATCTGGGAAGAACATCATGGTGGTGCGGGCAGATTCAACAAGCTAATCTACTGTGAAACTGGGATGAAAGAAATTCCCAAAATCATCTTCAAAATCCCGCAGTGCTGCGTGATCCCAAGTATGGGAGATAACCACATCTCCAAAATGGAGAGGTTCTGTGTTATCAATCTTCTGATGAAGAAGCAAATAAACCTTCCTTAGATCATTCTGTTCTGCATGATAAGAAGAGAAAAGGATCTTTCTGAAATCTTTCCCCACAACACCATTATCATGAAGCTTCTCCAGTATCACAGAGTTCACATCGAACACCTCTACGACCACAGGCATCCTAGCATCTTCAGGGTAAATAGTCAAACTACAGTTGCACATGATGCATTGGAAAGAAGACTAGTTGTGGAAGATCCTGAAGTCAAGAGGCTAAAGATGGAGAACACCTTGCTACGCCAGAAGCTAGAGAAGACTCAGAGGCGTCTACTGAAGTTGAGAGAAGAAGTAGGAATTGAAGTAGAAGATGAAGCCAGTGGAAGCCAGTCTTCCAATTAATCCTTGTTAAAATTGTTTACAATTCGCTTTATCTCATAATGTTCTTAAAGATTTTTTTTCTTTAGTAATCTCTATTCTGTGCATCTTAAAATCAGCTGTTGCGGTCTGAAGTGATATTCTTCCTAAAATCCGGTCATATGAACAATGCATTAATCTTGTTATCTGTTGTTTACCCAATCAAACCTTTTTAAATAATGACAAAAGGGGGAGAAGAAATATAACTAAACAAATCACAAAATCTCCTGAAGAGTTAAAACATAAGCATAACTAAACAAATTACTGAAGGAAAATATTTTCATATATATTCAAGCGTCTTGGTAAAAATTAAATAAGGGGAGAAATATAATATTGTCCAGCTTAGGGGGAGTTTTCCAACCCAAATCATCATTCTGAAAACATAATCAATTTGGATTTATCGGATATTTGTTAAGTTATATCTAATTTGTCATCATTAAAAAGGGGGAGAATGTTGAGTCTCAGAATTAATTTAAGTATTAGATTCAAGACTCATTATCCTTGGTTTTAATGATTAACAAATTAGACTAGATTAAAAGAAGACAGGTGCTACTAAGAAAGGTATTGTTTTGTTGATTGTGTTTTACGTTGGAATATTCATCTGAAGTATAAGAATCAGAAGAAGGAGAACCAGTGAAGTATCAGAAGAAGAACGAAGGAGAATCAGAAGATGAAGCAATACAGAATCTGAAGAGAAGAAAAGACTCAATCATCTGAAGCATATTCATCTGAAGCCCAGAATACAGCAAAGGAAGAAGAGATCCAAAATAAAAATGAAGCAACTAGAAGCAAAGGAAGCTACGGAAAAGAATAGAAAAGATTCAACTATCTGAAGACATGAAAGACTCAGACCATCTCAAGACTCATCATCATCTAAAGCATATCCTCCATCTGAAGAGTGACTATCATCTGAAGACTTGACTTCGTCTGAAGAATGGTTATCATCTAAAGACCTGACCTCATCTGAAGAAGTGATTATCATCTGAAGATTCGAAGACAAACTGAAGACTTTACTCCGTATGAAGCATACCTATCATCTGAAGAATGGAAGCTGATCAGAAGCACTCTGTATGACTGAAGGACTGAAGGCGTCAGAACCAAGAAATGCTCTCATGAAGATATTGTCAAAGCATGAAGAACACTGTATCCAATGGACTACTTCATTTCGACACAAAATTTAAGCGTACTTTTCTTCCTCGATCAAAAGACTTGCACAAATAAGGAAATCCTGCAACGACTGTTGCATTTGCAATCAAAAGGGTATTGTATACTCAGACATACTACGTCTGCTACTGTCCAAAAGCAAATCAGAAGTCTGGACAAGAATATATCGAGAAAGATGTTTGAACTAATATTATTTAATTCAACATATATTCAAATATCAGAAGAACTAGAAGAGACAAAGATGAATAAAGCTAGGATCGTCTGAAGTAAAGGAAGAAGTATTCTGCTTAAGTAAAAAGGAAGAAGATTTCTGCTAAAAGGAAGAAGCATTTTGCTCTAACCATCTGAAGAGAAAAAGAAGCATTTCATCAAAAGAAGAAATCTTTGTTGAAAGCATTTCAATATGAAGAATTAAAAGAAGCTTGAAGCTATCATCTGAAGGAAGTTATAAATGGCTTAACAGTCTGAAGAAATGAAACTCTCTGAATGCATGGAACAAATTTCAACATAGAAGAAGTCACAACAGAAGCTGAGACCATATGATTCAACAACTATAATATCATATGTCTTTATTCAAAGAGGAAATAGCAACAACAGCTATTGTTCTTAAGACAAGACACCTCACTCAAAGAAGAAAGAGAAAATTGTGTCAGGAGCAAATGAAAAGGAGTATATACAAATAAGCTAAAGGAAAAACTCAACGGATACCTCCTCACACATACTCTAAAAGAAATCTGAAGAAAGCAGAAGAAAACCAAGAGAGAGAAGAAGCATAAAAATATCAAGAAAATCTCTCAAAGGAGCTCATCAACAGAAGTGTCAGAATAAGATCGTCTGAACACTTATTTTGCTTAAGAAGAAACAACTGTTTGAGAAACTATTACACAATGGCTATATAAGCCACATCATCAACATCTCAACGGTATTATCAACCATCTTCAACAGCTATATTTCATTAGAACATATAAATAGCCTCAAGATTGAATCTGAAGATGTTGGCAATTTTTGCTAACCAGATGTTGGCAATTCTTGCTAACCAGATGTTGGCATTTCTTGCTAACCAGAGAAGAGTTTGGTTCATAGGAAATCAATTATTATATTCAACCAATCTTCTAAAAATACAGAGTTGAATTAGAGCTTAGAAGGAAATACTTTCTCTGTAAAACCTTGTACTTAGATTTATTCGTTATATCTTGAGTAGTACTCAGTTAACCTCTAGTACAGGAAGAGATTAAGTTTATGTTTCGTGGTAACTTAAACTTACTTTAGTTTATAAACACTTTATGTGTCTGAGAGCCTGGAGAGGCTTGGTGGAAGAAAGAATACTCGGTTTAAGCCTGGAGAGGCTTGGTTAAGAAAGAATACTCGGTTAAAGCCTGGAGAGGCTTGGTTAAGAAAGAATACTCGGTTAAAGCCTGGAGAGGCTTGATTAAGAAAGAATACTCGGTTGAGAGCCTGAAGAGGCTTGATGATAAAAGAATACTTGTATCTGTGTTCAAATAGTGGAAAATCCACTGGTGGTTTGCCCTGGGACTAGATGTAGCTCACTGGATTAGTGGGTGAACCAGGATAAATTCTTGTCTGAATCTTCTCTATCTCTTAAGCTATTTTAATTTGGTTTTCATCTAACAAAGGGAATCTAAAAGTATTTAAGTAAGAACTTTTCCTCTGAATTAAACCTGTTTTCAAACTACCTTGAGTCTGAACCCAGTTCAGAAAGTAATTAAAACTTCAGACTGAAACTCATCGTCTGAATCTTTTCAGAAGCTTAACTCTTCACTCTCCGCTATTATCTGATTATTTCTAACTAAGAAAGAATATGAAAAGTAAAATCATTTTATACAAGAGTACTTACTGAACCTTCTGAAGTAGGTTCAGCATGTTATTTAACAAAACAGTTTTCAGAAAGTTTCTGAAACGTTTAAAACATTAGTGAAAATCATTTTTGAAACAACATGTTTTCTATTTTGAAGTCTTTACCTATCAAAATGAGTTTAAACAAGTTTCTAAAATGTTTTCATTAAAACACCTGAAGTGATCTCAGAAAGTACATTTGTATTTATCTAAGTTCAGCAAGTCTCTGAAAAACTCTCTTTCAATAGCCCTCGCGTAACTCTGATATTATTTACTATTTGGCAGGAAGAGTTTTTCATAATAACCTGCATAGGTTATTTGATTAAGAAGATTGTTTTAAAAAGGGGTTTCCAAAATTAGCGTAAAGTTTTGAAACACTATTCAACCCCCCTTCTAATGTTTCCTGTGGTTCTAACATTACTTGTGCTCAGCGTGAGTGAAGCGCGGGTATTAGATTTAAAATCCTGTATGTTGCGCTTCACCTGCGCCCAGCGCAGATGAAGCGCAGATAACAGCGTTCAAAAATAGTTCTGCGATTTAAACAGTAAAACCAGAATATCACCATATTCAAACGATTAAAAGCCTAAAACGTGTTTATAGCGAACCAACGCTCTGATACCAATTGAAGGAAATCAAGCATGTGGTTAGGGTGCAGTGGAATAAATGGATTCCCTCCCTTGTTATAATCATTAATGCGAAAACATGAATCAAGGCATAAAAGGCATAAAACATAATGACATACCTTATTAGGATTATGAACGAAGCAATAGCAGCCACGTCTCTAGAGGTGTCCACGCTAACAGCCGAACTAGGAAACCCTCCTCAACTCTGCTAGTAGTGTTTTAGAGAGTAAGAGCGACTACTCTTCTTTTCATGTGTATGGGGTAATGCATCTTATGCTATATTTATAGAGCAGTGGCTAGGGTTTTACCCCCACACTCACTTATCCCTAACACATATGGGCCTGGCCCATTAGGTTATATTTCTAATCAAATTAGAATTATTATCTTTTCCTAGCGGCTTGTTGTATGCGTGTGACCTAATAGGCTTTTAATATTTGGTTATGATATTAAAATAAAACCCTTTTATATTTAATATCATAAATAGTGAGCGGTATCTAGCAATACATCACTATCCAAATATTGAGATTATCAACAACTTTGACGAATCCTATTTTATGATAATTTATATGATCTGTCCCTTTGTCCAAATATCTAATTGAACACAAGGGCATGGATTGTGTCAACCTTGTATAGTTTAATTTATGTATTCTTGATCCCCAAGTAGACTGTACAGAAAATAAACATCTCATGTTTATCCTCCTGAGCATGGTCATGCATTTTGCAGTCTCACTTTATCAAGAGGCCTACAGATATAACTCATGTTACATAGGAGGGACAAATCCCATCTAGGTCACTCACATTCCTCCACATAATTTATTATATGTCCAAATACCAACTTTATGATTACCCTGTTACAGGCAACGTTTGATGATAATTAAAACATATAATTCCTTATGTAGGAATCGTAGTGATTTCAAGTCAAAGGACTTCATATAACATTTATCAATTTAAGAAACATTCATGACACTTATGTAACAATCCGTGCAACGTTCTTAAGGTGGGTTTGTCTAGTACACTATTACTCTTAATATGTACCTATGTGAGCATATGATATCTCATATCCATGATCCGTGAGATGTGATCATCAATGAACTCACATACTGGTCTAAATGCATCTTTGTCCTAAGATGATACTTGACCAGGGACTATTTAAGAATAGTTCTTCATAAGATCTCACTATCAAGTCATCTACTTGATTTCTCATGAAGTTTAAGCTTACTATTCTAAGGATATTAATTGTATTCTTAAAAGAATGAATTGCCTTTATAAAATAATATGATACATGTGATGGATGTTTCAAAAACATATAAGTCTCTAGTGCATATACCTAACACGATGTGCAACCACAAGGGATCTCAAAGTAATTAACAAAGCAAATACAATGTTCTGAACTTTTAGAAGTAAAGAGCACACCTGAGTATAAATAGCATAGACCAAGTGTTTTAATTATTATTTTTAATTGTAAGAAGCTAACCTTAAGGTCTTTGATTAAAACAATAGTTCAATAATATATAAAGATATTCCCCCATGTACAAACAATGTCTCAAATGTTTAAAGAATCCAATTGTTTATTTCCTATCTATGTTGTAACATATTTCACATTAAAATTTGAATTCCTGCAAAATTCAGTTTGTAAACCTTAATATGTTAAATTTCTAGATGGATTTTGGAGAAAAAGGCACAATTAAGTCACGTAAAACACGAGGAAGTTTAATCCACTTAAGGTCTAATCCACTTATTAACAATTAAACTCGAATTCTGAGCACGTGCAACTCAAACCATTAGCACGTGACATACTCATGCACCAATGGTTGTCACTAACTAATAAGCAAAGCACTTACTAATAAACAAATCTAGCTGCATGTCCAGCATAGATTGCACAGGACAATTGATCATTTCTATGTTTACCCCTTTACCAACTTTCAAGGCGAGGAGTTGTCTATCAACGCCTGAATTCATGATTTGCCTCACTACCCAAAGTTGGACTTACCCGATTTTCCCCAAACAAAACGCTCCCATCATTATCTAACAGATAGATCCAAACAAATCAAGATAAATTTTGCCAACAAAATAGATAAGGGTACTAAGTGTACGTTTTTTCATGAGTGGAGCCATCGGGATTGAGTTCAAATCATAATCAAAGTGCAGGACCAAAATTTACATATCAAATCCACGCCACTAATTAGGCCAATTGGGTAATGACATTTCAGCCCACTACAACAACATCCAGTATATCTATCTTATTTAACAATGATTTTGAGAGAATTCATTCTCACCTTCATTCACTTTGACAAGCAACCTGCATCCATCAACTCTGCATGTCATGATTAACCATATCCAAACACGCTACATTGACATTGGTTGACCCCTGATTGGCTACCCGTGTACAGCCTCCCTTAAAGGCACGAGTCATATAACTCAAATCACTCCAGCACTATAACTCCTAGAACCTAATAAGTATTACCAACATATAATGCCCAGTAAAAATCAGAGCATTACACCTAGAACATTATATACCCACTAACCAGGTATCAGTTGCGTTGGAGAATGGACCAACTAAATCCCCCCACCTTTTCAAAATATTTCAAGGGAGCACAAAAAGATTATGGGCTTAGTTTAACAGATTTCAAAAACTTACCTATTTAATACCTATAGGTTCACAAGAATTGCTTATAAGGGTGCTCTAAGACAGCTGTTGGCTGAAAATCTTGTGGTACGGAAAACACGATTTATCCATTGTAGAAGCAAACGATAGGAATTTCAGTGTTCAATCTAGCTGAGTTAGGCATAAACAAAGATTAACCAAAAGCTTCAACCCATCACCTTATCAAATCGTTTAAACTCTACATAAAGTCAGAGGGAGATTCAATCATTCCAATATATTATCACACAAAGGGGCAGGTTTGGAAAATATCTACCACACCTATCTAGATTGATTAGCACACAACGAACATGTTAACCGTAGATCCAGTCCTCCATTACTATAGCCTATAAACTTAAATGTGACATAAATAAAGCGTTTGAAAATAACTGGCCTCAAACATACAAACTTCAGCCAATTATATCAACTACAATAAAGTGTTAATAAAAGTCACCAATAGCTTTTCCAAATTCACCAATTCAACATCATAAATAGCAGAGACAATTACTCGCTCATTAGGCTGTGTTTATGACTTGGCTAAAATTACAGAGTATGGGTGATAAATTGATCAAAACAACATTTATAAGCAATTGAAAATTAGATTTCCTAACCACGCTCAACATTGATTGCTAATAACTCATTGGCATAATTCTACTAGTTAACTAATTAGGAGCCCATCATTTTGGCCCTTCCATTGCTAAAACAGATAATCCAATTTTAACCAAGGGACTTGCAACTGATCAATTGCAACTAATTGGTTCCCTCTTTAATGCAAATAATCTATTGCTTTCTTACCCTTTAAAACCCCACACGAAGGATCCTCGCATCAATCCAAGGTTAAATCAAACAATGGAGGTGTAAAATGAATTCAACCCACATCAAACCAAATGCTCACTTAAGGATGGGGACATGTGTGCAGCTAACCTAACTCCCCCAACACATGACCTACCTCCCATTTAGTTTGTGCTGATAGTTCCCTAATTTTGTTACTCAAACAACTCTCTTCAAAAAACCTAAAGAGGGGTAAAAAACAAATTGAGAAAATACACGGCCATATTTAGGGCTCAATCTTGCAAACACCTTAGTTATGTTAGCTCTCTGTACACCTGCTTAGCAATTATTAAGGTACACCACTAATGTTGTTCATAACAAACAAATGTGATCAAATCTACAAATCCTAAACTTCCTTACTAATCACTTGATGTATCTAATCAACGGGAACAAATCAAAGATAGGAGCACAGGTATAGATTAACACAACACTGCAAAACCACTAACTTTGCCCCAACAAAATAGTAATCTAATTTAAAATTAGGTTAATGCAAGAAAATGATTAAAGTGATAGGTGATCATTTAACTTGTGTTCGAAGACGTGATTAAAATGCAAACAAAAACCCTATCATAGCCTCGAAACTTGGTTGGACCTAATCGTAGTTCAACACACACGGAGGCCAGATCTGGAATAGCGCTCATCTTCCCTCCTTAACTCACAACGAACTGATAGAATGGCGAACGACTTATCAATCAAGGTGTACTTGGAACTCATTTCAGGATCCCATGCTCCAAACGTTCATCACGACCGTCAGATCAAGGTAGGTGGATCTCCACGGTCATCGAACGCTACAACAACGAGAAGACCGCTTCGGGGCTGAAGACAAACCTACTACCTCACCACCCTTCAACACATGAACAGTAATGCGACCCCATCTAAGTATAACCCCTGCCATTTGTTGTCATTCGGCAATGGGGTCTAAAAGTATGGGTGCACCTATTTAAAAAAAACACATTTGGCCCACAGGAGGTAACAAACATCCAAGGTTGAAGCTACAAATGTGCATAACACGTGTCTAAAATCTTAGCCCCATCACACAGAAAAAAGATAAAAATGAACGACAGGAATGACAGTTAATATACACGAGTAAAAAAATTAAATCAGATTAAGCGAGTAAACAGGAAAAAAATCAAGCTTGTATTTGTGGGACAAGATTTAATCGAGTTTATCTAAAAAACACTACCAACAAACACGTGATTGGGGGCCTAAACCCCAAGAAACAATCATGCTTTATCCACTCCCTGCAACCTGTCCAAGAAAATAGGTCAAGAAAAAGTTGGACCTCAAGTTCCAAAGCCTGACGAAGAATAAGACGAGACAATTTAGCTCTCACAGAGCTAATCAGGAAGAAATTGAGAGCACACATGCTGCTAAATGCACGCGCAAATTAAAACAACAAATTTAAACCAGGTTAATTATATGCGATCCAAAAAATAAAGTAACATACACCTCTTTAATGGATGTTAAACACTCATAATTATGATAACAAAAGAATATACAAACCTAAAATCGGTCAATATAACTATTACATAAATTTAATTATTTTTATATGGTAATGTAAAGAAATAAATAATGAAATAGACTCTTATATTTTGTCATTATATAGTAATAAAATTGATTAAAGATTACTTATTATATAATTTTAATAATTGTAACTTTTTGTCAAGTTTAAATATAAGTAAAATAAATTAAATTCAAGTTTGGAGGAAATTATATAAGTTACAATAAACTATTATTTAAAATGAATCATTTAATAAACTCCTTTAATATACATTTACTTTGCATTATTATTTTTCATATTTTAAAAATAATAAAAATTTATATTTGACCATATTATTTATAATATTCACTTGTAATCGCTTTCACACATTACTAAAATAGTACTCTTATAAAATATAAAAAACATGTGCATTGTTCCTAAGTAATTTCTAGTTTTCACGTTAAAATGACTCATAGTATATTTAATGACATTGAATTTTCTAATTTAGGCCACGTTTAGTTAAGTTTTTAATAAAATATTATTTAAAATATTTCATTTATTTAATTAAATGACAATATCGCATTCGTAAACCCTACTTCTTGTACCTATATTATCAAGACACTGAGAATTAAGAATATCTAGTAAGTGAACCCTCATCACATCCACAATTCCCACAATTAGGAATCAACGGGCACAGTAAATGAAAAAAAGTATATAGAACACAAAACCCAACAAAAAAAGGAAGCTCTATTATGGTGAATAACGACCCAATTTCCCCCGGGTCAATGAGGCCCATACACAAACCCATCTTTTTATACCTATAACCTAAACCAAACCTCCGGCCACCTGTTAGTGAAACATTCCTCACCATATCAACGCGTCCATGAGTTCCAACTTCTGGAAAACTTAACAATATAAACAGACCCAGGAATCGCACAACCCTCTTATCGTATTTCCAGCTAACTAATTCCAATATCATTTATCCGGATTTTATTATTCAGCTACAATATTGAATCTTTATATACTTGTACACCTAGACAATTAATTTTGGACGTAAAAATGACTCCCCAACTAAATTCGGAGCAGGAGTGAATCAATAAATGGTCCAATACATGACTCGAGAATAAAGCCATTAAATTTTAATTGTTAGACAATTTGCTAGGGAAACCTGCCAAAAAATAATACATATCGTCCGAATGATAAAACTCTTGTGGTCCCGTCCAACTAAAAAGTTCCACAAACTTTCATACTAAATCAGAGAGGTTTATGTTAAAAACACATGACAACAAACAGGATTCAAGTATGTAAAGGGGACAAAGCCCCGGTACATCCTTCATCAATTATCAATTAAATATTCATACTGGGCCTCCACTAGATTCACCCCATATGCCTTGACTCCAAAAATTTGTTTGTGGCCCTAATAAAAGCATAGTAAGAGGGGTGGTTTAGCCTTGCAGGCCTTACGGAGTTTTTCCAGTCCCTCAACAAAGTAGGCTCGCCCAGAAATAACATCTAAGAGCACATGGTAAATGTTGTCGCCAGGGTCCTTGAAGACGACGGTTTGGTTTAACACTCCACCCCAACGACGAAAAAACCATTTAGGTATGGGCACTGCAATCTGCAAACACACCGGGAACATACACACTTAACTTCTTTCCTTTGGTTATTCACTAAACTTGTATAAACATTTTCATGAAATTTAAATATATATATATATATATATATAAACCTCATCGGGCCTCAAAACAACCATGAAATTAGTGTCGGACTGATTAAACTTAACAGAGCTTAATGGATGCATCTTTCAGTGGCTTACAAAAAAAAATCTTGCATTTGATTGTCAAAAAAACCTAAATTCCCTAAACACTTACAGAACCCTAATACCGAAATAGGTGAGTAATATATGGAAGAGAGTCTTCTAGTTAACAGAGACCATAGACCAATCCCATTGTTGAAAGCTATAGTACCCAATGAAGGAAAAATATGCATACCCTTGTGTCAAAACAAAGAAATGGAACATCAATGTTAGTGGACATCACCTGTCATTGACCTAAGAACTAATTCAAACAAGGAAAAATATGCATACCCTTGTGTGCCTTCACCCTTGCACACCACAACAGGAAGCTCATCACACTCCTTAGCAAGATACGCATTGACTATGTCAATGTAATCACCAAAGAAGGTACACTTAATCTTACCCCTACACAGCAATCCAGATATATCCAACCAAGTAAAACAACCACAAAGAAAGAATAGTTCTCTTCACCAAATTAGACATAAGGATACTCAGTTGACAGAATAAACAAGATCAAATTACAATACCTATCGTCCGTGAATTCCAGAATTGTAAACCTAGTCATGCGGCCACTCCTCTCTGACAACTTTTCCGAGGAGGCAACGGTCAATAGGCCCATCATATCTGAAATAATTTTACATGACGAGCAACTATTAAAAGCACATTCACAAAACATCAATGAGATCGAACAATTGTGCCCTTTTTACATTTGTTCCTCAGTTGGGATTCTCTAATTGCATTTATAAAAGTTCATTGCTTTTTGCTTCGATAGAATTGGCTTTTAGAAAAACAAAAAATCCATTACTATGTGATGACCTGTCCCTATATAGGTGGAGTTCTCTGGATATTTATAAGAAAAGTGGCACGTCACGTGGCTTTGAAAATAGATATGATCTGAATTACTATGTAGATGATATTGAAATCAAAAGAAATGTTTTTAGACAACGAACTATTAGTGAAATTAAATTATTATGTCAGACCCTGCAACTTAGTTTCTACTACTAAGTTCCTGCAATGAGTGTAACTACATAAGAACAGAGTTACAGTTAAACATAGTTGCTCAAATTTCCACTCCTACTATTATTGATTAGCTTATTCACAACTCCACTACTAAGAGAGGCTTCATAATCGAAACAAATATCACATATGAAACTAAAAAATATATAGACAATACTTTATCATAACCATTTACAACACCAATTGGAATGGAACAAATTATCAGTTGAAAAGTGTGAAAAAATTTATTTAACTAAGAGTGCACTTCAAGGGGGTGAACAGTAAGGTGAAAAATGGAAGTATCCACCTTGAGGATCACAGTTTTTCATACCTATCAAAGTAGTCAGACCAACCCTCTGTGCTCATGATCTCGTCCGTCTTCATCAGTGACTTATATTTCATGACGAGATGCCCGATACGAACCTGAGAATTGTGGCCTGTATCTTATCTCCCTGAAATGTAAAATAAATTCTACGGATTTAGGTTTCATGAATTATATGTACCAACAAACATTTGAAGAAAAATATGACAAATAATGGGGCAAAAAATGGTTGCTCACCTCCACATCAATCATGACCATCTCAATGGTAAACAGATTAACTGGCTGATCCATTGGGCACATCTCCCACATCCTAATGATCCTGATATTCAGCCTCCAAGTCTGTTTGCCATGGAACACGTCCTTCACCAAATCAAACACACAAGACATGACAGACACTTCGAAATAAACTAAATGAAAAGCAGCGATCGAACCCGGGGAACAAAGGAGATCGAACAATCGAGAAAAAACCTCAACAACACAACTAAACAAGCACGAATCTGGCATCCATACACACTCCCTATTTATAGCCATGCCTGGAAACCTTGGACAGTTGCTCACCCGCTACACTGTTCCCTCCCAAATTTCAAATTCAAATCACCCACTAATACATATACCTCGCACAACCCTACAGGTCTGATCATCCTCTGCAAGATTGGTCGGCTATACTTCATGGCAATTCAACAAATTCCAGGGGAAAAGCTCTCCACGATTTTCTGGCTGGCAATAACAGGCCACATCCTCTTTAACTTCAGCCGCCCCGGTTAAAGTGCCGCTCCAGGGGGGTTCACAGAGGGTGTTGGGGGAGTATGGATTTCCCAAGGGTTTAGACCTTTGAAGAGCTTACACCAAGGTGCGCTCCGGTACCCACACTCGGATAACCCGTAATCCAACCGAGCCCACACAACACAAAAAACACATGGTAGTTCATTGTAATTGGGTCGGGTATTTGCTTAAAAAAAGGCCCAAATATCTAACCTAAGAATGTAAAATGCACTTAGGAACAGTTACCTAAGAGCATCCACAATGGAGCAACTCCATTTGGTTGCTTCCAATGGGACCCACCTGTACACATAACTCATTTTTACTCTTCCCAATACAAGCAACTCCAACCATTTTATCTCTACAATGGAGCAACTCTCTTTGGGTGCTTCCAATAGGTCCCACCAAAAAGCTTACATCATTATATTTTATTATGAACTTATTTATTAATTTATAATAATTTATTTATTTAATTATTTATTTATAAATTAATGGATAAAAATTACATAACTAAAATTTAACTAATGGATAAAAATTACATAATTAGTAGAATAATTTAACTAATGGATAAAAATTACATAATTAAAATTTAAATAATGGATAAAAGTTACATAATTAAAAGTTGCATTAAATTAACTAGCATACTTACTAAAGTCCATATTTTTCTATAATTTTATTACATAACTTTTGATGGAACTGTAGTTGTGCATCAGACATACTAGCGGTATGCCTGTACCTATTGGACGATCCATGATAGGTGATGTTGGCTCATAACTTGAAGGTGTGTCTGCATTGGATGAGGATGAATATTCTCCAGAAGCAGAAACTTTGTTCTCTTACTTGATTCTTCAAATTGCACCAACCATTTAGGTTGCTTCCTCAATATATCCCATGCATTTTCAAATTTAAAATGTAATTTTTTGTCTTGAAAATAAATCGCATGTGCATCTCACATGACGTCAGACTCGGAACTACCACTCTTCTTTCTTTGACATGCTTGTTTGTAGCAAGCTGAAAATTTGGCACAACCTGTGTTGATCTTTTGCCATCGATATTTTAGTTGCGACCCCTCTTTCTTCTTCAAATGTTGTGCACGATATTGATTGTAATTATCTTCAATGTTTGCCTAAAAAGTTGACTTTTTTTGGTTTACCCCCACAATTGGATTCTTCGAAACATTTAGCCATGCGTTGACAAGATATTCATCTTCCTTTGTAGAGAAACATGATCTTTGTTGTCTTTCAGATGCTTCTTCTTCTACTACTCCCTCTTCATTGTCCACAAAATTTCCTGACTCAACTTGGGTAGAAAATGTTGGAATTTGAGTCTCGGACGCAAAGTCAGATGGTGTGTCGTGCTCTTTTCATTATGTTGGTCTCCACTAGTACCCATTGAAGACCCTTGGTACATGGATGGGTTAATTGGTGGTGATTGATACATATGAAATTGATATGGATGAAATGAGTGTGTAGGATATTGAAAATTAGCCATGTTGGGAATATTTTCTGGGTTGGATAAATTGGGAGAATTTGGTTTGAATCCATTGAATGAAAAGAAGAAGTTGAGAATTTTTTGAGTAATAGAGAGAAATTTGGGATGTTTAATTGTGCAATTTTTCATTTTAAAAACCCTTATTTATATACAAATGAAAAAAATAACCGTTGCATTTGCAACGGTAAAATGAAAAAAAAAAATTTAATGTATTTCTCTCACTTTTTGCGTTGCTAAAGCTAGCAACTTTGCTTAGGAAGCAACTAACGGTCGATTGCTTGCAACGGTCAAAATGGAGCTAGCAATGTTGCTTCTCTAGCTTTGTTGCTTCCTAGGCCTAGGCCGTGTTAAGGATGCTCTAATAACCCCAAAAATACCAACGTGTAGAAGTATTGATATCACTACCATCTTTTTCTATGCTCTTTCTCTTTGCGCAAACAAATAATGTGTAAAATACTTTGTTAGAGGAGGTAAAACATAATTTGGTGATCTCTACCTTTAATTCACACTAAAAAATATTAAAATATATATATTTAAAAATATTAATTATATAAAAATAGATATATTTCACTTACATTATACGAAATAAAATAAAATGAAAAAACAATTGCCGAGTTTTCTCTTCTCGCAACTTCAATAAAATGGTGCAAAACGTAAAACTTGATGTGGCGCGAAGATTTCAGCCCTTTCGTGGGTTGTGATTACATTACATTACACTCTCTCTGTCACTTTTTTTTTTTTGGGAACACACTCACTCAGATGTACGAGCATGCTTGGATTAGCGTTTTACAATGTTAAACTCATGTTTTAGACCGTAAACGTGAGTTTGCAAAATATGTATCTTGTTTGGCTTTCCATATTAAACGTATGTTTGGGTTCTAAAATTTGAGTTTGCAAAACGCAAGTTTTTATAGCTTCTGCGTGTGAAATTTGAGTTTTCTTAGTATTCACTTTCTAAAACTCACGTTTGCAGCAAAATATCCAAATATGAAATCACGTTTACTCATATTCAAGTTTATCATAAATCACGTTCAATACATCCACGTTCATTCGAACTCAAGTTTATAAACTCGAATCCAAACGCGCACGTAATCTTTCTATGCTTTCCATTCCCAGATTCTTCGTCGTGAACGCCTCTCACCCTATTAGAACCCCTCATCTCTTCTCCGTTTCAGTTAGCGCGGCTCCTCCCTCTCCCTCGTTTCGAAAACGAAACCCTCTGATAATAGCAATGGCGTCTTCCCAATCGGTGGTGGCAGAGTACGCCAAGTCGAACCGGTCTTCGTGCAAGGCGTGCTCCAAAGCCATAGAGTCCAAGTCCCTTAGGTTGGGTCTGGTCTCTAGGGACAAGAGAGGCTTCGACGTCACCAAATGGCATCACCTCCGTTGCTTCCCTCTACCCTCTCATTCCTCTCCTGACACCATTACCGGCTTTTCCTCATTGAAGGTTTCGCTTCTATTTCCTTCCCTTTCCTTTTGAGTAAACCCACATTTTGGTTTTTCATGTTAATTCCTACCCTAACGAAACTCGAATAAAGTTTGAGGACTAAGAAGCTTAAGTTAGGTTTTTTTTATTCTATTATGAAAATTTGGGACAAAAATTGGGGTTTGCTATTTTAAACATTGCCTTTCACCTTTCTCTTCTTTTGTCTCACTTTGAAAAAAGGAAAAATAAATACCTAGTAGAGGAAAAAAATAATTCATTTTGTATTATATCCAGAAGAAAAAAGTATTATTTTTTAAGCTTGAGATGAGATTTGAATTTTTTTTTTAACTTAATGCTTATCATTCTGTTTCTTTTATTTTTTGTTTATTTTCCAGAGTAATGGCCAAGAAGCTTAAATTGAGTACATGGCATTATTATGTTTTGCTTGAAGAATTGGGGTTTGTGTTTTGTTTTCTCGAAGAAAAATGATGACATTGTAGAGGGAAAAAAAACTTAATTAATAATAGTATTATAACCAGTAAACAAAAGTTTTTTTTAAAAATTTCTTCATTGCAATTTGGAAGCTTAAGATGAGATTTTCATGACATTTTTTTCCCAAAGTATTGTTTGTGAGTTAATTAGTTTTTTTTTTTTTCCCAGAGTACTGACCAGGAAGCTCTGAAGAAGTTATATGCTGGACAGGACAAGCCTGAAGAGGTGAGAACTCAATTTTCTCTGACCCAAAAGTTTTTCTCTCCCATTTAACTTCTCTATAAACACCTAATTTTAATTTATGGAAAAAGTTGAATTCATTTGACCTTCTTGATTTATTTTATTTTTTTCTCTTATAAGTGTTTGTAGAGAAGTTTATCCCAACTGATTGTGTATCTTGGTTAGAGGTGTGGGTGGCGGGGTTCCTGTTTCCTGTTAAGAAGGTTTTTAAGTTCTTGGCTTCTATCTTTGTATTTAGTACTTGTTCACTGTCTGATATATTGAAATGCAGTCAATTATCTATCTTTGTTTTGTTATTCCAAATCTCTTGTATGAAGATACTGTGACAAATGTGGTAACATTGATTTGATGAGATGTCTTTGAATGATTTTTTTCCTGTTGTGATTATTTAAAGTTTTACTTGGTATTCTTATTCATGTATCCAGAGAAGATGTTGATTTATGTTGTTTGCTGATTATTATTTTCTCCTTCAAATGCCTTATTGTTAATTCTCTTTATTCTTCATGTTTATTGCTTGCAGTTATGAACATCTGGTTTTATGTTACATTTCTTTTTTGACAGGTTTGTAAAGCAACAGCAGACATACAAAATGAACAGAAAGAGACTGAAGGTGATTCAAATAAAAGAAAGGTAAGCACATGCACTGCATAGTTTTTCCAGTATTGAATACCAAATGTTATTTATCATGTATCTTAGAAAGAGGGGTGGGTGGTTTCTTCTTCCTGCTAAGGAAGATTTTAAATTTTGGCTTCCATATTGTACTTAGTATTTCTTGTTATGTGTGATATAAATGGAGGCAATTATCTTTGTTCTGTTATTCTAGATCTCTTCTATGAAGATACTGTGACAAATATCAGAAATATTAATTTGATAAAGAAATGTTTGAAAGATTTTTTAATGTAATAATTATAAGAAAGTCTTATTTGATATTCTTAAACATGTATCTTTAAAAGATGTAAACAGTTGAACCAGAAGACATGAAGTGCTGGCTTATGTTGTTATCCGATGGTTATTTTCTCCTTCAAATGCTATATTGTTAATTCTCTTTGTTCTTCATGCTTATTGTTTGCAGTTATGCACATCTGATTTTAAAGCTGTGATGGACATCTGCTTTTCAGTTTCTGATGTCAAGAGCAAGTACAAGGTGTGGTTTTGCCCGTTTTGACTTAATTTGATATCTTGGTGACTTTAATGATTGATAGTGAAAGCTTTTCACATTGCTATGCTTATGATTTTATTAACTTTCTTGATTAATCATTTTATTTTTCATTATTCTTATGTTCAATGAAATTATTACCTGCTCCAGGATGCTACCCTTTTACCAAAATGGAAGGCATTCCAGACAGTTATATTTCTTGAACAGGTGAGATTAACAATGTTGGTTTTGTTTTGGTAGTTTTGTTGGACTGTGAAAGAGTACAACCCCGTGCAAGATATCCAATTAAAAATTGGAAGGAACATACAAACAAATGCATATTTCTCTGCAATTTTACATATTCCCTCTTGTTCTATGCTCTGATAATTTGCAGGATGATGGTCTGCATGATTCAAGTAAAATTGCTGCATTTGATTTTGATGGTTGTCTTGCAAAAACTGCTGTGAATAGGTATGTGATGTCTACATTTGAAGTCATAATTTTGTGATTATTAATGCTATTGTTTGGGAGTAAATGAAAGTGTCAAAGGCTTCTGGTGAGGTATTTGGTGCTATCACCGAAAATAAGTTCTTGGATTGGATATATTTTATCAATATTAACCTTTTTAAGTTTATATTATTATTGTCATGTGCTAAAAGTCATAAGTTGCTGATTACTGACAAAGTGAACTTTTTTCTTTCAGAGTGGGTCCAAATGCTTGGTCCCTCATGTATCCTTCAATTCCTGATAAACTACAAAGCTTATACAACAATGGCTACAAGCTGGTCTGTTCCCTTTACCTGTAATTACGCTATAGAATTTTGGCTGGGTTTAGAAATTTAACATTTGTATTCTCTCATTCTTTCTCTAATTTTAATCTCATGCCTATTTAGTAGTGCTGCAGAGTATGAAACTTATGGTGTTGTAAGCTCTCAGCTGTCATTATTGTTGTCTACTACAGGTAATTTTCACCAATGAATCCAATATTGAACGCTGGAAGAACAAGAGACAAGTGGCTGTGGACTCAAAAATTGGACGTCTAAATAATTTTATCGAGAAAGTGAAGGTCCCAGTTCAGGTGATTTTATTGGTAATTGGTATTTGGTAACACAAATGTATCTTATGTTGTTATCGACAATTCAATTATGGATTGTTTGTTTTGCTGGTTGGAAGTTATGACTGTTGTATTGATGTATTCTTCAGTTACTGTGTTTTCCATTTCTAGAGATAGGGTTACTTGGTTATTATGTTTTCCCTTTCTTGAAGTGGATTACTTGGTTGAGAATTTCCTTACTACCGAAACAAAAACAAGGTGATATTAAAATTAGATGCTTTTTAGTATCACTATCTTGCCAATAACATTTTTCTTGGGTCTATCCTGTTCTTCCAACAACAGTTAAGTTCATTAAATTTTACCTCCACTTTTGAGGTTTATAGTTTTAAATTAATATGGTGATCTAGAAGGAAGTAAAAATGGCATATTTGGTGTCTTTAAACTGTTTGTCTTTCTCAAAGGATTATCTTTATTGAATCATCTAAAATAAGTCCCAGTCATCTCCATGGTAGATTCAATTTTCATTTTAATGATTTGCAATTTTTTGTGACTTACACTTGCAAGGGCGGACATCTTCAGAATAAATTGCATCGTGGTTCTATTTATAGTCATAGATGTTAAAATTGGAAGTTGAATGTTTTACACCTTTCATTACATTGATGCACAATGATTTTCTATAGCTCTAAAAATTTAGGCAAAAAGGTTTCTCATTGGGATGTTGCTCGTTTTCATTTATATGTAACAAAAGATTAAGGGAGGGAGATTAAAGATTTTGTAGCCCATTGGATTTCGGAAATATTTGGGAAATACGTGAGAAGCTGACCTGGGTAACTAAATTTTATCTGTCCAGGTTTTTATAGCTTGTGGGCTAGGTAAGGAAGATGATCCTTTCCGAAAACCCAAACCTGGGATGTGGCAACTTATGGAGCAACACTTTAACTCCAGCATTACCATTGATATGGATCAGTTATGTTTTCTTCTATTCGGTAGATTTAGTGCTATGTTTTTTATTCCTTTCTTAAATTTTAGTTTAAAAAATAATATTTTTACCCATGAAGAGATGAGAATGTTAAGCACTCATTTTCTATGTTGCAGATCCTTTTATGTCGGTGATGCAGCCGGTAGAGAATCAGATCATAGCGATGCTGATATTAAATTTGCAGAGGTGGTTAACTGTATCACTATTTTTTTGCGCAATAGCACAACTTATCTTAACTGATTCAAGCACCATTTAGAAAATAGTCAATAGTTATTGTTAAATGAATAATGGCATGACTCATACTGCAAAATTTGAGCGCATTTCTCGCTCTCTGATTATTGTTGAGGTTTATGGGTGTATAGTTCATCCAGTCGTGGATATTATCCTAAGCTGCACGTCCACTCTCTGAATAATATTTGATGTCATTAATGTGTTAGTTTTTATTTTTACTGTTTTATTTAGAAATTGCCTGGTCTTAATCTTTCCATTTTTGTTGTCTAATTTTTTCATTTATTTTCAATGTTTGCAGACCATTGGTTTAAAATTTTATGTCCCTGAAGAGTACTTCGGCTCAAGCAGTTAATTTGGTCATTGGTTCATAGAAGGGGTAAGGTCCAGTTTTGTTTTGAAGTAACATTACCAACTAGGATGGTATCAAGTTAACTTGGCCTTTTATCCATTAGTTGTATGGATGTAGATGGATTAATTATTGCAATGTTATCGACTAATTTGTGGGCAATTCTAGATATATTTTTGTCGCGCTTCACTGCTGAGATTCTATAGTTGACTACCAACTTTAACATGGACTCTTATTTTTTTACATCATTTTTTTCTATACTAAAACTCCACACCTCCCTTTTATTTTAAAAAAGGAAGAGAGAATATAGTTTTCTTTTCTTTTCCCTTTTTACCAAAGAGTGTGGGGACATGATGTAGATAAAAGTGATATAAGTGAATTTTGTTTTAAAATTGATGTTCACAGGTGATCCATCTCAGCCAAGTTTTATGGAGCTTCAGCAAAAAATCAGTCAATGATGTATATTGTCTTCTTTGAGACCCGAAGTTATTTTTTGAAGTAAATTATGGAACTCCAGTTATTGTTTTGAAGTTAATATAGGGTATAATTGAAAATGAAGTAATTAATGATATCTTAAAGTTACAGATAAGAGTTTTATTCCCATTTAAGTGGGTTTACTTGACACAATTCAAATAGATGGAGTGTGTTCGGAAGGCAAATAAACTACCTGTTAGCTTATTTGACTAGTTTACAAGTTAGTTTGACCAACCTAAAACTGTTTGGTAAGGTACAAGTTTTTAGTTTATTTTAGGAGTTTCTAATTTATAAGCTATTTCGACAAAAAAAAAACTTATATAAACTACTTTAGCTAGCTTATGAGTGTGTTTGGCAAGGCCAATAAGTTAGTTACTAGCTTATTTGACTAGCTAGTTTGATCAATACAAAAGTGTTTGGTAAGGTACCTCAGAGTAGCTTATTTTAGGAGCTTATAGCTTATAAGTTACAAGTTATTTCAGCTAGCTCGTAGCTTATTTAATTTTCTTCTATCATTATCCCTTATATTTTAATATATTTCCTTATTATCCTTAATTTTTTACATATTATTACCTATTTTCAATTTTAGGGTGTGATTAGCAAAATTAGCTTATAAGCTAGCTGGTAGTTGATAAGCTCCTAGCTTATAAATTCCGAGTTGATAAGCTAGCTTATTGAATTAGAAGTGTTTGGCAAAACTACCTAATAAGTTAGCTTCTAGCTGATAAGCTTCTAACTTATAAGCTTCGAGCTGATAAGCTATCTTATTGAATTAGAACTAGGGGTGTTCATTGGTTTGGTTCAATCCGATGAACCCGATGATCCGAACAAATCTGATTGGATTGAATTTTTTTTATCTCAATCGAGTTGGACCCAAATTGGATTAAAGATATTGGATCCGTTACCCGAACTGAACCGAGCCACCCCTAAATAAAAAAATTACACTAAAAAATGGAAGAAAAAAAGAGATTAAAAATCAACATAATTTTTTATCATAGTAGATACATTAAACATGAGATTTTATCATAGATTATCTTTTTCTTAAATGAATTTTTTTATTATTTACCAAAAAAATTAAAAAAAATAATTTTGATTGTATTGTAATGATAAAATTTATGATCCGATTGAACCGAACCGAACTAACCCGTTCTTGATCGGTTCGGTTTGGTTCGGATTACTTACAGAAAAATTGAAAATCCGAACCGATCGATTTTATTTGGTTCAGATTTGTTTTTTCTACTGAACCGAACCAAACCGACCCGTGAACACCCCTAGAACTATTTAGTAGAACTAATTGATAAGCTATATAAAATGAAATAAAAGGACATAATTATATAAATTCTATTTGTGTTTTTTAGACAAAAATATATTATTAATTACAATTTTAGATTTTTTAAAAAATAATTAAATTCTTATTAAACTTTTTAGTGATAAAATATTTAATTAAAAATTAAAATAAATAGTATAATATAAAAACAATTTCATAAAATAGTAGAAAGAAAGTAACAATTTAATTAATTTATAATTTTTTAAATTACTTATTACATATATAATAAAAGGTAAAAAGAAATATAAAGGTTTTTGTCACTAAATATAAGAAAACTAAATTCATCAATTCTGAGTTGTAGGTGGGATAAAAAAAATAAGTATTAATTTATGTTGAACCTTATTTTGTTTGCTCTACTATTATGTTAATGTTTAATCTCATGTTTGTCAAACCTAAACTTATCTTTAAGATCCAAACTAACATTAGATTTATTTTTGGATATCTTTTTTTTTAATTTGATTTTGATTGCAAAATTGAATGAGTAAGCGGAACTTTTGCAAAGAGTTAAAAAATTTTACTGAATTTTGTCATAAACGTACTTTTAAAATAAAACTTTCTAATTATAAATCATTATTTCAAACTCATGTTTAACTAAAATGAATTCTATAAAATTAAATTTATTCAAAATCTAATTTTCAAACGCTCATCCAAATACACTATGTGTATAGTCTAAAATAATCTAAATGTTTGCATAGACACTTTGAAAAATTAATCATATTTATTAAGTTATGTCAAAATTTAAATTTATGAAATTAAAATTTATAGTTATAAAAAATTCTAGAATTAGTAACTAAAAAATTAAGTTTAATGAAATTTAAATAATAATATTTGAGAACAATAAAAAAAATAAAAGAGTTAATATACAATTTAGTCCGTGTAAGTGACACCTTATTTGTTTGTAGTCTCTGAAAGGTAATTCGTGTACAAATTAGTTTCTAAAATGTTGAAGTTGATAACTAATCTATCCCTCTGTTAACATATGTTAGTTTAATAAAATAGAAGTGTTAAGTTGGCAAGTTAAGTGCACACTTATATTGTTAAGTGGCACATAAGACGCATATGTTGTAGCTAAGATGTATGGGTCCTTAATTAGGACAGTACAATTCTTTCCAAAATAAAAACCCTAACTTTTTTATTTCATTCTTTCACTCACTTACAATTTTACTCCTAATCTGCCTCTTATGTGTGTATATATATATATATATATATATATATATGAAACCTAACTAAATCTCTTACTTACCGTTGACTTTCATCATCGTTCACTCTCATCACCATTGACGAAGCTTTCACCTCCAGTGCTTTCTCTGCCCGTTGGTTGCTGAAAAATGGTCATAGGTTATTGAAGAAAATTGTTCTTGTGCTTTCTCTCTCTGCTATATGGATCCCTTGCATGATAAATAATAACCTTGTATGCTTAATTTGTGGATGAATGTGTAATTTGTGTATTCCTAAAATGAAAAACAAGGGTAGGGTTTAACAATTTATGCCTTTCTGTTGGGGTTTTTAAACAAGTTGTGGTCCCATGTTAATAGAGTTTCGAGTTTAAAGTATGTGTTGTGGGGTTGCGGTCCCATCTTAGTGTTCTCAACTTTTGCTTCCTTAATCATTGGAGTATTTGATGATGACTCTTTAATTCGTTCAAAGTATCCACAATCAAGTTCTTTCTTACACAAAATACACACATAAAGGTGAGAAACCACTTTTCAAAAACCAATTTAAATAGAAAACTAGCTTCCCCGAAGAAATGACATCTCAAAAATCATCTTATTTTTTTTTTCCTTCTTACTTTCCATCAATTGTAGCCTTTTACCAAACGCGCACAAGTTCATGACGTCACTTTCATCACCAGAAACACTTCCACTTGTTGCATGGTTCACTATAATCCTCATTGTTTCTTTGGATTTATTTGATTTCGGGTTTTAGAGTGAACTTATGGCATGATGGAGAAGAATGGAGAAAAAAATGGAGATTAAGGTTATAAAATTTGGGGAAGGAGTTAAAAATCCATCCCACTTAAAGAACTTAAAAGTTAAGCTTTCATGTGGCAATTTGATGTGTCACTTAACAATTCATGTGTGCATTAAACAATCCATGTCAACAATTTCGTTACCCCTCATGTAAAAGACATTGACGAAGGGATTAATAAATAAACAACTTTAGACTTTCAGAGACTAATTTTTATACAAATGAACTTTAAAGGACTAAATAAATAATGTGTCAATTTCAAGGACTAAATTATATATAACTCAATAATAAAAAAAAGAACATTTAACCTAAAAGAAATTAGAAAGATATTAAATTATAAAAAAATTAATTTTCAAAATGAAAAATTAAATTTAATATATAGAGGTTGACTGTAATTATTGCAAAAGTTTAATTTTATATCGGTTTTTGTAACATGTGCATTATACATTGCACGGGATAATAAAGTAAAAGTGTGTTTGGTAAAACTAGCTGAAAAGTTAGCTGAAAGTTTAAAGTTGGCTGAAAGTTGAAAAACTATTGAATGTGTTTGGTAAAACTAATTGAAAATGGTAAAATGACATTTAAGGACAACATTAATTATTAAATAATGATAAGTGGGGGTGGTTGAGAGTTAAACTTGTAATTAATTTTCAGCTAGTAGTTGAAAATTGGAGCTTTTTAAAAAAACTTGTAGCTACCAAAAAAGCTACATTCCCAAACACCGCTGAAATAGTTTCAGCTACTATTTTCAACTTTCAGCTAGTTGAAATGGCAAGCCAAACACACTCAAGTAGAAATGTTTTATTGGAAATTACAACTTTTAATATTACCAATGCATTGAATGTTGTGATAGTTGTAATTTTCAATAAAAATTTTTATTTTTAAAATATTATTATGCGTAAGGAATACTAATTACAGGATGCACATATTAAAAAAAAGTCAATATAATATTTACATGTGACTTTTAAAAGTTGTCTTAAAGTTACTGTCCTAATTTAATATGTAAAAGTAAATAATTAAAATGAAAAAGCTTACACTCATGGAATATCAAAAGAAAATTCAATGTTGCATACATTCATTCATTTAACGTGAGCTGAATTAATTGGACACTCTGTGGCATTCCCACAAATCCACAACAATGTAAAGGAAAGTTTTCCATTCCTTTTGTTGCGAGTGGAATCAATCGTTTACAGAAAGAAACAATGTCGAAGCGATCGTACAAGACGGTATTAGGATGCATAGCCTGCGAGGAATTGGGGGAACTTGGAGCAGGCAAACCGGGTTGGCTCGTCGATAACCCAAACCTCCTTTGCGCCATCGACACCCACTCTCTCCTCCTCGCCAACCGCTACACCATCCTCGTCCTCTCCTGGTCAGATTCCGACGGATCTAAACTCAAGATCCGACCCGACTTGTCCCCCATCGACGCCGAGTTCATCTCCGCCGTCGAGTGGTTGGTCTTCGACGACGTTCGCGTCATCGTCGCCGGCACCTCCTCTGGCTACTTGCTCATTTACTCCTTGCGCGGTGAATTGATTCATAGGCAGGTAGTAAAAATAATAGTAATAATAATAGATATTTTACCTGAACTAGATAAAAGTTTACAAATCAGATTAAGAATGCAATTTTATATGAAAGCCTACATACATTTTTGTTCTATTTTGCTTTATTTTAATCATAGATCTTATATCGATATGCTTCTCCGTAGATGATTTACCCTGGCCGAGTTTTAAAGCTAAGAGTTCGTGGAACAAAGAAAGATTTGATTCAAGATTCTTCCTCAGAAGAGTTTTGTCTTATTATGCCAGGTGTAATTGCCCGTTTTGATGGCTCTGATATTCAGGTAAATATTGTTTTCTGAACTCAGGGAATTAGAAATTTGCTGAACTCTAATCCTTGGGTGAAAATGTAAGAACTACGAATACTTTATTTTAATCACTGAATTGGATGTTGCATTGATGTGGATCTGTAATCTGAAAGTTAACTGTCTGAATATTGGATTGTGGAAGCTGATTTTGAATCTGATAGTAGGCTTTGGAATGTTGAAATGCAGAATATGCTGCAGAAATGGTTTGAAGAGGCACATGCTCAATTTTGGGATCAAAAGCCAAAGAGCCAAGATTCAGAGGATTTTGAAAATGTAAAACTACCTTACCAGTTGTGGAATATTGGCAAGTATGGTACTTGTGCTGATGCAGCAGTCACTGGCATAATGCCTCCACCACTAATGGAACAGCAGGTAAGATCTTTTAAATAATTATTTTATGTCTGCCTTGCTAATCACATTTGTTTGAATTTCTTTTCGTGAAATTTAAACAATAGAAAAAAAAGGTGATCGGAGGAAATCAATATCATCAAATCTTGTAATATCTCTTCTCAGCATATAAGATTTGTGAAGTCACTTTTTTTTCTTTTTTCCTTTTATCTAATCATTTACCCCTTCAGGTTCTTGTGGGTTTTTTAAAATTTCTTATGCCTTCCTGGAAAAATCCACTCAATGGTTATTAAATTCCTATTAACTAGGGAAATCATATATGATCTGAACCCTGAAGTGATACTAAGTTTGGTGATTGTCCTTGTTTTATTATATTGTCTGGCTTGTTTTTCTCAGTAGTCAGTACCACTGTGTCAGTGTGCCCTACTAGTGAGTTTTGTTTGCGATAATAATTGTGGCTGTTTGAACCCTAGATAATGGAAGCTTTCTGAAGTTATTTCTGGTATTTGAATTCAGCTGCTTTTATTGTTGGGCAGTCAAGTCAACGTTATTATTGTGCAGTGGCTGTTGGAGAGGATGCTGTGATTTCAGCTTACAGGTACTATAGTGGATTATTTGGCATAACTTATGCTAATTCTTTGTTCATATGTGCTCAGTCTTCTTTATTTTTTCGTCATAATATTAATATTATATTGACCGAGTTTTGTTTGATCCTTTGGAAGACTTTCTGAGGACAAAGGCAGGTCTTTAGTGGGAGCTATCTTGTCTAAAGTTGTACCTGTGACATTTTCCACTATAGCTTCTTTCTCTAAATTGATTTGGCGGATTGAACAGACTTCTCAAAAGAAATCCCCAAAGAAAGCAGATGAGAAGCCTCAGCCATTTGCTCGAGGTAGGAGTAACACACATTATAGTGCTTCCTTTGTGATTATAAGTGCACAGACACCTGCAGATAATTGTGCATATGATAGAAATGAAGATCAAGCCAAGTAAAAGGAAAAGAAAATTATATAATATCCTGCTAAGTAGGATTCTTTTAGACAATTCAGAAAGTGATGCTATCTTAATATAACTATAACTAGAAGAAAAGAACTACCGCAAGGAAGTTGAGACTTCACAAATGTCACACAATGTGGAAGTTTGAATTGAAAGAAAAAAGAATAAACTCCCAAGTGGATTCCTCTGCTGAAGATCTCATAAGTGGATAGAGTAAATTTTACTAGCTTAACATGGAGAGGAATGCTTGTATGGATTCAAATTGTCTTGCCTCCACATCCCATATTGTTTATCAGTCTCTTATCTTTCAGTCTTCATGTTTTTCTTGTAAATGTGCCCCCCCCCCCCCCCCCCCCCCCCCCCCCCGGTTGTTTAATTAAGAAAGCATCATTTTTACAAGTACAAACTCAGAATAACCATTTTACAGAACCTCTCTCTCTTCTTTTTCTGGCATATAATCAACACTGATGGAATGGATGTAAAGTAATACTAAGAAGCTCATTATGAGTGTCTTTGAAAAGGGGGAAAAATAATCAATACTTGGCTAAAAATCATCAGACATTCTGTTGGAAGAAAAGATATAGCTGGACCAGCTGGACTCTATCAACATATGAAATGCAGAGCTAATGTCCTCCATTATTGGTACATTATTTCTAAATTCAAATCATGTTATCTGACTTTTGCCTTCTTGTTTCAATGCAGCTTCACCTCTGACATGTTTAAAGGATCACCCTAGGAAAGGTGAGAAGCTTACCTTATCACCAAGTGGCACATTGGCTGCTATAACAGATTCACTTGGTCGAATATTGCTGCTTGATACTCAAGCACTTGTAGTGGTGCGCTTATGGAAGGTTTTCTCTTGAACTTTTTGGCCCTGACCACCCCTCCTACAAAAAATCTCAAAATAAAATAACTGCTCTATTCCCTTAATATGGAATTTAGAATTTTTGCAGGGATATAGGGATGCCAGCTGTCTATTCATGGAGATGTTGGTGAATAAAGATATTGCATCATCAAGCTCTACTTATTATGAACCGATGAAGAGTGACTACTGCTTGTGTTTGGCTATTCATGCACCTAGAAAAGGAATTATTGAGGTATGCCTTTGCTGCAATTGTGCAATTAAAAAACTATTAAGTACTAGAAATATGTGACAGTTTTATTCTCATGCTTATTGTTAGTATAATACTGACACACTTGTACTTTCATTACTGTGCACAAACAACTTAGCAAGCTTTCTACTGGGATATTGACTTTCACTTGGAGAATTTTAATTTGTTTCCATGATTGATAATCTTTTGCAGATCTGGCAAATGAGAACTGGACCACGTCTTAGAACGATTCGATGTGCAAAAGGTAGCAAAATGTTGCAACCCACTTATAGGTTTGGTGCATCAATGTCCTCTCCGTATGTCCCTCTTGAAGTTTTCTTGTTAAACGGTGACTCGGGTCAGATATCAGTTTTAAATCGAACCTTGGATTCTTGATAGGTTTCGATATTTTTTTTTTCTTTTTCTTCTAAACCAAAAACTGTGTATTCTTCAAAAAACAGTCTGGTATTATAAATCTCTCGCTATGCCTATACTATAGTGGAACCAATTGTGTGAGTTTATACTTTATAGTACGTAACTTTACTTTATCTTGCATATGTAAGAAACTAATCCTACAACTTGAACCTACAACCTGAGACTAATCCCTTGATGTAGGTTAGTCCTCTTTATACTTTATACTACGTAACTTTAGCTAATATAAGAGACTAATCCTATAACTTAAGACTAATCACTTGATGTAGGTTAGTTCTCTTTGTTTTGTTTTGTTTTTGTCTTTTCCCCATCATCTCCAAAACCTATAACCTTCCAGCTCACATGGTAACAATTCAAATGTTGTGTCAAGCTCTCCTGCCTACATACTTTTAAATTTTAATGTTGTAATGGTGATTATTGTTTCATCTTCTATCAATGACTCAGTGCCCTTGAACTTAGTGAAAATGATAGTAGTATATTGCCAAAGTCACTTGATGAAATTAAGATCCCTGAGTACAAGGATTTCCTAATTAAACAATTTTTGTTTTGTGGAAGGGTCTGTAGGGAGTAATGGCGCTTGATTAAGAACCGAGGAATGAAGCTTTAAAAAGATTTAAAACGTTCTTAATTTGGTTCCTAAATAAAAAAGGTTTTTTTCCAATTAATCGTCATATGTAAAACTGTTCCCAATTCAATCTCTGCCATCACGTATAGGAATTAAGAACTATATTACCTATGACTGCATAAGGACAAATTTGAAACCTTAGGACCAGATTAAAAATAAATATCGCGTATAAGAACACAATGTTTAAAAAGCATAAGGAGATATGGGTGATGTAAGAGAGTCTAAATTTAAAACTCAAAAGCTTATTTATGTATAGTACCTTTTAAAAAATAAATTACTTTTAAGTATAGAATATATTCTAATTCAGTATATAATGATTTTTTTTTAACTTTTATACTGTTTTTTAAAAAGCAAAAAAAAAAAAAAATCACATTTCAATGTATTTTATATCTTAAGAATAAACTCCAATTTTCATCTCCGATTTTTTACACACATATATAAGGGTTAAATATGTTTTTAATCCCTGAAATATATGGTGTGTTTGATAAAACTAGCTGATAAGTTAGCTGGTAGCTGATAAACTAGCTGCTACCTGAGAAGCTCCTAACTTATAAGCTCCGAGCTGATAAACTAGCTTATTGAATTAGAAGTGTTTAGTAGAACTAGTTGATAAGCTAGTTGGTAAACGTAAAATGACATAAAACGACATAACTACATAAGTTTTAGTATATAAATTCTATTTGTGTTTTCTAGACAAAAATATATTATTATGCGATTATAATTTTAGATTTTTTAAAAAATAATTAAATTTTTATTAAACCTTTTAGTGATAAAATATTTAATTAAAAAATAAAATAAATAGTGAAATTGATAAAATAAATAGTATAATATAAAAATAATTTCATAAAATAGTGAAAAGAAAATAACAATTTAATTAATTCATAATTTTTTAAATTATTTATTATATAGGTAATAATAGGTAAAAAGACATTGAAAGGTTTTTGTTACTAAAATTGAAAATAGATAATAATAGGTAAAAAGAAATTAAGGATAATAAGGGGAATGTATTAAAATATAAGGGATAGTGATGGAAGAAAATTAAATAAGCTATAAGCTAGAAGCTAGGTGAAGTAGCTTGTAACTTATAAGCTAAAAACTCCTAAAATAAGCTACTTTGATTTACCTTACCAAACACTTTTGTGTTGGTCAAACTAGCTTATAAGCTAGTCAAATAAGCTAGTAGCTAGCTTATTGGTCTTGCCAAACACACTCATAATCAAGATTTGCTTTTAGTCCCTGTAATTTAAAACATGTGATTTTAATCCTTCAAAAATTGAAAATACATCAATTTAGTCCTTATCATTAAAATTTAGTAGCTAATTTGTAGCAAATTCGGTAGCAAAACTAGGCAATAAGGACTAAATTGGTGTATTTTCAATTTTTAGGGACCAAAACCACCGGTTTTAAATTACAAGGACTAAAACCAAATATCGATTATATTTCAGAAACTAAAAACATTTTTAACCCCATATATAATTATAGTAATCATTTATTAAAAGAATATTAATAAAAGTTTTTTTTTAAAAAAAAAAATTTAGGGTGAGGGGATAGTGCCCCAGTCCAAGGCAGAGAAATTCTGTGAGCTCAAAAGATCACTTATAGAGGCACTTACAATTACCTCACCCCAGAGGGATTAGTGAGGGTTAGAACATGCAACTATGAATAAAAGTTTTTGAATTAAGGGAGTACTATGTGATTGACAAAATTATCATAAATTAAAAATAAACATAATCGAGAAAAGAATAGATTGCAATATGCTTAATTATACTTTTGGGCGCTTTTTTTATTAAACTTTTAATCCCTTTAATTTGGATAATGTGCAACTTTAATCCCTCAAGATGATTTTAATAAATTAAGTTTCTCCACTTTTAAAATTAAATAAATTTGGTCCCTTCATCAACTATCTTTTATTTAAAATCCTCATATTCTCATTTTCAATTTAAGTTAAAGAGTTTATGATAAAATTAAGAAATAAAATAATTTTAAAGGTTGAAAAGTAAAAAAATTAATAAAATTTGAACAATTTTGTAAAATATGTAATTAGGTTTAGAGAGAGTAAAAATTTGGAATCTATCATTTTTAATTAATACATTTTAAGTTAAAATTTAAAATAATTTAATTAATTTAATTTCTTTTAAAAATTAAATTAAAGATAAGAATATGAAGATTTTAAATTTTAAATAATAAATTTATTTAATTTAAAAATTAAAGGAATTTAATTTACTTTGAGGTACTTCCCGTTACGGAAACAAAGAATGTAATTAAGTGATTGAAATATTCTATTTGTATTTCATCAATATTAAGGTTAATTTTTTTCCTTAAAAAAAGTTTAGTTTTTTTAAATAAATTTGTAAAAAAATTTAAATAAGGAAATTGTAAAGTGGTGTATCAAATAAATATGAGTAAACCAGCAGATTGGTCCCTGACTTTTTTTAGAGTCATGCAGTTTAGTGTCTAAGAAATAGAAAACCCCAATATAGTTCCTGACTTCTTGTTTTTTCTTTCACTATAGTCCAATTATGTATTTCCCGTTAATTTTTTTATAATGTGTCACATTTCGCGATAATGTGTCACACTATTTGTCACCGTAACATAAAAATAATGTCATTGAGGTTAAGACCTTCTAATGAAGAAGGGGGAGAAGAGAGAAAAAAATGAGAATAGGGAAGCACATGACTGATAAAGTTAAAGTTTTTCAAGCTATAAATTTGACAAATCGCATCATTTTTGTGCCACAGTGGACACTTTAGAGACAAATTATGTGATAATGTCATCAAACGTGACACATCGTAGAAAAACACACAATTGGACTATAGTGGAAAAAAAAGTCAATCACTATATTGGGGTTTTCTATTCCTTAGGGACTGGATTGCATGACCTAAAAAAAGTCTCTGATCGATTTTTTTTTGTGTAAACCATAGGTATCCCCTACTACCAGGACAATCCTATTTGGGGTGGACCCGGATTCCATGCAGTTGGTTTCCCCATACAGTCACACAGTCAGCGAATCCGGACCGTCCAATGAAGATCGTACGATCTAGAGGCCGAGATGATTATTACATCAGCTCGGCCTCTCCATCGGATGGTCCGGATTCGCTGACTCCAGTGAAGTCAACGGCGGCGCGAATCCAATTTCTCCCACAAATAAATATTAACGAAACCCAACGGAAAAAATACATGAAGGATAAACGGAATTTGAAGCACTCCGTCCAGCCTAGGCTATGATCATTTTAATGAGACCAGCACTGTGTTGTGACTTGTGACCCAAGGACACAACACAACACTAGTAACAGAACCAACACAAGACGAGCGCTTGCAGAAAACAGCAGAAGGTGAAGAAGCCATTTTCTTTTGTGAAAACATGAATCCTTACGATGAAGAGGGCCTGAGAGACGAAGTGATCTACCTTCACTCTCTCTGGCACCAAGGCCCTCCACCACCAAACCCTATTCATCTTCCAATTCGAACACTCCACCACCACGCCATTCCCTTTTCTACTTCCCAACCCTTCATCCCTCAACCCATCGCTCACCATTTTCATCCACATCCCTTGCTCCTTCCTCATCATCAACAACAACTGCAACAACGCACAATCAACCCACCTACACCCGCCCACACCAGATCACTCCCTCCCATCACTTCCACCACATTCAAGAAGAAGAAGAATAATAAGAAAAAGAAGAAGAAGAAAGGAAGCGGTGTCAGTGACTCTACCTCCCACAATGTTAGAATACCCGACCCGGGTCCGGAATGGCCTTGCCCCGCTTCACCCGACCCGCCTGCGAAGACGGGTTGGGGGGAATCCAAGCCTCTTTCTGATCCTCCTCTTACGGTGTCACCCCAAAAGAAGGAGAGGCTCGCAGCATGGAAAGCACAACACAAGGCGTGCCAAGCTTTCAAGAAGTTTCTGTTTGGTTCTGATGGTGAAGATGATGATGATGGTGATGACAGTGAGGATGATGATGATGAGGAGGATGAGGAAGAGGTTGAGAAGTTCTTCTTGGGGATTTTTTTGGAGGGCGATGAACTGAGGGGGTATTATCAGAGGTGTTTTGAGAGTGGGGAGTTTTGCTGTTTGGTTTGTGATGCTGTTGGGAAGAAGAACTCTGGGAAGAAGTTTAAAGATTGTGCTGGTCTTGTTCAGCATTCCATGTCGATTTTAAGGACGGTGAAAAAACGGGCTCATAGGGCTTTTGGGCAGGTGGTGTGCAAGGTTATGGGCTGGGATATTGATCGGCTTCCAACCATTGTGATGAAAGGGGAACCTCTTGGGTGCTCTGTGGAGATGAAACATGCTCAGGAAGAGGTAATGTAATAGAGAGTTTTAGTTCAATTGGAGTTTGTTTGTTCATGATTTGTTTTTTATAGTAAATATACTATTTGGTAACTGAAAGATGTTACTTCTGGTACTTTGGTTGTAAAATGTTTTGGTAACTGATGATTTCAATGAACTTTCATGATTAAATTGTGTGTTTATTCTATTTTTTTAATATAAGAGTTTATAAATAAAATGGGTTTGATCTGGAGTTTGAAACAATGCAGGGTGAGCCCAAGGAAAATGTTGCTGCTGCTGATGAGGGTGGTAGAGATGGTTCCCACAAATCAGACGATGAAGTTGTGGCTTTAGAGCATGGTGATGAACCGGTTGAGCAGAATGCACAAGGGGTTGATCAAAGTATTGGTGAGGTTAGTTGTTTGTAATTATGGATTCTTATCCTTTCAGGGAGAAAAAACAAAGCTAGAAGAAGACACCTCTTGATATAACTAGGTTTGAATATCTTGACTTGGTTGTAACCTCTCTTTTGATTGTTTTGTGTGCAGTGTTCTTCCAAAGAAGGTGATATTGATGAAAAAATGTTGGATACTGGATTGGAAAATGGAGGAGGTGGGGATATATATGAGGTGAAACATTATATTCTTTACCAAATTATAAATGCTAGACAGAAAATATACAAGTTTACTCCACTGTGGATCTTTTCAGCTGGTAGACATTCACTCATGGTTATTTAGGGATAAAGTTGCTGATTTGATGTTGTTATATGATTACTGCATTTTAAGAATAAATATCTTTCTTATATGACAGTCCATGGAAAAACCAATGTCTTCCTCTGGCTAAGACTAAAAGCCATCAATAAAATACTAGTATATAGAAATAATTAATGCTCCAAATTGATGCAAGATGCAGGGTGAACCTAAGGAGAAAGTTGATGATGATGGCAAAAATGGTAACCATAAATCAGATGATATAGTTGTGTCTTTGGGGCATGACGATGAACCAGTTGAGGAGCATTCACGAGGAGTTGATCAGAGTATCAGTGAGGTTGACTGTTTATCAAATTAGTTTTACCTTTTCATAAGAAAAAAAAGGGAAAACAAAAAATCTGGAAGATACTCTTAGCAAATAGTGATATCAATGGGTTCAAATCTTTTGACTTGGTTCTGAACTCTCTTTTGATTGCTGTCTATGCAGTGTCCTTCAAAGGAAGGTAATCTCAATAATAATGCTGAGAATCTTGATGAAAAAATGTTGGATATTGAATTGAAAAATGGAGGAGGTGGAGCAATAGATGAGGTGAGACATTATTGTCTATTTATCTTTCTCAAATTATAAATGAGACAAAGACATACAAGTGTTCTTTTTGCCATTTTGAATTAATTCAGTGTGTGTCTTTTGTACTTGCATAATTGTCATTGGTATTTTAGGAAAGTTACTGCTTTGATACTTTCAGCTGATTACTGTATTTTAACAATACCTTCCTTATATGGCAAATGGCAATCCATGCAAAACCCAAGGGCCAAGGCTTTCTGCTAGTTAAGTCTGAAAGCTATTTATATACTATTATAGAAATAATGAAAGGCTCCAAATTGTTACAAGATGCACAAAAGTGGGTTGATACCCTACTGCAGAGCTATGGCCAATGTAATTTGGTGTTCCTTCAAAATTAATGAGAGAAATATTTCTTATCTGCAAGTATAAACAGAGTGAACATTACCATGAACATTAACAACATTATTTGATTGCATTCGAAGAGCTTTCTGAAATACCTATCCTTGATTTTTGTACTTCACTGAATAGTCTCACATACATTAAAATATTAATAAAAGGCAATCATACTCCTGTCATGGCTTCTATGGGGTAACTGCTTTGGGCGTCATTTCAATTTTGTATAAATGGGATATGTGGAGGAATACTAATATTGGGTTCTACCAAATCCCGCGGATGTTTGCTTCTTACTAATTACTAATTACTAATAATACAATAAATGCAGGTACACCGTGAATCTCTGGCTTCTGGTGCTGAATGGGTTTGCAAAATTCCCAATTGTGATTCCTCTTCAACAGCTTCAGGATGGCCTTCCTTTAATACTAATTCATCCTCTCAGGTTTGTTCTCCTTCAGCAGAAGAGCAAGCAAGAGTTGCAGTGCTACAAATGCAGCACAAGGCATTAGAAGCTTGCCAAGAATACTTAGTTGGTAATGCTGGTTCTGATTGTGATGATGACAATGATGATGAGGATGACGATGAGTTAATAGATTATTATGATCCTGAAGAATATGAGGAGTTCAAGTTCTTTCTAAGATTGTTTACAAAAGATAGCGACTTGAGGAGATATTATGAAAACAACCATAGAGAAGGGGATTTTTTTTGTTTGGTTTGTGGGGGTATAAGGAAGAAGATGTGGAAGAGGTTTAAGGATTGTATTGCACTACTTCAGCATTCCACTGCTATAAAAAGGACAAAAAGGAAGAGAGCTCATAGGGCTTATTCACAGGTCATCTGTAAAGTTTTGGGTTGGGACATTGATCGATTACCAGCTATTGTGTTAAAGGGTGAATCCCTTGGTTCTTCCTTGTCAGGTTCAAGGAAGCTTCCGGTGAGTTACTATACTTGATATTATGCTCTATTTTGGGTTTTCTAGAGATGAGACCTTATTAATGCTAACTTTATAGACTAATTTGGTTTGTACAGGGTGAATCTGAGAAAACTGCAGATGGTGATATCGGTGATTCTAATGTAAGTATAATATATGAGACATCTGTATGTCTGTGTCCTGTATAATTTGGTTCTGAATTATATTTGCTTTCAACACATATACTGACTGGGTTAAGGTGTTTTCACAGGGTGAACCTGAGAAACCTGTGGATAGTCATAATGATAATTTGAATGTTCTTCAGGAAAATCAAGCAAAGTGAATAGCAATTGTAATATAGTTTTTAGGGAGGTCCATTTGGTTCACCACAATAATGGTGATTCATGAATTCTACTTGCATAATGATGGAATTGTAACTTACAGTGATGAATTGAATGGAAAGGAAGGGGATCAGTTATTGGGCTTAGGTGATAGGCCCATAATATGGAGGGTATATTGAAGAAAGAAGAAAGTAAGGGGACAAAGGTTTAATTCACTGCATGAATTAGTTAGAGTGGCGTGATATCAGGGAGGTATGGGCTACTACAGATATTCCTTACAAGAGGAATTTTGCTTACAAAAGGAAATGAAAAATAATGTTATTTTGTATAAGCAAAGTTTCAACAATTACAATCACCACCAGAGCCTAGGGCTTAACTAACTGCTGATACAGTGAATTACACCTCTGTTCCCTTTTCTTCTTTCTTGAATATACCCTCTATATTTTGGGCCTATCACCTGAGCCCAATAACTGATCCCCTTCCTTTCCATTCAATTCATCACTATAAGTCACAATTCCATCACATGTGAATTCTGTAAATTTCTGGCAAATTTTGGAACATAGAGAGATGATGCCACAGCCTAGATTTCAAGTAATTTTTATTTTGTTGTGTACAACTTGCAAGTTAATTAACGTAGTGTCCATTTGCTCATGTTCCTTCCAAAATCATGTTTCATATATGAAAATCTCATCTTGGCTACCATAGATTTAAGTGATACACACATTCATGGGGATACTTACTCTAGGAATAAGTCTTATTTAACTTGTTTTAATAACATTTATGATGTTAATTCTATTCGTCCAACCGGATTGAAATTTTTCAACAAGATCATGTTTATCAAATTTTATACAATTTAAAAATTAATTGATATTTCATCAAAAAACTCTATTTTAAGGTAAAATATTCTTATAGATAATAAAAATGAACTATAAGATTATATATTTATAAATGTCTAATTTATCTAAATTTTAGGGTGCATGTCATGGAAATATATACAACTATCTAAAAAATGCAATTCCTAAATCTTCAAATATGAGAAAAGTTAAAAAATGCATGAAATGCAGCCGCTCCCCCAAATTTAATATTTACATTGTCCTCGATGCAAAATAAATAAATAAATAAATAAAAAAAAGGGTCAAAGAGAACCCACTAAATCATAATGAACAGATGGAGGAGGAAAAATAATTGTCACTTTATTGCTTGAAGGTGTTAAATACTTAAATGGAAATGATGTTTCATCAATATATTATCTCTTTGGAGCTCTTAATAAATCCCTAAATCCCCTGTGATACTAAAAAAAAATAAAAGTGTATAATAATAATTAACAGTACAAGGGACGAGGATGTGAAATGAAAAATAAGAATAGTTGAATAGTGGAAGAGAATGAGAAAAAAAAGTAAGCTGAAAATTTAAGGTGGAGCAAACCTTTAAAATGGTCCCCGAGAGATATGAGATCGGTCATATTGATCCCTGAAAGATAATAAATTGTAAAAACGTCCTTGAGAAATAGTAACGCCAGTCAATTAGGTCCTTCAGTTCCCTCTGATAAAGTTAACAGAACTGCAAGTAAACCCTCAGAATGGTCCCTGAAAGATATGCGGTCGGTCACATTGGTCCCTGAAAGATAATAAATTGTAAAAACGTAGTCCCTGAGAAATAATAACATAATTTATTATGCTTTCTTTTTCCTGGTTGATTTCGTTTCATTCCCAAAGATTGTTGGTCGACCACCCAATATATAGTTATATACATATGTTTCTACTATAATGCTCTACACTTCTGGTCCGTGTCTGCTATTGTTGGTGTAAAAAAGTTTTACACATACACTCATTGATATACTACCACATCATTTATTGAATTTAATAGTCATATTCATTAAATAATATGATAACACATTATTGAATGCATGTGTATAACTTTTTTATATTGACAGTATATATCAATTAAATTCAAATATCATAATCATTAATTAATATGACAACATATCATTCTATATTTGTGTAAACATTTTTACACTAATAATGTATATCTATTAATTCAAATAATTTATACGGTTTTAAATCAATTAAAAATATATTTTGTACTCACGTAGCTAAATATATTTAAGAGGAAAATTGACAAGCATTGAACGCGTTAGCAATCACGTAACTAAATTTGGATGTTTGTATTGTATAGCGTGGAGAAAAAGTACGTCCCTTCTTTTGCACTAATGAAAGCAACCAAACAAATATCACCATGTTTAAAAACATGTTACATGATTACATCTTCATAATTACGTTGGCGTACACACACACATATACTTTGATGTATTATTGTTTAACATATTTATTTATTTTAAATTAAAATTGATTTTCCTCCAGCAATATTTGCAAGGTGCCCAAGTCCAAAATCAGAGATGTAGGGTGTCATGTTATGTCCAACAAGTATATTACTTGGCTTGAGATCTCTAGTGACATTTTTTGGGGCTAAATTCATGCAGATAGACCAATCCTTTTGCAGTTCCTTTCATGATTTGCAATCCATAGGACCATGATAGCGGGGTAAACGTCATTAGTCCATCCTTTCCAGAAATGGTAAGACATGACTCGCATTTGGGAATGAAACGAAAATAACGAGGAAAATGAAAGCATAATTGTACTCCCCTGGTAGAGGGTGAAAGGACTCCTGAAAGGGAATATGAGAGTAACAATCCGATGTTAAGACAGATTTTGGAGCGTGTAGATCAACTCCAGCAGCAGAATCAAACTCTACAGCAGCAGAGCCAGTCGTTGCAAACCAGGATGAACGCTCTTACCAGAGGCCGAGCAGAAGATGAAGATGTTGAAGCAGGATTGGGCGAGTTTCATCCGTTTTCTCCAGAAATCGCTGAAGCACAGTTCCCAACAGACTTCAAGGAACCGAGGTTGAAGGATTATGATGGCACTACGGATCCCCAAGTCCATGTTACTGCGTTTAAGACACAGATGTTGAAGAAAGGAGTTGGTGATGCATTGCAGTGCAAACTATTTTCTGGAACTCTCATAGGTTCGACGATGATTTGGTATTCAAATCTTCCTCCACTCTCTATAAATGATAACCAAGACTTCCTGAAGAAATTCTTGGCACAATTCTCGGCTCGACGGTCGAGAAAAATGACCTCAGGGAAACTTTTCAGTGTTCGGCAGAAGGCCGGTGAACCGTTGAGGGAGTTTCTGGGTCGATTTAATGAAGCATCACTCTTAGTAGTCAACCCTAACCCAGAGCTCTTGGTATTGGCATTTGAGGAAGGCTTATTGCCAGGACCTTTTAATGAATCCCTTGCTCAGAGGCCAGCGGCATCCATGGAAGAAATCAGGAACCGGGCGGCTTGTTATATAAAAGGAGAGGAGAGCAATGCAGATAAGCGTGAAAACAAGTGGTGGGAGGACAAGCCAAGTCGTAAGAAGGATACTTTCAACTCGGCTAATTACAATAGTCGACAAGGAAGAGGATTCAACGGAAATGACGGAAGGTTTAAATCAAGGTATCAAGGTTCGTGGTCCACAGACAGGAGCAGAGAGGTGGACCTTACCCCTTTAAATGCATCACGGACGCGTATCTTAAAGGATGTCTACCAGTCTAACCTTCTTAAACTACCACCACCAGCAGAAGGAGCAAAGGGTCCTGATTTGAACAAATGGTGTGATTATCACAGAGCAAAAGGTCACGACACGGAGAATTGCTGGACGTTGATGAACAAGATAGAGCAATTGATAAAGGAGGGTTTCTTGGGACGTTATGTGGAAAGAAGACGATCCAATGGGGGAGCTCGTGATGAAGGAGGCAGTTTGGGACGTGGGAACTATAACAAGAGGAGGAGAGAGGATGGCCGACGTGATGACAAGGAAGAGTCTGAGGAGATAAGGGGGTGGTAACAACCATAGCAGGAGGATTTTGTGGAGGAGGAGAAACAAGCTCGGCTCGGAAGAAGTACGTCAGATTAGTGATGTCAGTAAGTGCAGAGGTTGTAGGAAAAAAGAAAGGTAAATCCCCGATCATTTCTTTTCTGATGAAGATATGAAAGGAATAAAGCCACACGAGGACGTCCCCATGGTGATCGACATAGTCATGGCAAAGTACAAAGTGCAGAGAGTATTAGTGGATCAGGTAAGCTCGACAGACATCCTATATTGGAGCACATTTCAGAGGCTGCAGATTCCCCAGGAGTGGCTTTTACCTTTTTCTGGTTCTTTAATTGGTTTTGCAGGTGATTCGGTAGAGGTGCGAGGCTATGTTGACGTGATGACTACCTTTGGGGAAGGAGAGCATAAGAAGGTTGTGCGAGTGAAATACCTTGTCATCAACGCCCCTTCTTCTTATAATATTATAATTGGTCGAGCTGCATTGAACTCCTTAGGGGCGGTGGTGTCTACTGTTCATTTGACCATGAAGTACCCTTTGGACAATAATAGGGTAGGGGTCGTGAAAGCAGATCAGGAAGCAGCAGTCAGATGTTACAGAGACAGTCTGAAAGTCAGAAGGGGAAGTCAGACAGATAGGAGCATGGAGGTACCAGTGAGTCATAACGTGTATTTCGCGGAGCTGGACCCTAGAGAAGATTTCCATGATAGACGTCCACAACCAACTGAAGAATTGGTCGAGGTGCAGATAGGCGATTCCGAGGACAAAAAGACAAAGGTGATCTCAAAGCTAGCTGGCGACTTGTTGGTGAAACTGGTCGACTTTTTGAAAGAGAATCAGGATCTCTTTGCATGATAGCAGCCGATATGCCGGGTATTGACCCAAACTTCTTATGTCATCGGTTGTCCATGGACCCCAAAGCAAAACCTGTGGCACAGAGAAAGCGGAAACTAGGAGAGGAAAGAAGGAAGGTAGTGGCGGCGGAGACTGAAAAATTGTTAGCAGCAAATTTCATAAGAGAAGTGGTCTACCCGACTCGGTTGGCGAATGTGGTATTGGTGAAGAAGGCTAATGGAAAGTGGTGCATGTGTACCGATTATACCGATCTCAATAAGGTATGCCCCAAGGACCCCTACCCGTTGCCGAATATTGACAGATTGGTGGATGAGACATCTGGACATAAGATGTTGAGTTTGATGGATGCATATTCCGGGTACAATCAAATCAGAATGCACCCCTTGGATGAGGAGAAGACATCTTTTATGACTGAGCATTCAAATTACTGCTACAAGGTGATGCCGTTTGGATTAAAGAATGCGGGATCCACTTACCAGCGCATGATGGACAAGATCTTCACAAAGCAGATAGGGCGAAATCTGGAGGTCTACATTGATGACATGATTGTAAAGTTGACAAATAAGTTAACACATCTGGAGGATTTAAAAGAAGTTTTTGAAGAAATAAGGCGACATCAAGTCAGGTTGAACCCGCAGAAGTGTTCTTTTGGTGTCTCATCTGGCAAGTTTTTGGGTTTTATGCTAACAGAAAGATGTATTGAAGCCAACCCAGACAAGTGTAGGGCGATCAGAGAAATGAGAAGTCCAACATCAGTTAAGGAGGTGCAGCAACTCACTGGGAGAATGGTGGCCTTAGCACACTTTTTATCAAAATCTGGTGATAAAGCCCTACCTTTTTTCAAGTGCTTACGCAAGAACGACAAGTTTGTGTGGTCTACAGAATGCGAGGAGGCTTCCAACAGCTGAAGCAGTTCTTATCTAGCCCGCCCATCTTGATCCGACCTATTGCAGGTTTGCCACTGTTCATATACCTTTCTGTTACTAATGAGGTTTTGAGTTCTGTTTTGGTGCAAGAAGAAGGAAATGAGCAACACCCGATCTACTTTGTTAGTAAGGTATTGTAAGGACCAGAAAAAAGATACCAAAAAATTGAGAAGTTGGCCTTGGAAGTCGTCACCACAGCTAGGCGATTAAGGCAATATTTTCAAAGTTTTTCCATAATTGTGAAAACAGATCAGCCGATCAAGCACGTTCTACAAAAACCTGATTTGGCAGGAAGAATGATGAAGTGGTCAGTTGAATTATCTGAGTTCGACATATCCTTCCAACCAAGGGGACATGTCCGAGCTCAGGTGCTCACAGATTTTGTAGCTGAATTATCTGCCCCTGAGGATGTAGACATGACCAAAGACAATTTCACATGGACACTATCCGTCGATGGAGCATCTAATCTGAAAGGCAGTGGAGCTGGAATTATCTTAGAAGGACCTGGAGGAGTATTAATTGAGCAATCACTACGTTTTGAATTCCGGGCTAGTAACAATCAAGTCGAGTATGAAGCTTTGGTGGCAGGCCTCAACCTGGCTAAGGAGATGTCAATATCCAATTTGCAAATAAAAAGCGATTCTCAGCTGGTGGTCGGTCAGGTCAATGGAGAGTTTCAGACTAAGGATGTTCATCTTTCCAGGTATTTGCTCTTAGTCAAAGAGTTGTTTGAATTTTTTGACAGAGTGAGTTTGGAATTTGTGCCCAGGGACCAGAACTCCAGGGCCGACTTGTTGTCCAAATTAGCTAGTACCAAAAGGCCTGGCAACAATCATTCAGTTATCCAGGAGACTTTAGTTCTGCTGACTACTGAAAAGAAAAAGGAGGTGTTATGCATAACAGTAGCTGATGCTTCTTGGATGAGCCCGATCTATAAGTACCTAAGCCGAGATGAGTTACCTGAAGATAAGGGCGCAACCAGGAAAGTTCAGAAAGAAGCAGCAGGGTTTGTGCTGATGGGAGACTTGCTTTTCAAAAGAGGAATCTCTACTCCTCTTTTAAGATGTTTGACAGAGGAAGAGGGGCGAAAGGTTATTTCAGAAGTTCATGCAGGGACATGTGGGAGCCATATAGGAGGTGGAGCCTTAGCTCTGAAGGTGATCCGAGCTGGGTATTTTTGGCCAAAGCTGCGTAGACAATGCATGGAGTATGTGAGAAAATGTGATAAATGTCAAAGATATGCAGATCTACACAAGGCACCATCAGTCGACCTCAATTCTATATATTCACCTAGGACCTTTTCCACAGGCCCCTGGTCAGGTCAAATTTTTGTTGGTAGCTGTCGACTATTTTACCAAATGGATTGAAGTAGAGCCTCTAGCAACAATATCAGCCGAGAAGGTGAAGAAGTTTTATTGGCGGAGATTAGTGTGTAGATTTGGTGTGTCGAACAGAATTGTGTCCGACAATGGCACTCAGTTTGTTGGTAGAGTGGTTCAAAAATTCTGTCAGGATTTGGGCATCAAATTGATTTTCTCCTCGGTAGAGCACCCACAAACAAATGGCCAAGCTGAAGCAGCAAATAAGGTGATACTCAATGGGCTGGAGAAGAGACTAGATGAGGCTAAAGGAAGATGGGCAAAACATTTGCCCCAGGTGGTATGGTCATACAACACTACTCCCCACTCCACAACTCAGGAGTCACCTTACAGACTGGTATATTGAACAGAGGCTATGATTCCAGTAGAGATTTCAATTCCTACTTGGAGAACCATGAATTTCTCAGAAGAAGACAATGATCTCGGTCGACATGTCGACTTGGATCAGATAGACAAAATCCAAGAATCGACTCATATCAGAGAAGTAGCGTGCAAGGAAAGAGCGACAAGAAAGTATAATTCTAAAGTGGTTCCGAGAAGCTTCCAGCAAGGAGATTTGGTGATGAGAAGAGCGGCGAAAGACGTAGTAGTAGGAAAGTTAGCACCAAATTGGGAAGGCCCTTACAGAATCAAACAAGTCAAAGGAAAGGGAGCGTATAAACTGGAAACTCTAGAGGGAAGAGAGATTCCTAGAACATGGAATTCAGAACACCTACGATTTTACTTCAGTTGAAAGCCTTGAAAGAATGACCAGTAGGTAGGAGGTAGGAGTATATTTGTTTTAATGCATCTTTAGAAGTGTTTTGGATATTTCGTTTACCGGTTGTTGGTAGGTTATAGGTTGTGGTAGACTATAATTAGGCATTGAATTTGTATTTGCTTTTACATCTTTTGTTTAAAATCTTCGTTGTACGATGGTTTGTTTAATATCAATGGAGTGGTCGATGTGGGTACTTTTTTCTCTTTCACACTGGAAGAGTTTTTAATGAGGCCTGCTCGATCTTAAAATATTCAAAGTCTACTTGATCTTATGTTTACCAGGGGAGGCGTATCATTGACTCGCAGTACGTCGACCTAAGAAAGGGCATCGACATGAAATTATCTAAGTTATCAACTCAAGAAAGAGCATTGATAACTCTGCATCGTTGACCTAAGAAAGGGCATCGACTTGCAGTACGTCGACCTAAAAAAGGGCATCGACATGAAATTATCTAAGTTATCAACTCAAGAAAGAGCATTGATAACTCTGCATCGTCGACCTAAGAAAGGGCATCGACTTGCAGTACATCGACCTAAGAAAGGGCATCGACATGAAATTATCTAAGTTATCAACTCAAGAAAGAGCATTGATAACTCTGCATCGTCGACCCAAGAAAAAGCATTGATAACTCTGCATCGTCGACCTAAGAAAGGGAATTGACATGAAATTATCTAAGTTATCAACTCAAGAAAGAGCATTGATAACTCTGCATTGTCGACCTAAGAAAGGGCATCGACATGAAATTATCTAAGTTATCAACTCAAGAAAGAGCATTGATAACTCTGCATCGTCGACCTAAGAAAGGGCATCGACTCGCAGTACATCGACCTAAGAAAGGGCATCGACATGAAATTATCTTATCAACTCAAGAAAGAGCATTGATAACTTTGCATCGTCGACCTAAGAAAGGGCATCGACTTGTAGTACATCAACCTAAGGAAGGGCATCGGCATGAAATTATCTAAGTTATCAACTCAAGGAAGAGCATTGATAACTCTACATGGTAAATCTGATTAACAGAATACTCTGCAAAATTTTATAAGTTATTAGCCCAATAAAGGGTATTGCTAAATCTACTATGTCGATCTATCTGATGGATTGTGCTTTGCAAAATTTTATAAGTGATTAGCCCAATAAAGGGTATTGCTAAGTCTACTATGTCGATCTACTTGATGGATTGCTTTGCAAAATTTCCTAAGTTATTAACCCAGTAAAGGGTGCCGACAACTCCACCATACTGATTTGTTTAGGGATTACATGGAAAGCTATAAAACATGTAAAGCCACTTAAACATTCAGAACAGTAGGGGGAAGGATCGAAGTACAAAAGACGTAGGAAAAAGGCTAAGTAGGTCTTAATATATCAAATAACATATAATTGATAACAACAGAGTTAAAACTACGTAGAACAGGATCCAGAAGTCATTAAAATTGAAAACATGTCATTCCTCATCCTCATCCAAAATAATGTCGACCAATTTCCCATCGACCAGATGTTTGAAGGCACCAACCTCATCAACTTTCCGATCAGGGAACGAGAATTTAATTTGACTAACAGCTTTGTCAAACCCCGCCATGTGTTGCATGGCCACTTGAGCTTTAACATCTTCCACTTCCGAAGTTAATGAATCCTTCTCGGCGATCAAGCTCTCTTTCTCCGTGGTCAAAGTAGACACCTTAGTGCTTAAGTTTTTATTCTCGACCAGAAGGTCATCGCCTTTCTTCTTCAACTCTTCATTTTTCTTCTCAAGATCAGAAAACTTCTCTTCCCAAGTGCTCTTCTCAGCAAGCAGATCAGTGTTCTTTTTCTCACTGGCTTGCAAATCAGTCTTCAACCTCTCCACAGTTCTGATATCGCCTTCAGCGTTCTTCAGTTTTTCAGTAAGCTCTTTGTTTTTCAGCAAAAGGTTCTTCAATTCTTTCTCTGCACTTCCCACATATTGGTCGACACATAAGCCAAAGAATGCCATTTGGGCCCCGAAAGACTGAAGTTTTTTACCAATGTTTTTCGTCCCGACTTTATGAACTCGGGCCCTATCCTCTTTTCGATTCAGGTGCTCCTCAACAATATGATCAATAGGAAATTGACAATAAAAAATTGAGCCGACTTCGGAAGTAGCCCCTTCAAAGTCATTGAATAAGGACCACCATTTGTCAGAACTCCCAAGAATTGGGTTAGCCGCCGCAACACTCGAAGGATTTTGACTATTATTAGGAGGAGGAATAATTTGATTTTGAGCACCTGCATTAACTCCTTCATCAACCTTTTGATTTTTTCATTAAGAAGTGGGGTTTCCGTCCTCGCCTTGGTTGTTGTCATTAACCAAGTTCACAACCGAAGTGGTAGCTGCCGCAGCCTTGACCTTCCTCTCACGGGCCCAGAGAGCTTTAAGCATAACCGCATCATCCATGGTCTTGGTTGTCTAAGACTTGGGAGGCATGTTTCCTGCACAAGAGGAGAGAGAAATTGAATGCTTAAGATAAAGTCCAGGTCGACAGTAACAACTTAAAAAGCAGAAATTATTATACCAAGCAGAGTTTTAAGACTGGCCGTATTGTCTTCATTCTCTAACAAGGCACTACATTCTATAAGATCCTTTTCCCTTAACCATTCAACAGCAGTCCGATCTTCTTCAGACAAAAGATTTAATGGGGTTTGAGGAACTCTATGAGGCTCTAGAGACCAGAACAAAGGAAAATGTGGATTCCCATCCGAGTCGAACAATAAGTTGTTCGAGGCATCAACACCTCAGACTCTAAAGAACTTCTGTTTCCACAATTTATAAGAAGTGTAGGTCGTCATCACCCCCTTTTTTGGTATATTGTTAAAGGATACCCAGCCGAGCTTGTTCGATGATGGGAGCTTTACTTGGAAAAAATAGAAAAATTTCTCTAAGTTCGGAATCAGGGAATAATAATGACACATTATTTGGTAGGCCCGGACAAAAGCCCAACTGTTTGGGTGGAGCTGAGAAGGAGGAATATTAAGAAGGCGTAAAAGGATTTTTTTCAAAGTCGGTAAAAGGAAGTCGGAGGTTTAGCTTGATAAAGAAAGTATCATATAAATAAGTATAGAGGGGAGTGGAATCGCCTGCTACAAATGAATCACATACCTTTTCATTGGGGACACATGGCTCAATTAAAATAGAGTTATCTAAGGCAAGGGTAGTGACGACAGTACTTCTACGGAAACTAATGATGCTAGACACATTGGTATACTTGCAAGAAAAATGAACTACTGCACTGGTAAAATTTTCATAAACCTTAGAGACATTTTGGTCTAGGTCTTGATCTAAGTTAGGATCTTCTTCAATAGGGTGACTTTTCATCATTCAAAGTAGGGGAACCCTCATCACTTAAATTGATAACAGGGATTTCAATCTCAGGTGTCCTATTAGGCATATCAGTTTCAGGGGGAGGTCGAGATGTTACCGAGCTTTTGGTCACACCACTATAAAAAATGGAATCGGTTTCAGTGGCACTAGTGTCATTCCCAGATTGCAGGGAGCTAGATTTAGATAGGTCCTGGGAATCACTTAAATTGCTCCCAGACATGGTGAAATGACTAAGCGAAGTAGGTCGGAGGTAGAAGAAAAGGAATAAGAAAATCCAGGAAAAAATCTTTGTCCAGAAAGGACTATACAGGGAAAGGAGATTTAAAAGAAGGGAAAGGAGAAGAAGTACCTGTTATAAAAAGATGGAAGGGAGGGAATCACCACAACAAAAGAGGAAGGAAGTGTGCAAGCTTATGATAATGGCGGAGCGCAGCAGAGAAGAAGAAGGAAAAAGAGCAAAATTTGGTGGAAGGTAATGACAAAGGTTTCTCAAACAAGTTTCTGGAAGAAAGGATATAGGAGCAATGTCTTTGCTGAAGGGAATGATGGGATATATAGCGTTTGTAAGGCAATCAATGTGTCGGTTCATCACCACCGTTCAGAGGCCAAACGACTCCTCATCACGACCGTTGAACGCAGGGCATCTCTGAAACGTCACGAACCATAAGCAAGCCAACGCGTCGATTTATCTTGACCGTTAAAAACCAAAAGTCTCCTTATCACAGCCGTTGAAGGAATCCTCTCAGAGACCACGTGGCATTCATCAGCAAGCATCACAACCTTTCAAATCGCGCCCTCATCAATGCACAGGTAATGATGGACATTAAATATCAAGCAGGCGCGTTACATAGGGTAAAGAGAAATCAAAGGGGGAAGAAGAGGCATTAGCCGTTGCATCCTTTAAATTCTACAAATCCCAAACGGTACGTTTTAGTACAAAATTTATACTTCCTAAAGTATAGAAACATCGGAAAGGAGGACAGAGTATACACTACCCCCCTAAGTTAGTCTACTTAGTCGACGTACTTTATTATTTACGCCTTACGCACTACTCTACGAGTAGGCTTAGGCTAATGGGGCTGTGTACTCCCCTATGTATCTCTTAGGTTGGTCTACTTAGTCGACGTACTTATTCATTTACGCCTTGCGCACTACTCTACGAGTAGGCTTAGGCTTGTGGGGCTGTGTACTCCCCTGGTATTTGGGCCGACTAATAAGCCCAAAGAAGAGGTCTACACCCTTCTAATTAGGAGGTCTACACCCCCTATCCCATGGTCGGACGGTTACCAGAGAAGAGAGGGCAGAGAAAGCAGGGGTTAGTGGGGCGTAGACGTGGGCAAGATGGACGGTTGAGAAGGCCTAGGCTAAAAGGACATTCAGGGGGCATTGAGCCCTCAGTTCGCATTGGAGAGTAAAGACAGAGGTAAATTCCTTGAGCGAGTACCCTACCCGGTTGAGAGGCATTAGCCGTTGCATCATTTAAATTCTACAAATCCCAAACGGTACGTTTTAGTACAAAATTTATACTTCCTAAAGTATAGAAACATCGGAAAGGAGGACAGAGTATACACCTACCCCCCTATGTTAGTCTACTTAGTCGACGTACTTTATTATTTATGCCTTGCGCACTACTCTACGAGTAGGCTTAGGCTCGTGGGGCTGTGTACTCCCCTATGTATCTCTTAGGTTGGTCTACTTAGTTGACGTACTTATTCATTTACGCCTTGCGCACTACTCTACGAGTACGCTTAGGCTCGTGGGGCTGTGTACTCCCCTGGTATTTGGGCCGACTAATAATCCCAAAGGAGAGGTCTACACCCTCCTAATTAGGAGGTCTACACCCCCTATCCCATGGTCGGACGGTTACCAGAGAAGAGAGGACAGAGAAAGCAGGGGTTAGTGGGGCGTAGACGTGGGCAAGATGGACAGTTAAGAAGGCCTAGGCTAAAAGGACATTCAGGGGGCATTGAGCCCTCAGTTCGCATTGGAGAGTAAAGATAGAGGTAAATTCCTTGAACGAGTACCCTACCCAGTTGAGGAGTCGACCGATCATACTTTACTGAGAACAATAATAAATGATGTTATTATTTCTCAGGAACGTTTTTACAATTTATTATCTTTCAGGGACTAACATGATCAACCCCATATCTTTCAGATCATTTTGAGGGTTTACTCCCATTTCTGTTAACTTTAACGGAGTTAACAGAAGGACCTAATTGACTGATGTTACTATTTCTCAGAGACGTTTTTACAATTTATTAACTTTTAGGGACTAATATGATTGACTCCATATCTTTCATAGACATTTTGAAGATTTACTGATTTAAGGGGAGAAAGAAAAAAAAAACGTGAACAAAGTGTGTGTGTGTGTGTCAGTGTGTGCTGTACGTGGAAAGGATGCAAAAGTGAAGGAGGGGAGGGGGTAATAATTATGGGCAGACGGGCAGTACATGAAGAAGGGAGGGAGAGGAAGTGTGATGCGCGTCGCGCGAAATTTTTCTGAGTTACGTGTACACGGCTGTCTTAGTCTACACAGTCTGGCAGTGTAACTTACTGTCCGCGTCCTTTTTTATCATGGCCATGCCATATAACACGGGTTGGCCATATTTCTTGTTGTCTCAATTTTTTTTTAGATTTGTTGTATATAATTTTTACCAATTTGATATCAATTTGATATCTACTTGATTTAATATGACTGAGATTTCTATAGGAAAAAGAAAACTAAAGAAACAACAATTAATAACGTAAAAAAAAACTTAATTTCCTAACTAAAAATTTAAACCAAAAGTAACTCAAGAAAAAAAAATTGGGTTGCCTCCCAAGAAGCGTTTGTTTATGGTCCTAAACTCGACCTCTGTAAAATGGATCAACCAGACATTAATGGTTTGAGAGAGATGTATGAAACTCCTTTCTCAATGGGCTTCTTGATAGAATGGTGCTTTAATTTTTTCCCTTTAAAATTGAATGAGCTCATAGTTTTACACTATACTTACATAGCATATGTAGGGACTTTTTGTTTTTTTTTCTTGAATTTTTCCATAGAAAATTTGCTTGTCATGCCAATGCTCAGTCAACTCCTTATAATTTCTTCCATGGTCAGCACACTCAAAATCATAATCATTAATTGAGCTTCTCTCTATCGAGCGTAACTCAACCTTGCAACAAGAATTCAACAGAAAATTGTTTAGTGGAATTAGATAAATCAAATTCAACATTTTGTTTTCATCGCTAATGGTAAAAGAAAATTTTCCACTCTTAACATCAATAACAGCACCTGCAGTGTCTAAGAAAGGCCTACCAATGATGATTTGGATTTTAGAGTCTTCTTCCATCTCTAATACCATAAAATCAACTGGAATAAAAAATTCACACACCTTAATAGGAACATCCTCTAAAATACCCACAAGATATTTGACAGAATGATCTGCCAATTGTAAAGAAATAGTAGTGGGTTTCAATTCATCTATGTCAAGCTTGTTACAAAAAGAGGGGAATGAGGCTCATACTTGCCCCAAGGTCACATAAGGCTCTCTTAAAACTCACATTACCAATTTGGCAAGGGATAGAAAAACTACCTGGATTCTTTAATTTAGGAGGTAACTTATTTTGAATTAAAGCACTACAATCCTCAGTTAAAGCTATTGTTTCATACTCCTCAAGCTTTCTTTTATTAGATAAAATATCCTTTAAAAATTTAGCATAAGAAGGCATTTGTTGTAAAGCTTCAGTAAAGGGTATGTTTATGTATAGCTTTTTAAGGACCTATAAGAACCTACCAAATTGTTTATCTAACTTAGCCTTAACTAACATTTTTTAGGGAAAGGAATAGGTGGTACATAAGACTTAATGGGAGTGGTACTAGCTTCTTTTTATTTATTATTTTTCTCACTCTCATCTTCCTTAGATGATGAGCCAGTTTGGATGCACTTCTGCCGAAGAACTTCTAGGTGAGAAAAAATAGAATGAATCAAAGAAGACAAATGAATTTAACTTCTCCATAAGTTGATTAGTTACTTATGGAGAAGTTAAACGGGAGAGCTTTTGGAGAATTTGAGCTACAAAGTCCGATTTCAACTTAAGGAGAAGTTAAATTCATTTGTCATCTTTGATTCATTCTATTTTTTTCTCATCTAGAAGTTCTTTTGTAGAAGTTTATCCAAACAGGGCCGATATCCTAGTTGTCCCATGCTCATTCTTATCTTCCTCTACATTATCATCTTCTTCCCTCATCCTAGGACCTTCTAACTGTTTACCACTCCTAAGGGTGATAGCCTTACAATATTCACTAGGATTAGTCTCAAGTTGATCGGGAAACTTACCTTGGGGTCTAGAGATTAAACTTGTCTGTTGAGAAACCTGAGTCTCTAGAATCTTACTATGAGTAGCCAAAGCATCCACCTTGGAGGTTAATGTTTTGATGGCTTCTCCCATTATCATTTTTTGTTGCCTAAACTTTTCATTTTGCTTCATTTGGGATGCTATGAATGTCTCCATCATGCTTTCTAACTTTAACTGTTGTGGTTGTGGCTGAAATATTGGTGGAGATCTTAAATTACCTTGCCCCAATTTATTTTGATTATTCTTGTAGGAGAAATTGGGGTGGTTCCTCCAACCTCAATTATAGGTGTTGGAATAGGGATCTTGTTGTCCTCTTTGGTTGAAGTTGATGGCATCAACTTGTTGCAAGGAAGAGTCTCTAGGATTCCCTAGCTGGCAAGTACCTGCATGTCCTGTAACACCACAAATCTCACAAACCACATTAGTAGCACATGTACTATTCATAGCAACCTTTTCAAAACAATGAGCAAGTGACTCCATTTTAGCAGTAAGAAGGTTAATAACATCTATTTCATGCTTACATGATGTTTTTCTTGTGGAGTTGCTCCTTTCTCTTTCTCCTGACCATTCTGCTTGAGTGTGTGCTAGTTCATCCATGAAGTTGATGGCTTGATTAGACAATTTCTTTAGGAAATCACCTCCAGAAGCTGACTCTAAAGCTTGTTTAGTGTTGAAGTCTAACCCATGGTAGAAAGTGCCAATGATTAACCACTTCTAAAGGCCATGGTGGGGGCATTGTCTCATGAGATCTTTATACCTCAACCATGCATCTGGAAGTGATTCACCTTCAAGTTGACAAAAGTTCTGAATTAGCTTTCTAAGAGTAATTGTTTTGCTTGGAGGGAAATACTTCTCTAAGAATGCTTTCTCCATCTCCTCCCAAGTAGTGATGGATCTTGTTGGTAGGGATTGGAGCCATGCTCTGGCTCTATCTATGAGGGAGAAAGGAAACAAGCGAAGTCTCAAGGAATCTATTGAAACACCATTCATCTTCATCAAATCACAATACTCCTAAAAAATAGATATGTGAAGATTGGGGTCTTCTGAATGCAACCCAGAGAACTGGTTCAGTTGCACCATGGAGAGCAAAGAGGATTTCACTTCAAAATTATTCGCCTCAACTGTCGATCTGATGATGCTAGAACGTGAAAGTTGAAAATTAGGCTTAAGATATGAAAGCATTGGGCGTGTATCATCTTCATTCTGATTCGCCATAGGAATAACCACAAAATTCCTTCTCTCTCTTAACAAGCATCTTCTAGTACGAAATGTCCTTTCAATCTCGGGATCAAAATCTGCAAGTTTTCGAGGATTTCTTGATCTTATACTAGGGACCTCTGTTTCTCTACAAAAGGGGAGAAAGAAAGGAAGAAAGAAAAAAAAATAATATTAATAAAATAAACAAATTAAAATAATTATTTATTTTTTTAATAAAAAAATTGAATCAATAATAAAAATAAAAGAAGAAGGTTTAGTCTAACAAAATTGCAAATAAAACTGATATCAACAAAGATATAATCCCAGCAACGGCGCTAAAAACTTAATAGCAATCTCATGTACACGATTTTGTCAAGTAATATAAAAGATATCATCTCCACAGGGACTATATTGTTGACTACCAATTATTTACAATTTTATTATCTAAACGCATCCAAATAAATTTGAAATCAATGGATATATATAAAAGATTTAGACAAAGAATAAAATAAAATAAAATAAATCTAATTAAATAAAATCTAAACGAAATCTAATTATTAAATGGGATCAAATCAAATCTAAAAGCTTCCAGGAATTAGGATTCACCACAATGAGTACCAACAGGCATTAAATATGCAAAGATTACCCATTTTATTAAGTTATTTTATTTTGAAGGTGAATTATCCTAAGATAATTATAGGTTCCTTTAAGAATCTCAATAACGTATTTGATTAGACCAACTCCTACTTTCATGGTAATTGAATCACCTCAAACCCATTAAGTTCTATGATAATTTAGTGAACCCTCAAGGGATCAAACCTACTTTCGTGATTTAGAGTCCCGGGTTCAATTTTAGAGTTTCCAATATTAATGTTCACCTTTCAGTTTTTCCCCTCATATCTAAAATCATGTGAATAAGAGGCCTAACAAATTCACAAGTATTAAGACTATCTAAAACTTAAACAAAACAATAATAACATTAATAAAAGAGAAGAAATCAAAACATTATTGCCAATCCTACATTGGGCTACTCACAATTCCTAGAATAAGAAATCAACCATATTTAAACCAAAGCCAATAACTATGAGTTCAAACATGGTGATTCAACAAAACTAAAAAGAATAGAGTAGAAAATAGAAAGAATTTCAAATCCTCTCTCTGAAGCTCGTTGTCTTGTTGAATTTGGTAGAAATCCAATGTCTTGCTCCCAAAAGGTTTGAACTTTCGCTCTTGATACTCAAAGAATAAAACCACTTCTTTATTTAATTTCAGAACCCTTAAAATTATGTCCTCAATTGGTTTTTATAATTGGGGAATAAAAATTGGGCTTGGCCCATAACCAATTATGAAGTTGGCTAGATGTCTCTAGAAGGGGGGTTGAATAGAGACTTTAAAAATTTGTTCCTGAAATTTGCACACTGAAATTGAAAGTTGAGACGTGATCTCAAGTCTGCTGACTTGGGGTCTCTATTAAGACAGGATATAAGCAGTTTCAATTTCAGTTGTTTCAATCACGTTCAAGTTGTCTTAAAATCTCAAATCAGATTCAGTTATATTTTAAAACAATTACTTAGTTGTTAACAGATTTGAGATGAGTTAAGTGTAAAGCAAAATAAAGAAATAAGGGAGAGAGATGGAACAGAGATCTTATCCTGGTTCACCCACACCTTGGGCTACGTCCAGTCCTCACAACCCGTGAGATTTCCACTATTGACAACCCATCAATTACAAGTATTCTTACAGCCTCTTCAGGACGTCTCTCACACCAAGCGTAGGCACTCCTATCTTGGCTGAGCCACAAGTATTCTTACAGCCTCTTCAGGACGCACACATCTCACTCTAAGACTAGGCACACTCCTATCTTAGATGAGACAGTTTACAAGAATAGGATGTTGTGATGAGTCTAGCTTACAATCATACAATGTATGGATAGGCAGTAGGCTTAGCTAGTGATTCTCTCTTCTAACTGAAAATATGACAATTTAAACAGGAGAAAAGGATGGAGACTGATGATATTCTCAAGTTGAGATCAGGTCTGAATATGAAATGCTTGAGATGAGCACTTGAGATGTCACTTGAGATAAGTTGAGATGCAGTAGATGTTCAATGATTTTGTGTAGTCTCTCATGATACACTGTTGACTTTACCTCTTATATTTCAGAACAGAAAACTAGTTGTTTTTTGTCCGTTTCTAGCCGTTGAGAATTGTTGCTAAGAGAAGAGATTTTTTTGTTGAGAACAAAGCAACTTTTCAGAGTCTGAAGGTACTGTGTCAGCGTACTTTTGTACTTTGTCTTGACCCTGTGCTGACTTTTATTTTTGTCTTCTCATGCTGTTTTTGAGTCTTCCTTTTTTGTTCTTAGTCTGGCTCTCTTTCCTTGCATCTGAGCTAAGATCTCATCAGATACGTCTGACCATGAGATAACGTCTCAAGCTGAACTTGCATTTGTTCATGAGTTTGCATCTCAAGCTGTTCTTGAGTCTTATAATTGGAACAGTGATGAATCATACTGATCTCTTCTTCACTTAAGTTCTAGTCTCATTTTTGACTTGTGTTGTTCTTGTGAGTTTACTTCTCTTTCATGAGATGATCTCTAGACTTTGCATCTGATCTTGAGACTACGTCTCAAGGTGTTCTTAAATCTCTTGCTGTAGCAGCTTTGAGTTTTGCTTCTTATGCTTCCTTATTTCTGACTTTCTTGATTTATACTTTAAGGATCCTTTTTGACGATTGATATCCTGATCAAATCCTGCATAAATAAAAACTAGAGATCTCTGCCACATCTTGAGCACATGGTTAGTAATAACAAGATGCATCTCATATATTTAATCTTAGTGGTTTGACATATTAAAAACTCTTGGAGGTGAGTTTGTCTCAACAATCTCCCCTCTTTTTTTATGATGGAAAACCATAGAGTTTAAATCTTAAATGGATAATATTTTAAGTTATTAGATGCAGTAATTAACTCCCCCTGAGTTATGCAATTCTATTTCTTTTAAGGAGGTGAGCTCCCCTTGCGTTAGAGATCTAATCTGTTGAAAGTTATTTTACATAGTTTTATGCTAAACAGATTTACCACAGATTAATCACAGCAAATGAATGTGAACAGGGAGTCATTTCATTAATCAGGAAAGGAAATACATAATTTGATAGCAAAAGATGCCACTGCATCTCATCAAAACAAAGAAAAGATGTCATTACATCTTAAACATTTCAAAACAGACTACTCAAAGCTGCCTTAAATAAACAAACTAAAACTCTCATCAAATGCTAAACATCTAACCAACTCTCCCCCTTTTTCCATTATCAAAACAAGGGAAACTAGCAAAGCTAGGAAGAAGGAGAAGAGGATGAGTCAGAGTCCGGTCCAGATGGGCGTATAACAACTTGTGGAATTCCAGGCAGAGGAGGTAGATTAGAGAGATGAAGGTCTATCTTCTTATTGAAATCATTGGAGGTCCGAATTGCTTGAAGGATTGTGTCAAGCCCATCAAGGATAACCTCTTGCCTCTTTTTTTGGTGCTTCAACTTTTTGAGAATCTTTTTCTGATTCTGTTCAATTCTGGAGTGAAGATTCGTTTGATGTTGCTGTTGTTCTTCATGCAGCTAATTGAGAAAGGTATTGATTGAGTTGGAGAGATGTGTAGGAATGGAAGGCTCAGAAGATGGAGCTGGCTGTTGCTGTGCTGTTGGAGGAGCAGATTAATCATACTTGGGCTGAGGAGAGTCAAATAGCACAGTGTCCACAAAGAATTTTCCAGGTGTAGGGAATGAGGTCTGTTGGGAGTGAGATGGTTCATACCTTGGAGGAGTCTTTTGTGTGCCAGAAGCCTTAACAGTAGGCATCTCATCAGTAGGGTTCTCATTTGCAGCTACCTGAGTATCCTGCATCTCATCATGTGTAGGAGTAGTATTTTCCAAGATCACCAGGGTTTCAGCAATAACCTTTGTGACAGGAGAGACATCAGATGGATTGATTTCTTGATGAGGAGAGGTGAGTGGTGTTTGATGATGTTGAGGTTCAGTTGGAGTAGTGATTTGTGGTGGAGACTTAGGTGGGGGAGACTCAGGGACAGGTTCCTTCATAACATGTGCAGATTCCTTCATAAGAGGTGCTTCTGTGGTGAGTGGTTGAGGCTCTAGTTGGGTGAGAGCAGAAGCAGCCTGTTCAACCTTGGCCTTTTTCTTTTTCTCCTTCCTTGTTTCAGTCTCAATTGAGACTGACTGATGAGATTTTCTCTTTTTATCCTTTTTGGGAAACTCAGTTTCTGCTTGAGATCCCTCTGTTGTCTCCTTGACTGCCTTCTTCTTTTTCTTCTTTTTATGGGTGTCTGACATCTTTGACGAGGGAGAGGCTTGTGCAGCAACAGGGATAGAAGAAGGATTATCAAGAGGGAAAGTAGGAGGAGGGATAGACTTACCATCTAGTCCGAGAGACTTAAGATTTGTTTTTCCTACATATCCAGGTCTCTCATTAGACTTGTCACACCCACTGAAGTCCACTTTAAAGTGCTTCATGATCCTTGTAGTCAGCATTCCAAAGGGAAGAGAAGCAGTGATTTTGGAGTTGTGAAAGGCATGCTCCATGTGTCTCAAAATGAGAAAAGGAAGGTTGAGGGGAATACCATGCTTGAGATGATACATAACCATCATATCTTGGGTGTAGACCTTGTTGAAAGTTCCAGCACGAGGCATGATGCATTTTGCAACTAGATGAAATAGAAATTTTCCAAAGAGATGGAGGAAGGAGGCTGAATCTATGATGACACCACCCTTGAGATGATCCCTTTTCTCTGTAATAGGCAGCATAAAAGGCTCTGGTCATCTTGGGATAGACTGATTCTGTCATGGACATATAATCTTCCCATCCTTGCTTCCTTAGATAGGGACCAATGTCCCATCCTTCATCACGCAGCTCTTGGGTAGAGATGACCCTCCCAATGATGATTTTCTTCTCAGCAAACTTCTTTGTAAACTTTTCTTCTACGTCAGCACTTTCAAACAAGTCTGACTAAAATGAGAGCTTCTTCCCTTCAACAACTTTGCCTTTGCCCTTTCTTGAAGCTTCAGGCTGTGTGAGATCTATGTGGATAGGAGATTTTAGAGATTGATGAGACGTGGTCTGGGTAACTTGAGAGGCTATTCTTTGAGACTTCATTCTCAAAGGAAGAGGTGTGCTTTTATTAGACGAGGTGGACTTTGAGGAAGGTGAGGGTTGAGACTGAGTTTGTGAGGGCTCAAACTCTGTACTGGGCTGTGGAGATGGAGAACGACTGAGGCGTTCTTGACTTGAATGAACGCTGATGGATTGTGATTGCTCAGATGAAGACATGTTTGTTTCAGGAGATGAGGATGAGGATGATTTATCAGAGTAGGGAAGTTTGATTCCAATGACTTTGATACGCATCGAGATAGAAGGAATGATGAGATGAGGAGTTGTGAGTTAGTTTAAATAGAGAGGAGTTTCAGGGAGAGAGAATGAGTGCGCATGTGACAGAATAGCAGTTAATGAAATGGTTGAAGGTGGTTGGCTCTCCTTTTTATATAGTAACGGCTAGTTTGCTAATGAGTGGGGAGTTACTAGTCGTTGGTTAACGGCTCTTTTTACCCACAGTAACGTCTCAGTCAATAGTGAGACATGAGTTGAGACGCATTATGAGACGCTCCTCGTCTAGCATGCTCCTGAGACGTCATCTCTTCTCAGATGACTCCTTTCAGTCTTATCTCTGTGAGACTCACAGCTTGTCTCATCTTACAATTCTTAACTAAGAGAGCACATATTTAATAATTTTAGATTCTCAACAAATCTTTCTTCTACTAAAGGCTTAGTGAAGATATCAGCAAGTTGGTTTTTTGTATCAACAAAAATAATTTCAACATTTCCTTTTCGTACATGGTCTCTTATAAAGTGATGCTTAATATCTATATGTTTAGACCTTGAATGATGAATAGGATTTTTAGCAAGGTTTATAGCACTTGTGTTATCACAATAAATGGGAACTTTGGAGTACCTGAGTGCATAGTCTTGCATTTGAGACTTGATCCACAATATCTGAGTGTAGCATGCAGCTGCTGAGACATATTCAGTTTCAGTTGTGGACAAAGCTATTGTATTCTATTTCTTGCAAGACCAGGATATAAGACATTTCCCAAGGAATTGACAAGTGCCACTTGTACTTTTCCTATCCATTTTATCTCCAGCAAAGTCAGCATCACTGTATCCTATAAGATCAAAACTTGAACCTTTCTCATACCAGAGACCAAGACTAGTGGTTCCTATTAAATATCTAAAAATTCTTTTGACAACAGTAAGATGAGATTCCTTAGGGTCTGATTGGTACCTTGCACAGATGCCTACAGCATACTGAATATCAGGTCTGCTTGCAGTTAGGTACATAAGAGATCCAATCATACCTCTATAGAGCTTGTCTGAGACAGCTTTACCAGTCTCATCTTTGTCAAGCTGAGTTGAGGGGTGCATTGGAGTCTTCATTGGCTTGGCCTCACTCATTTTGAACTTTATCAGCAGATCTCTTGCATACTTCTCTTGGCTGATGAAGATGCCATCTGATAATTGCTTTATTTGCAAGCCAAGGAAGAATCTCAGCTCACCCATCATGCTCATCTCAAATTCTCCCTGCATGAGACTTGAGAATTCTTGACAAAGAGACTCATTAGTAGACCCAAAGATAATGTCATCCACATAAATTTGAACAATCAATAAATCTGTGTTAACTTCCCTCTTGAATAGTGTAGTGTCAATTTGACCTCTGGTGAAGCCATTTTTAATTAAAAAGGAACTTAACCTGTCATACCAAGCTCTTGGAGATTGCTTGAGACCATACAGGGCCTTTTTGAGTCTGAGGACATACTCTGGATGATGGGGATCTTCAAAACCTGGTGGTTGCCTTACATAGACTTCCTCTTCAATAATTCCATTTAGGAATGCACTCTTCACATCCATTTGATAGAGTTTGAAGTCTTTGTGAGCAGCAAAGGCCAATAGAATTCTGATTGCTTCAAGTCTGGCAACAGGAGCAAAGGTCTCATCATAATCAATTCCTTCCTATTGATTGTATCCTTGTGCCACAAGTCTTGCTTTATTTCTCATGACTTTGCCTTTCTCATTTAGCTTGTTTCTGAATACCCATCTGGTTCCAATAATGGATTGATAAGAGGGAGGTGGAACCAGATCCCAGACTTTACTTTTTCAAATTGGCTCAGCTCTTCTTCCATAGCCTTAATCCAAGACTTATCATTGAGAGCTTCTTGTATGTCTTTAGGTGCTATCTCAGATAGAAGAGCCATCAAGTTCTCAGCATCTCTGAAGGAAGATCTGGTCCTGACCCTATCTGAAGTCTCTCCAATGATTTGATCTCTAGGATGAGATCTCACTAATCTCCAGCTTCTGGGCAGTTGAGATGCATGCTCATTCTGGATTTCAAGACTTTCTTGTCTTGGTTCCCTAATCTCAGGTTGTTCATCTGGTTTATCTTCTTCTTGAAGTACATGAGATGGGTTAGGATTGATGCTTCTGTGAGACATGATCTCAGATTGAGCTTCTCTTCTTTGTTCAGGCTGAGATGATCTCATTAGTTTCTGTTCAAGTGAGGATCTCTCTTCAGCTTCCTGAGTTGAGATTCTCAATTCTCCTATCATCTCTTCAATTTCTTCATCTACTTCTTTCTGAGAGTTGCCCTGTATCTCATTAAAGACTACATGCATAGATTCTTCAGTAGATTTAGTTTTTAGATTGTATACTCTATAAGCTTTTGAAGTTTGGGAGTATCCCAAGAAAATTTCTTTGTCAAATTTTGATCTTTAGTGTTCAGGATATAGCAATCACATCCAAATATATGAAAATATGAAATTGTGGGTTTTCTCCCTTTCCACAGCTCATATGGAGTTTTGTTTAAGATGTTTCTTATAGTGACTCTGTTTATGATATAGCAGGAGGTGTTAACTGCTTCTGCCCAAAAATATTTTTCAATTCCAGAGTCACATAACAAAGTTCTTGCCATCTCTTGAAGGGTCCTGTTCTTTCTCTCAACTACTCCATTCTGTTGAGGAGTTCTTGGACATGAAAAGTTATGAGTAATTCCATGTTTATCAAAAAAATCTTTGAAACTTAGCATTCTCAAACTCTCCTCCATGATCACTCCTCACAGTACCAATTCCATACCCTTTCTCAGACTGAATCTTTTTGCAAAAAGTTTTGAAGGAATCATAAGATTCATCCTTCTGAGAGAGGAATAGAACCCAGGTGAACCTAGAGAAATCATCCACAATTACAAAACCATACTTTTTACCACTGAGGCTTGCAGTTTTAGTTGGTCCAAATAGATCAATTTGGAGGATTTCAAGAGGTCTGGTGGTTGAGACATGAGACTTGGACTTGAAACTTGATTTGTTGTGCTTGTTTTTCACACAGGACTCACATATCATGTCTTTGTTAAATCTTACTTTAGGTAATCCTTTGACAAGAGACTAACTTGCAAGCTGACTTATGGTTCTCATGTTAATATGTCCAACTCTCTTATGCCAAAGCCACTTCTCATGATCATGAGACATGAGACATGTGAGATCAGATAGGCTCTCAAGTGAGACTGAGTAGAGATTTTTGTTTCTTTTTCCTGAAAAGGTTGTTTTCCCAGTTTTAGACTCTATGATCTCACAGTAAGTGGGTTGGAAATTAACATGATAACCATTGTCACACAACTGGCTTATACTCAGCAAATTATGTTTCACACAACTGGCTTATGATGTGGGAAGGATCATGGACATATTTTCTGAGTTGGGATACATGGAAGACATCATGAATATTGGATAGGTGGGGTGGTAAGGCTATCCGGTATGCTAGAGGACCAATCCTCTACAGGATTTGGAAAGGACCTATGAATCGGGGATTCAGTTTCTTGGCTTTGTTTGCTCTTCCTATGCTTGTGATAGGAGTGACTTTAAAAAATACATGCTCACCTTCCTCAAACTTTAGGTATTTCCTCCTCTTATCTGCATAACTTTTCTACCGGCTTTGGACAGTTGTCAGTTTTTCCCTAATCCTCTTAATCTTCTCAGTGGTCTCCTGAACCAACTTCGGACCCAACAAGTTCTTCTCCCCCGCTTCACACCAACAAAGTGGGGACCTACATCTCCTACCATACAAGGCCTCATAGGGTGGCATACCTATACTGCTATGAAAACTGTTATTGTAGGCAAACTCTATGAGTGGCAGGTACCTACCCCAACTTCCCTTCTCCTCTAACACACAAGCCCTAAGCATATCCTCTAAGGTCTGGATGGTCCTCTCAGATTGACCGTCAGTTTGAGGGTGATAAGGAGTACTAAACCTCAGTTTAGTACCGAAAGCCTGGTGCAAAGCATTCCAGAACCTAGAGGTGAACCTAGGGTCCCTATCTGACACAATGTTATAGGGTACACCATGGAGTTTCACAATCTCCTTGATGTACAAGTCTGCTAATCTGCTCAAAGGGTAGGTAGCTCTAATAGGTAGAAAGTGGGCCAACTTGGTCAGCCGGTCCACTATGGCCCATATGGCATCAAAGCCTGCAGGGACTCTAGGTAGTCCCATCACAAAGTCCATAGCTATGGCTTCCCACTTCCACTCAGGTATTTCTAGGGGTAGGAGTGTTCCTGAGGGTTTCTGATGTTCAATCTGAACCTGTCGGCATACCAAACACCTAGAAACATACTCTGCTACCTCATTCTTCATGCCATCCCACCAGATCATACTTTTCAAGTCTTGGTACATCTTGGTAATTCGAGGATGCACCGTGAACTTGCTCTTACGAGCCTCCTCCAAAATATCTTGTCTAAGACTATCCCCCTTAGGGACACAGACTCTTCCCTGGAAGAGAATCATCCTATCACCTGACTCGGTGAAACCCGACTGCCCCTTTTGGGCCTGGAGGTCTAAATCTAATGCCTGGGCTTCCTTAACTCGAATCCTTAACTCATTGGTGACCTCTAGCCTGAAAAGTTTATAACTGCTCCCCTCAATGCTCACATCTAACCTAAGGTGTCAAAACTCCTCTAGAAGCTCCATCTCATGTACCATCATAGATGATACATGCAGAGATTTCCTACTCAGGGCGTCAGCCACTACATTGGCCTTGCCCGGGTGGTACTTCAACTCAAAATCATAATCTTTCAAGAACTCCATCCACCTCCTCTGTCTCATGCTGAGTTCTTTCTGATCAAAGAGGTATTTAAGGCTCTTATGATCGCTAAAGACCCCAAACTTCACTCCATAGAGGTAATGCCTCCAAATCTTGAGGGCAAAAACAACAGCTGATAGCTCTAGGTCATAGGTGGGGTAGTTCTTCTCATGGGGTCTAAGTTTCCTAGAGGCATAGGCCACTACTCTCCTCTCCTGCATCAACACACAGCCTAAACCCTTCCCTGATGCATCATTATAAACCTCAAAGGGTTTAGACAGGTCTAGCAAAACTAACATTGGGGTGGTGGTCAACCTCTCCTTGAAATCTAAGAAACTCTTATCACATTTCTCATCCCACACAAAAGCATGACCCTTCCGAGTTAACCGAGTGAGGGGCAAGGCTAACTGGGAGAATCCCTTAATGAATCTCCGGTAGTAACCGGCTAGGCCTAGAAAGCTCCTGATCTTAGTGATAGACTTAGCTCCCTGACCTCAGTGATAGACTTAGGTCTCTTAGCCCATCACAATTGATGACAGACACAACACACAAACCATGAATGTCATGGCCATATATAAAATTAGACAGCACACTCTTACTTTCACCTTTCTCTTTCACCACTTAGTTTCCTCTAGAGCTTTGCAACTTTTCTTTTCTTCTCTTCATTATAGCCTAGTTTGGATAGACTTATGCAGAAGAACTTCTAGAAGATAAAAATAGAATGAATCAAAGAGGTCAAATGAATTTAACTTCTCCATAAGTTGAAATTTGTTACTTATAGAGAAGTTAAATTGGAGAGCTATTTGCAGTAGGTGGGCTTTAAAGACTAATTTCAACTTATGGAAAAGTTAAATGCATTTGACCTCTTTGATTTATTCTATTTTTCACCTAGAAGTACTTCTGCATAAGTTTCATCCAAACTGGCCCTATATTGTTCATAACAATTCTAGTGCATGTTTGGTTTAGGCACAATGCGTCTCTCATTTTCATCCATCTATTCTAGAATCAATTTTACTTAATTTAAATCAAATGGAAACTTAGTTATCAAACCTTACATTTTACTCAAATAGTCCATCATCAACCTAACGAAAATAGTTATAGGTCTACTGTTTCTGAAAAACCAAACAGAGGATGAAATGCTACCTTAACAGAAGAACAAAAATAAGGAGAAAATGACTTCAATCCCTACTTATATGATTTTGACTTCATCAGTGCCAACTCACCACCATGCAGAAAACAACCTTCGTGAAGTGGAGGAGGACGATGAAGACTTGCAAACAACAGACCTTTTCTCTGGAGCACACTCTTTCCCCTTCATGATTAGGTGAAGCAATTTCCTAACCACCCTAAGCTCTACTAACTTCAATGGAGGAAACTAGGGCAAACCTGTGTTTCTGAAGAGTTGGGAAAGGTCACAAGCCACTTACGTGATTCACTTACTAGGATTTAAATTACGCATGTTGTTAGTGGTGATTGCCAATCAAGGATAAATATGTGCTACTAGGATGGTCCTTTGGTAGAGCATCACTTAATAGAGCTTATGTAATGATAGAGATTATTTAGAAACAATAAATTTACACAGACATCCAATGATATGATGTCACATCATCTATTGAATTTAATAACACATGAGGTGTTATATTCGTTAAATGATGTGGCGGCACACCACTGGATGTCTGTGTAAAACTTTTTCATACTGATGGTATATTAATTAAATCCTATATATATGGAGTAAAAGAAAAAATTGCTAATTTTTTTATAGGGCATAAAAGTATATTTTACGCTTTAAAAAATTCACCGTCTAACAAACAATTCCTTTATAAGTCATTAGCAGAAAGACAAGGACTGTCATGCTTGTCTATTTGCATTTCTTATTTCTTTAGGAAAATTAAAAATTTTGTTACAAAAAATTCAAATAAAAAAATTCATGAGAAGCAGTTATTGTCAATAGTTATATCCAAAATTAAGCAGTTACTGTACGTGAAATATAGGAAGATATAATAAAAATAAAAAACAGAAAGAGATAATAAAAGAAAATTATAAAATAGAAATCGTATAATATCGTAACACGGGCAATCCACCACCCTCACCCTTTTTTTATTAGATAACTAACTGAAGAACCCTTCTTCACTCTTTTTTTGTTGTGTTTCTCTTAAGTAATTTGGGGTATATTGGGAAAAGAAATGTGGAAACCAAAAAGTGGTATCCCCTTTATAATAGTATATAATTACAAAATATGTAATATTTTTTTTTTAAATCAAAGCTAAATATTATAGATTAAAAATATCTGAAGCCACAGCCAAATCAATGCATGATGGGACTTGTCCACCAAACATAGTCAGGAAAACTATTTGCATTTGCAGCCAAAATGTGGGCTACACAATTTATGGAACGATAATAAAATAAAATTGAACAAGATCAAAAGGACTTTAAAGATAAACAATCAGAAATAATAGATTGAATAAGAGGACAAGAAGACTTCTTCTCCAAAGCTTGGACAACTAGCAAACAATCAGTGTTGATCTCCAAATGAGTCATGTCCTAATCAACAGCTAAACTCAAAGCCCATTTTATTGCTAAAGCCTATGCTACCATAGGGTCCAAACGAATATCATAGAGTTTTGTTACGGCAACCCATACTAAGCCTAAATGATCTCAAACTACCAAATCGAATCCTGTACTAGAATCCCTTGCCCAACCAGAATCAACATTTAGCTTAAGAGTACCTTGTTCATGGGCTTTCCAAACATGTGATACACGAGGCCTACCAAGACTTTATTTTTATGAAATTGCCAATCTAAATACAATCTTGAAGTAAATATTGTAGTCACAAGAAGGGGGTTGAATTGTGACCTTTTCAAATTTTTGCAATCACTTCTAATATATTCTGCTCCAGTGATTTACATGGCTGATATTAGAAGCTTAAATAAACATAGTATAATAGGTAGAAATTAGAATAAAAAGCTTAATATTACAATCAGTAAAGCATAGCAGAATTTTAGTGAGCCTACACACTCTCTTTCACACTTTCCTAACTATTTAAGAACAATACTGAGAGATTTGCAGAAGGTGGAATTTCTCCAAAAGGTAGAAATGGTAATTTTGATGCACAAAGAGCTTCTTCTGGTGTTGTGTGTCTTGGAATGAAGAGGGGGCTCTTTTTTATAGGCAAGGTTGGCTCAACTAGCCGTTGGAATGCCTTGGAGAAGGGGTTAAGCTCCAAACTGGCCTTGTAGGAGCTGTCACTTTCATGTGGCAGCTTTTCTCTCTCATCAGGTTTGACTGGTCATATCTTCTGGAAAGCGTATTTTTTGGATCCATGATTTTCATTCAGTTTGAGCTTCCTTCTTTTGGAGCAATTTTTGAGACATGCAAGAATACTGGGTATTTTTGTATTTTTAGCAAATAGTATTTGTATCTCCAGTAAATTGAATTTGTAGTGTGTTTTGTCAATTTCTTTCTTCTAGAGCTTGCTATCAGTATTCCTTTCTTCTGAAGCAGACTGATGTATTGATAACAGTTTCTTCTCAACAACTTTCTTGCTTTCTATTATCTTCTGAGCAACCTTTTTGTATTGTACATGAGGTTTACATTTGTGCAGAATAGTGATTCTTGAAACTGTTTCTTCTGAGCATGTGTATTTGGTAATGTAGTCTATCTTCTGATGGTTGCTTCTTCTCAACAGATTCTTTTATTTAGCTTTTCTATGTTCTTTCTAAGATAAACTCAATTGCAACCATTAGTATGCATTTATTCAGAACTATATTAAGTGTATTTTGAGATATTGTCATTATGAAAACATACAAAGATGATTCTTGGACCTTACAATTCTCTTAGGCAATAAGAAAATGTCCTCTGCAGTAGAGTTTTTTTAGAGAGAAAACTTGGATGTTCCTTTCCTTCCAAATTGACCAAAGGACCATAGCCACCATAGCACATTTATTTAGGTCAAAATTTGCTATTAAATGGTCCCACCGGTCCCTTAATAATGTTATTGTATTTTGTGTTCTAGTGATAGTAGATGCTTGTATGGATCTAGAATTGGAACCAGGAGACAATGGGTTAGCCAAATTCACACCCAAAATCTTTTTATCATTTCTTTCTTAAGTTTCTCTAGTTCAATTTTATTTTTTTAAAAGTTTGAGAACTTCACTCAATTCCCTTTCTTCCATAGGAGCAAAAGTTTTCCTATGACGTTCCCACTTTATATTTTTGTGCCAAGGTTTCCCAAATATTATGTTAGCTTCAACTACTAATGGAGATAAATCACATACTACTTCATCTACATATTTCCCAATGGTGATTTTGATTTTGGCTTGCTTATCTACCATGATCCCTTCCTCATTCACTTGTTGGAGTATATATGGCCTTCGGTGTTCGATAGTGGGCATTTTCAATTTTTGCCATGACTCTATTACTCACCAAATTGTTACTATTCCCTTCCTCTACCTTGATCACAAATACACTTCCTCTTGCTTCCTTCAAAAAACCCTTTGTATAAAAAACACTTTTTCTTATTACTTTTTTTCTATGTCTTGCCATGAATTTCCTAAGTCTCCCATTCCCATTAATCTTTCCCTTCTTACCTCCATTAATCCTAAATTGATTTTATTTGAAAGCTTTTAAGGACCTTTCAACTCACTAAGTGTTTACACTCAAGGATGTATCATGTATCCGCTCGTGTATGTCACTCTTTTTGGGCTTTTTCTATAATGTATCACTCTTGCCTTTTCTACCCGGACAAGGTTTGATTAGGCTTACAGAAACCAAACATTGAGTCTTACCAACTCTAACCAAACTAGAAACGCACGAGCAATGAAAAATATCTATGAAAGCTAGAAGTTTCCTAAGACAAAACTATGATTAAATTGACAAACAAGAAAAGCATGCTATGAAAAAGGCTTATACACAACAATAGACGGAAAACAAGACAAAACACAATGAAATTGCAAAGAGAATTGTTTTTGGTTTATTTTTTATTCAAGAGGTAAAAGCTACCAAAAGTTGCCAAAAGTTTAGAAAACTGCTATTACAATTGAAATTGAAACTGATACAAGCAAATTACAAAATTACAATAGAAAGGGCAATGATCTGTTGGACAGTTTCTTAATTCCTTTTTTTAACTAATGAGGATTGATTTTTCCTCTAGACATTACTTTTTTGACTTTCTTTTCTTTTGAATATTTCTTTTTGTAATTTCTTTTCTTTTGACTTTTCTTTCTTTTAGTATATTTTCTAAATTGCCTTTTGCCCCAACAAGATGATACAAATAAATTGAAAATAAATCCCTATTTCTAAAAAATTGTGTGTATCTTACCTAAAAAACAGGACAAAAATGATTTACCAAAATTGGTAAAAATTGAGTTATTTTCTAAAAACTGATTTTGGAAATTGTTGGCAGCTTGAATAAAAAATTTGACCAAAAATTTGCTTAACAGTTCCTTAATTCTAGTAAGTGGCAAATAACAAACAACACGCTTTGATGATTTTTATGGATCAAAATTGAAAAATGAGTGGAAAATTCAACATGAAACTGTTGAATTTTCTACCAATTTCCCGGCTAAAACCCAACCTAAACTTAAGCGTTTTGCATAATCCACTACACGTTTCCTAAGGTATTGCTAGAGTTTAATCCAAATTTGCAATCAGAATAGAAGAAAATAGACAGAACACGGACAAAAATGGAACAAAACAGGTTGAAAAACAACGCATAAAATGGCAAGAAAATAGGAGAAAATTGCACAAAATAAATGACTAAATTGTAAAGGGGATGAACTTAAATTAAAAGGATGAGGAAGACTGAAATTAAATTGCAGAAAAGTAGAGGGGATGAGCATTATTAAAAGGATGGGGAATTGATAGAAATTTAAATGGCAGAAATTAAAGGGGATGAGCAGAAATGAAAAGGATGGGGATAAGCACAAATTAAAAAACTGGAGAGTAAAGAGGAATGGGGATGGGGATGGATGTGGATTGAATTGGTGTAGGTAAAAGATAATTTGGAAAATGGGAACAACTGTGTTCCCACTTACCACAATTCATCAGAATCAAACAAGCAGTTAATGAACAAGGATGAAGAACAAGCAAGAACAGTTAATAGAAACAATTTATCAAACACCTAAGAGGTGGTATATGCGCGTAACCAACAGCCCCATACTAACAAGAATTCAGATAATTCAAGCAAGCAGACAATTGCTGAAAGCAACAGCAAGGCACCTCAGGCCCAGAGAACAGTTTAGAGTCCGAAAATTACAAAAAAAGAGATGAAATACAAGTGGAAAATTGAGTAAAAACCAGAAAAATCTACACCAAAAATGTGCAGTAGGCCGTGACTTTGATGGTTCAAAATACCTCCAAACAATTCGAAATTCGCAGAGCTCTGATTACCAATTGATAGTGGATGCTTGTACGAATCTAGAATTGGAACCAGGAGACAATGGGTTAGCCAAATTCACGCCCAAAGTGATGCACAAAGTCAACAATTAAGAGCAGCAAAATGGTGAAAATATGCGCCTAAAATGAAGAGAAAGGAGAAGAGGAAACTTAAAAAGCATATGGAGATTGAGGAGTGGAAGATCGCCAGTGCAGTAGGCAACTCCTTTTGTAGATAAGATCAATGCCAGACGCTACCAATCCGGGGGAAATGGATAAGTCTTAGGATGGTTTGGGTAAGCACCATCAACCCTTCTCTACTCACACAGAGGATGAGGAGAAATCTCAGCAGAGTTTCTTTACTTAAGAAATGAGGTGTGATACAAGGGGGGTTGGTCCCTATATATAAGGAGATAGGCGGCCACTATGAGGAAAGAAATAAAAGATGAGTAAATCAAAATGCTACCTAATGGGTGTTGAACTCATGTCCTAAGGCCTAAGTAGCTCAAAAAGCTACTAACCACTAAAACTAGGCAAAACTAGGGCCCAAATGAGCCTAAACATGATTAGGAAAATTACAATTAAAACTAATTATAATTACATCCTAATTACAATGAAAAATATTATTAAAATATTCCTAATGATATTTATCGGCTCCATGATGACTTTGACCGAGGTTGACCATGAGAAAGTTGACAGAGTTTGGAGTGAAAATTGGGTAGCAGCTTGGGCCTAGCTTTATGCACCCAAGGCAAGTCTTCTTTAGTCCAGAATTCCCACTTCTAGGTCAGAGCTCCACTTTCATTTGCCATCAACCATCCAATAGTTGAGATGCAGCCCAAACTTCCTTCGCAAAATTTCAATGGATGAATAAATGATCAACACATTCAGAGCAATCATCAGCGCATAGGGAGCAATTATCAGCCACTTCAATACCCATTCTTCTTAAGTTAAACTTACACATTTAGAGTTATTCTGTAAAGAAAATGTTTAACTTTTGTTGGGACTTTTAGCCTCCACAAAACTATCTAGTCATGATCATTGGATGAACCCCTTGATTCTGGATGAGTGTGAAGGTTGCATAGATAAAGATAAGCTGATCGAACGGTAAAATTTTCATCCTTTGTAAGTCTCCACACCATCCTATCAGTGACCTGTGTTTGTGATAAAGGAATATGCTTAATATGCTCTGCCTCTATTGGATGAAATATAGAATCAATCAATCTTGAATTCCATCTTGTTCGATCTGATAAGATTAGCTCATTGACAATAGCATCTTCAGACAATATCTTTGGATCTTATATAATATTGTCATTATGATTACCTGGTAACCACTTATCCCTCTATATTAAATTTTTTTAACCATCTCTGACTCCAACACTCCATTTGGACCCGGCACAAATTAATTCTTTGGTACTGAAAATGCTTCTCCATGTAAAGCTTGGCTAAAAATTCAGTTTTGCCTAAAAAATGGATGACATGGTAAAGTACTTTGGCTTAAGAATTTTGAGCAGTAAAGAATTCCCATTATTCACTAGTCTCCAAAATTGTTTAGCAAGCAAAGCCTCATTGAATTTTTGTAAGTCACGGAAACCAATCCCTCCCAGCTCCTTAGATTTACAAAGTTGCTTCCATCTAATCCAATGAAGCTTCTTCTCCATTCCCTTCTGACCCCACCAAAAATAAGCAAGCATATATAACATCACTTTCATAACTTACACTTCATAAGCCATACAGAACAAAAAAGAGAAAAAAAAAATGGTAATTGCATATTTATATTTATTTTTTGGTTTAAACCACACGTATCTTTCACGAGACAATCATGTTCGAGTTAGGAACATCCACAACATGGTGGGACTAGCTCTACAAATGGGGATTTTTTCCATTAACAATACTCGAACCATGACCTTGCTTAAGGGAATCTAACATGTACTACTTGAACCAACCTCGTTGGTAATTGAATATTTCGATTTGAAATACTTTTCTATTTTTAGTATTAAATATTTGAAAATCATTTTGTAAATTTATTTTATGTTGTGTTTTATTTATTGTAAATCATTTTTTTAATGTTTTTTATCACTACTTTTTTTAAATGTTTGTTATTTTAGTCCTTAAGTTATGTGGCTAATAAAGTTCTTCCATGCTAGTATTTGCCATTGTGTACAAATTAAGTTTATATGGCATGACTTATATAATCCTAGCCAGCTAAAATGAGGTGTAATTTAAATGAGATGTCTCCTTTAACCTCCCCTAATTAGAAACGCTACTTGCCATTTTCAAAGAGGAAGAGTGCGAGGCTTGAACAATGGCTGATAGCAAGGCAATTTTGACTTCATCACCCTCATCAAGGAAGCAACAATATGTTTGCTGAGAAATCCTTCTAATTCTTTCCCCCTTTTGCTAAAAATTGGCACAGAGAAACTGGAAATAACGAAACCCTATTTTTCTACATTATTCCCAAGAAGTTGTTGACCATCTAATTTCTTCGCCGCCTCTTCTTCTGATTGATTGACCTCTTTTGGGTATGCTTTGACTGTGATTACATTAACTCATGTTCTTTCGCGCGAGAGTGCCTAAGGTCATCTTCATATCAATTTAAAATTAATTTTAAATTAGTTTTTCACGTTTTATATTCTTCTTTTTTTATATAATTTTATCTTTATATTAATAAATATAATTTCTGATAAAAAAATTTACTATTGTTTCATTATTTTATATCTTTTATCTAATATTTATTGTCTCTATAAAAAATTGAAAACTAATTCAATCTAATCCAATTTAAATTGGACCGAACTTAAAAAATAATAAAAAATGATCGGACGATGAAATGATAAAAGCGCAATGATTGAATCTGCTAAATGTTTTTACCTTAAAACTAATCCAAACCAAATCGGGAATTCATGTCGAATCCAATATAATGCAAACCACAAAAAATCGAAAGTTGAATCAAATCGAAAATAAAAAACCCAAAATCGCAAAAATTGAATTTTTAATTAGATTGGATTGGTTTTCGGATTCTACGTTGAAAACCCGTTCAATCCAAACCGAACATATATATACATATATTATTTTATGGGTAAAATATATTTTTTGTCCCTGTAAAATTAGTGAGTTTTACTTATAATCCCTATATAATTTCTTTATTAAAGCGTCTTTCCAATTTTATTTTATTTTTTTACAATTAGTCCCGCTAGAAAATTAGCCAATGCTTCGCTTCTCCCCCACTCCCACTGTTACCCTTTTCTCCCCTCCTTCAATCCCATCACCACCACAATCAACCCCCTACCCTGCGCTTTCTTTATTCCAATGATATCTCCAAGTAAATCAGAGCTTTCATCAAGCACCTTTGTAAGAGAAGGTAGAAGTTTCATCACCTGCACGCTAACAACACATCTTCCATTGGGTGTTGTTTTCTCAACATAATATGAGCTCCTACTAAGAACTTTTAAATTTTCCAGCACATTGGATATATACCTCTCCCTCAATGGTCTCTTTGTAGGACACAAGGGGTAGAGAGACTTCCAAGCTAACTTTCGCAATCCTGTCCTTCAAGTCCTTTATACATTTCTCAAGATGAACTTGACCGGCAGCAGCAACAACATGCTCTCCTCTGGCAGAAACCGTGACCTCAACAAACGGATCCGATCGATTCAGAAACCTCAAGCCTATCCGTCTCTGCAGCATTGGAATGGCAAAAGAAGGAACAGCCGAGACCAATCCAAGAAGCAAATACTCCAATTCCATGAAGTTCTGCCAAGCACCATGATGTTGTTTTACTCAAACCGATAATTAATAAAATGGATTATTATTATTCTTATTATTATTAGTTTGTTATTAAATTAGAATGTAGATTGGATAAATAAAAAAAGGGTTATATAAAGAAACGAAAAAGGGAGAAAGGGGGAACAAAAGGAATTCCGCTCTGAAGTAAGCTTTGCAATTGCCATTTTTCTTAAAAGTTATTATGCTTATTCTTTCAATCAACATTAATTTGCTTGATTCGAAGAAGACAGTATTATAGAATGTATATGCCTAGATTACAATTAATTATGCAATTAATTGGGTGGTAGTTAATTCCAATATGTGTGCTTTGTATGTATGTATTCATATATCCAAAAGGAAAAATCATTGTCCTGTATCATTTTAGCAGAGCTAGATCGTTAATAGGTTTCTACTCAGTGTCCTATATCATTTTAGAACCTTGTATATGTAACCAGAAGAGGCAAAGACATTGAAAAAGGAGCAACGGTTTTGGTGTTTTTTGGGGTGGGTTTGCTAGAGAGATCGAAATCGGTGAGATGGCTAGAATGTTGGATGAGGACATTTTCTGGTTTTAAATCTCTGTAAGCGATGTCATGGAATGGAGGTGGACAAGAGCCCAAAGTGGGGGGTTGGTTGTGGTGGTGGTGAGAGTGAGGGAGGGGAGAAGAGGGAAACAATGGGAGTGAGGGAGAAGCGAAACAATGTCTAATTTTCTGGCGGTTTAACCGTGTTAGGTAAATCATTTCAGCTAGCTGAAAGCTGAAATTAGTAGGTGAAACCATTTCAGCTGTGTTTGAGAATGTAGCTTTTTTGGGTAGCTATTAGTTTTTCTTGAAAATGTACTTGAGGTAGCTTTTTTAAAAAAGCTTCAATTTTCAGCTACTAACTGAAAATTAATTATAAGTTTATCCTTCAACCACTCACACTTATCATTATTTAATAATTAATGATGTCCTCATTTTACCATTTTCAGCTAATCTTACCAAACACATTCAATCAAATCAGCTAGCTTTTTAGTTTTCATCTACCTTTTTAGCTTTCAGCTAGTTTTACAAACACACTCTAGACCGCCAGAAATATACTAATAGACACTTAGGAGAGAGAAAATATGCCACATCTGACACACACCAATTGAAGGGAGGGACTAATTGCAAAAAAAATTGGGAGGACGGTTTAATAAAGAAAAATTTTATAGGGACTAAAAACAAAACTTACTAATTTTACCGAGATCAAAAACATATTTTACCCTTATTTTATTTATAAAATAATCATATATTTATACTTATATAAATATATATTTATGAAATTATTTGTACTAATATACTTTTTATGATTTTATCATCTAATATCAATTTAATATCTCTATAAACATATTAATTTTAAACTACTTTTAAATTGTTTTCATGTCCTATATTATTCTTTTCATATAATTTTGTATTTATATTGATAAATATAAGTTTCAATAAAAATATTTACTATTATTGTAAAAATTTATCACCTTTATCTAATACTTATTGCTTCTTTAAAAAATTAAAAGCTGATACAATTCAATTTAATTTAATTTGAATCAGATTTGAAATACATAAAATATTGATTGGATGATAGAGTGATAAACTAGATAATTTTTTTTTTTTTAATCTTAAATCCATCTAAACGGAACTCACCCCATATCCAAGATAATCAAGTCTTGTCGATTGAACCTATAACAAGGCTTCGATAAGATCTTTTTTTTCCCCACTTTTGAAAGATCGATATGATCAATGTTATGAGTAATCCGAATTTCATTATGCTTAACTACCTTGATAAATTAAAATTATAAGGACATAAATTATTTAAATGAAAATAAAATAAAATGATTGATACTCACCCATAAAGAGAAGAAATCAAATAAGTAAAAACTATTTTAAAACATGGATAAATAATCAAATCAATAAATACTATTTTGAAAAAAAATCATACCAGTAAAATGTTATTTTAGTCACCGAAAAATATAAAATGAGTTAATATAGTCTATGAAAAAAATTAATTTATCATTTAAATCACTACCCTTAAAACAGTACCAATTCAATTGTACGGATCAATTTGATTACCAAATTAACTTTTGAAGAGATTTTTGGTTAATGCTTATATTTTAAAAATTATATTAATCAAGACATGCAACTGTGTTAAATCACTTCCGTCCAACGTCTTTGTAAAGTGTGGTTTAGATTTTGACCAAACAAAATCATGGTTTTACAGAATTGATTTTAAATCACTTCCGTCCAATGTCTTTGTAAAGTGTGCACTATCAATCTCAACCATTCATTTTTAGAATTAATTCTACTCAACTGTAAACCAAACAGGCATCAGAAGTTAGAAGGAAAATTTTACCACGCAAATAGGTCCTAAATACGAGTGATCTTACACACAAAAATAACCCCATATCTATTATCATGTCTTTGAGGGTTAATCCATGACTAAATGCTTAGGGTCCCAATCAAAAATAAATCCATTAAGGACCACAATGATACATTTTAGACCAAAATCAATAAATACATAACTAATGGTTGAGTGGTTGATAAAGTTTCTTTTGCAAAATAGATTAATATAGTTTTTTATGTTCTTTTTTTAGTGTAAATTAATTTTTAAATAATAAAAAATTACTCTGTACTTCCTTTCGTCTTTTTTATACCACCTTATGAGAAGATTATCTTAATCATTTTTATAAAACCTATTTAAATTATGTATTATATCATTTTTTATGAAACTGTTTTTAATTATTAAGATCAATTAATTTCTTGTAATTTTTTTAAGTCACAGATATCCTATATGAAATATATTTTTGTTAGAATAGGGACAATCACATAATGGAAATTAATGTTTTCAACTGTACTCAAATCCAAAACTTTATCAAACAGGTCGCATGTTTGAACCCCTACTCGTCTCCTTAGAGTGAGGTAAATGTAAGTACCTCTATAAGTGCTCTTTGAACTCGGGGGCTTTCCCAGCCTTGGACTGGGCACCATCCTCGGCTTTTTAACCAATATAATATTAAAAAATTATAAATTACTAAAATAATATAATAAAAAACCTTTTATCTTTCTGGGTGGTTTTTGCCACATAGACGTCTTGGTGATAGAGAGGATCTAATGGTTTTTGAAGTAGTGCTTCATGAGTCACATGACGCTAGTTGATTTAGTGCCATAAAGTGACGTTTTTTGTCTTATTATGTGGCGCTAAAGGAACTAGCGCCACATAATAAGACAAAAAAAATGTCATTTTATGATGCTAAATCAACCAAAGTTTCATATGTTTGTGGTGCTTTTTAAGTTAGCGCAATAGACTCATATAAATTTCATCTTTCTCCTTCGCTGCAGATCACAATTCACCTCACTTCTTCACTAATTCACGTAGTTTTTTCTCACTTCATCCCCGTCATTTTCCTTTGCTTTATCATTATTTATTCGCTGTGTTTTATTGCCTCAGTTATTTATTTATTTATAAAAAATGAGTCAAATCATTACTTTTATTTATTGGAATGGTAGAAAATATGAGGGCTTACAAGGTATAACATTTGAAGGTAACAAAAGATTTATTCGAATAAAATGCGGCATGTGACGAGGCGCTAAAGCATTGGTTCACATATATAACTTCACCTCTTATCCCATTGGTTCACATATATAGCGTGTTTCTTACGCCAATTTTTGACACATTTCCCCTTTAATGTAATATCATGTAATTTGTCGGGTTGACATGGAGGACGAGGAATGTGTTGCTGCATGCCAAACTGACGCATACATCGATCCGGCTGATACCACTCAACAATATGAAAGCATATGAATAGTGAATTTTTTCATGTAAGCAACTGAGGTGGAGGTTTTTTTTTTTTTTCTGGCAAACAACATGTGGCGTTAAAGCAATTAGTGCCAAAAGTGCGTAGCCCCTAGTATATATAGGTGTGTTGTGTGTGTCTGTGTTGATGTGATAAAAGTGAGTGAGTGCAGGTGAGTAATTGTGTGTCTGTGTTGATGTGATAAGTGTGTGTGTGCGTGGGGAAAAATAGTAAGAGTGCAGGTGAGGGTGTGAATTCGTGAGAGTGGTGAAGTGCAGGTGTGCAGGGAAAGAGTGTACTTGAGTGGGTGAGAGTGGAGGTGGCGTGAGAGAGAAATTTATTGGAAAATGCAGCAACACATGTGGCGCGAAATGCTTTAGCACCTCGTCACATGCCGCATTTTATTCGAATAGATTTTTCGTCACCTTCTAATGTTATACCTTGTAAGCCCTCATATTTTCTACCATTCCAGTAAATAAAAATAATGATTTGACTCATTTTTTATAAATAAATAACATAGACAATAAAATACAATGAATGAATGATTAAAAAATCAAAGGAAAATGACAGTGAAGAAGTGAGAAAAAAACTACGTGAATTGGGGAAGAAGTGAGGTGAATTATGATCTGCAGCGGAGGGAAATGGTGGAATTTAGGTGAGTCTATTGCGGTAACTTAAAAAACGCCACAAACATATGAAGCGCCGGTTGATTTAGCGCCATAAAGTGACTTTTTGGTCTTATTATGTGGCGCTAATTCCTTTAGCGCCACATAATAAGACAAAAAACGTCACTTTATGGCGTTAAATCCAGGGCCGACCCAACATGTAGTGAGGCATCAAACAAACCTTCAGTTTAGAGCCTTTTTTAAATACATGAGGTGAAAAAAAAGGCCTTAAAAGTTAAAATCATTTAGCAACGATTGAACCATCAACCCTTGAGAAGGAAAATCAATTTCTAAACCAATGAACTAGGCTTAATTATAATAATATTTTTATTTTTTTGTATAAAAGATATTACTAACAATTGGGGGCCTAGAGCAAGGGTTTGAGCAGTCTTAGCCTTAGGTCCGCCCTAGTTAAATCAACCAGTGTCATGTGACTCATAAAATGCTACTTCAAACAGCGCCATTAAATCTCTTCTGTCATCTAAACGCCTACGTGGCAAAATCCAACTTAGAAAGGTAAAATGGTTTTTATTTTATTACTTTAGTAATTTGTAATTTTTTAATATTATATTGGTTAAAAATCCCACCCTCCCTCGCCCTAAATTTTTTTTATAAAAAAAATCCAAAACTCTGTTTAGGGGGAATAAAACACAATGATTAGTCAAAATCATCTCATTTGAAAGATATTATAACCAATCCTTTATAATATCACAATCTTAACTGAATTCACAAATTTAAAATCACAATCTTAACAAAATTGCTTTGTTAATTGTTACTGTGAATCGGATAGAGGTTCCGGAGGGAGTAACTCTTCATCCTTGCGCTCCAATATTTATAGGCAGCTACCCTGAATCAACTTTGGAAAAATCACCCCATAAGCAAACATGGACCATTTTTTCTTCCCCTTTGTTTTTCTCACACTCTTACTCCTCCAACACCCCATTTCTGCAGCAAATCTCCACAAAATCAAGCAACTCAGATCAGATTTTTTTGCTCAACAAACATCCTCGGACGACACTCCACCAACTGAGTTCTTTGAGGTAACCAGACCCATTGAAGTCCCCAAAACAAAACCTTGCTCATACCAAGTTCTCCACCATGATTTTGGCTACACATATGGCAAACCCCCAATTCTTGCTAATTACACCCCTCCCTCCCAGTGCACATCTCAAAAGTTCTCAAAAATTGTCCTTGAGTGGAAAGCAACATGTAAAGGAAGGCAATTTGATCGCATTTTTGGTGTGTGGCTTGGTGGGGTTGAGCTTCTCAGGAGCTGCACTGCAGAGCCAAGAGCCACTGGGATATTTTGGACTGTTCAAAAGGACATCACAAGGTACCATTCTCTCCTGTTGAGTGACCAAACTCTTGCTGTTTATATGGGCAATCTTGTTGACAAAACTTATACTGGCGTTTACCATGTTGATATCGCTATTCACTTTTACCCTGATGTGAAGACTCTCAGTCTTGATGATGAGTCAAATTCCAGTGCTTCAGCATTTGGGAATGGTTTTCCTGCAGATTTGATCTTGCCCATTTCAAGGAACCTCCCACTGAATGATGGGTTGTGGTTCCAAATTGTGAATTCTACTGATGTGGGCTTGAAGGAATTCAAGATTCCTCAAAATGCTTACAGGGCTGTGTTAGAGGTCTATGTTTCATTTCATGAGAATGATGAGTTTTGGTATACTAATCCTCCTAATGAATATCTTTCTGCTAACAACCTTACTGATATACCTGGGAATGGGCCATTTAGGGAGGTTGTGGTTACTCTTGATGGGAAGGTTGTTGGTTCAGTTTGGCCTTTTACTGTGATTTATACTGGAGGGGTTAATCCCCTCTTGTGGAGACCCATTACTGGAATAGGGTCATTTGATCTTCCATCCTATGATATTGAAGTTACACCGTTTTTGGGGACTATATTGGATGGAAAGTCCCATTCATTGGGGTTCAGTGTGACAAATGCTTTGAATGTTTGGTATATAGATGCAAATTTACATCTTTGGTTGGACAGAAAGAGTAGTAGAACAGAAGGAGAACTCCTGAATCACATTGACAAACCTTTGGTTGAATCTCTAGTATCTGACTTTAAAGGTTTAAATGGAACATTCTGGACTAGTGCAAAGAGATCCATTTTGTCTACTGGATGGGTCAGATCCTCCTATGGTAATATCACAACCAATTTTATTCAAGATTTTGCTTACAACAATTCAATGGTTATGGAGAAGAATGGGGATAAGCAAACTCTGGATCAAATAATTTTTTTCAATGACAGTGTCCATGCTAGACTTCCATCACCCTATCTTGATTCTATTGATGACACATACAGAAAATTTTCCCTGTACTTGGACTCAGATGAACGGGATCAGGATAATGATACTTATTTATCCGTTGCAAATGTTACATTGGGATTTGATGAGGACAAGTCTAAGAATTCAGCTTTTGGATTTTCAAAGAGCTCTCTGAAAAATGTGCAGGATGGTCAGGGTACTATGGTTGTTAAAAAGAATTTGGTTGTTCAGGGACTAGGTGAAACACAGCAAGATTACAGATATAAAAGCCACGGAAATTGCTATTTTAGGAAAGTTGGCAGCTCAAATTACACAATTCTCTATGATAAAGTCAGAACTTCATGCAACAAAAGAAGTCACTCTCGTCTAGGCCTTAATTTTTTCAAAAAGTTTCCCTATATGCTCTAGAGTCCTTTCTTGTAAGAACAGAAAGTTAACCCTCCTCTGCTTGGTTGCACAACTCCTTCCTTTCTGTAAAGGTTTCCATTTCTAGCTCCAACACTGAGATTAGTTCTGTGCTGGCTGTGTCAAACTGTTATTTATCATTTCACAACTGAGTTCTATGAGTCTATTTTATTGTTTTATCAACATAACTAGTGTGTTTGGTTTTGAGTTGGGGAATCCCAAAATTATGGTTTTGTATACAAGACACAAGTTTTTGTCAAAACCATGGTTTTGGGATTCCTAACTCAATGAAACACACAGGTAATGCAATAATAAAATTGTGATCTCATATTTTACACTGATCAAACATGTTACATGATTATTTTTCACTACTTTTTTGCATGTCCCAGAAAGTAATTTATGTATTTGGTATTCTTAAAATAAAATTATAGTGGCCTTTACCCCACCATAACAGGTGTTTTTGGCATAATATCTGAGTGATACCCCCAAAGGATTTTGGATTAACATGACAACATTGATGGATTTCATATTATTTCACAAAGTTGATGAGCCATAGCCCATATGCTTCATTTCTCCATTTGTGAAATACTATTAAGAGTTCCTGTAAAGGGCTACAAGTGTATGTATGTAAAATAGAAATGTGCTTATTTTGTGCTCAAGAAGTATGTTCAAGTTTGAACTGACTACTGACCTACCAAATGTAAATTTTATGTTGCTATCACAGAAGCAAATGAAATGGAAATTAAAATATATTTGCATACAGTTGTTGAGGTGCAACATTTTAAGCTACGCAAAGAATATGTCATGTCAAATGTAAATGAAACTTGTAACACAACATATGAGTGCACAAATAGTTTTTCATTACTTCATGAGTAGTATGGTTAATGGGTTGTTTTCTGTGGGGTGAGTTTTCAAACTCGATTATTACCTGTCAGGAAAAAATACAAATGACATACATGACTGAAGCAAGAATTATTGGGGTTATGTCTCTTAAGATTGTAGATACTATGAGACAAGAAACAGTATAAATGAAACTGAGGCGCATTCCATGGCTAACGAGTGCAAGACAAACATCGACTAGAATATTGTGTGATGTCAACATTTCAATTCATAAGCATGCATAGAAGCCCCACTGTAAATAATATCTGAGTAGTTTTCAGAGAGGCTACAGAAAGATATCTAGGGGGTGTCTCTGTGTGTTTGTATTTTAGAAACATTACAGAACAAAATTCAATAATAATTTCAGAAATATCTTGAATTTTCGTGTACCAAAGTGATTTTAAAAATAAAAAATTCGATAAGTTTTCTTCATTCTTTTGAAAAAGACCATCTTTTTCATACATTTTGCTTAGAAGGGGCCATCCATATACATGAACTGGTAAGTAGATTAGAAAATTGAACTGGCATTAAAAAGAATTTGAACATGAAATTTTGTTTATAGCCATGCTTTTCCTGGTCCAAGGTTTGGGTCTGGCTGTGTTGATCTTATTTATAGGTTTCAAATTAATTTATTTTAACTTACTTTAATATCCTCATGGATACTTGGAATGACTTTTCTGTTTCTCTAATTAGCTAAAGGTAAAGGATGCTTAGTCAACCAACCTTCGGTAATGGAATTGTTGTTTGATTAATTTAATATTTTAATCTCAAAATTATGAATTTGTTCAATCAGATTTGATCTCCTCTAGTAAAAGACCTTAGTTTTGTCTGACTTGGTGACAGTTAAAGTTACTCAATGTTATTAAGTTACTTGTTAGTCCTGTATCCAATTGAACTCTTGTTGATGTCCAGAATAATAAAATGAATCTATTTGATAGTTAAACTGAGAGAACCATTTTTAAGGGTTGTGGAGGTGTGCGGGAGCATCTGCCTGGCTTTCTTGTAAGCACACCAAAAGAAGGGGTTGCATGTTTCTTTGAAATAGCAAGGAGCTTGGAGTTTGGAACACTTTCTAGACAAAGCTGCAGAACACCCTAAACTTGTAATCTTAAGACAACTGCTGTTAGAGTTTTGTGTTCTGTGGGAGAATGCTCCATTTAAATATTTTCTTTACCTGTGGATGGATTTCGCTGGATTTGAATCAAGAGAAATTGGTACATAGTTTCAATGTAATACACCAAGTCAAACAAATTATAACATAATGTGTAAACTAACTTGTACATGCTTATTTTATCAGCAAAAGTGATAGGGAAGGCAACTGGTGCACACTTTTCATGCTTTGTTCAGAAGAATTATTATAGCTTCAAACATGAACACAATGAATGATGACAGGATGAAAATTGCAGCTCAAGAGGGTGATATAAACCTTCTCTACACACTAATTCAGGAGGATCCATACGTTTTGGAGCGTATAGATTCGATACCATTTGTTGAAACTCCTTTGCATATTGCTGCATCCTTTGGGAATCTCCAGTTTGCCACTGAGATTATGAGGTTGAAACCTTTTGCTTGGAAGCTAAATCAGCAAGGGTTCAGCCCCATCCACCTTGCTATGGACCATGGCCAAAAGAGGATGGTGCTGCGCTTTGTAGACATGGACAACAACCTCGTCCGTGTGAAAGGGAGGGAAGGCTTCACTCCTTTGCATTTTGCAAGTCAAACTGGAGATATTGACCTTTTATCAAACTTTCTCTCTGCTTGTCCAGATTCCATTGAAGATGTGACTGTGAGGAGTGAGACTGCACTACATATTGCTGTGAAAAATCAACAATACAAGGCTCTTCAAGTCCTGGTTGGCTGGCTCAAGAGAACTCGCCAGAGAGGTGCTATGCAGTTAGAAAAAATAATACTAAACTGGAAGGATGAGGCAGGAAACACTGTTTTGCACATTTCAACACTCATTAATGACTCACAGGTATCCATCTATCTATATTTAGAAATTAATTTTGCTTAACAAAAGATTTTAGTTGATAATAAGAACTCTAAGACTGTTAAATTTAATGGCTAACAACTATGTTGTTCATTAATTCCTTGGTAGCACAGGCGCTTCAATTGTTGGTAAAGACTAAGAAGATGGACTTGAAGGCCAAGAATTTGGAGAACTCAACAGCATTAGACATAGCAGGTAGTGCAGAGATCAAGAGTATATTAGTTAAGGCTAAAGCAAAACATGGTTCATCAGTCACTAGTGCTCCCACCCTATCAGATAAACTAAGATCAAAGATCACAGTTATGGATAAAGTATTAATTTTTATACTTCGCATTAGAAATGGTATATCAGAAGACCAGCGCAATGCATATCTGATAGTTGCTGCTCTTGTTGCAACTGCCACTTATCAATCAACACTGAGTCCCCCTGGTGGAGTTTATCAGGCTAATGCTGGGGATAATAATAATGTGACCACCACCACTTCCCTCAATTCTAATGCTACTGCTATACCTCAAGGAAATGCTGGGAAATCAGTCTTGTCAGGAGGTGATTTTTTCAACTTGTCAATTTTGAATACACTTTCCCTTATGGTATCAATGATGACAATATATATTCTGATTCCAATTGGGATAGTGGGTCGTATGCTGTTGATGCCAATGAGTATGTTCATCATCAGCTATCTTGCTTCTTTGAAGCTGATATCCCCTACCCCTAGTACAATATTTTTCAGTTCATTTTTGTCGAGCTTATTCTACCTGTTCTTCTTTTGGGCATCTTTTGCTATTGATAGAGTGTACAAGAGACTTCAGGGTTCTGCTAAGAACAGGGAAATCCATACAAGGAATAATACAGGAGGAAATAGATGGTAGTTATAGCATTGCTGCAAATTTGCCAATTTGTTGTGTACATCATTAGGGGCAAAAATATTTTTTATACAATGTTAAGTAGGTGAAACACATAGTGCCACAGTCTGAATAAGGAAGATCAATCAAGGTTTTGGGCAAGAGATAGATGGTAAGATTATTGCTGCAAGTATGCAACTCATACAATTGCTGGCTGAATTCAAGGTCCACAATTGAACACAACTTGCAACTCATACAGTCATAGTAGTTGTATTTTTTTTTTTCTTTGTCTTGTAGCAAATTGTAAGGCAGTGATTGCATCATATCTTGTATTTCATTGATTTGAGTTTCTGTGTGTAATTTGTTATTTGGTAGCATATTGTTTCTGTGTATTTTATTTTATTGACTTTCAGGACACAGATTTTGTGCAGGTAGTTTTGCTTTGACTTCCAAAAATCAGTTATGAGAATGGTATTTGGGAAAACTGTATTAATTAGAATATCATTTTAATCTAAACAATGAATATCAATGAGAATGGTATTTGCTGGATTGAGATCCTGTGAGGTCTGGCCTCGCCATCTGTAAAACAAAGAACCAGAGTATTCACAAGCATATTTTACGCCATATAATGTAATAGTGTGTGTGGTTGACTTTAATAGAGAGAAGCTACTTGTTTCATTAGCAAGCCACGGGTTCCAAAAGCAAGGACAAAGCGCACCAATAAAAGAATTATTATTTTTCTAATAAATCACAGGGAAAATGATAACTGAAAGAAATCTTGCGGCGGGGCTTAATCTGCTATTTGAATGAAGTTCCTTCTTGGCTCGGTATTCGTGTTTCTTCAGCTGACCTGGCCTTGCTGAATATTTGACCCGTTAATATAAGAAAAATTCCCTAAAATTAAGGATGCTGCTATTTAGAAATTCCCAAGGTTTCAACCATGGCCTTAAAAGATTAAACTTACACACACACACACACTTAAATCTCATACTTGATTAAGGAGAAGTGATTCTGACTGTATACAAGGCAAAATATTTCATTAGAACTCACTTTAGAACAGTCTAGTTGGAAAACTTTATTTTCACTATTCGTGTGTGATTGGTGAGGAAGTAATTTACCAAAGAGAAGGTTAGTCTTGTATCATAGGACATACACAAAAATAAAAAATGAAAAAAAAAACAAAGAGAATGAAGAACTTTGTAGTAAACTCATGGACACGACACTGAGGATTGTTGAACCCTAAAAAGTCAGATTGAACAGCTAATCAAATTGGGACACCTTAGCCACTATGTTTATGATGGAAGGCAAGCAAGGGAGAGAAGGGATATTGCTCGAACAGATAATCAGAGGTGAAGAGAAAGAGATGAAATGATGAACAAGACCCCGAACCGAGTACTCCTCAGAGACGTGCGGGATCTATTCATACGATCTGCGGTGGCTTTTAAGGGGGAGGCTCGTCAAACTCGATAAAATAGAGACATCTCCGAACGGTATGTTCGGTCAATGCGAATGGTAAGGATAACTCAACTAAAACTTCCCTTGTGATTACTTTTTTTGATAAGGATTTCGAAGGTTTAGTGGACATTGATCAAGATGATCTGATGGTAGTTACAGTCAACATAGAAGGTCGTTCAGTAAAACGAGCTTTGGTCGACCAAGGGAGCTCAACTGACGTCCTATTTCATAGCACATGTGAAAAACTAGCACTGCCAACGGATATCTGACCTTTTGAAGGTAATCTTGTCGGATTCTCAGGAGAGCATGTAGAGGTACGGGAATAACTCAATCTCAGAACTACGTTCGGATCTCAGACAGTAAACGTTAAGTTTCTTTTAGTTAATGCAGTTACCTCTTATAATTTAATTATCGGGAAACCTACCCTAAATGCTTTAGGAGTGGTCGTCTCGACCCCTCATTTAATAATGAAGTTCCTTGTTGATTGTAACGTCCTAATTTCTAAAGTCAAGAATTGTGTCCGTTGGAGACACAACTCCCAAATTTCTGTAATTATTCCGCGCATTATCGATATTGACATACAATCACATAGCAATCACTTAGGTAATCTAACAGTTACTTAAACTCAATATCAATACATTCATTCCTTAAAGTAATTGTATCCACAAGGCTAAAGGTGTAAATACATAATCACAAGATATAAATACATGATCAATAGGCATAATGAGATACCGCTATACATGTATCCTGGAATATTAAAAGACATCCCTGAGGGCCCCACATATGTACTACCATATCCCACCCAAAAGAATAGAACTACATGCCTATACAAAACAACTATCTCAAAAGGGTTGGGCCATCACAAGGCTCAAACCATGAACTCCTCATTCCATGTCAAGCATTTGAGCGAGAACCCTGCACATCTGATTAGAAACCACATCGTATAATGAAACTAGCATCCCAGTGAGTGTCATAAAAGTATGCAGTGTGGGGAGGATCATACAAATGAAAATGCAACAATTCCAAGTACATACTGAAGCATATACTCATATGTGTCATAACAATTAAATCAATCAAATCCTCCCAAAAGGAGCAATCTTTTGTGTAATCCACACCAAGGTGTCTTTTCACTGTTAAATGATTAGAGCGCTCTTCGTCATGTCTAAGGACTGCTGTCAAGGAACACCTTCTTAAGTCTTATTATCAAATAGAGATGTTATGCATGATATTCACTTATTAGAGGATTCTCATTTCCTTCTTGGCCGAGAGGTCCATGTGATTACCTCGTTCATCTTTTTTTCTCTTTGGTCCAAAGACCCATGAAATTCATCTTGGCTACATAGAGCCCATGGACATTTCTCCTTACATGATTATGGTTCATAATCATGAAACATGACAATTATTAAACATAAATGGGCATAAGTAAATCATTCCATAAGATGCAACCTCAATAATCAACCTTGACATGAAACCCTAACAGTAGACCCTAGGATTAGGCAAGTATCACATACAACAATCCCTAGCCTTAAGGACCTACAAATCACAACCACAAGCAAGATACATAAGCAAGGGAAGGAAGAATAAGGCATTTAATGAACCAAGCAAGATGATAGTGAGTGGGTGATCACATTCATCTCAAGAGCAAGGGAAGTAGAGGCGATGAAGGGGTGGAAAGGGTTGATCCAAAGCTTCCTTGGGTGGCTTGAGGTTGAACAAAGAGCTTCTCCTTCTTCCTTCCAAATTAGTAAGTAAAATCTTTAAAATTTAACTTTTAGTCCTTAAAGATTTCTTATTTTTAAAAAGGGCTTCCCTTATAACTTTAACAAGTTTTCAAAATTGCAAACATGGGTCCCTTCTAGTTAATGAAAACCAAATTATATATTAAAGTGGGGGGACCGATTCACTTCTCAAAATTAATTATGCTTAAGGTCAAATTTCCAAACCATTGCTTAGGAATCTCCAACCATTAGTTTGAGTCCACTTCAAATCAAGAAATCAGTCACAATAATTTCCAAACACTAAGAAATTAAATTAAACGTGAAAATACAACTTCAAATACTCATAGGGTTGCTGATTTTCTTGCTGGTTTAGCAGTTTCCTTTGACTATGGTTTATATGTTTTTGATTTCCCTCCTCCAGGGTGTGGAGAAATTCTAGTTCAAGATCTTGTTGGGGTGATGTTCCCCCGTAAGGTTGCTGGTTAGTGGGGCTTAGCCCCTCCTGCTTACCAAAAAAAAAAAAAATACTCCAAAATTCATCACATACCATTTGAAATTCTACATTCATCATCACACATAATTTTTCATCATCCAACATCACAAAAATGGTAGAAAAATAAAATTAGAGCCATTGGGTTACCTAAACCTATATTGAGTCATAAACTCAAAACCCTAATTCTTAAAGGAGTGGTTTTAGTGCCAAACCTCACCCTAAATGCCCTTAGCTCTCATTAGTCTTTGAAATCCCACATCCCTTTAATTAAAGTATAGAAACCGTACGTGGGGTTGAGGAGGAGAGCTTCCAAGCCCTTAAAAAAACCTAAACACCAAAATAAGAAGATTTATGGCTAAAGGGAGTAGGAGATGAAGAGAGGAGGAAGAGAGTACTGTTCTTGGAACCCTAAGGAACCATGGAAGCTGAATACAAGTCTCCATAGAAGACTTAATTACTTACCACATATATTAAGGGAGGGAGTGGTTCGAAGTGGTGCCTTTTGAAGTTTTGAACCCAAAAATTATGAAAAACACTAGTAAAAGGCTAGGGTTTTGAGTCTTGTTCTGGAGGTGGTGGCTATGGAGTCTTGGAAAGGATGAAAAGAGATGGAGAAGAGAGGGTTTGTTTGAATTTTTAGTGTTAGGATGAAAGAATAAATAAAAAATTATTATTTTTACTTATATAGTCAAAGTAAGAGAGAGAAAAGGCAAGTGTGAAAGTGACATTTCCAAACAAGGGGACAAACTTGCTTTTCCTTATGCTTTATTGTCCAAATTCGAATTTCATGGAAGAAAGGTGAATAATTGATCCTAATTTATGCATGAAAGTAGGGAAATAAGACACCGCCAGTCTGGTAATTTTACACTGCACTCAGGGGTAAAATGGTCATTTCACTATAAAAAATTCTAGAAAATATTATTATTCATCCTAATCATTTTCAACACTAAAAACATAATTAATGCTTACATCTCTCTTAATTCCCCCTTAATTCCAAAACACACCCAAACAATCAAAATTCAACACAATTAAACACACTGAAATATTGAGGGTGTTTCATTTACCATTAATATTTTAAGAAAATCACATTTATCCCTTTTAATTTTTTTAAAAACTCAACTAAATCCTCTCCAAATTAAACTTACTCTATGAAAAAATAATTGAAATGAAAAATATAGCCTCAGGCTTAGTCTATAAATTATGTAAAATAATTAAAACTAAAAAAATAGTGTAATATAATTAAAATAATTCATCCTTAAAATTTAAAAATATAAAATTATATGTACCCAAAAATGTATTTTTATCTATTTAATATAATTATAATTTTTATAAAAATATCATATAATATAAATATGTTCTTTTATGTCATTTTCCATTTATCAGTTATTTCATAAGTTAATTTCATTAAATGATTTTAATTCAATAAGTTAGAGCTTATTAGCTTTCAACTTTGAGCTAACAATTTTCATTAAAAAAAATCTAACTTTTAGTTTTAAACTAACTTATCAGTTATTTTTATTAAACACAGTCTTAATTATAACAATTAAAAAAATTAAAGGGTTAAATTTGCTAACAAATTGTTAAAAGACGAAATTCACCAATAGTAATGGAGAAGCTATGAGTCGTTTATTTTGAAAAAATATTTTCTTTTTCATTTCCTATTTTTTAATTTTAATTATAAAAATTGTCAACCTATTTTTTACTTCGATCATTTCCTATTTTTAAAATTTTGTACAGATAATTAAAATGACAACTAATACAAAATTGATTTCATTATTTCCTATACAAAATTTGAAAACAAAAAACAGAATAATATTTTTATGATCAAAATTAAAAATATTTTGGTAATTAAAACTAAAAAAAATGAAACGAAAACAAAAGTGTTTTCACACAATAAACAGGTCTCATTCTAACTTGATAAGTACCACGGGAACGTTCAGAAAAATTTCAACATTTCAATCTAATCGGCGTTTTCTCCCAGCTACAAAGTTGAAGCGCTTGTATAGAATTTTTTTGGTTTATTAATCATATGTATCTCTTATTATTAGGGGTAATTATGTTTAGGGTTTAGATGTAGTTAAGATTTTTCACCCCTCCCGAATAATGTGTTTAATGGGGATAGAATCTAAAATTCCTTCTCACAAATTAATCTCAGCTTACGTTGCTGAGTGAGTCACAAGTACTCTTTGGTGCTTGTATAGAATTTGAAAGTTGTATAACAACCATTGGAGTTTTAACAATTGTATAATGATTTTGAATTTTTGGTATCTATTGTGGAATCACATGCGTTTGCTAAAAGCAACCTTAACCTAAACTTCTGACATAATTGTAAAATAAAAAGGGAAAATATGAAATCCCTGTGTAGAATTGCAAAAACTCTTTTTTTTAATTTGGACAAAAAAAAAAGAAAAGCTGATCTCCAGCCATGCATGCAATCTTAAGTTTCATGTGCCTTTGGGCGAATTGACTAATCAGTAATCAACAAAACAAACTCGAGTTCCAATTATTTCCCAACAGTAATATGTGCTAGTTTTATCTTAATTAATTTTAATCTAATTAGAAAAATTAGGCTAGCAACCCATTGTTTAATATATTCTTTTAATATTTTTTATTATTAGATAAAATTCAAGTATAAAACTGTAAATCATGTAACAAAACGGAAAACATGCTCACTTGATTTAATAGATCAGATATAAATTTCATCCAAATAATGAACATGGGTTAAAGAATATATTAATTTATTACTATACCATTTTCATCTACCTATAATATAGGTTTTAAGTGTGGCATTGGGGTTGTATTGTAAGCTTGTAGCCGTAGTATCACCAAACTTGTGCACCCAAACTGTAACCTATGGATGGATTGAAGCTATTCAGCATTTGACAACAAAACAGAATGAGAAATGATATTTATACAACCCCAAAACATACAATTTTGAAAGAGAAAGAGAGAAAAGAGGGAGAAGAGAGAGAAATTAATGTGGAATATGATAGATGATGTAATGGAAAGACATAGAGAAAAAAATGTGTTGTATGAATTATTGTATATTTTTGTTGTATGAATTTGTAATTCATATATATAGCTTAATTAGGACAAATTCAGCACTTAATTACTCACCCACGAGGTGACCAAAAACAACCTAGCACACATTTTTTTTTATCAAAACGTAGTGATCAAAACTCATCATATCATTGATCTATTGATTCTGTTCCATAACTAAACCATATTGCTCCAAATTGTATTCATATTACTCTTTTCTGTTGTTATCCAAGGTCTATGTAAAATAGAATCCTAACTGAAACACAGATATTGATGTTGAAGCCAAAATATCTCCTCATAAACATTAATTGAGGATTCAAGTTTCAAGTCAATTTTCCAGTAGCTAGTCTATATAATATTGTACTGATCTATAATTGACAAGGCTATTTATTTATTTTGCATTAATATATGCATTTGTAGCTTAAAGATCTTTAGCTAGCTACTTCAATTAGCAACTTACTCAGAGATTACAACCTCATAACTAGAGGCCACAAAACCAAACCAATTACAAAAGGGAACAATTAATCACAGTACTCACAATGCTACCTATATGTCCTAATTGTCATTTCAATATTGTAACAATGTCACAAGTTTTTTTTAGTTTAATTACATATATTTTGATTTGTAGAGATATAAGAATTCAACCCAAATACCCAATGCCAGCTCTATATCTCCATCATTTAAGTTATATATATATGTTCACATGAAATTATTTCATCAAATATTGAAAATGAGAAATGTTAGTACAACATGTAAACGTACACATGTACAACATACAACATAGAGAGAGAAAAAGAAATGGAGAGAATAGAGTGTTGTATGAGTTATTGTATGTTTTTTTTTGTATGAATTTGATATCTCATTGAAAATATCAAAACTTAACTTAGGGTGTGTTTGGATTACATTTTCATTTCTGTTTCCATTTTCTGAAATATTACAAAGAAAAAACTGAAAATGTTGGAAACAAATTTTTTTTATTTCCAACCTTTCCAGTTTTTTCTTTGTAAAATTTCAGAAAATAAAAAACAGAATAAAAACTGAAAATGAAAACAGGAAATGAAAATGCAAATCAACCTAATTCAATAGAACATACAAAAACAAATTTAATTTGTCAGGGCTAGATCCTCTATATATATATATATATATATATATATATATATATATATATACACATATAGGTTACAGGTACTGTATATAGATTTTAAATTCAGTACATCGATTTTGTTCCCTTAATGAGACTTGAGAGCACTTTCTTGGTATATTAGAACCTAGAGTGATCCTAAATGGACATATTTCCTCGTAACATGCTATAAAGTATAATTGATTGGTTGCTACCATCTTTAGCAAAATTAACTAGTTAAAAAATTTGCCTAAAAAATATTAGGTGACTAGAGTCACAAGTTATAGATCAAATTGAAAGCTACTGACCAAATGATCAAAACACTAGCTCCCCACAAAAAGGTAAGCAATGAAGCTCAATATATTTGAAATGACAAGATTTATAGTATCAATGACCTTAATAATTGAAAGAAGGATCTAGATCATCGTTTGAATTAATCATGGAAAATGGAGATCGGGTCAAAGATATTGATTTAAAATTGAAGAGACATTAGAGGTATCCGATGATTTTTAAGTTAATCGACTTGTTGCATTATGCACCTATGTGGGACATCATCTTACATACTTGTGGGGGATACCACTGATTGTGGAAAAGTTTAGTCTCAACTAACTTGAGTTTCTTTTCCTATAAATGCGTTTGAGTCATTTCTAACTTATTGGAGATCTCTCTCATTTTCATACTTATATATACAAATATTCTTACATATATACATGCATGTATTTATGTGTATTATATTATGTTGAAATGTATTATGTTTACACGCTATACATGCATGTACATATATATTTATGTATAAACATATATATATATATTATGATCAAGGAAAGTAATTATGATAAAGTAACCACTTACCATTCGAATTTTAGTCTTTTATACACAATATACACAACAAAATTAAGGCATAAATCATATCTAGAATACTTCCATGAAGCTAAAGGATATACCATACACACTACTTGGAAGAAAATTCAAAGTCATTTTCATCACTATGCTTGATACTGTACTAATGCACATTCATAAGGGTGGATACAGTAGAAAGGACTTACCCAATATTAACTTAACTTCTTCATTAACTTCAGACTAAATTCTCATTAATTCAAATAACAAAATACACTCCTTGACACATAAACCATAATGCCAGTTCCAGTAGTACTGCTGCTAAAGATACAATTCCTGTTAACAGATTCAGGACTTAGAAATTATTTAGGGACCTGAAATCAATCAAATTAAGCAGAATCCAAAATAAAATGCATCAGAGATTTTATATATATAACATCAACAATTATTCAAGTAAATATTTCTAATATATATATATCACTCAAAGTTCTTTTCCTTAATTGTCATGATGTTTTGGCACAGTGTTTGATAATAGTGGGGAAGAGTACTACAGTGTAATTCATGTACGGAGGTCATATATACATATTGAAGCACCAAAGAAAAGGACTTTTATATAAATGGGAAACATGAATATATGAAGAAAAGAAACAAAATTTGTTAGAATAGGACAAAGCTTTATGAAAATTAGAGACTCAAGCTAGGACATCTCGTACCATAATCTAATGTATGTATAAAGCATGACACCTGCAGTTGCAAACAAGGAAATCTCCAAACAGCATCTAATTCTCTCAATCTTAGATTCTGAAATCCCATTTTGTGTTCAATAAACTTTAGAATATAGTTAACTAGAAAATCTATATATCAATAAGAAAATTATATATACTATCAAAGGAGCTATAGTTATCCCATTTCTGGAAGATAGTGCAAATCCAAAAGAAGTAAGATTGTGTGGAAAGCACAATAGAAACAATTACGAAATTTAGAAACCACAATAACATATCGTCATTTTGCATATGAGAAGGACATATAGATAATAAATGAGATCAGCATTAATTCCATTAGAAGTCCCTACTATATGTTCATTCAATGTAATTAATGTAAACACAAAATAGTTAAAACAAAAGTCTGGTGATAGAAAAGTAAAGTAAGAACTACATGTATGCCATTTATCATAGTTCGATTTAGGGTTTAGAAACCAATGGACTAGGGTTTACTTACTATGAATGAAATAAGATGCATTAGGTGAATTAATAAAAATGACCACAAAATTAACTTCAAACAAATTAATTACCTTTGTATGAGTTTGATGAAATTTCCCTCTTGTAGCAATCTTGGTTTAGAAAATTCCATCAATTGTTAATTCATAAATGATCTTGTTCATATTGTTGAATTATGATATGCATATATAAATATTATTGTTAATTAATGGTTCAAACTTCACCAGTTGTTTTCCAATAGCAGTAAATCAATAACAACAGTGATCAACAAGAAAAAAACAAATTAATTAAATTTAATTACCATTATTCATGCATCCTGAAGAAGAAGCCAAAAGGGGAACATAAATTTCACTGCATAGGTAAGTTTGAGGTGTCCCCGTTGGGCTTGATAAGATTCCTCTTCTTCTTTTTCTTCTTATAAGGGATCCCTCTTGCCTTAGCTTGAGAGTCCCTAACCTCACGAAGATAAACTCTTATGGCACCACTAGCAAATGGATTTGACTCAGGCAACCCTCCATTTTCTTCATAAGCAGCTCTTAACCTTCCAATGAGAGCATCAAGGCTTCCCCAAGCTTGTCTAAGTGGACAAGTACAAGGACCTGGTGGCTCAACTTGACCAAAAAAAACACACCCTTGTACATGCACTTTTGTCTTCCCAAATTGATCCAAGTACCTTAAGAAATCAAGCACTTGATTTGAATTGCACTGTGAAAGTGCCACTGGTGGCCTTTGGTTCCTCAAGTACTGTCCAAAAGTGTTCCAATCTCTCCTCTTTTGAGATTCATATCTGGTCAGAGGCTGTTGTTGATCTGAAGAAGAAGATCTTGTTGTTGTTGTTGATGATCCTTCAGCTATGTCTTTTCCTTTCCTTGACATATTAATCAATCATTTGGTATTCCCTTTTCTGAAGCAAAGATAAGGGAAAGAATATAATTAAGGTGGAGAGAAGAAACAGAATTATAGTGGAATTTCTTTGTTAGATAAAAATTTAGGGTGAGGGGATGACAGTCCAAGGCAGAGAAAGTCTCCAAATTTAAAGAATGCTTACAGAGGTATTTACATTTTCCTCATCCCAAAGAAACAAGTGGGGATGCGACTGCCAAATACCAGATTATGTCTTACTCTACGCTGTCATTCCCTTAAAAATATATTGCAGTGGAATGGAATGGAAGAAAATGATAAAAATTAATTAAAAAATTTAAATAATTTAGAGATCACGTCAAAGGAGCTAGCTAGTGAGGCGACATGATATGGGACCAATGGAAATGCTTTAGCCTTTCTTTTTCTTCCTTCCCTACATTATTTCTTGCTTTAATGGTACTATTATAGCATTAACCATATACTACTTTATAATTTTTTATTAGTGCTTTCATCATCAAAGCTATCATGATTGGGTAACTTAGCGTAATTAGCACTACGGTTAAATACCTGATGACCATTTAATAACAGTTTAGGTTGTCTAGCATTTAGGGGCTTGTTTGCTACGCAATAGCAAATTTTGGGATTAAAAGTTAAAATTAATGGATTCCGTAACCCATCCTATAACTCATTCATTATTGACATGGTAGAGAGAGTATGGTGTTACATCTCTTTCACATGGTCTTGATGGACAAAACTTTTAAATCCTTATAACTTTTACTAATAAAAGGAAGTCCAGCCAAGATTTAAACGCAAAAATCAAATGCATGAATAAGAGAAAAATCATCCTTTTATGTAATTTGTGTGTTTCTTAAAAGAATAAAACTTATCTGTTTTTCCCACCCTTTGATTGGGGGGAAAATGTAAAGAATGATTTCGAGTGGAATAAGGGTTGTTACTTGCATAATTGTTCAAAGTATCTTAAACAGAAAATTTTATATAAATATATATATTATATGTATGGTTGAAGGGCCGTACTGCAACATTTCAACACCTAGCTTCTGTTATAATCATAATATCTAAATTTGTATATGACAGAAAAACCCCCGAATGCTAACAAATTTGGGGCATATTTTTATTACAGCTTTTAAAATTTACTTTTTTTAAAAAAAAAAAAGTTTATTTATAAGTTAGGTTGGTGTTTTTATATATTTCCTTGTTCTCCAAAATTTTTTCTTATTTTTAATTTTAGAATAAAAATATAAGAACAACATACTTACAAATATTTTTTTTTTATTTTTTTTTTCTCATTTTCATTTTTGTATGTTGTCGCTCAGCACCCTCTCCATTTTCATTGTTGTTTGACACTCTTCATTAAGGGCAAGGTGCCCTTAGGACAAAGGGGGTGCGACTCTCAAATATTTTTTAATATGTAATATATTATTGAATAAAATTATACATGAGTTATATATTTAGTAAAATTAGATGATAAATTAATTGGAAGCTAATAAGATAACTTATTGAATTATAAGTATTTGATTTAAGTGAATAATTAATGTAAAATTATATAAAAAGACATTTACATCAATTTTATGATATAAATTCTAAATACATAAAAGTATAATATTAGGTAATTATAGTTTTAGTTTTTTTAATTTTAATTTCTTATTAATTTTTTAATGATAAAACATTTGACTAAAAATAATTATAATAAATTATAAAAAGAAAATAATAATTAAAATAATTCAAAAAATTTAATTTACATAATATATATATATATATATGGGTGAAGATCAACTTACTCCATAAGTGACTCTTTGTAAAGTTATTCCGCTTATAATTTTTTGTAGAATACAAATTTAACAAATCTAAACTATTGAATATATAATATGATACCAACATAATGCTTAATTATACACACTAAATTGTAGATAAATTGGATATTCATAGGTATGTGATCTTATAACTATATAATTTTTACTTATATTTTAATCAAAAAGTGTATTATTATATGTTAAATTGATGCTATTTGATTATGCATCAAATGGCTTTAAAAAGTTATGAAACTTTGCAGACATGATCTATTTAATGAAAACTTTCAATCTACGTTGAATTGATGAAATTCAATCAGGGCCATATCTAGGAATTTCAGGACCTTAGGAAAAAATTAAGACAGGGGCTCATGTTAATATAGACTAATAATTTTTATGTTATTTTTCTGGCTTTTTGAACTGTAAAATTATTTATTAAAGTTTTATAATCAAGTAATTATAAAATCTCACTCTCAATAGATAATATATAACTAACACATTCAATCTAGTAGCATAGTTGATCTTAAATATGATTTAATCAATTTTAATTTTGAAAAACTTCTTTCAGCAGTCGCGACAGTTACATGTAATGTTAATAATATTCTATAAGCAATGTATGTATTTGGAAAAGAATCTAATCTTTTTATATAGTTCAATATTTTTAATGGTGTATTAATTTCATTTGTTAGAATTTCTTTCAATGACTTTAATTCTGAAAACAAATCAAGACCAACAATATCAAAATGGTCCTCAAAACTCAAAATCTTTTGTCAATTAAAGAAAAGTAAATTGCATTAATGTGGTAACCGTACAAGTAGCCAATATATAGATCATAGGCTCAACAATACTATTGATACAAGGAAACTCACTGTTGAGTGTTGAGTGACTTTTTATTTGCAAAAACTAATAAATGGGTTGTGAACTTTTAAGTAGTTTAAATGATAAGAAAAAAAAGAGATATAAAAAGTAAGATATATGTGCCTTATAAAATATTGGGCCCTATCTCAACATTATTAATTTTTTAAAAAATAATTTATATCAATAATACTATTATTAAAAAAAATTGGGGGGCCTTATAAATTTGGGGGCTCTAGGCAATAGCCTTAATTGCCTTGTTAAATGTCCGACCATGAATTCAATGTTTACAGAAAATTATTAAGCGGAGCAATTTACCAAAAGTTACTCTAGATGTCAGTGAATCCTCACCCATATATATAAAAATTATGAGGGTTGATCTTAGTTCCCTATATATTCAATTTAGTTTTTATTTTCATTATATTATAATTTTATAATTATATATTTCATAACAAAATATTATTTAGGGTTAGGTATTGATTGAAAAAATTTATAATATTGGCCCTCCTTAACATCACTTATTAGCTTCGCCCTTGCTCTTCATCATTATCATTGTCACTCAACTCCCTCTCACTAATAGTATAAATGTCTCGAATACTCAACTGTCATCACCACCGCCGCTGCCTATCACCTTTTGTCGCTTGTTCCACCCCACACCTATGTTGCAAGAATACAATTAGAGAAAAGTGCCACAATTTTCTCACACGTTTTTTTTTTACCCCTACCTCCCCCTTTTTTAGCACCTCCCTCTTTTTTTAAAGCATATTTTTTTCACTGCTCCCTTTTTTTATTTTTTTAATAAAAAATAGTTTTTATATTTTTATTTTATTATTATATTTATTTTTATTTATTCATTTCATCAAATAAAAATATAGATCAAGAAATACAATTAAATGATCACATAAAATTTATGTTAATTTACACGAGATTAATTTGTGTCCCAAAATGGTGAATATATTAAAAAATGAGGTTAATGGTGTCTCCATTTGTGATTAATAGAAAAAGATTTTTGGTTAATTATTTTTGCCAGGTGAATTGCAACCCCTGTTAACATGAGGTTAATGATGTGGCCAGAAACGGTGAACATATTAAAAAAATGAGGTTAATGGTGTATCCATTTGTGGTTAACGATATATGATTTTTGGTTAATTGATTTTGTGAGGTTAATTGTAACTCTCGTTAACACGAGGTTAATTATGTATCCAGAAACTGTGAACATGTTTAAAAATGAGGTTAATGGTATATACATCGGTGGTTAACAGAGTGGAATTTTTTGTTAATTGAATTTTTGAGGTTAATTGCAACTCCTGTTAACACAAGGTTAATTCTGTGTCCAGAAACAGTGACGATATTTTTAAATGAGGTTAATGGTGTATACATTGATGGTTAACAGAGTGAGATATTTGGTTAATTGATTTTGTGGGGTTAACTATGTGCACAGAAACAGTGAATGAAGTAGTACATTTGGTTAATAACATCAAAATAAAATAATGATGATAAAAAACTTATGTTAATCTTTTAAAAAAACACACATTTATTATATTTCTTGATCTATATTATTATTTATTAAATAAATAAATAAATAATATATTAATAAATTATAAAAATTAAAAACTATTTAAAAAATAAAAAAGAAACAAAATAGAAAAAAAAAAACAGTGATCCGTAGTGTACAAATGCAGGAGCACTATTTTATGTATATATATAAGCACTCATACAGTTAATACCGGACACTAAGATGATTCGACATGGCCATGCAACATATGTAAAAAAATATATAGGAGATGACACTCCTATAATACAACACATAAAATTAATAAAAAATTAATATATAAACATAAATTTAAAAGTAAAAGAGAGAAATAATATTTTAAAATTTAGTGTGAGTGTCATTTTAAATATATATATATATATATATAATAAAATACTACCACTTATCTTCCATTATTACCGTTACCGTATAACACCCTCCACTAATGGCTTTATTACCCAATATCCTTTACCACTATCATTCTCAACACCCTCCACCAACAATGTTACTAACCAACATCTTATATATATTGTTATTGTCTTTGTCTAACACCCTCTACTATCAACTCTTTGCTTTCAAAAATTACCAAGTGGACCTTTTTTATTTTCAAAATATAAACTATTTTTAAATTAATACTCTCTATTCATTTCAATATTAGGTAAAAAAATCTTTTCATAACATGGCCATTCTTTTATTTTCAGGTGAACATTGATGTCAATTTTCTATTTTTCCCCTTCCATTTTTATGGGAAAAGAAGTTTGGAAAGTTATGCATCGCACTAAGGGTGAGTTTGTTTCAACTTATTAAATCATATTCCCGGGAATATCAATCCCAGGAATCCTATTACTAGGAATGCTATTCCCGGATAAAACTTATATGTATGTTTGTCATGTATTTTATATTCCCGGGAATATTTTTAAAAATTATTTAGTTTAAAAATTTAAAAAAAAAATTAAAAATAGAAAAAATATTGTAGGATGAAGTGGAAGTGGGAAAAATAACTTCCATTCCCATGAGAATATAAGATTCCCAACCCTAACCATGGGAATAAAAAATGGGCAAGTCATGGCTAAAATGCATTCCCGGGAATCAATAATACCAAGAAAAGTTTTTGTAAAACTTGAATCAAACGTGGGAATATCATTTTCCCAACCTTCTTTTCCCGAGAATATTTTTATATGCCTTGAAACAAACTCACCCTAATAAATAACTACTCATTAATATATTCACGTAGAATGAAAAAGAGACTGTAGTAAGTTAATTAGAGTATTTTAGTAAGATTACTATATTTTTTTTAATGTTATTGTTCTTAATCTATGTGAAAAAACCTTAAGCCACTAATAAAATAAAATGGCGGAGTACTCCCTCCGAACTTGAATATAAAAAAAAACCCACATATGATGGACTAAAATATAAGCAAATTTTAACTAGTTTCACCATATTTAATGAGATCATCCCAAAATATACTCTTTATTTAATTTAGATTTTATTTTCCAACCACTTTATTTAATGAATCATGTGCCAATAGAAATATAGTGTGTCCACTTGAAACAAGTTTCAATAAAATTGAATGTAGGGTAATTTAGATTTAATGCAATTACTTTTTAGATGATATCAAGAAAATTAAATGAATTTCACTAACTTTATTAATAAGTGTGAATTTAGTGTGAATTTAGTTATTTTTGCTTATATTTAAGTGTAGAGTGGTACTACTCCGGACTTGAATATAAGCAAAAATAACTAAATTCACACGTATTGAGAAAGTTGGTTAAACTCATTAAATTTTCTTGGTATCATGTAAAAAGTACTTGCATTGCCTAAATTACCCTACATTCAATTTTATTGAAAATTGTTTCAAGTGGACATACTCTCTTTCTATTGGCACATGATTCATTAAATAGAGTGGTTAGAAAGTAAAATCAAAGGGCATTTTGGGTTTATCTCATTAAATAGAGTAAAAATAGTTAATATTTGCTTATATTTTAGTCCACCAAATGTGAGTTTTTTTTGCTTATATTCAAGTCCGGAGGGAGTATATAAGAACATCTTACCTACTTCAATAAAATTAAGGAAGTTAATTAATTTAGTTGATCATAATAAATTTGCCATGACTGTATATCATATTTCCAAAATTATACCTTTAATTTATTGAGACTCATTATCTATCTCTTTCTATCTAATTATTACTCCATTGACTTATTCTCTCTCTACGAATTACTCCCTCCATTTCATATTGATAGTCGTTTTAGGAAAATAAATTTTTTTCATAATATGAGTCGTTCTCTAGTTTCTATGTGAGCATTAATGTTAGTTTTCCATTTTTACCCTCCCACTTTTATGAGAAAAGAAACTTAAAAAACTGTGCACCACACTACTTATTAATATATTTAGGTAAAATGAAAAAAAAAGTGTAGTAAATTAATAAGGGGAATTTAGTAAGATTATTATGTCTTTTAAGTCATTTATTATTGTTCTTAATTTATGTATAGAAACCTTAAACGACTGTCAAAATGGAATGGAGGGAGTAATTACTCATCCATCTCTACTAATGAGTGCACTAAAAACACTGGTTAAGGATCCATATATAAAATGTTTTTATTAGAATTCACAAATCACAACATTAATTGTATCTGGAACATTAAATTTTACACACTATTAAAATCTTTCTATGTTTGATTCCTTAACAGGTGCTCTAAGAGCACTCGTTAACATTTCTCGTATTATTAACTAAAAGATAATTTAAAAAAGTTACTTGTATAAAGGATCAAGATCAACTCTACAAATTCCGTAAAGAAAAAAGATCAACTCTACAAAAGGTTCCCGTAATTAGGAATAAACAGTTTTTTTTTTATCATGTTCTGAAATATTCAAAATTAATTAAAAAAACAAAAACAAAAGCACGATAACAAGCCCGTCATTTTAGGATTATTGAAATTAATTATGTTACACAACTGCAAGTATTTTTAAATTAAATGCTCCCCCCCTAATTTTCTTAGCTCATTTGTGAGAAAATTTAGTTACCTATTAACATAACTTTTTTTCAATGTTTTTCACAATTTTTAATTGTGGTCTGCTATATATATACAACTTTTTTGGTATGCTATATATATATATATATACATTGTTATATTAATGGCACGAGAAAATTGTATTCGTTTTGTGTTGCAATTGCCTTGTGCCCAAAAATGGAAATAAACTTTAATCTAAACACTACGCCAATTTTAGGATATTAGAGCACTATTTTTAGGGCGCTCCCGTGTTAGCTAGCGTCTGAAATGATCGTTTTAAAACCAGGGCGCTCCAAAATTTGGACGGGAGCGCCCTTATAGGTAAAATACAAGGCGCTTCATCTGCGCGCCCTCGTTCCCATGGTATTTTTTTTATTTCCCTGCAATAGAGGGCGCTCCCTGGAGTGCCCTCCTTTATTTTTTATGTTTCTAGTGGAAATTTATTTTTTTTCCCCTGAAATAGAGGGCGCTCCAGAGCGCCCTCCTTTATTTTTTATTTATTTTTACAGGGCACTCTGCATACTTTTCCAGGGCGCTCCATTGGAGCGCCCTCTATTCTCATTAAATTCATTTTTCCCGCATAATATTTCTCATTTCGTTCTCACCCGCGTCTCTCTCTTTCTCTCTAAACCCTTCCATTCTCTCTGTCTAAACCCTTTTCTCTTCTTCGTTCACTCATCAAGCTTACACGACCGTCATTCGTTCCTCACCGTGAGCATTTCGTTCACCGTGAGCCGTTGTTCGTCACCACCGTGAGTTTGTCCTTCACCGCGGTGAGCATTCGGCGGTGAGCATTCCAGCCGTGAGCATTCCAGGGAGTCACCATCGTGAGCATTCCGGCGCCCCCCTCAAGCTTCCCTCACCGTCCTCAAAGCTTCCATTCCTCCTCAAGCTCCATTTTCACTTTTCCTACTGTACTTGCGGCGCCCCCCTCTTCCCCACACTTTCCATCTCGCATGGCCATAAGGGTAAGGGAAACCCTACCCTAATCTTTTTTTTTCTATTTGCTTTTATTTTTGCTTGTGCACCCACTGTTTTACTATCTGCATTTTGTAGGAAATTGTTGTTGGTTGTTAGTAATGTTATATATATTACTCATATTGATCTCTTTTGGACTGGTAGCTGGTGGTTTAGAGTTAAAATTGTTTTTCCTTAATTATGAGAATGTTAAAAAATTAGATGAAATGTTGCTCAAATTTTTAGGACTACTAATTTTTAGTACGAGTATATATTTTGACATGTCTTTTTTTTAAAAGGTATTGTTTCCTAGCTGGTTATAATTCAACACTGCATATTGGTGACTGACTTTAATCAGGTATATCCTTTATCATTTTATCCTTTTTCTGTCAAGTATAATTATTTGGTTATGTGTATGTACATGAATTAATCTTAGTTTCCTGTTTAAGAAGAAATTGTATAAATTGACTGACATAATATACAATTTAGTATGTTATAGGTGTTAATTAGGCATGTAGTTAGTCATTATATCTAAAGAATGTCATATATACTTTTCGAGTTAATTATTAATGATTTCATGTTATGTTGATAGAATATGGATCGTTCTTGGATGTTTACAAACCGTCTGACACATGAGTATGAGGAAGGAGTGGAAATGTTTATAAATTTGCCATGGACCATGCAACAAACCCTAGTAGAATTCTCTGCCCTTGTACGAAGTGTTTTTGTTCTAAGCGAGTTAGTGAAACAGAGTTGAGAGACCATCTTTTCTGTTTTGGAATTGATCAGAGTTACACATGTTGGGTTCTTGTTGCATTAAGTCTTAGTGATTTTGGCAAGGTTTACTTTTTGGACTCTTTGCATAATCCGCCTGAACATTATAATCCCATGAAGAATATGATTATTAAGTAAGTATCCTTTGATTTACTATCACACTTACATAATTAAGAGCTCTTATACAATTTACTTGTTATATTGCTTTAGATCTTTTAAAGAATATAGAAAGTTGGGTGGATTCCCAGAAGCATGGAATAGGATTATACCTGATCCCATATGGTACCGCATTAAGGTAATATTGATCTCTTCTGGACATTTTATTTGTTCATTACTGAGCGCGTAAGCATCACTTACTTTTAAATTAATTATACTTGTAGTGTCCTACCCAAACAAACAATGACGATTATGGGCTCTTCGTAATGCGTTATATGAAGGAGATCATTGATCAAAACAGACTCACAATACCTAAAGAGGTAATTATGACTTGTGATAGCAATTTACTTTTTTGAACCCCATTCACTAGTTCATATATCAAATCAATTTTGGCTTTTACAGTACTTTGCTCAGTTCCGAAGCTCAACCTACACAACGGAGCAGCTAGATGAGGTTCGGGAAGAATGGGCAAACCATGTAATTACCAGTTATTTGTAATTGATTTGTACATTATATGTGGGTAAGTAAACATATACATATTGTTAAAATGTTGAACAAAGTTGTATATTAATGACTTAACTGACGGATTCAGCAGAGTAGATATGATCACTATTCTTTTTGCAACTTGGAGAAGACGCCTGTTTGTAGTTTGTGCACCTTTTCATTATAAATTCCTGACTGGTTATCACTATTTGACTTATGAATTCTGGCTGCTAGTATGGTTTTGTACAGCTATTTGATAAATTGGGAAATGTTGAATAAACAGAGTAAACTATGCCAAAAAAATTTTAGTTTAGAAGACTTATATTTGTTAAGCATATATATGAGATGCATGTTTATTTACCAACTGAGTTGATTCTTGTGAGATGTCATGTGTTTTGGTTATTTCTATATAGCTGTATAGGTACTTCATTCACCACTTATATCTTGCATAGGAAACTATTCATATTATGACAAGTTTGAATTCTTATTTCAAGTAGATATGTGTGTTGTTTACTAAGTGTTGTTCATAGTATGACTAAGTGTTTGAATTTTAAGGAATTAATATGCATGATTTTGGATTAAGCCATTAGGATCATACTGAAATAAATATGCAGGTTAAAGTAGATTAAAAAAACAAAAAATTGAAAAAAAAAGAGGGCGCTCCTTGGAGCGCCCTTGTTGTAAAACAAAAATTGAAAAAAAAAAATGAAAGGAGGGCGCTCCATGAAGCGCCCTTGTTTTAAAGAACCAGGGCGCTTCCTTGGAGCGCCCTCCATAAGTACGTCTTGTGCTTATGGAGGGCGCTCCAGTGTGCGCCCTTTAAGGCTGCACGGGAGCGCCCTCTTTTTGCTTCTGTCAGGGCGCTCCAATGAGCGTCCTCGTTTTATTGACCAAACAAGAGCAGATTCTATTAGTGCGCACGAGAGCGCCCTTTAAGACTGCACGGGAGCGCTGATGACATCCTGACAGCTGACAGCTAATGGCTTACTTGGAGCTGCTTGAAGTGCTTGGGGCTGAGCCAAGCATGAGCCTTCCTTCATGAGGGTCAACTCTGGGTCAATTCTTGACCATTGACCAAAGTCAAAGTCAACATGCAAGACTCATGTAATTAGGATTATTGATGACGTAATTAGGACCATAGGATTAGAAGATGTAATTAGGACCATAGGATTTTATGATGTAATTGGGGCCATAGGATCTATTAGGGGCGCCCATGTCATGTAAGTGGGTTTAATGGCTAAATTAGTGACTTAGCTACATGGGTTAGAGGGTCATGGGATCAATTCCCATGTAGGATGAATTTTAATTCATCTTTTCCATTTTATGGAGAGTGGGGCGCATAAGTGAGTGGATTAGTGGCTAAAAGCTTAGCTTAGCTTAATGCCTTAGGTGAGTGGGTTCAAATCCCACCTTGGATGAGTATTCACTCATCTTTTATTTTCTTTTCTTATTTTTCTCTTTTCCTTGAAGTCCCACATCGCCCAAGATGGCCACCCCCTCCCCCTCATGTAACAAGACAACTTGAATTTTGAAGTAAAGGCATTATGCCCATTTTTCTCCTCTTTGTGAGTTGAGAATCTCCTCCCTTGTGAGTTGAGTGTGCTTGGTAGTTGTTGTTTAAACCATGGATGAGTCTTATCTAATTCTCCTGAATTAGTGGCGACTGGCGATTGATCTTATCTGCTGCAAGAAAGGACTTGCATCAGTGGCGATCTTCCACTTCTTTTCCTCTCCATTTTTCTTTCATTTTCCTTCACTTTCTTTCATTTTCCACGTGAATATAGCTGCTCTGATATCAATTGATGACAGGAATTGCCAAGGATCTAGAATTGAGCAAAGCAAACCAATTAGAACCAAAATTAAGCAATTAAAATGCAATTCTTGTCATAATTGTCATCAATTGCTTCACTTTCTTTCATTTTCCTCTAAGGCCTTTTTTGGATAGTGAAATGGAAGTTTTTCTTTTTTCTTTTTGTCAATTTGTGAACCTTACAACTAAAGTTAATCACTAGTTAGTAGTTACTAGCCTAGCCACCACAAACTTGAATGATTGGATTTTGACTCTTAGAGAGAGAGAATATAGACATACTTTAATTACAGATTGCAAACGACTTACTTTAACAGGACCAATTTTTTTTTCAGTTTCAAAGGTTGCATTGAACAAAAAATAATATTTAAAAAATAATGAATTAAAAATTAATTATTTTTTAAAAAAATTAACCCAAATTACAATTCTTTCATTTCATTAATTTAGAGTGTATTAGGGAAGGGGAGGAGAAAAAGGAGAAAAACTTTATAATATTGGACATTTCAAAAAACACAGGGGATAAAGAGTTCCTACAACTCTTCTCCTTCCATTCCCTTACTCTCTAACTCTCCTTTCCAAACAAAAAATATTTTTTTTCTCATAATATTTAAAAGAAAAAAAATTTTAAATGATAATAATAAATAAATTTTTAAAAATAATGATTTTTTCAAATTCTCTATTTTTACCCAAAATTCCCTTTACCGAAGGGAATGTCCAGGTCCATATAGAATTGATTGAGCTTTAACTTGTATTTTTTGTTTTTTAAGAAAAGATATAGAATAATAAAAGATTTGACAATAAATGAAAATTAGATTTGTTAATTCTTAATAAAATATAAAATAATGGAGGATTTGATTGGTTTACGAGGGATATCACTACAAGAAAAAAGTTATATTAATTGGGGAGGTTTATAAGTCAATTTATGGGGTTTTTACCCTATGCAAATTAATCTGCAGGGTTTTTGCAATCTCCGCAAATGTTTGCCACACATATTTTATGGCAGTTTTTAGCAACCATGGTACTTGATTTATATTGTGGCGGTTATTTTGTGGAAGATGTTAACCTCTTTTAATTCTGGCGGTTATTTTAAGAGGGTTTTAAACCTCCTTTATTCTCGACAGTTCTTTTGTGGGGGTTTTAAACCTCACTTATTTCTGCCGATTAATTTACAGGATTATTACCCTCATTTATTTATGGCGATTATATTATGGAGGTTTTAAACCTCCTCTATTTGCATTACTTATTTTCTGGAGCTTTCCAATCCCCTAAATACCAATGTTTTAAAAACCGGACCGGTAATTGAACCAGTGAAGACACTAGTTCATGGTTCAATGGTCGAACCAATTTTAACAGTTTAATTAATAAAATAATACAAAATTAAAAAAAATTAAGATATATAAAGTTGTAAATCAGTATCAATAACCTTATTATAAGGTTTATAAGACAAAAAAATTAATAATGAATGGTAAAATAATAGATATTTATGTGTAATCCTTAAATATGTGTCTTTATTTATCTTAAAAATGTTTTAGATTAAATAAAAAACTTTAAAAATAATTTTTTTGAATTTCTTTTAAAAGGACCGGTTCAACCGGTTTTCTGATATCGATTTTTTACCGATTTTTGACCAGTTCGACCGATTCTGATATCCATTGATTTTCTAGGTTGAACAGACCGGTCACCAGGCCGATTCCTGATCGGACCGGTCAAACATGCCGGTCCGGTTTTTTAAACAATGTTGAATATAATAATTTGTAATTGATTAGAAACTCATGTACATTGACATGTATGTCTCACCATCATTTGAGGTTCTTTTCTTTGTCTCAAAAGTATTAACCGGTAACCATCTTCAAATATTTACTTTGTGGCATAATATATGATAAACCTTTTACATATATATCATGTATAAAACATTTCATTACCCAAAATGACCATAGTGACATAAACATGTCTCAATCTCAAATGTAATACAACTTAAAATCCATAATTACTCAAAATCCATAATAGTCTAAGTTTCATCCTAAAAATCATCAAAAACACTAATTAAATGTTGCTAGCACCAGATGATCCTCTTGTACCCAAAAGATAATCGGGCTCAGTTGCATCCCCAGTTGGCTGAAATGATAAAAGAAGAACATTTAGGTAAGATAATCAAAGACAAAAATATATTATCTAACACACAAGTATATAAGCTAATAACATGTCAAAGTAGTTGGTAGAATGCTTGAAATTATGACAATGGTGAACAATATTTTTTTGTCAAGCAAGTCACCAAATTTCAAAAGACAAAAAGATTAATCCAACCAGCAAGACCAAAGCAACAATAGACCCATTACAAATTCCATCACCCCAAGACAAAGATGAAAGTGAAACTAGACAAATATTACAAATATAACATAAAAAAAACCAATAAGAATTAAACCCCACTAAACCAAGACTAAAACAACAATAGATCCATTACAAATTACATCATCCCAAGACAAAGATGAAAGTGAAACTAGACAAATATTATAGATAATGTGGTATTTCCATCTCCACACTCAATCTGAAGATTCACAAATTCACTCTCCCATAGCAAATAAAAAAGAAAGAAACTCAAAACTCAACCAATTTCATGGACAAACCTTCACATATACAACAATTGAACCTCAAAACACCATAAACAGAACACATATTACCCGAACCTCCAAATCCAATAAAACCAACCAACCTTGATAATAACTTTCGATGAAACGAAACCACAAAACTCAGAAGTTAACTTTAAGCCTCGGACACCAACATATAAACAAATCAAAGTCTCCTATTCAAATTTTCACTACCAATGATGAGGTGGTTAAAATAAAAAAAATCAAATGAATATATACCTTGGCAACATTGACAAGGTAGTTGAAATTAAATTGTCGACGATTTTGGTGATATCACCACAACAACAACCGTCGCCGTAACCCGAGTGGGCCCGCTACCACCACACAACCATAAAGGCACGATGGAGGAAAAACAGAGGTACAGGGGTACGAAGGAATAGTTAGGGCTCAGTAAAAAAAAATCACATGAGGGAACGAGTGAAAAAAAGGGGGAGGCGATAAAGAATTTAGTGAAAAGTTATTTTAATTTGTGGAGGTCATAAACCTCCTCGGAAAAGAATTAAAACTCCCTCTATTATCATCATTTTAGGCAACCCGGTGAAACACCACAAAGCATGTTTATTTGCGGGGTTTTTTATAACCTCTGCAGAATAAACCCCACAAAATAACACTTTTTAATGGATTTATTAATTAAGTAATTAATTGAAATTAAGTTGTTCATTAAGGAAAAAAGAAATCATGGAAGATTATTGGTATTATGGAGTTACAATTATTAATTGATTGATTATTAATTAATGGAAATTAGGTAAAAAAAGAAAGGAAGAAAGAGATATCCTTAGTAGCAACACTAATCACAATTCATATGTAGTAAAGAAAAGAGAGTGATGGCAGAAAAATAAGTTCTTCTCAAGTCATCAACGAAGAAGTCTTTCTTGTGGTTTATATTCATGTTTGGTTTTAAGATTATATTAATGTTTATATACATGTTTTAGATTTAGTTTTAAAGATTCTTCAAAAGTAATAAAATAGTTTTCTCATGGTTGGTATTTCATGATAAATTTCCTTCAAGGGTCAATTTGGTTATGGGTGTGTTGCGACCCATTGAAGTTTTTTGGTGTATTTTATCTAGGAATTGCTTAGAAAATGTGATTTACCTATTCTGTCACTATATATGATTTCTCCATCTCAATTTGGTATTTCTACCCCCTATGTATTGGGCCGACTTAATTATGGTCCTTAGTATGGTTAAAAGGGTATAAAGCTTGGACTGAAAAAATATCAATCCCTAGGACCTAGGCCGACAAAGTCATTCTAATAGCCTCCCGGGGAGGCACGAACACTCAGTGGAGCTAGTAGTGGCAAAAAAATCCACAACCATGGGCACCCACGGTTAAAACCCGTCACGGGTCGAGTTCAAGTTCATATACGGGTACCCGTGTGTTGAAGTTAATGGGTTTTTTAACTACTCGTTTATTAACGAGGCGGGGTTGGGTTTTGGGATACCCGTACCTGAGGGTACCCGTATACTTGAAATAAAAAAATACACTTAACACACACACATATATATATTGATATATAATATTTTAAAAACTTTTAACCAAAGTGAATATTGTCATACTAATACTTAACAATGAATAACCCTAATCGTTCATCTTAGCACAAACAGGCCCTCTACAATACCTTGCATAGTCGCCGCCTAACTCTGTTTCTGCCTATGGCTACTTCTGCACCACCAGCGACTCCTCCTAGCTTTGTTCCAGGTGCGATTCCATTGTCATCTTCGTTCCAATTATCGTCCAACTGCAATTTCATCCAGACTACAACACGATTCCGCTGAGCCATCTGTCCACCGTCGTCATCTGCGATTCCATCCAGGATCCAGTGCGATGTCGTTGAGCCATCTGTCAGCAGTCGTCATTTGTGATTCCATCCAAACTCCAACGTGATTCTATCGAGCCATCTATTTATCATCGTCATCTGCGATTCCAACTGCTCATCGAGCCATGTGCCCACCTTCCCTATTTTTGCTAAAATAATATTTTTTTTGTCTACGTTTTGGTCTGGGTTAGCATTTTGAGTTGAATATATATTTGGTCTACTATTTTTGTTTTGATTATGTTAGTTTGGTCCTGCTATCTTGTTCCGTTCCTTGTCCATGGTTGTTGTTTTAAGAAAAACGTTGAATGTTTTTATCTTTTTTTAGTACATACTTGTGGATACCCGTAAATACCCGTGGATACTCAAAAACCCATTTAAAACCCGCATAATGGGTACCTATACGAGTTTGGGGTGGGTATGAGACAAATTTATGCTTACGGGTGCAGGTAGCTACTCAAGTAGCTACTACCCATGCCCACCTCGCCCCGTTGACATCCCTAAGTGAGGCATTTATACCGTGTGAGTACAAAAATTAGGGAACATCGGTCAGGTGTTTTAAAAGTAACACTAATCGACTGAGAGGGAGCAATTCACTAATCCTATATACAACCCAAACTTTGAGACAAGAGATTATCCATACTAGATAGGAATGGTTCCAGCATGGTTTGGGTTTGATTTTGTTATACCAAATGACACAATATCCTTTTTCAAGCAGTTTAAAAATCTTGTACAAAGGAAGGAATAAGATCGCATGGATTTTAATTTGGTTTTCTCGCATTTGGTCCTTTGATTTGTTTATAATCAAATAACTGTGTTGATTGAATCTATACACTTAAAAATGAACGAAACCCTAGCAAAGCAAAGTGTCACGACAACATTTCCTCCCCCTTTGGGAGGCTCTCCCCAAAGGGGGAAGAATCCCCTCTCCATGGGATTTCCTCTCTTCTAAGTGAGAGTTTTTATCTTCATAGTAAGATTTTTTTCTTTTATGTTTCTAGTTTTACCTTTCTCTCCTCCCAACTTCCATTGCCACCAGACGGGTGAAAAAAAATGATATGCCATGTTTCACTGCCTCCTTGTTGTGTATGCGACCCTAGTGTTGCAGTAAATAGTGGATGTTCCACTTGCAACCTCAATGGCAACCCTTTGACATGGGACCTCCAAACAGCACAACTGTGAAGTAAAGTTGCAACATTTGTCTATGTAATCTATGCTCATTTTAATCTTGATATTACAACAGGAAATATTTAAAGTAGATGGTGGTGGATGATTAGGGATTTCTAGTATTTTGTTAGATTTTTTTTCTGAGTATGTTAGAGCAAGTTGCCTTGCAATGTATTGTTTATCTTGAGTGGCATATAGTTGTATTGCTCTTTTAGTGTTTGAGATGGATGATTGTAAGTGTCATTTAGCTACCCAATAGGCTTTTATATAATATTCCTTTGTCCAAAAAAAAGAGGTGATTTTCGGATCAGGTCGCCTTACACTTACATCATTAGAATGGTATGTCAAACCTCTTAATTGTATTAATCTAGTTATGTTTAATCTTTTGAATAAGAATTAGAGTATCGCGTGTGCTCTTTTCAATGAATCTTTTTTTACCAAAAAAAAATGTTTTGAGATTTAGGTTTAATTCATGTTAGGTTTTGAGATTATATTAACTTTTTACAATTGGGCTAATTTGAGATTCATGTTTGGAATTGGAGGTTATTGATGTTTTGCATTTGCATAAGGAATTTGAATCTATATTTATGTTTAGCTTATTAATTAATTTTTGTCAAATTTTAGCGTACTAATTAGGATAAGGGAAAAAAACGGTTTTGCCTTTTCGGCTTACCTTTATGTTTGTTTTATTGCATTAAGATTCATTATCCTTTGGTTTGATTTTAATTAAATTTGGCTTTTAGGTTGAGATTATTTGTGTGTTATCTTTTAATTTATCAAAAATATAATAAAAATAATGAAAATTGTCCGAGTGTAAATCTGCAATGGAGGAATCCGGCGAGCTCGTACGGTGGTTCAGGGAGGAGCACGACGGTGGTGTACCCGCAAGGACTCCGATAGTCAAGTCAATAAATGCTCTAACAAAGTTTCAGTGAAAATGAATGAAGCGTACCTGAGTTTCTGCTAGGATTGTGTATTTATAGATGAAAATAGGTGGAAAAATCTGTTTAGTCGTTGTAACAGAATTTGCACAATGTGGCCACGCGCTTGTCTGAATTGGAATCCATGCGCTGAGTATGAGATGTCAGTTCCGAGGTGAGTGCCTCATTGAAGTCGGTTGAAGACGTGAAGGACCTCGGAAGATTAAGTCCTATGTCAGCAACTATCAACAATATATTTTAACGCATCTCGGTAAACGTCGGTGTCTAAGACCGACTTTGAACTCGGTCCAAAACAAAAATAAATATAAAAAGTACTTTGACTTATTGATTTTTATTATCCTTTTTAAAATTAACTAACCCACATTCTATGTTAAAGAATTATGAAACTTTAATTAATTTTCTATCGTAAAAAAAAAATTCTATTGCATCAACATATACCAGGAATTTTTTTTTTGGGGCCGGAATAAAATATCAAAAGGGGTTAAATATGTTTTTGGTCCCTCAAAATATGATGAAATTTGGTTTTGGTCCCTCATTTATTTTTTCATTGGTTTTGGTCCTCCATTTTTTAAAATCACATGCTTTTAGTCCTTCTTATTAATTGTACTATGTTAAGTCACTTTCACAGTTTCACTACGATTTTTCCCGAGTAAAAATTCACATGAATTTCTTGCGATTTTTCTGTAGAAAATTAATGTGTAGTAAATTTAAAAAAAAAACTACAATTTTTTTACATAAAAATGCTATTATAAAATTTCTTTGCTTTCTTATAAAAAAATATATAGTAAATTTCCCACAAATTTTAGAATCTAAATGAAATTTCTTTTAAATTTTGAAATCTGCAGGAAATTTCGAAAGAAAATACATATAAAAATCTACAAGAAATATTAATATATCATCACTTAGCGAAATATAACTAACGACGAGGACTAAAATCGTGTGATTTTGAAAAATGGAGGACCAAAACCAAATTTCGCTATATTTTAAGGGACTAAAAACATATTTAACCCTATTAAATATTATGATAAAAATATTACATAATTTCAGTTAAGAATAGTAAATTTTATTTAAATGAGACTCTCCGTTCCTTCATCTGCATGAAATTTCTCAACAAGTTGATAAATTTGTTCAATATCAAATGATTTTAAAAAGTCTTTGGGATCTAAAGTTGAACCGGATATAAGAAGTTCAACTTCCTTTTCATTAAATCTTTTATTTAATTCAGATAATTGCAAATCAAATTTTTAGTTTTTTCTCTCATTTAATTCTAAAAAAATATTAAAATCAAACAAAATCCTTTTTAATGTTATATTATGTCACCTAATGATATTTTCTCCCTTCTTTCCTATTCTTTGAAATGCTCGTATGTTTCCCCTTTTAATCTTTTTACTTTTTATAGACTAATATTTCTAATAAAATCTTATGTATAATTTTGAATATTATCTTATCCTCTAAATAAGAAAAAAAAAACCAATATAAAAAATGGAATAATAAAAAGTTCAAACTTTTTTTTGACAAAATAAAGATAAATAGCAAGAGTCGTAAAGAAGTACTTAATACTACAAAATCTACGAAAATTTTAGGGGGGGCAAAGTAATATTTTATGAAATATATTATACAGGACCTATATAGTTAATAATAAATTGGAAATTTTTTTGGGGGGCCGTGGCCCTTGTTAATCCCCCACTTGGCTACACCCATGAAGATATACATAAGATTTATTCTATCAAGTTAAATTGTAAATTTTCACAATTTTGGCCTTGATTTTTTTATCTCTATTTTATTTTGCTAAATTTTAAAATATCTTAATTCATTTGTATTTATCATTTTCTTGTAAATATTTTATTTTTCAAATTTAGTTATATGTACAATGCTTCAAAAATATAAATATTTTTCAACCAAAACTATATATATATATATATAAATATTTTAATTTATGTTCTTATTTTGTTACAAAATATTGACATTTAGTCTTTAGGATTGGTATTGCTATGTGTATGACGCACTTTGTGAGTTCAAATTTTGCTAAAACGAGATAAAATAACTACTTAAAGATTTTTATTAGTTTGTACAATCAAATAACTATATATATATTTGACGTGTTATCAGATTTAGTTTCCATTAATATTGCTTCATTCGCATGGTTTTAGAAGATAAATTTTTAGTTTTTTCAATTATTTTAAATTTTAATAAAATTGCTGACTTCATTTTTTTAAAGAATATATAATTTTTTTCATCTCCTAATGACCCTGGGTAACACATAATATTTTAAACCATATAACTATTTTTTTAAACCATATAACTTGATCGCATAAGTTTAGCAAAAGACACACTACTTTTATTTTACGGTGAAAATTTGAGCTCATTTCATATATCATATACACACTCAAGTTAAAAAAATTACTACACAATTAGAATACAAGTGGTGTTGAATGGACTGATGCTAGGCAATAAGGAAAATAAGCTCAATTTTGAAGAAATAATAATGTTACAATAAATGAGTACTAAATATATAAGATAGAATTATGAGGGATATACTTAAAAAAAAAGTTGGGATAACATCTTTTATAGAAAAGATAATAGAATCTTTCCTCAAGTGATTTAAATATATATGTGTGGAGAACATAAGTAAAACCCTTAGTAAAGAGGATAGAGTAGATGCATCTAGAGCATAAATAAATAATTGAAGGCGGAAGAAGGTAAAAGTAAAATTATTAATCAAGGAAATTTTAAATTTAAATAATTTGTCATTAGTATGATTTACATTAAAATACTATGATGTCGTTTGATTCATATAATTCACCTCATCGATCTCATGGAAAATTATTTCTTTATACGTTGTTGTTGATTATTCTTAAAGCTTTCCCATTCATATAATAAGTAGGTAATTATCAACTAAAAGCTTAGTGAAAGTTAAGAATTCTAAATACCCACTAACCGCTGCTTTAAGACTAGTTCAATATCCTAAACTAAACCACATATCTATTTTCCAACATCATTACCAAATTGTCCCTTTGTGTTTCTTAAAGATGGCCCCTCTAAAGTGGGATGCTCTTGATATGATTTGTTACACTTTTCACTGGCACTATCACCCAAAATTGCCAATTCACCATATGGTCTAACAAATCTCCCCAACTCTAAATGATATCTGTTCGATTGTACTCATGCGAGGTGGTTCTTTTGTTGTTTTCTTCAAGCTTCTACTATATCTTTCTGACAACTGGACTTTACATAGAAACGTGTACACCAACCTTAGCACTTTGGAAATATACTTCTGCAACTTGTTTCCATAATTCTAGCAACAAGTCAAATTGTCCAATGACTAGTTTAGTACTACGTAGGATTCCATTGTTTCATTGAACCTTCCCATATTTCAGTCGATATTTTTTTTTGGACTAAGTAGATGTTAAATACATGTAGTATGTGCGTACGTTTCAATTTAACAACTCAAAATCCCAACTCGGCTCTAAAATCTATTCCTCTCATCCAACTCCTCCGTAAAGGAAAAACTTTTGAGTGGACCTCGATCGGATTGTGAGAAAGCGTTCTAGACACTCAAAGAAGCCTTGGCCAATCCACCAATTTTAGCAAAGCCTGCCCCTGAAGAACCCCTATTTCTTTACATTTCGGTCACAGACCAGGCCATAGCCTCGGCCCTAGTCAGAGAAGAGGGAAAAAATCAGCAGCCAATTTACTTTGTCAGTAAGGCACTGCAAGGCCCAAAAATCCGATATCAAAAATTAGAAAAAACAGCATTGGTCATCCTAATCACGACTAGAAGACCGAGACACTACTTCCAATCTCACAAGATCAAAGTCCGGACTGACCTCCCCATCAGAACCGTCTTGCATAAGCTCGACTTGTCAGGACGCATGACGGCCTGGGCCATCGAATTGTCAAAGTTCGATCTTGAATTTGAAAGCCGCACAACTATCAAAAGCCAGTTCTTGTCCGACTTTGTGGCCGAGCTAAACCCTAAACCTATATTTGAGTTGTTAAATACTACATGTATAGGTTTAAATACATGTAGTATGTACGTTTCAACCCATATTTCAGTCGATACTTTTTTTTTGGACTAAATAGATTTTAGAGCCGAGTTGGGATTTTGAGTTGTTAAATACAAGTAGATGTTAAATACATGTAGTATATACGTTTTCCACTCAATGCGTCCGTTAAGCTGTTGAATCTCCTTGATTGTTTTCGGGCTTTTCATTTCCAACACCGCCTTGCACTACTCAGGATTTGCCTTAACTCCTCTGCTGGTCAACAAGAAGCCCAAAAAATGTCCTAGTGGTACCCCGAATGTGCATTTCGCCGGGTTCTATAACACCCTAGCCCTCTCCTAGCACCCCCTCTCAGGGCCCAGGACTTTACTGAGCATGTTACCACACTTTAGCTTTTGGCACCCCCTGAAGTACCTCATTCCCCCTTTCAGGGAACCTCCGTGGGTTTCGAACCCAAGACCTCAGGGATATAGTCTTAGATTCCTTAAACCCACTTAGCTCAATTGGTAGTGGGTTTTGAACCATGCAAGTGCCTCTCCTTTCAGTGTGCAGGGGAAAGTCCTGCAGATAACAGCTTCGGGTACCCCCACAAACAACATTTCGTTGCAAAAGGCATTGATGTGCTTAACCGGATCTGAGATGCCACCGAAAGGCTCAATGGGTAAAGCGTTGCGGAAGGGTTTGGGGATCTCGGCCCTAGAGAGGCGGTCCAAGAATGGGTGTTTGAAAGGGATGGGTTGACCCAGTGGGGGTCTGTTTTCAGGTTGGGTGACTTCTTGGTTAATTTGGTGATGGTGGCTTGTGTTTGGATGAGAGTTGGTGGTTTGTTGGGGCTGTGGCTGGCTGATTCTGCGCTCCGGTTGACGGAGTCGTTCCTCAAACTGAGTTACCGCAGGTGGTACCTGTGGTTGAGGGGTAAGGGCTGGCCTTGGGTTCCTTTCTTCGAGTTCCCTAAGGCGAGCTTCCTACTGACGGATGATCTCGTCCTGGGGGGTCAACAGGTTGTGGGGGAACTTCTTTTGCCAACTCGGAGCGTTACAGGGTTGGAGCAGCTTGGTTTCTCTGTGGAACGGGGTGTGAAGTTCCAATCTCTTAAAAGGCTTCTTCGTTCTGACCAAAGTCATCGACCCAACCATCTGGGGTTGGTTTTGGCCTAGCCAAATGTTCGTGTATGAATGTGGAATCCAGATCTGAGACGATATCTTGAACGTGGATCTGGGGATTGATGTCGAAAACGGGTCTGGTCATGGGAAGAATCTCGAACCTCAGATCTCATGATCACCGGCGGTGGGGGGTACCTACAAAGGCACTCCGACGCTTAAGTCAGTGCAGGTCCAAGATAGGGTAATAAATGTGTAATTAATGCGTACCTGACAATCTGACGTCTACAGTATTTATAGGAGAATATTTAGGGATTTGGGCCGTGGGCCATGATCCATAAGATTATACTCCATGTGGTAAGGTGCAGGGGGTGTTGCGGTGCTCCTCGTGTGGTAGCCGTAGGATTAGGACCGGTAAGTTAGAATACAGCTGACATGCATGCCAGTTCGGGTCGACGTGCTCAAAATGGATTGGGCCTCACGAGTATTGGGTCTTTTGGCCAAATACGTAACAGAAGGTTGTTTTAAAAAAAATTGTGTTGATGTGAACTTTTAGGACAAATTTCTTTTTCACTAAGTTAAGGATGTTGAAATTATAAGGATTAATATAAGAATATTGTTTGAGTGTTTATATACAAGGCTATACTAATTTGTGTTCTTGAAGTTATTGTGTAGTTTTAAATATAGAAAATAAAAAAAATCAATCAATACAAGAAATTAAAAAAGCAATTAATTACAAATATATAACATTAATGCTAATTTATTACAAACATCCCATCAAACTTGAGTAGGTAGAAAGGGAATTAATTCACTTGTTTGAAAATCCAAGTATGGAAAAGCTTAGATCAAATTGGCAGGTGGAAAAGCTAGGGTGCGAGTCGAGTGTTGTGAATGGATAAAAATCCTTACAGGGGGAGAGTTAGTTTTATCAAGATGTGGATATTCCAGAGACTCAAACAGAATTATCTTATGTGAATGATACTATATGATACACGTGATTTAAAAAAAAGGCAGGTAACGGGGTAGGTAAGTTGCATCTTACTTAGATCATAAACTAAACCAAATTTGAGACAAAGCACTAATTAAACTTGTTGTTAAGGATCTGAGACGAGGATCAAGCTGCACTATTAGGATTGGATCCGAAAGTCAAAAAATAGGATTATCTGGACTATGAAATGATGCTTAATTAACTAATGTAGCATTTTTAATTTAATAGGATTATTTGGACTCAAATAATGCTGCCAAGAAACTGAATATCTAAAAACGATTTGGATTTATACGTAATAGCTTATTAGAATGATGTTATTTTGTCTTTAGAATTAACACAAAGCCAAAGTTCCTTTTGAGTAAAACAATAGGTGAAAAGATCATAATTATGTTATATATGGTTCAATATATGTTAGAAGTTAACTTGACCCTAATTAGGTAATTAGATCTTCAAAAATTTTTGTTGAGTCTCAAAAATGTTATTAAGAAATTAATAATGTTTTAAGTCTCATAATCCTGAGTTTTAATGTATAACAAATTTGAATAAAGTATTCTGAAAGAAGGAACATATTCTCTTAAAGGCTTTTTCTGTGTTTCAGTAACCTTCTGAAAGAACATCTCTAAAGTGGTGCAACCTTCTGAAGGAGAGGAACCTGCTGAAGTATCAAGACCTGCTGAAGCCAGTGAACCTTCTGAAGTCGTGAGACGTCGTACTGAGAATTATATCTTCTTGGGAATGAAGTTCTCTGATGATCCCTTTTCAAGACTTAAGTCTTTTCCTTGCTTTATGCCAGCTGTCTGCACCTCACCCTCTCTGGCAAGGCAAATCAGAAGCTTTTTGATATATTTCAAATTCCTATTCACCAAAAAGGTAGTCTCTGCTGTGAAAGTACAATTTGTTTAGAAAAGTAGAGTCAGCGCTGCTGCACACCTACCCCTTCTATGTCTGCTGCTGCAAGCTACCAGAAGCATTGTGTCTCAACGGAAATAAAGCTATTTCACAACGGGAATTATAGAGAAGTCTAAACGGTCTCATATATCTCTCTCTATAAATACGAGTCTTCATGCAGAGAAGAAAAAGAGAACGAATGTGAACTTGCTGAAGTGCTGCAAAATTTCTCTAAGAAAATTTTCACTCTATTTCATTTGTACTCAATTTTCTTATCCTGAGTTCAACTTAGTAGATTGTACATCTTACCCAATTTAGGCTTTAAACTTGTGTAGTTTCAAAGCTTATGCAATCTTTCTTCTGAACAGTTTTTTGTTTGACCTTGGAGAGGTTTGTTGTTTAAACAATACTTGTTGTAGAGTCTGGAGAGGCTTGGTAGGAAACAATCCTTGTTGTAGTAGAGCCTGAAGAGGCTTTACAGAAAAAGAATAGTTGTATATCTGATCAGATAGTGAAAATCCTTAGCTGGTTGGGTTTGGGACTGGACGTAGCTCACAGTGGTGGTGAGTGAACCAGTATAAATCTTAGGCTATGTCTTCTCTTACCCTTAACTCTTTATATTTGGTTTATACTAACTTGGAGGGCTTTGAGTTTATTGTTTTATAACGTTGAAACTGAAAAACTATCTAAATATTTTGAAAAACAAGTTTCTCAAACTGTTTTATTGAACCTGCTGAAGTTACTTCGGCAAGTACAAAACTTCCAGTTTCAGCAAGTTATAAAAACCTCTTTGTGAAAAGTGCTGCTTGTGAAAGGTTTTTAAAATCGGTTTGAAATTTATAAAACACTATTCAACCCCCCTTCTAGTGTTTCCTGTGGTTTCTACAATTGTTATCAGAGCTTAACCTCGGGTTGAGCATCTAACAGTGCTGAGGAAGAAGATCCTTGATGGAAACCTCTACAAGCAACCCCCACTACATAGCAGAAGGTGCCTCTGTATTAAGGCCCACAACTTTTAATGGTACAGATTACCATTATTGGAGAAATCGTTTGAAGTTATTCAATGAGAGCAGCAACATAGATCTATGGGATGTAGTCACTGACGGTGTTATACTACCACACATGGTGGTGTGCCCATACCCAAAGGAGAATGGACTGGTGAACAGAAAGCTCGTGTTTAGCTCAATGCAAAAGCAAAACTCTACTTAGTTTGCTCCTTGAGTAAATCTGAGTATGAGAAGGTGCATGGATGCTCTTCAGCCAAGGAGATCTGGGATACTTTGGCATCAACCCATGAAAGGACTGATAATGTCAAACAATCTAAGATCAACATGCTTGTTCATCAATATATGATGTTCATGATGCAAGAGTTTGAAACCATTGATCAAATGTTTGAGAGGTTTGAAACAATAACTAATGGACTCAAGTCTTTAGGCAGAACCTTTGATTCTGGTGATAACAATCGCAAGATTCTAAGGAGTTTACCAAAGGCTTGGAGACCCAAGGTTACAGCCATTCAAGAGGCTAAAGACCTCAATACATTAAGAATGGAGGAACTCTTGGGATCTCTTAAAGTTCATGAGTTAGAATTTGGTAAAGATGCTCCTAAGAAAAAGTCATTGGCCCTGAATGCTAAGTCCAAGCTGCTAAAGCATGGGCCACATAAAGCCATGAAAGCTGAGGAGACTTCAGAAGGTAGTGAAGATTCTGAAGTGAGCTCTAAGGATGATGATGACTTGGCTCTTCTGAGTAGGAAGATCAAAAGGATGCTTCAGAAGAAAGGAAAGTTTAGAAAACACTCATCCTCTGAAACAAAAATGGGTAAGTCAGGCAAGGAATCATTTTCTACTGACAAAATTATTTGTTATGAATGCAAACAGCCAAGTCATATGAAGGTTGATTGTCCCAAGCTGAAGAAACTCTCCTTTAAGAAGAAGAAATTCTTGAAGAAGAAGAAGGGTCTGATGGCTACATGGGAGGATCTGGTTGATTCAACTTCAGAAGATGAAGATGAATCTGCTAAAGAAGCTAATTTATGCTTGATGGCAAGCTTACCTTCTTCAGACAACTATGAATCCGAGGTAATTCCTCAAACCTTACAAGACATGTATGATGATTTACTGAAGGAGCTTTTCCAAGAGTACAAGGATCTGTCTCGAGCTTATACTGAGGTTGAAACTAAAAATGAAGCTCTTGAGACTGAAAATCTTTTACTCAAGGAAAAACTCTTGAACTCTGAAGCTAGTAGTTCAGAAGGTTTGATTAAAGAAAATGAGAAACTTAAAAAGCAAGTTGCTGAACTTACTAAGGACCTTGCCAACTTTGTTAATGGAACTGAGAACCTTAACATAATGTTAGGTCTTCAGAAAAACTCCAAGAACAAAGGTGGTTTGGGATATTCAGACAGTGAATCATCACATGATTCCAAGTTTAAACCTGCTAATAAAGCTAAGAAAGGTAGGGGATGCTCACATTGTGGGAAGCCTGGACATCATGTGTCTCAGTGCAAGCACAAGAAAAAGGGAAAACCTGTTACTAACAAAAGAGGACCCAAAAAGATATGGGTACCTAAATCTCTGATTGTTCCTGTTGCAGATGTGTTTAATAGGACAAAGGAGACACCACAAATGGTATTTGGACATGGGCTGCTCGCGACACATGACGGGAGAAAGGTCTTTGTTCCAAAACCTTAGACCTAAAGATGGTGGTGTGGTCACCTTTGGAGGGAATCAAAACGGAAAGATCACAGGTATAGGATCAGTAAGTATATCCCCTCTCTCTTTTATTCAGAATGTTCTCCTTGTGGAAGGTCTTCAACACAACCTGCTGAGCATAAGTCAATTATGTGACAGTGGATATGTTGTGTCCTTCACCAGGGATGGATGTGTAGTCAAAGATGCTTCAGATCAAATCATTTTTACTGCCAAGAGACACAACAATGTGTACAAAATAGATCTTGAGGAACTTGCATATCAAAATGTGTCTTGTCTTCTTTTTGTTAAAGATGAAAAACAGATTTGGCATTAGAAACTTGGGCATGCCAGCTTGAGGTTAATCTCAAAGTTAACAAAACACAACCTTGTAAAAGAACTGCCCAAGCTTTCTTTCAAATCTGATATTTTATGTGAAAATTATCTTAAAGGTAAACAAACAAGAAGCTCTTTTAAGAGTAAAAATGTTGTGTCTACCTCAAGACCTTTAGAACTACTTCACATTGATTTGTTTGGTCCTAGAAGAACTGAAAGTCTTGCTGGAAAGAAATATGGTTTGGTCATTATGGATGACTACTCTAGATTTACATGGGTGATATTCCTCAAAAGCAAGGATGAGACTTTTGAGAATTTCACAAAATTCTGTAAGAAAGTGAAAAATGAAAAAGGATTTTGCATATCTGCTATCAGAAGTGACCACGGTGGTGAGTTTGAAAACTCAAGCTTCAGCATGTTCTGTAATGAGAATGGGATCTCACACAATTTCTCTGTGGCAAGAACACCTCATCAAAATGGGGTTGTTGAGAGAAAGAACAGAAGCTTGCAGGAGATGGGTAGAACCATGCTTATTTCAAGCAATCTACCATGATCCTTCTGGGCAGAGGCTGTTCACACAACTTGTTACATTCAAAACAGAATTTTGGTAAGGCCAATTCTCAAAAGAACTCCCTATGAATTGTGGAGAGGAAGAAAACCCAACATTTCTTATTTTCACATCTTTGGCTGTGAGTGTTTCATACTTAACACCAAAGATGATCTTGGAAAATTTGACTCTAAATCTGACAAAGGATTCTTCATTGGTTATTCAGAAACATCCAAGGCTTATAGGGTGTATAACTCTAGAACCTTGGTAGTAGAAGAATCTATTCATGTTAGGTTTAATGATACTAAAGAGACTGATAGGGAACTATCAGATCTAGAAGATGATTTTGCAGGAATGGAGCTAAATCCAACTTCAGAGAATACAGAGCTAAAAAATGAAGAACCTGCTGAAGGATCCTCTGAAGTACCTGCTGAACAACTTCCTGGTCAACCTGCTAAAGCTGATCCTCTTCATAGAGTTAATGTTGAGTCTCAGATTGAGCATGTATTTCCTCACAGACATGAGTGGAGATACAAGACTCATCATCCTTGAGAGAAAATCATTGGTGAAACTTCAGTAGGTGTAAGAACAAGATCAAGACTTAGAGAAGTCAATAATCTTGCCTTCCTCTCTGAAATTGAGCTAAAGAATATTGATGAAGCTCTGCATGATGAAGGGTGGATCCTAGCCATGCAGGAAGAGCTGAATCAATTTGCCAGGAGTGATGTCTGGACTCTTGTTCCTAAACCCCATAGGAAAACAATTATTGGAACCAAATGGGTGTTCAGAAACAAGCTCTCTGAAGATGGACAAGTAATCAGAAACAAATCTAGATTGGTTGCTCAAGGCTACAACCAACAAGAAGGTATTGACTTCACTGAAACCTTTGCACCTGTAGCTAGGCTTGAAGCCATTAAGATTTTACTTTCCTATGCAGCCAATAATGGCATCAAACTATATCAGATGGTTGTAAAGAGTGCCTTCCTAAATGGATTCATTGAGGAAGAGGTATTTGTTAGACAACCCCCTGGTTTTGAACATTTAACTTTTCCTTATCATGATTTTAAATTGAAAAAGGCTCTGTATGGTCTCAAACAAGCTCCCAGAGCTTAGTATGACAGATTGATCAATTTTCTTCTCAAAAATGGTTTTGAAAGAGGAAAGGTTGATACGACTCTGTTTAGAAAAATGTCTAACAAAGATCTAATTCTTATTGATTTCCTCGTGCCTTTTGTTGAAGCATAGGTCGTCGATTCAATCTATCTTGATGGGATTTTTCCTTATTTTGAGTGGTATAGAAGGGATTTATCTAGTAGGTAGCGATAAGAGGCTACATCAATAGCTGAAACTTGTTTTCGAGTAGGGTAGGCTTGGAGTCAGAAGTTCTCTCTTTCCCAACCAAATAAGGACTTTTACAAAGTTTACTTTCCCACCCGCGGTCAAAAAGAGGGCAGCTGACATATGTCATAAAGCAAGACAAAGAAAGAGCTTACCTAGTTAGTTATTAGATATTCCTCTTTGCCCAGTACCCTCTTTTCGAAGTTAACCGTAGGAAAGCCAAGACTAACTTGCCCATTCTAACTGTGAAATACCAGTACTATTTAAGTTTGATGACATTATTTTTGGATCAACAAATTCTTCATTATGCACAAAGTTTTCTAGGCTTATGCAATCTGAGTTTGAAATGAGTTTAATGGGTGAACTCAAGTTTTTCTTAGGACTTCAGATTAAGCAAGATTCTGAATGTATATGGATCCATCAGGAGAAATATACTAAAGAATTGATTAAGAAGCTCAACATGCATGATTGCAAACCTATGTCAACTCCTATGCATCCTTCAACCATCTTAAGTAAAGATGAAGGTGAAGAATGTGTTGACCCAACCATGTATAGAGGTATGATTGGATCTCTGTTGTATCTTACAGCAAGCAAACCTGACATTATGTTCAGTGTGTGTCTGTGTGCAAGATTTCAATCAGATCCAAGAATAACTCATTATAAGGTTGTTAAAAGAGTTTTCAAATATCTCAATGGTATTACTAATCTTGGTCTGTGCTATAAGAAGAGTAAGGACTACAGGTTATTAGGATATTGTGATGCTGACTTTGCTGGAGATAAAGTTGAGAGAAAATCAACAAGTGGATGATGCCACTTCATTGGAGTAAATATGATTAGCTGGGCTAGCAAAAGGCAAAGCGCCATAGCTCTCTCAACTGCTGAAGCTAAGTATATTGTTGCTGCATGTTGTTGCTCACAGCTGCTTTGGGTAAAGTATCAACTTGAAGATTTTAACATTCCTGTTAAATCTATTCCTATTTTCTGTGATAATACAAGTGCAATAAATCATTCCAAAAATCCGATCCAGCATTCTAGGGCTAAGCATATAGAAATCAAGCATCTTTTCATTAGAGACTATGTTCAAAAAGGTGTTTTTGATATTAAGTTCATTGACACAGAGCATCAATGGGCTGATATATTCACAAAACCTCTTGCTGAAGATAGATTTAAGTTTATTAGAGATAATCAGCACATTCTTGCACTCTCTGAGAAATGAATTTGCTGATATATGCATACCTGCTGAATTTTTCTGGTTTTGCTGCATTTTCTCTGATATATGCTCTATCAGCTACTTTTATACCTTGAATTTATTGCTCTGATGCACATTTATTACTTCAGCAAAATCTGGAAACCCTTTTGATTAATGACAAAAGGGGGAGTAATATAAACAAACAAAATCTGAAGTTTAAGTTTCTTTCAAAGAAGAAATCTTTTGTTCAGCGGGATCAAGCTCTTATCTTAGTATCTGACAAAAGGGGAGAATTCTTTAAACTTAATTCTATTTATTTTCCCTTCAGATATTTGCAAGTTTAAGCAAATTTGTCATCATTAAAAAGGGGGAGAATGTTGAGTCTCAAAAATGTTATTAAGAAATTAATAATGTTTTAAGTCTCATAATCTTGGGTTTTAATGTATAACAAATTTGTTTAAAGTATTCTGAAAGAAGGAACATATTCTCTTAAAGGCTTTTTCTGTGTTTCAGCAACCTTCTGAAAGAGCAACTCTCTAAAGTTGTGCAACCCTCTGAAGTGGTGCATCCTTCTGAAGGAGAGGAACCTGCTGAAGTATTAGGACCTGCACGCTGAAGCCAGTGAACCTTCTGAAGTCGTGAGACGTCGTACTGAGAATTGTATCTTCTTGGGAATGAAGTCCTTTGATGATCCCTTTTGAAGACTCAAGCATTTTCTTTTCTTTATGCCAACTGTCTGCACCTCATCCTCTCTTGCAAGGCAAATCAGAAGCTTTTTTGTATATTTCAAATTCCTATTCACCAAAAAGGTAGTCTCTGCTGTGAAAGTACAATTTGATCAGAAAAGTAGAGTCAGCGCTGCTTCACACCTACCCCTGCTATGTCTGCTGCTGTAAGCTACCAGAAGCATTGTGTCTCAACGGAAATAAAGCTATTTCACAACGGGAATTATAGAGAATTCTAAACGGTCTCATATCTCTCTCTATAAATACGAGTCTTCATGCAGAAAAGAAAAAGAGAACGAACGTGAACTTGCTGAAGTGTTGCAAAATTTCTCTAAGAAATATTTTCACTCTATTTCATTTGTACTCAATTTTCTTATCGTGAGTTCAACTTAGTAGATTGTACATCTTACCCAATTTAGGATTTAAACTTGTGTAGTTTCAAAGGTTAAGCAATCTTTCTTCTAAACAATTTTTTGTTTAAGTCTGGAGAGGCTTGTTGTTTAAACAATACTTGTTGTAGAGCCTGGAGAGGCTTGGTAGGAAACAATACTTGTTGTAATAGAGCCTGAAGAGTCTTGACAGAAAAAGAATAGTTGTATATCTGATCAGATAGTGAAAATCCTTAGCTGGTTGGGTTTGGGACTGGACGTAGCTCACAGTGGTGGTGTGTGAACCAATATAAATCTTTGGCTAAGTCTTCTCTTACCCTTAACTCTTTATATTTGGTTTATACTAACTTAAAGGGCTCTGAGTTTATTGTTTTATAACGTTGAAACTGAAAAACTATCTAAATATTTTGTTAAACAAGTTTCTCGAACTGTTTTATTGAACCTGCTGAAGTTACTTCAGCAAGTACAAAACTTCCAGTTTTAGCAAGTTATAAAAACCTCTTTGGGAAAAGTGCTGCTTGTGAAAGGTTTTCAAAATCAGTTTGAAATTTATAAAACACTATTCAACCCCCCTTCTAGTGTTTCCTGTGGTTTCTACACTTTTTAGGCTGCTAAAAATAAGATCAATTAATTCACAAAAATGAACACACAGTCCAATTTAACTGCATGTGATAGTTATCCTCGTAACATTATTTTTAACTTATGTAAGTAAAATATTTATCTAGCTAGGGTTAGATATTGTTATATATATGAAATTTAGTTTGGTTCAACATTAACAAGGAACGCCTTTTCTTTAACCTTTTTTTTGGATGTAACCTGATCTTTCAAGAATTCTGCAACGGTGGTGCTGAGGGTCTTTGACGGTGGAGAGACGACGGTTGGTGGTGTATCTACAGGGACTCCGATGCCTAAGTCAGTGTTTGCTTGAGCAGAGTGACAATGAATATGAATGAAAAACGTACTTGGAAAGTTACACCAGTGCATATTTATAATTACATTTTGGAGGGAAATTCTATTAGAAGGTTGCAACAGATCCCTGAAATTGCGCTCACGCGCTTGGCCGTGATTGGGTACGCGCCGTGATAGAACCGGGGTAATCCGAAATGACATGTCGGCTAATCGATGACGATTGTACTTAAAAGAACGTAGTGTGAATGGGTAAGCGAACAAAGGAGTTTTTGACGCATAGATCTCAGAGGTATATGTCGGATTTTTCAAGTTTACATGTCAAATTATATTTCTTGCCTTGGTCTAGAACAGTTACCCCCCAAGTCGGGTCGTTTATAATAAAGTATCCAACTTGTATAATGCGAATCTTCGACCAACAAAATTCCGGAGAAGCCAACTTGAGGGTTCTCTCCAACGTCTATCGAGGTGCTATCCGAGATGTTGACGTTTTGGTTTCTAATGTAACTGAAGCGACGGTTGATTTGGCAACCGCTCCTCCACGTGTCAGTATCATGTTGTATTGGGCCCGTGGGCCTTGTTATCTAGCACGATCTTGGCCGTTGATTCAAAATATTTAAAAGGCGGGAGACTTGAACGGTTTTACTTTCTTTCTTCGTGTTCCAGAATCTCTAGAGAGTTTTCAAAGTTTTTCTTCTCCTTCCCTACGACTTCTTCTCCCTTAAATCTGCGACCTTCACGAACTGCGTCTTTGCTGATGCTAGCATCCTTGCTCCAGAAGATTGCCCACATTGTATGTGTTTCTTTGCTGCTGATTTTCTTCGAGAAGTTGAGGATTTTTGCTCAACATTTTTGAAAGGTACCCTTTTGCCCCTTATCTCTGTCTTCTTCTTTGTTTTTTATTTTGAGGGTGCCATGATGACGAGGGAAAGAGCCAAGATTTTGGCTACTGAAAATAGACGAAAGTGCTTCGTCGTTACGGAGGAGCATGAGGATCAAAGTATCCCCAGCATGGTGTTATGGCGCCGGCGCTCCTCCGGGGTGGTCAATGTTGGGGATTCTCAATGCGAAGTAGTAGCTGAAACTGCTCGCATCCTTCAAAGATGGAGGGATTCTGAGGTGGTGACCGCGGTGTCTATCGGGATGGTCCGAGAGTACTCCCGTGTAGACTCATCATCTTCAGATTTGAACTTGTCATATGGAATTTTGGATAGGTCCGAGATGGGAAGGCGAAAAATCCACACCTCACCAGCTACAAATTACCCTGTCCGACCAAGTTTGGCGTCTTTGACCTGGGTGGATACGGAGGATCTTGGGACGTCCTGTGCATACAGCTTTGAGGAGGCACTAGAGTTGGCCTTCCAACATGTAGAATGGGTGAAACCTAGCAAAGAAAACGATTGGGAGTTAGTGCTTCTCGGGGAAGATGCACGGATTTGCTCACAGGGAGATCTCCGGGATAACCTCTTTATCCCGATGTATAAAACATTGTTCGAGGATCTCAGATTCTGGCTTCCCTTCTCCGACTTTGAGCTTGATGTCCTTCAGCATTTAGGGGTTGCTCCCTCACAACTTCATTCGAACGGTTGGGGTTTTATCAGGAGTCTTATGTTGTTGTGCTTCGCCCTGGACCTAGAGTTGAATGTTGACGTTTTCTTCCATTTTTTTGCCCTTTGACTATCAAAGAAGGGGATAGATATTCGTGGTTGGCACTGCAATCGGGCCCCGGGGGGAAGATCTTTAATGCCTTCTAGGAGTCCTACAAGAATTTCAAAGAAAAGTTTGTGTTTGTCCGACCTTTTGACACCGAGAGGGAGAACATCCTTGGGAAAGATGGAACCGGGATTATCCACTTGTACTGGAATTTATCTCACTTCTAGAGACTTTCTAAGGAATACGTTGTGGATTATGTAGAGCTATCCGTGGCTAAGAAGGAAGTTGTAGGGGCTCTGCATGTTGAGTCTCAGAATTAATTTAAGTATTTGAAATTAGATTCAAGACTCATTATCCTTGGTTTTAATGATTAACAAATTAGACTGCATATAAACAGGTGCTATTGAAAAAAGTATTCTTCTGTGCATTTCAGGAAATAGATTGAAGCAACTATCTAAAGATGAATATCTTGCTCAAGAGTGAAGACCGCTAAGGAAGTACAACCTAAAGAAGTCTGCTGAAGGGAACAAACGAATGAAGAAATGAATCTGGAAGAAGCAAAGGAAGAATAACGCAACAACCATCTGAAGAAAAGATTACAAGCTTCTGAAGAAGAGAACATGCCGAAGAAAACTGAAGAAGGGAATCTTCTAAGAAGAAAAGGATTCATCTGTGCAAGCTGTAATAAAGAAAGCCATCAGAGATGTTGGAAGATCTATAACCAAAAGAAGAGCGAAGATCAATGAAGATTAGATTTCTGCTTAAGCATACTGTTGAAGAAGAAACAATTTGCTGAAGAAAGGAACCTGCCGAGAACGTCTACCTATTGAAGAATCAAGACATTCTGAAATATGACAACCTTCTGAAAAGGTTTGAACTCTCTGAAGAATGAGAAGCCTCCGAAGTCTGGATGGCATGATATTCTCCGAAGACTTGTGATTCAATCTGAATGATGCATTAAAAAACTCAAGTCTCAGCAAATATTAATGGTGAAGCTGAATTGGTGCAAGAAGAAACAAAGGATTTTTGATACAAGCTTTATTTCCCGACATAAAAGAGGAAGCCTACTGCAGAAAAGCAAATAGAGGTCAGAGATAGAGTCAGCGCTGCTGTACACCTACTACTGTACCGCCTCTGTGATACGCTATCAGAAGCATGCACCTTAATCGAGAAGAAAAGCTATTGCACAACGGGACAAAGGAGAAGTCTAACGGATATCATCATCTCCATCAAGATATCAGAAGAAAAGGAAGAGAAAGAGAGAGAGAAGAATATCAACCTGCTGAAGTGCTAAGAAAATTTCTCAAGAAAGATCAAGAGCAAACCTGCTGTGTGTCAGAACCAATTCATACCTACACACTTACTCTGCTCAAGTCAGAAGCTACCAAAAGAGAAGTTATTTCACAACGGCTCCAAGAGCGTTTATCATTACTTCTCAACGGTATTCTAAGCAATCTTCAACGACTATATTTCCAGAACATATAAATAGCCTCAAGGAAGGATTATGAAGATTGGAGGCATTGAAGCCCAAGGCGAAGATAATGCCCAAGAGAGATCTGGCAAAAGCTTAAGATAATATATGATCAAGCGAACTCTCTAAAGAAGAATATTCAGATACAGAGAGGAAACCGATTAGAAATTCATACATTTGTATCTCTATTATTTCCTTGTACTTAGATTCTTTAGTTGTATCCTGAGTTATACTTAGTTATCCCTTTGTACAAGAAGAACCTAAGTTTAAGTTTCTCAAAAACTTAAACTTAGTTTATGTTGTAAACACTTTTGAAGTGTCCTAGAGCCTGGAGAGGCTTGGTGGAAGAAAGAATACTCGCAGAGCCTGAAGAGGCTTGATTGTAAAAGAATACTGCATGAGTTGCCTGGAGAGGCAGTTGAAAACAAAGAATACTTGTTTCAACCTGGAGAGGCTGGGTGTACAAAGAATACTGCATGAGTTTCCTGGAGAGGCAGTTGAAAACAAAGAATACTTGTCGGTCCTGGAGAGGCCAGGTGTGCAAATAATACTCGTTGTAATCTTGCGGGATTAGTGGAAAATCCAGTGGTGGTTTGCCCTAGTACTGGATGTAGCTCACTGGGTTAGTGGGTGAACCAGTATAAATCTCCGTGTTAAATTCTTTCTTCCCTCTTCTCTTTACTTTTCGCTGTTATCTATTTTAACTAACCAAGGAGGGTTTAAGAAAAATTGTTTTAATAATCAGAGCAGAAAAATAATCTTTTCTTTAAGAGAAATTAATTTCAAAAAAGGTTTTTATTGAACCTTCTCAGTTGCATCAGCAAGTTGCTGAAACTCCCAATTTCGGAAGGTTGATCAAATATTCTCAAATCAGTTTTGCTTGTTTACGAAAGGTTTTCCAAAAATCTGTAAAGATTATAAAACACTATTCAACCCCCCTTCTAGTGTTTCCTGTGGTCCTAACACTGCAAACATTTGTAAAAAGCACGGTATTTTAAGTTGTCAATCCGTGATAGCTGAGGGCGGCGACATAACCCATCAAGCGTTGGGTAAATGTCGAATTGCCTTTATAATTTCCTTTATTTTCTACATTTTTTCTAACTTTATCTTGGTTTTTTTATGCAAAGGAGATGGCTTCAAAAAATCAGCAACTAATGGCGAAGAGACTGGCCAAAAAGAATGCTGCTACCGCAAAAAGGGCCAAGAATGCCAAGGAGGCTTCTGGAACTGGAAAGGATTCTCAGGATGTTGAAGATCCTAAGGCCAAACGCCCAAGAACAAATATTATCCCGGAGAAAAAGAAGCCGGATAAGAGGCCTCCTCAACAGAAACTCAAAGGCCTAACTTCAACTGCAACCCCTTTTGGAGATGAGGAAAAGGGGAAAAAGGTGTTTGGTGGCATGCTTCCGATCTCAGATATGACGGCAGGTGAAGTCCATTATCATCTCGCTGTATAGGGCCGTCGTAACTTCGGCCAAAAGTCTGAGGAAGAGATGACTGACTACCTGAACGCCATGACAGAGTGGTGTATGGGAGGGGCGATGCTCACCCAGTACTTTGTATGAGCCACCAAGGACCTGGCTGCTCTTCCTAAAATAAAGAAAAGTATCAATCAGGTAACTGCCAAGCTTGAGACGGAAGAGGCTGAGATTCAAGTCGCGGTTGGGAACGTGAAGGCGCTGACAAAGAGAGTGAGAGGTTGAATACAAGTATCTCCGACCTCACCCTTCAAAATCAGACCCTTACTATTGAGAAACAAAAGGCCCTGGATGATGCCAAGACGGCTGTTGACGAGGCCAAGGTGGCTAAAACTGAATTGGAACTTCTGCGTAAAGAAATAATGAAGATGAAAAAAGGGAGAAGAAGGACGAGGAGGAGATAGAAAGCCTTGTGAAGCTTTGGGAAGAATTTGTCGCAGTGTATTTTCACGTTGTGATTAAGCAGATGAAGTTCCTAAATCCCGAGGTGGAGCTGAAAACCTGGGGCATGTCCACATTGTGTGTTGTTGAAAATGGCAAGTGGTATAGTGCTGAAGCTGGCGACAACATGGAGTGCGAACCCGGGGATGAGGAGCCGGCTATTCCAATCCTTGAAACTGGTGACGAAAAGGGGGAGGATTCCACTGTTGAAAATGTGGTTAAAGAAGATGGGGGTCCTACGGACACAATTACTGGGGTTATGAATGAAGAGGAGGTCCCTCCTCAAGTCGAAGATGAATGAAGGGCCGGTATACCGGTTGTCCTCTGTATCTCTTCCGTATTTCTTTTCCTTTTCTTCAATGTTTTTGAACGTTAGGCATTTTACTGTCTTTATAGCTGAAACAATTAACATTAAATGTATGCGGATTTTGCGCAATGTTTCACCGCGTTTTAATGACTGTCTGCCATATGTGTCGTATTCTCTATCGGGGTCTTCATAGTTTTAGTAATGCAATAAGTCGAGGACATTGGTCCGACATAACCAAGGAACTTAGTCCGATATAGTCTAGGAACGAGTCTGATATAATCAAGGAACTTAGTCCGATATAGTCGAGGAACGAGTCCAATGTAATCAAGGAACTTAGTCCGATATAGTCGAGGAACGAGTTCGATATAATCAAGGAACTTAGTCCGACATAGTCGAGGAACGAGTCTGACATTGTCTAGGAGCGAGTCCGACATAATGAGATAATGAATCTTGAAAATGGTTATGAAATAACTGATTTTATTGATCCTCTTTAGAGGAACCTCAAGGGGCTTGCCTGACTTACAAGATGGCATGTTATACACAGAAAAAGATTTAACTAAAGTACCTGCGAAGTTTATCCGCGTTCCACGTCCGGGGAATGGCTTCCCCTAGTAGTGTCTCCAAGGAGTATGCACCGGTGTCGGTCTTGGCCACTATCCCATAGGGACCTTCCCAGTTTTCAGCAAACTTTCCCTCAGATGCGTTCTTATTTCCGATATCTGCTCGTCTAAGGACTAGGTCTTCGACTTCAAACATTTACGAAATTACTTTCTTATTATGACGTCTGGCTGACTGTTGCTTTATGGCGGCTTCGCGGATAGAGGCTTTCTCCCTGATTTCCTCAATCAAATCAATTTCTTCACGCATTCGGCTGTCATTGAAGTCGGGATTATATGTCTGTAGCCTAAGGCTTCGTTCCCCAACTTCTACCGAGATCACGTCGTCCACCCCGTATGCAAGGCGGAAAGGGGTTTCTCCCGTGGTTGAATGTGGCGTCGTATGATAGGCCCATAAGACATTTGGGTGTTGTTCCAACAAGAGGCCCTTTGTTGTGTCTAAACGCTTTTTGAGGCCTTTCAATATGACTTTGTTGGCCGCTTCTGCTTGACCGTTGGTTTGGGGATGCTCCACTGACGAGAACCTATGACGGATGTGGAAGTCAGACAACATTTCACGAAAACTCTTGTCTATGAACTGGGTTCCATTATCCGTCACCACTGTATGTAGGATTGCCAAATCTACAAATGACAAGACGGTAGATGAATTTGGCAAGGTTCTTTGTCGTGATCTTCGCTAGGAGCTGTGCCTCGATCCATTTGGTAAAATAATCAACTGCAACCGCGAGGTACTTCAATTGTCCCGGGGCCACTGGGAATGGTCCGAGGATGTCTACCCCTCACCAAGAGAAAGGCCATGACGCTGAAATCGACCATAATTCCTCGGTGGGGGCTCGATGTATGTCGGCGTGCCTTTGACAAGACATACATTTCTTAACATAGTCGGCACAATCCGCTTCCATAGTTGGCTAGTAATATCCTGCTCGAAGGATCTTCTGAGCTAATGAACGTTCTCCGGGATGGAGACCACATATGCCCTCATGGACCTCGGCCATTATGTAGTCGGAAAGATCTTCTGAAATGCACTTTAAGAGTGGTTGTGCTAGCCCTCTTCTATAAAGGGTTTCCTGGATCAAGCAGAACGTGTCGCCTGCCTTTGTATCCAACGAGCATCTCCGAGATGTTGAGGGAGTATGTCGGCTTCCAGGTATTTTTGAATCCTAGTGTACCAACATCCATCAGTTTCCAAAGCCATGATTACGATTGGGAATGGGATGACTTCTTGGATCACAGATCTGTTGTTCCCAAAAGTTCTTGTGCTTGCAAGCTTGGATAGTATGTCCACTCTTGAATTCCTCTCCCTCGGAATGTGATTAATTTCGACTTCGGAAAAACAATCACACCATTGCTTCACTTTTTCAAGATATTTAGTAGTAAAGGGTCTCTGACCTGATAATCTCCCTTCACCTGAGAAATGCGCGAGTTGAGAATCACTGTTAATCCTCACCCGACATGCTCCTACCTCGGATGCCATTCGTAGCCCGACAATTAACGCTTCATATTCAGCTTGATTATTGGAATCGTAGATCCATCCACATGAACCTCCGACCATTCATCTGTGGTTTCTGAGACCTGCGTTAGTTCTGTAATAAAATCTGAAAGAGCTTGTGCTTTGATTGCTTGCTGAGGTTCATAGGTTATCCCGAACTCGGAGAGTTCTATCGCCTATGATACCATTCTTCCGACCAGATCTGGCCGGTGGAGCATTTGTCTGATTGGTTGGTTGGTTCGCACAACAATTTGATCGGCTTGGAAATACTGCCGAAGGCGGCATGCTGCCATGATCAAGGATAATGCGATCTTTTCGACCTTGGGGTATCTAAGCTCCAGGCCTTGTAATGCCTTGCTGACAAAGAACACTGGCAATTGATTTCCGTTAACTTCCCTTATGAGGACCGCGGCGACGGCCTCGTCAGCCACTGATAGATATAAAAACAGAACTTCTTCGACTTGGGGGCGGGTTAAGACAGGAGGAGATGTGAGAATATGTTTAGAGTGTGTTTGGCAAGGCCAATAAGCTAGCTACTAGCTTATTTGACTAGCTTATAAGCTAGTTTGACCAACACAAAAGTGTTTGGTAAGGTACTTCAAAGTAGCTTATTTTAGGAGCTTCTAGCTTACAAGCTACAAGCTACTTCACCTAGCTTCTAGCTTCTAGCTTCTAGCTTATTTAATTTTATTCCATCACTATCCCTTATATTTTAATATATTTCATTTATTGTATTTAATTTCTTTTTATCTACTTTCAATTTTAATGATAAAAACCTTTCAATTTCTTTTTACCTATTATTACCTATATAATAAATAATTTAAAAAATTATGAATTAATTAAATTACTATTTTCTTTTCATTATTTTATGAAATTGTTTTTATATTATACTATTTATTTTATCAATTTCACTATTTATTTTAATTTTTAATTAAATATTTTATTATTAAAAGGTTTAATAAGAATTTAATTATTTTTTTAAAAAATCTAAAAATATAATTACATAATAATATATTTTTATCTAGAAAACACAAATAGAATTTATATAATAAAACTTATGTGGTTATGTCCTTTTATGTCATTTTACATTTACCAACTAGCTTATCAGCTAGTTTTACCAAACACTTCTAATTCAATAAGCTAGCTTATCAGCTCGGAGCTTATAAGTTAGGAGCTTATCAGCTAGCAACTAGCTTATCAGCTACCAGCTAGTTTATCAGCTAGTTTTGCCAAACACACCCTTAATCTGCTGAAAAGCTTCTTTGCACTCCTGATCCCGAGAAAACACTTTCCGCTTTTTCAGAAGCCGGAAGAAAGTTAGTGCTCGAGCTGTTGATCTGGCAATAAACCTGGTGAGGGCGACAAGCCTTCCTGTTAACTGTTGAACTTCTTTCACCGAAGTTGGACTCTTCATGTCAAGGACGACCCTGCACTTATCCGGGTTGGCCTCTACACCGCGTTCTGTTAGCATAAATCCGAGAAACTTTCCTTCCCGGACGCCAAAGGTGTACTTTTTGGGGTTCAAACGCATGTTGTACCGCCTTAGTTGATCAAAATGGATTCCTGCACGTGTTCTACATCCGTCAAGCTTTTAACAATCATGTCGTCTACATAGACCTCGATCACCTTACCAATCTAATCTCGGAAAACCTTATTCATCATCTGTCGGTACGTCGCCTCGGCGGTTTTTAACCCGAACGACATCATACGATAACAATAATTAACGCCCTTTGTCATGAAGGTGGTATTTTCTTGATCTGGGGTACATAGGTATTTGATTGTAGCCGAAATAAGCATCCATAAAAATAGAAGATTGATCGACCAAACAGTCGATGTTAGGCAGATTGTAAGAATCCTTAGGGCATGCTTTATTCAAGTTGGTGTAATCTACACACATCCGCCATTTTCCATTTGGCTTCTTTAGAAGGACTACATTAGATAACCAAGTGGTTTATTTATCCTCCCTAATAAAACCGGCGTCCACGAGCTCGGAGACTTGCTGTTGGGCGGCTTCAGCACATTCTGCTGACATCTTCCGACGCTTTTGCTCAACGGGCTTGATCCTCGGATCCACAGATAGACAATGACAGATGACCTCGGGATCCAAACCTGACATATCGGTAGAAGTCCATGCAAATAAGTCTGAATTATCGCGAATAAGTGTGTAGAAAGCCTCGTCATCTTCCGCATTGAGCCCACTTCCAACTTGGACGACTTGATCCGGGATAGGGCCAATTTGTAAAGGACGAAAGGTGCCTTCAGGGACCGGCCTCAGGTTGGAGAAATCTTCCCTAACATCCAGGTCGGTAAGCATCACCCCAGCGGAAGATGGATGGTTTTCAATTTCTTGTCCTTAAGGTTGGGCTTTCTCCAGCTTTAAGATCTTCAAGGATTCCTTGTAACAAGCCCGAGTCTTGACTTGATCACCCCGGATACTTATGATCCCACCTTCATCACTCCAGAACTTCATTATCAAATGACTCATGGAGATTATTGCCCCAATGGTGTCCAATGTTGGCCTCCCAAGAATCGCGTTGTATGTGGTGGGGCGGTCCACTACCAGAAAACAAATCTTGGTGATTTTTTAGATCGGGGGTTGCCCAAAGGTGACTAGAAGCTCCACGTAGCCTTCTGGGCATATTTTATCTCCAGTGAAACCTATTAAATCACCTTCGTTGTAAGGCAATAAATTTGATTCCGGAATATGCAATTTCTGGAACGTCTTGAAGAACATGATGTCGGTGGAACTCCCTTGATCCACGAACACCCTCCGAACCTCATGATTGGCCATGAAAGCTGAAATAAGGAGAGGATCATCATGGTCGGGGATAACTGGCCCGTAGTCATCTTCAGAGAAGCTGAGAGGGGGTAGCTTCCGCCTCTGAGAACTGTGCTCAGGACGTGATGTGGATAAGGCCGAGAGGATCTCCTTCAAATGTCTCTTTCTCGCATTACTGGTCTCACCTCCTCCAGCAAATCCCCCGGAAATCACGTAAATAACGGGATGCTCCTAAGGAGGGCGTTGTTCCTCGGCTGGGGATTGTCGCCGAGAGGACGACGGCTGATCACGATGATCCCTCCTGGCAGTAGACGGCGGTGTGTGATCCACCTCGGGCCGTCTTGACCTTGATATTTCCCACAAACGGCGCCAATGATCTTCTAAGAATTATGCAACGGTGGTGTTGAGGATCTTCGACGATGGAGAGACGATGATTGGTGGTGTATCTGAAGGGACTCCGATGCCTAAGTCAGTGTTTGCTCGAGCAGAGTGACAGTGAATATGAATGAAAAACATACCTAGCAAGTTAAACCATTGCATATTTATAATTACATTTTGGCAGGAAAGTCCGTTAGACGGTTGCAACAGATCCTTGAAATTGCGCTCACGCGCTTGGCCATGATTGGGTGTACGCGCCGTGATAGAACCGGGGTAATCCAAGATGACATGCCGACTAATCGATGATGGATGTACTTAAAAGAATGTAGTGTGAATGGGTAAGCGAATGAAGGAGCTTCTGACACATAGATCTCAGAGGTATATTCCAGAATCTTCAAGTTTACATGTCGGATTATATTTCCGACATCGACGCTGATCGTGTCTGGCCTTGGTCCAGAACAAAACCTTTTAATTCTTTGTGTGATTTATCTAATTTTTATCGATCGATGAGTATATGCAGTGATTTTTATTGCTTTTTGATCCGAACCTAGCCAGGACCGAGATACATGCCCTCTATCCGAGGTCCAAACCACGACTAGACAACAATATCCCGCCCCCTTTGAAACACGCCAGCTCACACCTACACTATGTACCTCGACGAAAATGACAAGGATCTAGTAGTGTTCGGCCTGCCACACCTAGGTTACTTAATAGGTCTCATCGTATTTAATGTGCCCTATACTACTCTGATATGGGCGACATGGTACTGACACAGGCAACTAGATTAAGTGGTTGTTACAGGGTATTACGACTTCATGTGACAAGCGTAATCATCCCTATGCTCCTCAGCTAAAAGCCTACCTCTTCCACAGTGACCACGAAAACCCATCACTACCACAAAAGTTTTGATTACCGATGGAATTCAAAGACGAAATTTTTTCCGTCTCTAACAGAGACAGAACTAGAGATGGAATTCACCTCATTGAGACGAAACTACAATTTTAATTGATAGAGACGGAATTGTCCGACTCAATTGTTTTCCGTCTCAAAATTTGTCTCTAAATTGATCAAGCCAGTTTAGAGACGGAATTTAGAGATGGAATTCACCCGTGTCTGATAAATTCCGTCTCTAATTCTATCTCTGCATTACAAAATAATATTTTTCAAATATTAGAGACGAAAAATTTTCTAATAATCATTAATTCCATCTCTAACTTATCAATTCAATATTAAGAAGAGTTATAACTTTGATGTGTTAGAGATGAAATTATTCCTTCTTTAATTCACCATTTTAATTTTAAAATAATTTATTTTATTATGATATTGTGCTTAACTATCCCATCAAAATCACAATATCTTAGAAATTATTTTATTATTATAATATGTTTTATTTTTAAGTATGAAGACTTATTGTTATTGTTATTATTTATAATGTAAGGTGATAAAATGACAAATATGCGTATGTCTTGATGAGAAATTGAAAACAAGAGATTAAAAATTTTAGGGAAATGAGTATATATCCACCATAAACTTTCACCCTTTTGCAAATAGACAACGTTATCAATTATTTTACCATAATTAAATTTTAAACTTTTATTATTGTTGTAATATATCCTTTCATTAACATGAAGTTCAATAATTAATAAAACCAACCTCAATCCTTCAATATTTTGTGTTTAAAATATTAAAATTATATAAAATAAAGTTTCATAAATTAAAAAATATCCTAAACTAAAATAACACACCAATATGTTTATTTTTATAATTTCAAATATATTTGAAAGTTGAATGAATTCAAAAATAAAAAAATGTAAATTTTATTCTTTTATGTACTTTTAATATATGAAACCCGAAATCTTAAAAGATTGAGATTAACTGCTAATTATTTAACTTCATATTAAAGAAATAATCTATTATAATAAAAAGAAGAGTTGAAGGATTAATTTAGATCAATTGAAAGTTCATGATGGTTTTATACCTTTTTCCCACAATATTATCAATAGTTTAAAATATGTTTATTATATTATTTAAGAGTGACTTGTATACTTTTTTTAACTTTTAAATAATCTTAAAATTTATAAATAATTTTTAATTCTAAAAATCTAATAACGCATACGTCCTTTAACTTTGTAGAGAATAGTTTTTGAAATGTTCTATATCTTTTAAATTATATTTTTAAATTAATTTACCTAAATTTAAAATATCACTTTTTATGCTTAATTGATTTTATCTTATAAAATTAGATCTTAAATAGATGTTTTGTTAAACTTATCAAAATAATTTATCAAGAACTTATAAAAATTTATCTTCTGAAATTTTATTTTGAAAATCAACTCATGACATAAATTCTATTTTTATAATTACTTATTAAATAAGTGATTAATTAAATTATTTACTCAAATGTATCATTTTATTCAATTAAATTATTAAATTAAATAATTTATATTAATATAATCTAATTTAACTTAATTGATTGAATTTGATTGGTTTAGTTTTTATTTTTTTTAAATATATCATATCAAACTTAATTTATAATTATATGTTATTTGCATAAAATTAATAAAATATGTATGGTATAATAATTTAACACTAGGGATTGTGTTATTTTGTTTTCCATAAAATAACATGTATTATTATAAAATAAAAGGGTTTCATATCCTTAAAAAGGGTAACAATTAGAAACAGATAAAAGATAGACAAATAAATAAAATAAACTAAAAAAAGAGGTCCACAATTTACCTTCTCCAGGAAAAAAAATTTCGGTCCTCCTGCTATATAGAGAACTCGGTATTACTTCCACTTAAAATATAATACGTGTACTATCACTTATCGGACGTGGATTTATACAACTTCTCATCTCCGTGGTTATCGTTAACTAATGCTTGGGTTCATTCCTCGTCAATTTTTTTTGGGTTGAGCACCGGAAATCCTCCTCTACGTCTTCGTCATATACAGCAGGAAGACAAAATTTTTTCACCTATTAGCAACTTTGTATAACTTTGCCTCTGCCTCCATGTTTATGTTGAAAGTTGGAAGACAAATAGAATTCCTCCTCTGTCTTTGTCAAAGTAACATCAAACAGGGGCAAAATTGACAAAATTCAAATATTATTTAATAAAACATTTTTTCACTTGATTTTTGTTTCACGTTGACAATAACGGAGATAGTCATTGCTTCTTTCTTTCTAAGATTTATTCCTAACTCTTACAATTGCTCTGTTTTAGATAATGATGCTAATATATCTTGTCAGTGTCCTTTTTCTTTCTCTATATTTTTTTTTCTCTTTTTAAAAAAGAAAACTCTTTCACCATTTCTACATTTTGGCAGGCAAGAATTGATGGATCTAGTCAACAAAAGTGGGAAATTTAGTAAAAAATTTGAGAAATTTATAGGTAATACTATTGATTTGTAAATGAAAATTTTGAGTAATTAATGAACCATAATCATCTTATCTTATGTTAACTTTTTTCTCTTGGAGTGCTATGTCACTTCTCATTGTGAAAGAACCATGCCTTTGTAATTTTGCTTTGCAGGAACTGATGATCCACTTGGTAAAAGATTAAACAACTCCAGAACACGCCAGGAACTAGGGTGGGAGCCAAAGTACTCTAGCTTTGCTCATTTCCTTGAGACTATCTGATTGACTCTGCTGATTGTATCTTTGGGGTTGAAATAAAGTCTAATCAGTATTATCTCCATGTTGACATTGTAAATAGAAGATTATCATTCATCAGCTGTTAAATGGAAACAGAAAGGCTCAATTTGATTGTTACCAATAACATTTTACATGTGCACTCATTTTGTTGGTGTGCATGAGATGCATTAGCAGATTATGGTTCATTAATTACTTGGCTCTCCTGTACGTCTTCGTCATTGGTGTGCACTCATTTTGCAAGGAGGTCCTCCTGTACGTCTTCGTCGTATTCTATTTTAAAGTTTCCCCCCTCTACGAGAAAATTGGCTCTGATTGGATGGGCTCATGTATCCACTCAATGATGGATAGTGATAATTACTTTCAGCAAGTGCTTTTAGCCTCTCTAGTTCTGGAAGGACCTCCTTGCAAAGATCAGGTCTGTCTTTACGCCATAACTCAACACATTTGATTGCTATCTTTGCAAGGATCAAGGCCTCTTCTACAGGCCAATCTGGCATTTTAGGATCCAACATGTCCGCAAATGTTCCCTTCTCAATGGCTCTTTGAACATGTGTCAAACCCATTGGTGGTCTTCCTGTCAATATTTGCAAGAAAATGACCCCAAGAGAGTATATGTCAGATTTAACCCCTAACATTCCTGTCTGCTGGTACTCAGGAGTCAGGATCTATGTAACAGAAAGTTCCAGCAGTTACTGTCATGAGTCATGCGGTATTGTGTCACAGTGTCTGCAACTGATGGTGAAACTAGCCTTGCCAAACCTACATCACTGATCTTAGCCACATAATTGCGGTCAAGCAAGATTGGCTGGTTTCAGGTCTCTATGCACCAGAGGCTCAGGTTTTGTCTGCGGAGGAACAGCAAGCCAGTGCCAATTTCAGCTGCAATTTTGAACCTCAGCTGCCATGGATTATAATTTATTTTCATATTCTATTTTGAAGCTTTCTCGTGAAAAGTTATACAAATGAATGATAAGAATTTTTTTAGCTTATGATAATTTGATAGCTAAATGTGTTTCAAATTTAATAATCTTAAAGGTCTTAAAACAATTTACATGTTCTAATTCGTTTTCATTTTAAAGCAACTTACTTGCCCAAATATAATTTATAATATAATTGTATTTGGAATAATATGAAGTTTATTGGAAGACAAACATTAAACACTTTTCCTGTTAAACATTTCACTTCCTCATATTCTTTTAACAAATAAGTAAACACTCCACAAAAACAAGATATTGATTTGCAAATAAGAAGCATTCTGCATGGTGTCACATGCTTTGACTATCATTTGGCTTCTTATGTTGCCATTAGTTGTCCTTTCTTGATGATTTACCACTACTTCAGGTATTTGCAGCAGATTAGACTGGGATGACAGAAGAGCCTCAGCTTTTCCTGGCTGTCCTGCACGCACATAGCCTTTTGCAAGGATGCCATAAGCATGGATGTCAGGTTCTAGCTGCTGATTTAAGGTCTGTTGCTACTGTTTGCTAGCTGTTGGGTGTTGTTGTTGTTACTGTGAACTGATGTTGGTTGCTGTATTTTTACTGCTGCTGTTCGTGTCTAGTTTTTTCTGATTCATTCAATTTGGTTGCTCTCTAATGTTGTTCTGCTGTTTGGTTAGTTAATTGAGCAATTGCTTTTGATATGGTTTAATTGTAATTGAAGCCTTAGTCTTTATAATTATATAATTGTTACCATTCCACTCAAAATTGTTCAATGAGCTAGTACTATGAGAACATATAGGTCACTCTTATAATGAAGTGATTGCTTGCAATTTGCTAATCAGTTAAAATTGTAATGATAGGTATAAGTCAATATAATAAGCTAGGATTGAAATCCTAAATATAAACGATAAGAGCATATGGGTTACTGCATTGAGTGCATTCTATCCAATACAATTTCGTGTTTAATAAGGCATATACTAAGGAGTAGACACCACCGGATGAAGAAACTAAAAGTACTAGCCCCAACAATGTTTAGGCCTTCTTCACATTGAAACCAGGCATGTCAACAATGGGGCTATGCAAAGTGAATGTCAAGACAAGTTAGTGATGATGCAGAAAGTCCTGTGAACTCTCTATATCACATGCTATGCCATGTACATATAGTGACACAGAATTAATGTTTATTTTGTATCTTTAAATCCATTGTATCTAATATGTACAGAATGTTTATGCAAATTAATAATATTTCTCTCCTTTGATTGATATTGGGCACAATCTTGATAGCAAGTCTATAACAGAAATAACTAAAATAAAGAAATAACAGATCCAATGTATCTGATATGTACAAAATGCCTATGCAAATTACTTAATAATATCTTCTCTCCTTTGATACTGCTTAAATTAGAATTATTAACTACCTGAATAACTAAATTAACATTTCTGATTAAATGGTAAGATGTTGATCTTCCGCAATCAAGTCAAACTTCTATCTCCAATTTGTCACAAGCATTCCTCATGGCTTGTCTTTCCCAAAAGTACTACTAGAAGATAGTTGTTTGACACATTAAAATAATGTGAAAAACTTACTGGAATAAAGTAAAAGAAGACATTAAAAATGTATAGTAATTCTGGACAGTTATACAATGATCAATTAACATTGTGATGTTTATAGTAATACCTGTGTACATGGAAAACTTGGTAAAATATTGTTGCTAATTTCTCTGCCGCCTCTTGTACTTGAAGCTTTGTCTAAATCACAAAAGACAGAATAGCAGTAAATATATGGCCAGATATAATGGAAAAAGTATGATCCTAATTAATTTATTTATCATACCTTTATCGGCATGATTAGCACCTTGAGATTTACTATAAGCTTGTGATACATTTCTCTTGCGCCTTTTTTTTTCCAGCTGAATTTTGAGTCTAGCATTTGCAATCCCCTTTGCCCGAACACGTTGTGGGCCTAAAACTTTCCTTGAGTTATCCTCATCTTTCTCTTCATCACTCTCCTCATTATCAACTTGAGTAGGCTTGCTAGAGGATGAATAACTAAGATTAACATTTTTTAATATCCCTGCCAAGTTTTTAATCCCAAGCTCTAAGTGATCTACTGCCATTTTAGTTGCTTCATTGGTCAATGCACCCTTGGTTGCAAAACAAATGGCTTTGTGCATTATTTGGCTCATACGTAGATTAATTCCTTCTGCTGGAGCCTTGCAAGCATGTTTGCCATTGTCGCTTACACTAAAATCATCTTTAGCATCGATCTTTTGTCCACCTCTTCAAGATATATTGAGAAGGTATTTGAAAAATATTATGAAAGTTAAGTACTTTTAATGCATGAAGACATAAGAGGCCAGCTGAGTCAAACTTTCTACAACTACATTCAACCAAGCTATTTGAAGCTTCAAATGTCACAAAATATTGTTTGTCATCATCAGCTCTAACCAATTTATAATAGAACAAAGTTCCATTTTCATTGACTTTTTCAATGGCCACAGATAAAGATCCAAACAGTTCATCACAAAATTCTTCAAAAGTAACATGAGTATATACCCTGGTAACTTGTTCAGCCATACCTGTGAGTTTTTTCACTTTAGGAGGTGTAGATTGATTGCACTCAAAGTCCTTTTGCAATTCCGACCATCGTCTGCGCTCCAAAAACTTTTCATATCGGAGTATGAACTGAGTTAAAGACACTGTCTTACAAGTGACATTACGAAAAATATTATTCATACTCTCGCTTCTTTGTGTAGATAAAATGTCTGCTGAGAAATAATTCTTACTGAATGTTGGGCACCAATTCACTCATAGCTCATAAATTTTTTTCAGCCATGAACATTTTGAAATATCTACTTTTGTGAGTAAGCGAGCCCACACTTCTTCAAACTCCTGCTCTGAAACACAACTGTAGAGGCACCTATTAAATAGAACCTAAGTCAGGCTTTCTTAAATAATGAGAAAGATGCTTAGGAGCATTTTGGCTAATATGCCACAAACAAAGTCTATGCTGAGATTCAGAAAAAACTATTTTAATAGCATTAGCCATTGCTTGACACTAATCAGTAAAGATTGTTTTAGGCTACAATCCACCCATTGCTTCCAAAAATGATTCAAATGGCCAAATGAATGACTCTGTTGTCTCATCTAACGAGAAAGCACAACCAAACAAAATACTTTGTTCATGATGATTCACCCAATGAACGGTGCACAAGCCATATTATACTTGTTTGTGCGGTAGGTTGTGTAAAAAATGACTACATCTCCAAAGTGGTTATAATCTGTCCTTGATATGCCGTCTCTTAAAAAAAATTAGTCATAGGATTTTCACAATCCACTTGGATTGTGTAGAAGAAAGATGGATCATTTGCTTGTAAACTTTTAAAGTGATTAATATCACTTTGTGCATCTCCTGCTTGAAGAGTGTTGCTTCTCTTGCTTTGTAAAAAATTGTCACAATCAAATTTTAAAAATCCAACATTATGTGCTCCTCCAGCAATCTCAATAAAATATGAGTACATACCACACGGTTTTATACCGGCATTGTCCATATCTTCAATTATATTGGCATGAGCTTCATCTACATGCCTTTGTGATCTCATCATAGCTCGTGCTGAAGATTTCACAAGATCATAATTATGATCAGGAATGAATTTAGAAATAATCCAAGCATCCTTCTCAATTTTAAAGCATATCATAGCTTGACAACCGGTTCTTGTTTCTCTCCTATTAATCTTGTTCACATGTGAACGGTTCTTCGGCTTTCTATATCCCTCTTTTCCACAAACAAATGTTCTCTGGCTTATGGTTCCATCTGCCAATCTTCGATACTGGTTTTTTCTCACAGTAAACCCAATAAATTTAGCATAATTATTATAGAAACTCATAAGCTTCATCTTCATTTGAAAACACCATGCCAATTTTTGGCTCATATTGTTGTTGCTCCTTAGCCACAATTGTCGGTGCCTTTGTTTGTTCATTATCATATTCGTTTTCTGAATTGTCAATATCATCACTAAATAAAGATGATTCTCGATCACCCTGATCATATAAAAAAGAATACAAAATCGCAATATAAAATACAAGTACTGTAGCTCATAAAACCCGAGTTACTACAAATAGTTTTAATTGGGTAACATTTGACAAATATATAAGCCATAAAAACAGGAATCTCATCAAATTGAATCACGTTCAAATTTCCAATGTAAATGAACTCAGCAACCAATATTATATGTGATAATTGAACCTAAACTACATCTATATAGATGTTTCCCATATAAAAAAAATACAAATAAAATTAATATCATACCTGATCATCCATGAACGTTGACTCAACTTCAAAATGAAAATTTGAGAGAAATTTTTTAAATTAACCCAAGAAATAAATAAGTTCAGAAGATGATTATGTTTGACTGAGTATGCCTTTACAGAGAATCATATTTGAGGTTGGAAGGTTGTTTATTTGTCAGGTGAATTTGGAGGGGGATTTTACATTTAAGCGGGAAATAGGAAACAAATGAGGAGGTTAAAAAGTCTTGGTAACTAACAGAGAATTTGCCGCTATGAAACAAAAATCAAGTGAAAAAAATGTTTTATTATATAATATTTGAATTTTGTCAACTTTGCCCATGTTTGATGTTCCTTTGACAAAGACAGAGGAGGAATTCTATTTGTCTTCCAACTTCCAACATAAACATGGAGGCAGAGGCAACGTTATACAAAGTTGCTAATAGGTGAAAAAAATTTGTCTCCCCGTTGTATATGACAAAGACGTAGAGGAGGAATTCCGGTGCTCAACCCAGAAAATTTGAGGAGGAATGAACCCAAGCATTAGTTAAGGATAACCACGGAGATTAGAAGTTGTATAAATCCACGTTAGAAAAGGGATAGTCCACGTGTTATATTTTAAGTGGAAGTAGTATTGAGTTCTCAATACAGCAGTACTGCGGGAGGACAGAATTTTGGGTCGGAATTTGGTACTCTCTCATTAGAGAGGGTTTTGGTATCTTCTTGTCATTTTTTATATTAAATAGGCCAAAATTATGTAAAAACAAGTCGTGTACTCTATCCTAAATTATTTCAAAGACATAAATTAGATTTTAAATGAGATACATGTATATTGCAAATGAAAATGTGAAAAAATCGGGGAATACAATAAAAAATACATGATAATAGTTATTAGGAGTCAAAAAGTCTTTTTAAAAATTAAAAATACAAATTCTAATAGTTAAATATTATCCTATAAGTATAAAAATATTAAGATCATTTAAGAAAGTTGAGAGAAATTGATTAAATAATCAAAGAAAGTACCAAAACTCTCTCTCACGCTAACTACAATTTCCCCGGAATTTTTTTCCTTCTCCAGAACTGAGGGACAACACCGTTTCCGACGCACGACGCGCGACGCGCGACTAGGACGGCCAGTGGTGGTTATGGGCGGTGGCCATGGGTATGGTGCGGTGGGGATAACTTCTATGAATGTCGCGGTCGGAGGAGAGGGTGGAGGCTCGACGGTGTGCATCGCCCTGACGACAGGAGAGGAGGAAGGAGGTTTCAGCGGCTGGATGGAGGAGGACCATGAATTACTTCGGCCACGAACGCGAGCCGCTGCGGCGGCGTCCTATCACTGTAATGATTTTCCTCGTATGAGCTTTTCTCAATCTTTCTTGTTGAAAATTTCTCAATCTATAGTTAAAATCCCTATTACATTTTATTTACTTCAGTATATTTGATTTGATTTTGTCCCCAGACTGTTTGATTTGTAATCTGAAACATGGACCCACTGTGATCTTTTGTGTTTCCCTATTACATTGTATTTCCTTCAGTACATTGTATTGTACTGTATTCTTCTGCATTTCCCTCGCTCAGAGATGATTAGTGACCCACAAATTATTTTCCTATAACAAATTATTGTATTGTATTGTATGTCAATGTCAATTCATATTTACATTTCTTCTGTCTTCAATACATATGACAATTCAATAGCCTTTCCTGTCTAACCAAATTACTTAATGTCATTGGTACCCTTTACAATATATAATATCAATTTTCTATACTCCCTGACTCTAGAGTCAAACGTGAGTTGAAAACCCTGTAAAATTATCAACCTATCATCTCTGTTTTGCCTTGCTTTAATTAGAAGGAGAAAATCACAAATGAATTTAAGTAACGTGATTTGGTAGGAGTTACGAGAAAGAGATAGCTTCCCTGGCAGTAGTCAACATGGATGGGGTTACCATTGGTAGGAAAATTTGTGTTCTTGATTATGGAGGGTCTAGCAATCCAAATAGAAAACATGCTTGGTAGGCATAGTCAATAATATTAATTATTTTTAATTTTATTTGTGATATAATTTTAACCGGTATTGTGTTGTACCATTCAGGAAGCCAATCTCTGTGTGGTTTATGATTGTTTCAATCAGGATCAGAGTATTCATTGTTGTACAAAGACAGAGAAGATAATTGGAAGGCTGTCGGTGATGTCCCATGGAAGTAGGTTCCTTTGGTTCTATATTCATCCAATTTGACTCAACACTTTTCCATACATTCTATTCTATGTGATTTTTTAATTGAACAATAATTCTAACTTTATTTGTTTTTGGAGCAGAGTTTGTGGAATGTGTGAAGCAGTTAAGGATTGCAAGAAAGAATGGAGGCTTTGTTTCCTATTCATACATCTAAGATGCATGTGTTGATGAATTAATGCATTAAGCTCTGCATAATGCCTCTTCTAGAATAGCTGCAATAAAAAGAGTCTTTTTTGTATTATTGTTGGGTTAAAACTCAAAATTTTACTAAGTTATAAAAGATTAATATTTTCGAAAGCAAAAGTATATGAAGAGAGATTCGGAAGAATTATTATTGATCAAGATTCAAGTTAACTTAGGGTATGTTTGTGAGTTGAATTTTGGAGGGGAAAGAAGGGAAATGAAGGGTTTATTGGAAGTCCTTCCCCCCTTTGTGTTTGTGAGTTTAAGTATTTTACAAAGTTTTTCCCTCCTCTTCTCCCCCTCCCTTCCCCCTCCAATCCTTTCCTTTCCCTCCTCTCTAAACTCACAAATACACCCTTAGTGAAATTTGAAGAATTTATATTATTTCGAATTTGAAGAGAGATGTTGATTTCTGAATATGCATGGAAATGTAAATCGCGTTTGCATTAGATACTTATTCGAATTCAAAATACCTTTTCACAGCCAGAAAGAAAAGGACTTTAGATAAATGTGTATTAAACATAAATTAAATTTGAAGGCAAAAGATATAAATACAAGTCTTTTCATTCATATGTGAATACAATTCAAATTACATGAGAAGTTCGAATGAGATACAGAAGAAATACAAAAAATACATAAAGTAAAAACTATTCTAAGTTCTGGGAAGAGACTTGACTCCTGCCTTCCTGTCCTTCATTTGACCCTCTTCTTCTTCCTCCTTTTCCACAAGCTTTTATTGAGCCAAGGCAAAGACATTATGCTGACTTGATTGCACAGCCCTTGGTGCATAGGGTGTGAATAGAGGAAGCGTGGGGAAGGAGTAAATAGGATTCATTTACTATGTAAATGAAATTTTAATTGGCTAATACATTCAATCCAAGAAAATCCTTAAGAAGGATTGAAAAAGCTTATAGCTTTGGCTACTTCGTCAAACTTATAAAAAATGAAATCACTAATGAAGATTAGGTTGAACATAGTAGCCAAAGGAAGAAACTTCTTCATGATGAACAGAGAAGAGAATGAGAAAGAATGTAAAAGCCAAGGGATATTTATAGTGAAGGATTTGGACGGTGCCATTAATGTGCATGCGGAATTGTCCAATCAGGTTGGAGGTCAAACCCACGTGTGGTCGGTGGTCAAGTCCACCTCTAAATTGACCAATCAGAAATACAACACGTGGAAATACATGAGGTTAATCAGTCAAAATTTGGTTAAGTTTCCAAATGTGGTTTGAAAGTTAGATAAGAATCGAAGACTGGTTCGAGACAGAAAGAAGACTCATAACTTAGAAGAATTCATGAAGTCAGAAGCCTGAAGAGAATTCGAAGACCCATAAGATATTGAAAGGCAATTCGAAGATTCATCAGATTTCAAATGGAGCAGTTATTGGAAGTTACCATTCAGAGACAAGTGTCAAGACCTCAAGCCGTCAGTTATTTTGCAAATAGGAGACTGTTGTTGTAACGTCCCGATTCCTAGATTTGAGGATTTAGCCCGTTGGAAGCAAAACCCCAAATCCCTGAAATTATTTCGTGCCATTTTAAATATCGAATACAACCACAACATAATTGTTTAAGCAACCAACACTAACTTGAACAATATATGAAGTGAATATAAACATAATTGCCTCAAGGGCTACAATCATCCCACATACCACAATAAACTGAGGATACCCCCATGCATGCGTCCTACAACAGAGAACTAAGGAACCCACATGTACAGTCATATTCTCCCAAAATAGGAGTCGATACATATAAAATCAAAAGGGCTAACATTGCCCAACACAAAGTCTGCAATAACACACTATACAGCTCCCACTCCTAGCTCAAGGGCCCGTGCGTGGAGGTACCTGCGCATCTAAAATGTGTCCACGAAACGTGTGGTGAGACGAATGTCTCAGTGAATATAACTATGCAGTATGCAGTGTGGGGAGACAGATCAATGATATGCAACAGTTCACATAATAGAATCCAAACAACTCAATCAATCTCAAATCTCAACGTTACATACTCATAACCTGCTTTGCCCGGCAGTCGGGGTCTTTTCACTAATTCTAGGGTTAGACATGAGCTCAGACTACAAGGAACGTCTTCCTTGGGGACGTATCCCACTACTTATTCTGGACCGAAGTCAAGTTTTCATACATAATCTGGGCCGAAGCCACACTTTCTTATTTTGGGTCGAAGCCAACTTTCTGGGCCGAAGCCAAACTCATTTTAGTTTTATTCTGGACCGAAGTCAAGCTTGATTAGTTAGGGTTTGGTGGTCGTAGCCAAATTCATTTTCCAGTTCAAAAAATGAGTATGGATTATAAGTCAAACTGAGATATAAGCTTAAATGACAAATAGAAGGTAATAGCATTCAAACCCTAACCTACAACTTCCAACAGAGCGTAACACAATCAACAAGTAAGAACAATCAAAAGAGAAGGAAAATACAATCAACATTAACATATAAAACAAGAGAAAGGAAGAAAGGAATAGGGTTCATGCCATAGCACAATTAAGAGTGAGTGTGTGAGTTATACTCACCTCAAAGGAAGCTTGAGGAGATGAGAAGGAGGTTGGGGAAAGGTTGGGTTGAGAGATCTTGGCCTTGATTCCTTATGTGGAGCTCCAAAGATGTGCCCTCTCTCTAGAATCTCTCTATCTCTCTCTAAGAATAAAAAGGAGAAGAAAAGAAGAGCGTTCAATTCGGTTCCCTAATTAAGGCTTTTAAACCTGAAAGTGGGTTCTCGCTCAAGTGAGATATTCTCGCTTGAGCGAGAGGTGCAGGGTAAAACTTTCCCTTCACATTCTCGCTCAAGCGAGAGGCTTCTCGCTTGGGCGAGAACAGACCAGAAATTACCCACTCTCTGGAAGATTCTCGCTTGGGCGAGCCCGTCTCGCTTAAGAGAAAAATGTCCAGAGAGCCACCCAAAACTACCTTGTATCTCGCTTAAGCGAGCCGTTCTTGCTCAAGCGAGATATGCAGAAACTCGTTTTCACATTTTTGCTGCATAACTCGCTCAAGAGAGATATGCTCGCTTGGGCGAGAATGCTGACTTCCAAACTTAGTTTTTATTCAAGTTCTTTCTTCTTATATCATTTTTACCCTTTACTTAATATCATTCTTAAAAATCATTATCCTATTCTCTTAATTAGTCTTAATTATCAGAATGTTACAGTTGTTATCTTTGTATACGTGTCACACTTAGAATTTGACACTTCAATCAGGCTTGTAAACGTGTCAGAATCTAGTTAGTTAGCCGTTATGATAGAAATCTATATATAGGCAGAATACTGATGTAATAAGGGTTGAATTTCATTTTACTGAAAACTATCTAAAACACCTAACGTCCAAACTTTAAGCGACTAAGAGGTTACTTAAGATATTGTCCAGTAAGTGTATCCATCCAGATTTCAATTAATGTCAATTTACATTTCTGCAACTTTCTTTACTTTGATTACTTCTTGCATTCAAATTCCTACAACTTTTTCTTTTCTTTGTTTACTTTTGCATTTAAGTTTCTGCATTTTACTTTCAATTTTTCTTTACTGCTAACTTCTTTTCGAGTTTCAAATCTTTACTTTCATTTTTCTTTGCTCTTTAGAATTCTGTTTTATTCTGCATTTTTACTTTTTGAAGTCATTCTTGTGAAGAACTAAGTAATTCAAATTCCTGTTACTTCTTGAATGCAATTTCTGAGTAAACCTATTTCTTAAAAAGAACCTTTAGAGGATCCGGATTCTAGTCCCAAATTTTACTTTCAGAATCAAGAAAGTTTTCGAACTTGATTGAAAATTTTCACAACAAACAAATTGGCGCGCCCGGTGGGACTAATTACTAAATTAGTTTCAGAAAGTGTATGATCTTGAGAAGTGGTAGAACCATTTCTAATTCAATGGCGAACAATAACCGAATCAGAAACACTATAGATAATGTTACTGGAAACGTTTCTGCAAATCAAGGAAGTCCTACAAATCAAAGGAATAATAATGAGTCTGTAAATAATAATGAGACTAATGGAGTGGAAAATAATAATAATGTGAATTGTGATCAACGTGATCAAGCAGTTAGCACTACTCAGGCTGAAGATCTTGTAAGGTCTCAGGCTATTATCACAAATCCACTACAAACTGGGGGCATACAGGTCACAAACGCTGGTGTTAGACCTCCCCCATATGGGCTTCCCTTTGGTTTTGTTCCACCTATTCAAGGAACAGCCCCAGTCACATACACAAGTACAATGACACATGCATTCAATCATTCCAGTTCTTCGAATTTAGGCGTGTTTGGAAATAGTGTTTCTGGGTTGAATTCGGGACAAATTTCGAATTCTTTGACAATACTACTATGAATTCGATTAGACAACAAGTGGATGAGAGTAACCATGAAATGGTTAACATGTTGTCAACACAAATGACAACAGTTATAAATCCACTTATTGAAAATATTAATAAGAATTATTATACATTAGCTAGGCCACAGCCAGGATTGCTTATGTTTTTGGGGCTCCCCCAAATCTTAAAAATCAGCAACAATCCAATATTGGCCTTAATCAAAACCAGAATCAGAACCTTGGAAATGATAATGGTGTAAGGGAGAATAATGAACAACCGATTCTTGAGAGCTAATTCAAATATGATTGCCCAACCATTAATTTTGAATAAAAATCAAATGTTGATGAGGTTTTGGAAAGAATAAGGCAAAATAATATTGGGGGACACAGAATATAGCAAACATTGTTGAATTAGTGTTGAATAGGCATGGATTTGATGTAGGCCAAGCTACTAGACATGTTTTGTTTCCCCATTAACACCATATGTGCTGCAAACTGAATTACAAAGGGGATGGAAAGTCCCAAAATTTACTAAGTTTGCAGGAGAAGTTAATGAATCAACAGTCGAACACATTGCAAGGTATCATGTAGAATGTGGGGACATAACTAATAATGAAAATTTAAATATGAAGTATTTTCCAAGTTCCCTAACAAAAAATGCTTTTACATGGTTTACAACCTTGTCTCGTGGTTGGATTCATACCTGGATAGAAAGACAGTTCCATGAACAATTCTTTAGAGCTGAACGAAAGTTAGCCTTATGGATTTAGTTACTGTTAGACGAACTTCAGATGAATCCTTCGAAGATTATTTGAATAGATTTAGACAAATGAGAGCTAGATATCTTGCACCAATTCCTGAAAATGAATTAGTTAAAATTGCAGCTGGAGGTTTTGACTACTCAATTCGAAAGAAATTAGTTAATCAGCAATTGAGAGACATGGCCTAATTGGATGAAAGAGTTAGGAAATTGAGCAGTTAAAATGGAAAAAGAAAAAACATAGCAAGATCGAAAAGATAGGAAGAAGAGATAAAAATTTTCCTATGTTGATGTTAATGAAAAGTTTAGTGATGAGAACTCAGATTTTGATGAAAATGAAATTGAGTGTTGCTGAGTTGAAACCAGGACCTCCGTATGCATGTTCTTTCCTAAGACCATATAATAATAATTCTGGGAATCAAACTTCACAAAGTAAGTATCCCAAAAAGACATATGGTTTTCATATATCGAAAGCTGAACAAATATTTGATATCTTATTAAAGGATAAACAAATCATCCTTAGTGATGATCATATGATTCCTACTTTTGAACAACGAAAAGGAAAGAAATATTTAAGTTTCATAATGCATTTGGACATTGGACTAACAATTGCAATTCATTTCAGGGATCTTATCCAAGAAGCCGTCAAAGAGGGTAGGTTGAAGTTTGAAGAAAAGCAGAAAATGGCAATGAAGGTCGATTCTGATCCATCGAATGTCAATGCTAGTTATGTTGATACTGTGGAAATAAACATGGTGGGAGATGAACCTGCCATAGATTCAAAAATAGCAATAGATATTGCAATTGAGGAGTTTTAAAAGGAAGTCAAAGATATTTTTTCAAAGAGCAATGAAACTTTGGTAGATTTCTTGCTTCAAAAGAAATAGCAGAATGTTGATGTTTCCTTCTGTCCTCGTTGGCAAAGCAGTTTTCGATAGGGGTGGTGGCCAAGTCTTTTGAGTCATCAGAAATGAAAAAAAAATTATCAACAGACTATGAATCAAAGGATTCAGAAGGTGACAAGACCTGTTTCGAATACTGAAGTTCGAAGACCTCTTTTTCAAAAGATTATGAAATGACTAGGGGGGCAAGCTCCTGTGTTCCAAAAACAAAAACATATGTGCCTCCTTCGAATGTTCCTCCTAACAAATGGATTCAAGTGATAGATAGTCAAGAATATCGTTAGAATCCGCACGTGCTTAAGCAATATAATAATTCTTTCAATGGAAAACCTTTTATGACAAAGACGCAGTGGAGGAGAAACTAGCGTTACAGAAAGGCAGCATTGGAACAAGGGGGCAGTTCTTGAAATTTCCCAAAGAATTTGAATGCTAAAATGCTCAATTAATTCAAGTGCAAGGTGCTTCCAGTCAACCCACATACTCCCAAATCCTCCAAAAAGATAGGTTATATGTTGTACCAAAAGACAAGGTTTTGGTTGAGGAAGATTTACTTACAAACGACTTCGAGAAAGGATTCCCATATAGATTTGAAGACATATGTGGAGTAGTTTTCTGCCTGCAGAATTCAAAAAAGATTATGAAGAAGGTTTTGAAGATGATTTCATGGAAGATGAATCATCAGAGCCACAAAACTTATTACACTTGTTTCTCTACACAAGCTGTCAAACAAGATTCAGCAATGTTTGATAGGCCTTCTATTGGGATGGTGTCCCATATTAAGCCTTTGTTTATTCAGGCTCGAATCAAAGGGATTACTGTAAGTAAAGTGTTGGTTGATGGTGGAGCGGCAATTAATTTATTGCCAAGTTCTCTTTTGAAAACGTCCAATAAAAAGAAGTGTGATTTGATATCACACAACATGATAATTACAGACTTTAGTGGAAAGACATCAAAATCAGAGGGGATTGTTGTGTTTTGGTGTGACTGTGGGATCAGTCAGGAGACCCACTGTGTTTGTAGTGGTTCCTTCGAAAGCAATTATAATGTGCTTTTGGGGATAGAATGGATTAATGGAGTTGGGGCAGTTCCTTTAACTGTCCATCAGAAATTGTGTTTGTGGAATGACGAAGGTACTGTAAATGCAAGGAATTGTGAAAAATGGATTATGAATCAGACACCTTGCACAATTGAAAAGCGTGGTTTTATTCCTGGTAAAATTCAGCCACAGGCATTTTTCAATGTTGAGTATGGTTTGATAATTCAAAGTGCAACTAGTCCATCAGGGACCACGTCTACTTTTGGATGGATTTCAGACGAAGAGTGATTTTGAGCTTCATAGCTCGAACCTCAGCATATACTGCTGAGAGAAGGTCTGAAGCGGCCTTAGAGGCTACAGATTGTGGAACGGTCTTTGAGACCGAGTTAGTTAAACAAAATTCGAAAGAATTTTGAAACGGCTTCAGTAGCCATGAAGGATTTTGAACATGAAGATTTAGAGGAAAATTTGGATGAGATTCGAAGAAGAGGATTAAAATTGGAAAACTTGATTGTATATATGATGACACTCTTCTTGGGTTCGAAAGAGCATTATCTCATGGAATTGAAAAGATGGAGGCTCAAGATCCTCTTGAGGAAGTGAATTTAGGAGATGTCAGAAAACCCAAGACCAACTTTTGTAAGTAAGAATCTTTCAGAAGATTTCAAGTATAGGTTGGTCAAATTGCTTAAAGAATATAAAGACTGCTTTGCATGGGATTACCATGAGATGCCTAGTCTAAGCAAAGAGCTTGTGGAACATAAATTACCTACTTTTCTTGATAAGAAACCTGTGAAGCAAGCATCTCGAAGATTTGCACCTGAAATCATATTGAAAATCAAAAGTGAAATCGAGAGGTTATTGAAAGCTAAGTTCATTCGAACTGCCAGGTATGTTGATGGATTTCTAATATAGTACCAGTTATTAAGAAAAATGGTTCTTTAAGAGTTTGCATAGATTTTAGAGATTTAAATAAAGCAACTCCTAAAGATGAATATCCTATGCCCGTGGCTGATATGTTAATAGATTCAGCAGCAGGTAATGAGATATTAAGTATGTTAGATAGATATTCAAGATATAACCAAATTTTTATTGTTGAAGAGTATATTTCGAAAACTGCTTTTCGATGTCCTGGTGCAATAGGTACTTATGAATGGGTAATGATGCCTTTTTGTCTTAAAATGCTGGTGCTACTTATCAAAGGGCCAATGAATTCTATTTAGGAAGATTCATGCAAGTTTATATTGATGATGTTGTAGTAAATTCCAAATCGAAAAATGATCATCTTTTGAATTTGAAAGAAGCATTTGAAAGGATAGGCTACATAAGTTAAAAATTAATCCTATTAAATGTGCCTTTGGTGTATCTGCAGGTAATGTTTTAGGCTTCTTGGTTCATCAAAAGGAGTGGAGATTGATAAAAATAAAGCAAAGGCAATTCTAGAAACTTCTCCTCCTTCGAACAAGAAGCAGTTGTAGTCTTTATTGGGTAAAATCAACTTTCTTCGAAGGTTCATAGCAAATCTTTCAGCTAAGACCAAGGTGTTTTCTCCTCTTTTGAAATTGAAGAAAGAAGAAAAGTTTGAATGGGAAAGACGAACACCAAGTGGCATTCGAAGAAATCAAAGAGGATTCTCACAAATCCTCCAATCATGACACCTTTCAAATTCAAGGGAAAGCTTTTGAAGCTATATATATCTAGCATCTGAAGAGACATTAGGAAGTATGCTTGCTCAGAAGATGAAAATGAAAGTCGAAAAGAGCAATGTATTATCTGAGTAAACTCTTAATGATGCTGAGACTAGATATTATGCTATCGAGAAGTTATGTTTATGTCTGTACTTTTCTTGTACGAAGTTAAAGTACTATGTAACAACCTTTCGACTTTAATGTAATTTTCTCATTATGATATAATAAGCACATGTTATGGAAACCTATTCTTCATAATAGAGTAGGTAAATGGGCATTAGCTTTAACTAAATTTTCGCTAACATATCTCCCATTAAAAGTTGTAAAAGGCCAGAGTTATGGCTGATTTCTTAGTCGATCACCCTCCGATTCGAATTAATGAATTGGACTGTGGGGGTTTGAAACCTTGGAAGTTCTATTTCAACGGATCGAAACATAAAGCAGGTGTTGGGATTGGAATTCTTTTAATTTCACCTGAAGGATTACCAACAAAAACTAATGTTTCGAATGGGGATGGATCGTTCGAATAATGAAGTTGAATATGAAGCTTATTGTTAGGATTAGAAGTTTAGATTATCATTCAAAGTCAAACGAGTTTTGATTCGAGGAGATTCACAATTAGGATCAAACAAGTCACTAAATATATAAATGTTTGGAATCCTAGACTCTCGAAATACTTATTAAAAGCCTTTTCAGTTGCTAAAGTATTTGATGAAGTTGAATTCGAACATATCTCTCGAATGATAATGAAATTGCCAATGAATTGGCATAAATTGCTTCTGGTTATAAGATTAGTGATTCTAAATTCGAAGATTTGATTCAATTAAAGAGGAATATGTCAGTTATGAATTTTGAAGTTTTAGATATTGAAACTTTAGATGTTAATGATTGGAGAAAGTCCTTAATTGAAATACTTGCAAAATCCAAGTACATCAGTTGTTCGAAAATTGAAGTACAGGGCTTTACATTATGTAATCTTAGCTAATCAATTATATAAGAAAGCGCCTGATGGTAATTTACTTCGATGTTTAGGAGAATCAGAAGCATATCAGGCTTGGTTGATACTCATTAAGGGATTTGTGGATCACACCAAGCAGGTCAAAAAAAATGGAATGGGTTTTGAAAAGACACAATTTATATTGGCCTTCTATGCCAAAGATTGTAATGATTTTTTGAAGGCTTATGAAAATTTCAAAAACATGGTTTCACAAAAACAATCCTACAGTCAGCTTACATTCCAATAATAAAGACATGGCCTTTTTAGAGGATGGGCTATAGATTTGATTGGTCAAATTCATCCTTCGTCATCTAGAGGGCATACATATATTATAGTGTCTATAGATTATTTTACAAAATGGGGTAGAGGCAATCCCATTGAATGACGTAGCTCAAGAAGATGTGATTAATTTCATTCAGAAAACACAGTTGACCATTTTTGTATTCTTGAGTCTATTTCAATTGATCAGGGACTGTATTTATAGGTCAGAGAGTTAAGAAATTTGTGCAAGAAAATGGGATATTAAGCTTCTTACCTCAACCCCTTATTATGCACAAGTAAATGGGCAAGTTGAGGCTGTAAATAAGACAATTATTTCCTTGATCAAGAAACATATTGACCAACAGCCTCAAAATTGGCATAAGAACTTTAAGTCAAATTTTGTGGGCATATCGAAATTCCCCTTGAGATGCAACAAAATTTACACCCTACAAATTGGTTTATGCTGATGATTTAGTTTACTAGTTGAAGTCCATTTGCAATCACTCAGATTGCAAAGACAATTCGATTTATCTACTCAAGATTATTATAACTTGATCTTAGATGAATTGAATGAATTGGATGAGGTTAGATTAAGAGCATTAGAAAATATCATCAGGCAAAAAGAACAAGTATCTCAAGTTTATAATAGAAGATTGAATCTAAGTTGTTTAACGAAGGAGATCTTGTTTGAAAGTAATTTTACCTGTTGTAAGAAATCTAAACGATTTGGAAAATGGTCCCAAATTGGGAAGGACCGTTTGAAGTTGAAAAAGTATTTTCGAATAATGCGTATTCGATTAGAGAATTAACATGTGATAATTGAATCCTAAGCATAAATGGAAAATACTTGAAACAATACAAACCAACTTTATATGAAATTAAAATTGTCTAAGGCATTCAAAATGGTGACTCCAAAGTACCAGACATAAGGTTGTTTAAAGAAAAAGTTGAAAGAAAGAGATAATGGAAGTTAGAATGGAGGATTCTCTTTCATTGGCCCCAAATACTTGATTCAGATGTTTATATTGTTTGTAACAAGACTTTGTCTCTTTGATCAATACTAGTCCGAAGCTCATTCGATTTCACCAATTCACTCGAAACATATTTAAAACCATTGAGGAGGTTGAGCTTCTTTGTTTCAATCTTGGACATCGAAGTCTTGCAAGTATTTTCTTCTGTGATCAGAAGCTTGTCATCTTCTTGAAGTTTCTTTATTTGTTCCTCAATGACTCTATGTTTTTTCTACAATAGAGGATAACTAGGCTGACCGAGTCCCCAAACTTCCAGTGAACTTTGAGACTTTAGTTCTGGAATCTTTCAATTTTTCTAATATATCATCATTTTTTACCTGACTTCAGAAGACTTTGCAGCATTGGTTTGATGCTCTTTCAAGATAGTTGTTGCCTTAATATAAATGTTCTTGAAAGAATTCAACCCATTGAGTTGTTGCATGGATAAGCTGCTTTGTCTAGCATAGATTGCCTCAAGTTTCTTTTCCACCCGGTATTGATATTCAACCTCCTTTGCAAAAGTTTCGAGGAAATCATCAATAAAGATCAGATTCTCCAAACCTTTAATTAGGTCTTCCACAGATTTTGTAGTTGGTTGATAAGATCTGGAATCTGAGTGGGCAGAGGACATAGAGCCTTCACCCGTTAGGAGGTCTAGTACAAGCAAAAGGGTTTTTCATCCAATACATCAAGACACTCTGATGGCAACTGCCAGTGGAACTCTGAGCTGGCAGCGGAGCTGAAGGAAAGCCTGGGCCTAACTTGGGCGCATGGAGCTGGACCAAGCCTTGGTCAACCATGTTTTGGTCAAGCCTTCCATGGTCAACCTTTGACCTTTGACCACCCTTGACCAAGTCACAAGAAGGACTTCATATTAATTAGGATGGATTAAATAAATAATTAGGATTACTTGTTACTTAATTAGGATTTTAATTGTATTAGGACTTATTTGTAATTTTCTTAATTTGTGCTACATAGGGGCGCTATTTTTAGGAGCTTTATTGGTTAGGAAATAACTTAGCTATTAGTCTAGGAGGTCATGGGTTCAAGACACATTTAGAATAGTTTTCACTCATCTTGTATTTTCCTTCCCACCTAGCCACCTCCTTTTCCTATAAATAGGAGACCACCCCCTCTGTATTTGACAACTTTGAAGAATTAAGTAAAGGCATTATGCCCAAATTCCTCCTCATGTGTGAGTTGAGAAGGTTTTGTGGTTTTGCTCAAACCAACCAGAGACTTATCTGATTCCCCTGAATTAGTGACGTCTAGCACTAGGACTTATCTGCTTTGGGGGTTGTCTACTTCAGTGGCATCCAATCAATCTCTTTCTCTTCCACTTTTCTTTCATTTTCTTTCATTTTCCTTCATTTTCTTGCGCAAATATAGCTGCTGTCCAGCCACTATATTTCGCAATTTAAGTGCCTTTTATTGATTCTAACCGGTTGTTTTTTGCTCAATTCTAGATCCGCACCCATCCTTCTATCAATTGGTCATCAGAGCTTTGTTGAATTGAGCAATTTTGGAGCTATTTTGGGGCTGTTTGGGCGCTGTTCTTGCTGCACATTTGGTGCAGAATTTTCGCCCAAAAATAGTGTAATTCATCTCTTTATTTCACTTGTAATTGGACTTGGACTGTTTCTCGGGCCCGAAGTGCCTTTTTGCTGCTTCCAGCTTGTTTGATTTTGCTTTCAATTGATTGATTTAGTGCGGCTTTTGGTGCGCAAATACCACCCCATAGGTGTTTTGATGAAATGCCTCTTCTAATTGCTCATACTTGTTCTTGAGTTGATTCTTGCAAATTAAATTGCTATATTGTTGTTTGTGGTGGAGTGTGATAAGTGGAGGCATTGTTGTCTTCATTTTCCAAAGATCGTTCACCTACATTTTCTCCCATTCCACCATTAATTGTTCATTCCCCAATATCACTTGTTCATCTCGTTACTTTCCGCTTCTAATTTTCCGCCATTTAATTTCAGCTTCTCCCCATCCTTTTAATTTCTGACATCCCCTTTACATTGTGCCATTAATTTCTGTCCTCCCCATCCTTTTAATTTCTGTCATCCCCTTTACATTCTGTCATTTAATTTTTGTCCTCCCCGTCCATTTAATTTCTGTCATCCCCTCTACATTTCTGCTATTTACTTTTTGTCCTCCCCATCCTTTTAATTTCTGCCATCCCCTCTATTTTTTACCATTTACATTCTGCCATTTACATTTTGTCCTCCCCATCCTTTTAATTTCAACTTCCCCCTTTACTTTCTTTTTGCGCAATTTTCTTCTATAATTTTGCCATTTTTACTCATTTTTGGCACTATTTTGTTCAATTTTCTACTCCTGTTCTGTTTGTCTGTTTGGCATTCTGATTGCAAATCTGAATTGACTGCTATTTCTACCTTGGACTTTCCCTGTTTGATTGTGCAAAACGCTCACCGTTAGGCTACTTTTTGGTTCATAGAGTTGGAAGAAAATCAATAAATTCTAATTGTTGATTTTTCTTCAAAATTTAATTCCAATCTAAAAATTGAACCAAGCGCGTTTTTAACACTGTTTTGTGTTTGTATAATCAACAAGGGAGTGCTAAGCAATTATTTTGGACTTTTTTGAAATCGGAGTTGCCATACCGTTTTATGTACAGTTTTTAGAATTCAGTTAGTCTGTTTTGTTTTCTGGTACCGTTTTGGGCTAGTTGTAATTCAAAAATCTTGAAAAAATTATTTAGGTAGATTTCTATTTTTTGTAATTTTGTACAAATTTCTGTTGGGGCAAAAAGAAAAGAAAAAGAAAAGAAGCAAAAAGAATTCAAGAAAAATTATATTGCCAAAAATACAAAAAAGAGGTGCAAAAAGCAAAAATGGTGCAAAAGTCAACAACAAGGGAAAAAGTCCAAAGACACCCAAAAAGTCAAAAAAATTCAAAAAAATAGAGAAAAAATAAAGAGAAAAAAAAACAACAAAAAGAAAGCCCAAACAATACAGTTGACATTTTTCTGTAATTTTTCACTTCATTTCTTTGTATACAGTATTTTTTATTGTAATAGTTGTTTTTCACAAAACGACTGTTTGGCAACTCTTTTTCAAAAACTTACCAAAAAACAATTCTCTTTGCAATTTCTTTCTGTCTTGTCTTGCTTGCTTTCTACTCTTGTGTATAAGCTTTGTTGAGTGCTTGCTTTTCTTGCTTGTCTCATCAATTCCTTGTTTTGTCTTAGGTAATTCCTATTCCTTTTAGTAGCTATTTTTCCTTTTGTTAGTGCGCTTCTATTTGGGAAGGGTTAAGATTAAGTCTCACTTTTGGTCTTTGCAAGATCAATCCAAACCCTTACCTTGAGTAGAAGAGGCAAGAGAGTTTTCATTATAGAAAAAGCAAAAAAGAGTGACATACACGAGTGTTGCATTCCATTGAGTGTAAACACTTAGTGAGTGGAAAGGACCTTAAAAGTTTTCGCATAAAAAAACAAATTAGGAGAATGGAAGGAAGGAGGCAAGGGTAAAAGGAAATCACTAATGCTTAGAAAGCCATAGAGACACCCTTGGGAATGAAGGAGAGAAGCCAAAGAGAGAACCTATTCCACACTAGGTGCCAGATTGAACATAAGGTATGTTTAGTAATCGTAATGGAGGAAGTAGTAGCAACCTAGCTAGCCTTAAAGGTTAATTAACAAGCTAAACTTACCTACTACCCCACACCCCAAAACCTTATACCACTTTCAATGGGTGAGTGATAAGGAAGAAATTATGTGGATAGGCAAGTGAGACTAAGGTTTAACATTGGGGACTACAAAGATGAAATGACCTTTGATGTTATACCCTTAAAAGCTTCACACATCCTATTAGGAAGACCTTGGCAATATGAGAGAAGGGTAAAATATGATGGGTTTGCCAATACCTATAGGTTCCGCCACCAAGGAATAAAATTCACACTCATGCCTATGACCTCAAGGGAAGTTAGAGAAGATCAAGTCCAACTTAAGAAGTTAATAGAAAAGGAGGAAGAAGAAAATTCTAAACAAGTACAAAAGGAATTAGAAAAAAAAACAAATAGAAAAAGAAAAAGAAGAAGATGGAAAAATTTAGAGTGCAAGAAGAAAAAGTAGAAAATACAAATTCATCTTGTGATTACTTGAATGCTAACTCTTCTAGTGGAAACTTGCATAGGTTGATGACAAATGCGCCCATTGTTGCAAAGAGTACAACTCAAGTTGTTGAAAGGGAGTTTCCTAAATTACCTTTCTTTATGCTTGACATGTCTTACTCTATGCACGATTATATGCCTCAAAGCATTACATGTTTGAAGGAATTTAACAATTTTGATAATGCTTTGAGACCTATTGCATGTTTAGAAAAGCCAATTCAGTTTGAGAGTACCTTGAAACCTTTTGAAAATGCTTGTTTACCCAATCCATTTAGACATGTTGACTTGCATGCCTTGCATGATAGATTGGATGTGCAAAAACAATTTGTTTGTATACTTGACTTGCATACACATTCTATATTAATCTCTTTATCTCATAAAGATGTGTATGATGCTCTTGAACTAGTTTTGAAAAAGGATAGAAATATGGATAAGGCTATCACATGTAAAAATACTTGTATGACAAATGCATCACATGATGATATGCCTCATATGCTTGCTCAATATGGATCCTTAATTGTTTCACCTTGCAAGCAATATCATGATACTTTTAAGGTGATATCACCTTTCTATTTGAGTAAGTACATTCATATTGATATAGCTCTTGAAATAACTTGTAAAAATGATTCATGGCATAATCATGTGCGATGTGCTCCTAAACAAGATGCACGTGGTAGAGTCGTAGGGCATGTTTGGATGTTATTAAAAATATTAAGACATTTATGCCACATAGTTTCACATGTGCATTTATTTGGGAACATAATGTAGAATATTTTGATGAATATCGCACCTTGAAACACATTTTGTACTTGTGTGGAATCTATTTCCTTAGCCTTCCCCATGACCCCTTCACTTTGGATGCTTTGGAATAATACTCATGGGTCTTCTTTTGTTGTCTAGGTTCAAGGAAGATGTCCAACTTGTGGACGTCGAACTGTACTCTCCCAAGGCTAAGGGAAGTATCTTCTTACTTGCTACTTCAGTCATCCATCTCCTTCTTTCTATCCCAGTTCCTTTTCTTCTTATGGCTTCTTTCTGATCTTTCAGATTTGAGGTCAAATCCTTTCTAAGGGGGAGGGTATGATGGCAACTACTAGTGGAACTCTGAGCTGGCAGTGGAGCTGAAGGGAAGCCTAGGCCTAACTTGGGCGCATGGAGCTGGACCAAGCCTTGGTCAACCATGTTTTGGTCAAGCCTTCCATGGTCAACCTTTGACCTTTGACCACTCTTGACCAAGTCAACAAGAAGACTTCATCTTAATTAGAATGGATTAAATAAATAATTAGGATTACTTATTACTTAATTAGGATTTTAATTGTATTAGGACTTATTTTTAATTTTCTTAATTTTGTACTACATAGGGGCTCTATTTTTAGGAGTTTTATTGGTTAGGAGATAGCTTAGCTATTAGTCTAGGAGGTCATGGGTTCAAGACTCATTTAGGACAGTTTTCACTCATATTGTATTTTCCTTCCCACCTAGCCACCTCCTTTTCCTATAAATAGGAGACCACCCCCCTTGTACTTGACAACTTTGAAGAATTAAGTAAAGGCATTATGCCCAAATTCTTCCTCATGTGTGAGTTGAGAAGGCTGGGTGGTTTTGCTCAAACCAACCAGAGACTTATCTGATTCTCCTGAATCAGTGGCGTCTAGCACTGGGACTTATCTGCTGTGGGGGTTGCCTGATTCAGTGGCGTCCAATCCATCTCTTTCTCTTCCACTTTTTCTTTCATTTTCTTAAATTCTCCTTCACTTTCTTGTGCAAATATAGCTACTGTCCAGCCACTATATTTCACAATTTAAGTGCCTTTTATTGATTCTAACCGGTTATTTTTGCTCAATTCTAGATCCGCACCCATCCTACTATCACACTCCTTTAAGCTTGAAGGTGCTAGAGACTTGTTTGAAGTACTAGGAATGGCTTCTGACGTATTCAAGGGAGTTGTTTGTTGAATAGCAGTCATCTCACTTTGAATTTCTGAGAAGGATTTCAGGAATTATTTTCTCTTGAGGTTGAGTAGAAGGGATGTTAGGTTTTGATTGATCCTTAGGGGGATCCTTGGTCAAAGATTTGGGTGTCTTAACCAAATTTCTGTTTCTTTCTCTTTCGACTGAGAAAACTCATGAATAGACTCTTTTACAACCCTATCCTCGTGACCTAGTTCAACCCCTGTCTTTTCCGTTTTTACGACATCCTCTTTTTTCTTTGATCTTCTTCATGATGAGAAGGATCAACTTCTGGACGAGACTCTGGAGGAGAACTTACACTTAGTTCTTTTTTTGTTCTTCCTTTTTTTTGAGAAAGTTCTCGTTCAGAATGATCTGTTGGGGTTGGTGCAACGGCTGATTTTGAAGAAGAGTTTATAGTTTCAACCTACATGAAAAATTTGGTAAGAAAGGTTCAAGAAAAAGACAAGAGTTCTAAGAATGGAATTCAAAATTCCACCTCAATGCCTTCTGGTATTACCATTTTCTTTGGCCTTGGTCTCTTTTGAGCGAAATGTTTCACTCGAAGAGGCATAATATTTTTCTAGACACCTATTCAAAATGAAAAAGATAAATAATTGAAGTGGAGCTATGAAATAAAGAGTCAAACGGTTCTTCAAAATAATTACCCTCAGAGGCTCCAACTTCTTTTTCTTTAAAATTTTTGAAGATTCCACCAGTTTGGACTGGTGCAGATTTTGAAGAGAGCTTAGGGTCTTCTTCATTTTCATCTTGTTGCTTTTCATCTGAACTTTCTTTTGCTTTTGAACTTCTCGAATCAGAACGTGCCTTCGTTCTCCTTTCAAGATGTAGATTAGAAGGAAAAGAGGGAGAACTGGAAGAGTTGTCTTCTTCTGATTGAGAATTCTTGTTGATCTTCAAGAAATAGAAGAGTCGGTCGAAATAAGAACTTAAAGGTATTTCAATAATAGTTCGACATTTTAGTACCTTTGGATCAGTGGGGGGTAGCAGATTCTGAAGTTCTTGAACCTTTTTCTTCTTTAATATTTCACTAATAGAAGAGCCTGCTTTAGTTGTTCTTAGCCTTTGAAACTTCATGAGAAAATGAAGGCTGAATAAAAGTATGAAAAAGGATTAGAATAATTAGGCAAATTTTTCGAAGGAAGTGATTCGAAATCGAAAATACCTTTGATTTCCTTTTTCTACTTGATTGTTTCTTCACTAGACTCACTTCTTGAGTAGTGGTGGTCTTTTGGTCTAATAAAACAATCAAAGAAGCCAATGAGTTTTTTAAATTCAAATTCGATGTACTAGAGACAATATGAAAAGTAAAGGCTTACCTTTCCCCCTGTCTTCTTCTTTGAGATTTCTATTTTAGGAGGAGGTGGCAATCCTACTAAGATAAGTATCTAAAGGTATTTGAATAGAAGAGTAGTAAGATGACCACCAATCTCTAAAGGATATTGTGTTGTAAAAAGATGGTTCAAAAGAACAAGGAGTAATGACAGGACTGATATCAGAAAAGTGGGTGACCAACTCTTTCATTGCCTCAACCCCAGTAGCAGCTCGTCCATGAAGAATATCTTCAGGATAACGACTCATAGGTGTAGGACGAAGATGAGAAAGACCAAACTATCTAGCCACTAAGTTTGGCTGATAGGAATATATTTTCATATCTTTGATTGAAAAACCAAAGAAAAGTACACCCCAAATTAAGAAGTCTTCCCAAATTTCAAGACTCTCAGCATGATCTCCTGGAGTGTCACAAGGAAAGTTCCTAGTAAACTAAGTTGGTCCACGGGTTCGAGAAACCAAATGGGGGCAAGAGAAGGTCTATAACTGTTGATACCATGGAAAAGAGAGAAATTGTGTTTGAAGGAAGCAAATGGATCTTTCTTCCAAGAAATTGTGTATAGAAAGACAGTCGAAATCCTTTTATAGAGTTTGGAAGTTTAGTATTTTTGACTCCACATTGTGAAAATGTTCTTCAAAAATGGCATTAAGCCACGATTGAAGGATCCAGAAAGGACCACTCAGAACTTTGACAGGTTCTGGTTTCCTCAAAGCCAATACAGCCTCATTCAAACAATCATAGAGGCTACCTAGAAGGAAACGACTTGAATTGATTCAAACTTTACATTGATCAAGAGCAATGGCAAGACTTAGAAGAAATTTTGGAATTTGGAGAGAACGAGAACAAAATACAAAACCAGATAGCCAAATCATGAGAAAAGTTACATGTTCAATCTTAGTCACTAGGCTAGTAACTTTGTTATTATTATGAATGAAATGGGCATGACTGAATTTGTCCCAGTTTGGCTCTAAGGTTTTGTCAATGGTAAAGTCAGAAGGAAGAAAAACATCACCCACTGATTTAACACCTATAATTGCAGCTAAATCAAAAAGAGTGGGTGTTATCATTGCCATAAGGTAAATGGAATGTATGGGTGGTTCGATCCCAGAAGAACAGGAAGTCATAAGAAGCACTGGGTCATAAGAGGACATCATATCTACTCAGGTGAATCAAATCAAAATTCCTATTTTCTTTCAGTGTTTTACCTTGCTATTCTCACCCTATCTAACCAATTCAAATAAGCCTGTTTCTTAATGGGTAGAACAGTTCGAAAGACAGAAGGCAGATTATTCAAGAAATCTGTTCAAACAGGGTTTTTAAAAGCAAGGAGCTTTTCGTCAGGTGTAAAAGGGAAGAAGGCAACATACCTTTCGAGCCTAGCAGGTCGAAAGTAGGGCCCTAGAAGCAACGTTCTTTGTTCCCGATAGAGAAAGGAATCAAAGATTGACCTCTCCATATAGGAAGACATTCAGGATCTTCCTCTGGTTTCAGGGACATAATTATTGTTGTTCATTCCAATCAAATTCCCATTGGTAAAAAGCCTTAGGGAATAGGCTCAGAACGTTCAGAAGTATCCTGAGAAGCCATTTCAAATTCCTGAAAATGCCCAAAGAAAATGCGAAAATCGAATCTGGGCAAGCTTAGCTTGAGAGAAAATGCATGTCAGAAAAGAAGAACAAGGCTTGAAGAAAACTAAAAAAATAAAGAAAAATGTTCTATTACAAGAAAGTTGCTTCATTTTCAGAAACCCAGAGCAATGCAGAACAAAAAGAAAGTTCTTGAAGCAAGATTCACCATGTTAGGGCCAAAAAAAAGATTTCAGTTTCATAGAGCAGTTACTGTTCATAATTTAAAAGGTCTTGCAAGCAAAAAGAAGAAGGAATGATGATCAAGAATAAGAATGAGTGAAAGAAAATGAAGTTCACGAAGAATTACCTTAGGAAAGTGAAGTTCTTGCTCACAGATTTTGATGAAGAAAAACACGAAGAAGAAGACGCTAAGCAGAAGCAGGAATGCAGGAAATGCGAAGTGAGAAAGAGAAGAAACTGACAGTTTGCGAAGGAGAAAGTCAAAGGTCACTTGAGTTGGTAACTGTTCATCTATATATGTACATATATATATATATAGCTTGAAGTAAGTGGATGCAGTCAGTTACATAAACAGTAGTAATTGCAATTTAAAAAGTGGCATGCAGTAATGAGCCAATAATAATAAAAAACATTGTTGCTACCAAAGCTAAGCCAATAAAAGTAAAGAAGGTGAAAGGTTGATCGAAAGAGGTAATATTTTATAATGCTTCTTTGTTTTATTAAATATTAGTTTTTGGTGAAGTTAGAATATTTTCCTCGAAAACTAATATTTTAAGGGGGCATCTGTTGGGTTAAAACTCAAAAGTATTATATTGATCAAGATTCAAGTTAACTTAGTGAAATTTGAAGAGTTTATATTATTTCGAATTTGAAGAGAGATGTTGATTTCTGAATATGCATGGAAATGTAAACAACGTTTGCATTAGATACTTATTCGAATTTGAAATACCTTTTGACAGCCTAAAAGAAAAGGACTTTAGATAAATTTGTGTATTTTACATTAAATTAAATTTGAAAGCAAAAGATATAAATACCAGTCTTTTCATTCATATGTGAATAAAATTCGAATTACATGAGAAGTTCGAATGAGATACAGAAGAAATACAAAAACATACATAAAGTAAAAACTATTCTAAGTTCTGGGAAGAGACTTGACTCTGCCTTCCTGTCCTTCATTTGCCCCTCTTCTTCTTCCTCCTTTTCCACAAGCTTTGATTGAACCAAGGCAAAGACATATGCTGACTTGATTGCACATCCCTTGGTGCATAGGGTGTGGAATAAAGGAAGTATGGGGAAGGAGTAAATAGGATTCATTTACTATGTAAATGAAATTTTGATTGGCTAATACGTTCAAACCAAGAAAAATCCTTAAGAGGATTGAAAGCTTATAGCTTTGGCTACTTCGTCAACCTTATAAAAAATGAAATCATTGAAGATTAGGCTGAACGTAGTAGCCAAAGGAAGAAACTTCTTCATGATGAACAAAGAAGAGAATGAGAAAGAATGTAAAAGCCAAGGGATATTTATAGTGAAAGATTTGGACGGTGCCATTAATGTCCATTGCAGAATTGTCCAATCAAGTTGGAGGTCAAACCCACGTGTGGTCGGTGGTCAAGGCCACCTCTAAATTGACCAATTAGAAATACAGCACGTGGAAATACAGGAGGTTAATCAGTCAAAATTTGGTTCAGTTTCCAAATGTGGTTCGAAAGTTAGACAAGAATCGAAGACTGGTTCAAGATAGAAAGAAGACTCATAACTTAGAAGAATCCATGAAGTCAGAAGCCCTGAAGAGAATTTCGAAGACCCATCAAGTATTGAAAGGCAATTCGAAGATTCATCAAATTTCAAATGGAGTAGTTATTGGAAGTTACCATTCAGATACAAGTGTCAAGACCTCAAGCCGTCAGTTATTTTGCAATAGGAGACCGTTGATATCTTCGTATACGTGTCACACTTAGAAATTTGACACTTCAATTAGGCTTGTAAACGTGTCAGAATCTAGTTAGTTAGCCATTAGGATAGAAATCTATATATAGGCAGAATTCTGATGTATAATAAGGGTTGGATTCATTTTTACTGAAAACTCTCTGAAATACCCACGTTCAAACTTTGAAGCGACTAAGAGGTTACTTAAGAGATTGTCCGGTATGTGTTATCCATCCAGATTTCATGAATTAATGTCAATTTACATTTTTGCAACTTTTCTTTACTTTGATTACTTCTTGCATTTAAATTCCTTGCCAACCTTTTTCTTTTCTTTGTTTTACTTTTTCATTTAAGTTTCTGCATTTTACTTTCAGTTTTTTCTTTACTGCATTTACTTTAACTTCTTTTCGAGGTTTCAAATCTTCACTATCTATTTTTCTTTACTCTTTAGAATTCTATTTTATTCTACATTTTACTTTTTGAAGTCATTCTTGTGAAGAACTAAGTAATTCAAATTTCTGTTACTTATTGAATGCAATTTATGAGTAAACCTATTTCTTAAAAAATAACCTTTAGAGGATTCAGATTCTAGTCCCAAATTGTACTTTCAGAATCAAGAAAGTTTTTGAACTTGATTGAAAATTTTCACAATAAACAATTATATATTTAAAAAATGTGTGAATTTGGCAAACAAGAACACCACGTGATGGGTTTAGTAAATATTAATTGAGGAAGGGAACATACATTTATAATTGTTTGTTTAGTAAATATTAATTGAGGAAGGGAACAAACATTTATAATTTTTTTTATTGAGGAAGAATATGTTCTGTTTTTAATTTTCTTGCAAACATAAGTCTGGCTAAATGTTTTATTGGGAATGAAATTTCAATCTGTTAGATGCTAGTAGGGGAACTTTAGAGGGTTTGGCTTCTAAGAGCTTCTATTTTAGAGGATAAAATGTGAAATAATAATAGTTGAAATGTTGATAAATTACTTGTATATGTATATGACAATTATGAATAGATTAAAATCTACTCTCGATTTTTTTTAATATATGACAAATTTCTAATTGATTGAACTTTTGTTTGCGAAATTTGATCAACACTGCACCTGCAAGCACTTGGTTTTGATCTTAGTTTTTTACTTTGATTTTTCATACTTATAATATGGTATAAAAATGACAGTTAGTTGTTTGTATTGTTGTGGTAGTTATTATGTACTGATCCCCAGAATATATATATATATATATTTCAATTTAATATTAATGTGTATTATTTAACAGAGGCCTTTTTCATGTGTGTGTAGTACTTGAAAGACAATTTCAAATATGCATATTTCTCATTGTTTCAGAATCCTGACTTTGCATCAGGACTACTGAGATTCAACCTATGATGTCAAATGTTGGTATTAATAGAGCAAGTGTAACACCACATTTTTCGTTACTTTTGTCTTGCTTACAATAAGAGAGACAAGCCTTATCTATCGATGTGAATCAGCACACCTAGCTGGTGCATAACAGGTTAGATTATGAGGGTGCCAAGTGTAACCATCCCGGGAAAAATAGGACCTAAGTCCAACTAAAGGTAAGTTAGAAAGGGAGTGAGAAGTGGAGGAAGAAGAGGAAGGATTTGAGTAAGATTATGAGGATAATGAGAATTTATGGGCATTAAGGGTAGACTTAAAGAGTAATTAAGTTAGGAATGTGTTTTGGCAAGGAAAACTAGGAATGACGGAGTAGTAAGAGTTAAGAGGAGTTAAATTTAAGAATGTAAGTTGTTAGGATCCTGTTCTAGTAACATTCTGATAATTAAGATGTATGATGAGTTAGAAGAGATTAGGATAATGATTTGTAAGTGTAATAATCAAGAAAAGAGTAAGTAGGAAATGAGATACAAGACTTAGGCTAAAAACCATATTTTTTTAGAAGTATCAACATTCTCGTTTAAGCAAGCATGTCTAGCTTGAGCGAATTATGCAGCAAAAGTGTGAAAATGAGTTTCTGCATATCTCGCTTGAGCGAGATACAGAGGAGTTATGGGAGGCTCTCTGGACATTTTTCGCTTAAGCGAGAAGGGCTCGCCCAAGCGAGAATCGTCCAGAGAGGGGGTCTTTTCTGGATCATTCTCGCTTAAGCGAGGATAGTTCGCTTAAGCGAGAGAATGTGAAGAAAAAACATGCAACAGACCATACTCGCCCAAGCGAGAATATCTCGCTTGAGCGAGAATTCACTTAAAGGCCTTTAAATGTGTTTTAGGGTTGGATTTCTTCACTTTCCTTCTACTTCTTCTGTTCTTTTAGAGATAGGCAGAGAGGTTTTAGAGAGAGGGAGAGACTTCCTGTAGAAATGAGTGGCTTTGGAGCTTGGAGGAAGAAAAGGGAGCCTCGGATTTGCACCCCCAAGCCTTCTCCAATTTCATTCTCTTCTCTCTGAGTATCTTTGAAGTGAGTACAACTCACCCACTTCCACATTTTGTGATTGTATACTCGGGCATGATCCTTACTCTCCAATCCTTTCCTCTATGTTTGTAAATTGTGATTATTAGAGAATATGTATGTTTTTTAATTTATAAATGATAGATATATTGATTCTTATAGGATTTAGGTTATGGAATTTTGAGGAATTAGGGTTTCATTTCCATATTGATTGTTAAGTTTGTGATTAATATGATTAGGAGCATGAATATAGGAATTATGTTGGTATATTTATTTAAAGTGGCTTTCAAGGTTATGAGAATGAAATTGGCAAGTTACAATGTTATGGAATATATGTGATTTGTAGAACTAACATTTTGTTAACATAGTTTCATGAGTATTGAATATAATTATTTAGTTATTTAGTTCACATGATTTCTTTTGAGCATTGTAACATCTTAAGCCGGTTTCGACCGTGAGTAATCTAAGTCGGCCTCGGCCGTGAAGTTAAAATTAAGTAATTATGTTAAAACACGGCTTCGGTCCAGTAATGGGTGGGATTCGTCCCCGGAAAGACGTTTCCGTAGTCTGAGCTCAGTTCTAACTCCAGAAAGTGATAAGAACATGCCTGCTGGGCACAACAGTGAGTGCATCATGAATTGCATCAATTCTTTGTTCATGTTAAGTGAGTTGTGTTATATTTTTAGCTTGTTTTAATATGTATTATGTGTTGCTTGTCACATGATTGATGTTTCCCACACTTTATATATGTTGGTTGTACTCGCTGAGACTGTAGTCTCACCCCACATTTCGGGAATATACTCTAGTTTGTGCAAGAAATTCCAGGTTATGGTGAACTAGTGGAAGGGAACTGTGGAGCTGAGTTTTACTTCAGTGGAAGACATACTTAGTGGAATTAGTTTCTTATGTATTTTGACAGTTAATCAATTATTGTTGTATATATTTATTTTGTTTGGCCAGGGAGGCTTGGTTATTGATGTTAGTGAATTCATGTTATTAAACTATGCTGGTGGTTTTTACTGAGTTTCAGGTTAAGTTTGAAATTGGTATACATCCAGTTTTTAGGGAGACTCTACCGGACTCTCGGTATGAGTCTTATGAACCACAACACTTAAAGTGTAGGTTCTTTCCCTAAGTTTAATTAAGATTTTCAGTTTGTATGAGTTTTTTGATGTATGTATTAGTAACAGCTTAAGCAAATCGTTGGAAAGCCTAAGCTTTTGTTTGACGATATCGAATTGAACGAAATAATTTCAGAAACTCAGGAATAGTGTCTCCAACGGATATATTCCTAAGTTGGGAAATTAGGACGTTACACCAAGTTGCGGGTCCAAATTAGATTTTGAAAATTGAAACTTTCAATTTAACTTATAATTTACGAAATCTTTTAAATAAATAATCCAGCACCTTGTTAAGTGGCCTCTCGATTTTCGGATATGTATGACAATGTGAGCTAATTTAGGACTGTCTTAGCAATGAATTACAATGTGAATTATAATGGGGTGGTAAATACATACTATAGGTCCTCTGTTTGTGGCGGCAGACTCTTTGATGGTTAGACCAGGGAAGAGGAAAGAGGAGCATACCATGAAATGGGTTTTATAATTCCTCCTTTTTGTAGTTTTTCATTCCATCAAATGTATCTTAATTTTGTTTTTCCCCTTGTAGTGAATGTTTCTTAATCCTAAAACTTAACCTGGTGAAAGTTAGGAATGGTTTTCTAACTTACAGTGTCCTTGTAATTTATAAATTTACAAATATAGGCAATGGTGAGAGTTTTAATGATACTGCACATAGGTTATATGAAATAAAAAAGGAATGCTTTCTAAAGCCAAAAGGAATGGTTAACAAGAAAAACATGCAGGTTGAAACTTTATTTTATTTTAAGAGAAAACCTAAGGCGAGACAAACCTAACCGAGACAAATAAGCTGACCGCAAGCTAATCATACAAATCGTGATAAATAAAGCAAACTCATCCGCAAGATCTAAGGCATAAAGAAAGTCAGCATAAAACAATTAAAACTAGATCAAACACTTGTACAATTAAAAGAAATGCAAGTTCAATACAAAACCAACCAGAGATAAGATTAAATATATGGCCGAAATTAGATAGATCAAGAAGGAAGAGCATCATCTTCAACATCACCTTGAATAGATTCGGTTGGCGCTTCAAACTCGGCTGGGACCAACCTTTACCACCATGAGAGCTGGAACTAGGGATGGCAATGGGTAGGGTTTAGGTAGGGTACTATAGTACCCGTCCCCATACTCGCATTTGAAAAAGTACCCGTACCCGGATCCATACCCGCGTGGGTAGTGATTTTTGATACTCGTACCCATTACCGGCACTTTTGTTAATTATAAAAATAATAAATTCATTAGAAAATGAAAATTAATTAAAAAATCACTCTAACACAAATGAAAAATAATTTATAGATCACTATGTTTAACTACAAAACAATTCTGGCAATGTGGAAATGAATGAGAGATGAGAATAGTGGAAGGGGAATTGAAATTAGTTTAACTTTTGATATTTCAGTGTTTATGAATACAAAATTATAACATTTCCAAAACATTTCAGTGTTTTATTGGGAATCATGGATTGGAGTCACCCCACACCGTTCAAGGAGCTTGGATCTTCATCCTCATCCTTCCATTCCTTTCTATTTCCTACATTAGAGGTGAGTAAAGCTCACACACTTCCACCTCATCTTGTATGTACTTCCGTTATGATCCTTATTCTTTTATTCCCCTTCATTTTAGCTTGTGGATGTGGTATTATGTTTGGATTAGAGGATATCCATGTTTTGAGGTGATTATTAGCTTGTATGTGAAAAACCCTAGGTTGGAGTAATTTGGGGATTTTGGGAGTTTGTGGGGACAAATGTTATGGGTAATTTTATTGATGATTCTTGATGCTTTAAGATGATTTTGTTATATAATATGTATATGGATAGGTTAGGGTTTAATATGGAATATGCCTTCAAGGTTTCTAATTGAGAATGTATTTCGAAATTCACATGGTTGAGGTGGGAGGATTATTATGAGAAAACTTAGATTCATTGTATGACATTTGTTTTCTGTACGTGTGGTTTATTCTATGCTTGAATTCATCATGAGACGTTGTATTATCTGTGAAGTTTGAGTTGTTGCATGTTTTTGGCCTATGACCCAGTTAAGACTGAGAAAATAGTTTTTGGCTTCGGCCCAAAGAAAACAGAGCAAATTTTGAGGACAAATTTATTTAAGGGGGCAGAATTGTAACATCCCAAAATTAGGGCCTATAAACTATAGTGGGAGCTTTAGGTCGTGGTTCGGACCAAGTAACAGGGAGTTGGAAGTGGTATGAGATGTAAGAGATTTGAATGTGAATTTAGCTAGGATATTAGAGGAAGAAGAACTAAGTTGGAAATGTATGTTATAAGATGAGAGTTAGGGAATCGATTAAGAGTTATGAGTTTTAAAGGAACCGGGGCAGAAGATAATTTTATGGAAAGGAACAAAGGATTAGAGGAGCATAATCTCATGGACACTTAGAACCCTTAATGTTAGCCTTCTTGGAGTCAATTGATGAGTTATAACATGACTCATGTAAAGGTTGCCCCGTTAGGCTTCAACCAAAGTTATTGCTTAATTTTGGGTTTTTAAGCTTAATGACCTTGGTGCATTAATTTGATAATATCTAGAGTTATGAGTGTCCAATTGAGGTGATTCAACTTACATTAGAAAGCTAAGATCGGGGCTTCAGTTTGATATGCTATACGATGGTATTCCAATCTCATTCGCACCTTCAAACAGACTCATTCTCGCTTGAGCGAATATATCAGCAGAAACAGGATTCGAAATACTGTCAATTTCTCTTGAGCGAGAATCCTGCAGAATGTCATCTTTTTAATTTCGCTCAAGTGAAATTATTTCGCTTGAGCGAGAATACGCGAGACCAGTTTTTAAAAACGGAGATCTAGGGCTTCCAGCCCGCATTTTCTCTCATTTCTCTCATTCTAGAGAGAGGAACTAGAGAGAGAAGGGGTAGATTGAAGGAGGAATCATCGATTGGAGCCACCCACACCGTTCAAGGAGTTTGGATCTTTATCCTCATCCTTCCATTCCTCTCTATTTCCTCCATTAGAGGTGAGTAAAGCTCAGACACTTCCACCTCATCTTGTATATATGTACTTCCATTATGATCCCTATTCTTGTATTCCCCTTCATTTTAGTTTGTGGATGTGGTATTATGGTTGGATTAGAGGATATTCATGCTTTGAGGTGATTATTAGCCTGTATGTTGAAAACCCTAAGTTGGAGTAATTTGGGGATTTTGGGAGATTGTTGGGACAACTGTTATTGGGTAATTTTATTGATGATTCTTGATGCTTAAGATGATTTCTTGTATAAAGATGTATATGGATAGGTTAGGTTTTAATATGGAATATGCCTTCAAGGTTTCTAATTGAGAATGTATTTCGAAATTCACATGGTTGAGGTGGGAGGATTATTATGAGAAAACTCGGATTCATTGTACGACATTTGTTTTCTGTATGTGTGGTTATTCTATGCTTGAATTCATCATGAGACGTGTATTATCTGTGAAGTTTGAGTTGCTGCATATTTTTTGCCTATGGCCCAGTTAAGACTGAGAAAATGGTTTTTGGCTTCGGCCCAAGTTAATATAAAGTGAAAAGATTGTCTTCATAAATTGATTTAAGACTTGGGCGATTAGTCCCCAGCTAATAAGGGTGATTAGTTCCCAGAGATTTAAGGGGTGATTAGTGCCCAGGGTGATTAGTGCCTAAGGAAGACGTTCCTTGTAGTCTGAGCTCAGGTCTAGCCACACAGTTACAAGTGATAAGACCCTGTCGGCTGCGTAATGCCGACCCGTCAGCTGGGTTATGTCGTTCATATGCATTCATTTAATTTGTGTGCATGACAGTCTATTTGAGTATTGAAGTGCCTTAATTATGATGTTGTATTTATCTGTTAATTCCATTGAGTTATGATAAGAAGTAAGTGACTAGAATAATTATATATGTTCTATTGAACTATGTTGAGTGCTGCATTTCATATGGCTGTTTTCCCTCACACTGCTTACTGCATGCTTTGCTCACTGAGACCGTAGTCTCACCTCACGTTGCGGGGATACATTTTAGTTATGCAGGACGTTCCAGCTTAATGTTCATATGGAAATGGAGCTCTCAGAGTGGATCCATCCGCTCCTAGTGATCAGAGAAAGATTCTTAGTGGAGGATTAATTGTAATTGATAGTTTAATGATGTATTAATGTAGACATTTTAGATTGGCCATGGAGGCTTAGTTGTATTTGATATTGTATTGTGCTATTGTCAATTGTCCTGGTGAACTTTTCTTGATTTCAGGTTAAGTTGGAAAATTGGGAAATATCCAGTTTTTAGGGGAAACTCTGTCAGATTTCCGGTAAGAGTTTTATGAACCATAACACCCCAAAGTATAGGTTTGTTCCCTAGGTTTGATTAAGGTTTCGTATTGAACACAATGATGTATGAATTTTGTGAAAGCTTAAGCAAACATTGGATTGCCTAAGTAATTGTGTGAATTGTATGACGATATTTAAAATGGAGCGAAATAATTTCAGAAATTCGGGAATAGTGTTTCCAACGAAAATTATTCTTGGATTAAGAAATTAAGACGTTACACATAGCCTCTCGCACCGCCATCCCTTACAAACATGGATAGGTTTCGGGTCTCAAGGGAGTATGCAGGGTTCTGAGCTTGAACTTGCGAAATAGCCAAGTCAAAAGCCTCTTTAGTAACCGAGATGCTCTTCTTAACACACTCGTCTTTTTCCTTCCTTACCGCCAGCAACTTAGCCTTGTGATCCTCTTTCAATTTCTTCATCCCGGCCTTCAAGTTCTCGTTCTCCTCCTTGAGATTCGAGAGCTTCTTCTTCATTGGTTCCACATCGACCTCAAGGAGAGTAACCTTTTCCTTCAAGGGCCCCAGTTCGACCTCAAGGTTGGCCACCTTCTTCAGCACCTCAGTCTTATCCCTCTCTGCATCATCCTTCGCCTTCCCAGCAGCACCAACCTCAGCTACCAAAGACACCTTCTCAGCATGGAGAGCAACCAGCTCATCATCTGACTTCTTCAGGGCTGTGTAGCACTTATCATAAGACCCCTTATTTGAGTCGTGGTAGGAAGTAAATATTTTTCGAAATACTTCAAAAAAGACACCGACTGGAGGTGATTTTGCATAGAATGGTGTAACCACTCCAAAACCTGGTCCTGAGACTTGATAAATCTTTCTCGAGTCTTGTCAGAGTAAACAATCTAATTAAGCCTCGGGTGATCCAGGTTAAAGTCATAAGAAAATATGGAAGGACCGCTGATGTAGAAAGCATATGTATTGGTAACGACGGGCGTCTCAATGGTCGGCTGAGGCTCCACATTGGTTAGGATCGAAGAACCCCCCTCATCTGTTCGAGCTCTCTTTGTTGTAACAACAACTGGAGCCATTGTGGAACCTTAACGTCAACCAGGAGGTCGATGTCAGCAATAACCAATGTGGTGCACCTAGAACCTCTCCTTTAAGAATTAGGGTTTTTAATTTATGACTCAAAATATAGGTTTAGGGAACCTATGGCTCTAATTCGGTTTTTTCTGCCATTTTTGTGATGTTGAATGATGAAAAATGATGTGTGATGATGAATATGGAATTTCAAATGGTATATGATGAATTTTGGAGTATCGGAAATTGTATTTTCATGTTTAAATTGATTTCTTGATTTGAAGTGGACTCAAACTAATAGTTGAAGATTCCTAAGCAATGATAGAAAATTTGACCTTAAGAATAATTAATTTTGAGAAGTGAATTGGTCCCTCCACTTAATGTATAATTTGGTTTTCATGAACTAGAGGGGACCCATGTATGCAATTTTGAAAACTTGTTCAATTGTAAGGGAAACCCCTTTTTGCAAATAAGAAATCTTTAAGGACTAAAAGTTAAATTTTAAAGATTTTACTTACTAATTTACAAAATTTCTACTTGGATCTTCAGTATTATAAAATTAATTTTAAAAATATGTGAGGACCCTCTTTGCAATTTCAAAGACTTTTATGTTTATAAGAGAGGCCTCTTTTGCAATAAAATAACAGGATCAAAAAGCAAATTTCTTTAAGAAACCTTATACATTATTTTAGATTCAACTTTTTCTATTATTTCTAACTTATGCCTTTATAATCTTATTTCCAATACTATTCTTAGATTTTATTTAATACAATTATCATCTTTGAAATCAATTAAGGTTTGAAAGATTAGAGATTTATCCCTATGTATCTTCCAACATTTGACGAGTAGAGTTTCATAACGAGTTGTGATCATGATTGATATGGTTGAGATACAAATTATAAATTGATGTGATCATAATGTGAACGACGCGTTTATGTGACCATGATATGAAGTATGATATTATGTGGTGAATCTAATGTACCATGATGAGATTGGCTAATATGCATGTGGTTAAGACTTCTATATTTAATATGAAAATTTAAAACGTTGATCAAGAGGAGGGACTTTTTATAGGTCATGATGGCTTGGAAATGGCCTAAAAGTTTAAAATGGAAAATGTGAAGTCTTGGTGCATAAAGATTGTGAATCATGCATCATAAGTTGTTGGTTGACTGTATGCTTAGAGAAGCAACAATGGTACTGCGAAATACATTAGAGACGACCACAAGTAGGCTTTGCCTAAGTTTTGGGGATGTAGTTGAGTGTGAAGAATCTCAATGGCTTGGAATAGCTACCGGAGCTGAGGGGCCACACGTAACAAAGCTTGGCTATCTCGAATAGACTCTAATTATTATCGAGACCGGTGAGAGTATTCTGGTAATGGAAATCTTGTACAAGTTTTATTTCAAAAATGTACCTAATATTTGATTAAATAAGTCAAAAAAATATGGAGTGCAATTGGAGGATACAAAAATATGGAGATCTGTTGTAAAAGCAAGAGAGATTGTGGAAGGGAGTGAAAGACAAAGATTTATTAAATTGTGGGACTATTGTGGGGAGCTGCTGAAGAGGAATCTAGGTTCAATAATTAGGATGCACACCTCCTCAATCAGAAGGGCCACCAAAATTTCACAGACTCTACATCTACCTTGATGGATGTAAAAGAGGTTTTAGAGTTGGTTGTAGGCCACTGATTGGCCTGGTTGGAGCTTTTTTGAAAGGTTATTATGGAGGGAAATTGTTGATAGGTGTAGGACAAGATGCTAATAACCATATCTGGGTTATAGCATATATTTTAGTGGATGTTGAAAATAAGGACAATTGGAAGTGGTTTCTATCACTATTTTATGAAGACCTAGGGGACTACAGAGAGAATAGATGACACTTCATTTCTGACATGCAAAGATAAAGACTCACGTAGGACTATTATTGATTTCTAGGATATCTAATTAGGGATGATTTTGGAAGATTTTTATTTATTGATGGACTAAGTTGCATGATTGTTTTATGCAGGGTTTGATTCCAACCTTACAAGAAGTCATGTTAGGTGCACCACACAGGTTTTGTGTGTGGCATCTTTGGCAAAATTTCTGTGACCAATAGAAAGATAAGGAGTTAAGAACCCTTCTATGGGAATGTGCAAGATCAACAACCCCATCATAGTTCAACCCCATCATATTATTATCTTTTATTTGTATTTCTAAAATAAATAAATGATATTAAGTATAAGTTATAATATATTTTAAATTTTAAATAAAAATATATAAAATAGGCACTATTATATAAAATTTTTTAAAGTGTTTTAAAATGTTTTAAAATTTTAAAATTTGAATAAAAGAACCAACGAATAAAGATAGATTAAAACTAGATAAATAGATGTGTATTCTCTCTCCGTCTCCTCTCTCACACCCCTCTATGTTTGCTATTATGAGAATTTAAAACGCCAAAAAATATAAAAGCGTATAAATTGGTTTTTTCTAGCTAGAAAGTGAAGCATGTCGGTGCAAAGTACAACGGTAGTAATTTTAGTTCAAAAGTTTTCGAGAGCCAAAAATAAGGTATTTTTTGAGTATACAAATTTAAATTTGATGTATCCCTCTCCTCCCTCTCATCTCTCTACTATCTCTTCTCCCCTCTCACTCCTCTCCCCTCTCTCTCTAAAATAACAATTATTTATGATAATTTTGATACGACCTTATTCGTTATCACATGAAGGTACTAAAACTTGAGAATTTACCCGGTATCAATAATAACAAGTATCAACAAGTAATTAAGTATATTTTGTGTAAACATATGACAAAAATCAATAATGAAGTTTGAAAATATGATGATTTATTTTAATATATAAAGAAAGTTAGTTTTTCTAAATTTACTATTAAATATTTTTTTATATAAAATTAATTTCCTATGATAACTATTTTAAATTAATTCTTTTAATATTAATTATTTCAAAAATCAAGTTTACTATAATTTATATCAAACCGAGCCAACAAAACCTTTCTATGATAGTTTGTCATAGGATTGGACTAGCTAGTAGCTATGATGTCTTACAAGCTTAATTAAGTGATTGAAGTATATAAAATTAATTATAAATAATATAATAAAAAATAGCAGAGTTTTCTCCTTTATTTTTTATTGAAAATTAAAAAAAAGGGAAAACAAGAAAACTGCTTTCCTTTATCGAATTAAACAAAGAGAGATACCTAGAAGTATTTTTTTCATAGGTTGCTGACTGAATAGGAATTTTTCATCTAAACGTTATTATTTAATAATTTCAGTTTTACCTTTAAATAGATGGTTTTTCTAGAAGCACCTACATCTCTATTTTGTTGCTTGTGTTTTAGTTGTTCTGCCACCTATGAGCTGTATTAGAGAGCCCTTCATTGAGTACACGAGGTAGGTCCTAAGACTTGAAAAAAATTAATAACACTAAGGAATTCAGGGGAAAAGAAATTAAGAGGTGGAGAAATTCTCAAGCATATCCTGTACAAGTCGCATTGATTATTTTGTCCTTTTATAATACTTCGATTCATTTGAGCAGCCATAATTACAACAAACTTGCTCATGAACCATAAATTCAATTGTTTTATATCTAAATTTGTGTTTGTGTTTTCTATAACAATGAAAAAACATGTGATAGAGATTTAAAATAAATATTATAAATTCAAGTCAGTTCACGTACCAACTTTTCTGTAGTCTATTACTCACCAAGGAGCACACAACTTCATCTATTACTTCATATATGCATCATCATATCAACATTAAAAGAAAAAAATCATTGAAAGTAAGAGACATTACCTGACAATGTTCACGGTGGCTAGAGATAAACTTGTTGCGGTGCAAAGGAAAACTTGTTGATTCTCCAGCAACCTATGCAACTAAACAGGGAAATTGTTTTCCTTTTGGGTGAAAATATCCCACATGCTTGCTCCTCTATGGCCTTCTTTTGCTACACCTTTGAACTGTATATACATATCACTAACACACAAAATCATTTCATGAACTTGGTTTGACTAAAACAATTTGTCAATGTACACATTGCCCCAAATGCTATCAAAGAAAAAAAAATTGAGATATATAAGACATTTCAAGATTATCATGCACAGTTGAAGAACAATATACACATCTATACACCATATATCATGAATGTGACTAAACCCAAACCAAAGATGCTTTCTTCAATTTGAACACATGTGCATTGTTAAGTAGAAAAATTAAAGGGTCAACTTATATGACATAATGCAAATATCAAGCATTAATTAAGTGAAATTTACTACATCTTGAACTTACATCTTTACCATTCTTATAAAGCCCCACAATGAATCCGAAGCTTCAACTTAAAGGAAAGCATTGCTGAAAGAAATGATAACCAACATGACAGAGAAAGGGGTAAATTAAATATGAATTAGAACACTAAATGACTAAATATAAGATAAATCAAGGAAAGAATACAAAATTAATGAAATGATGAAAAGGAAAGGAAGAGAGTTAAAGGGTTAGAAGCATAAATCAATGAAGAGAAGATGTGTTAAAGCAGTAGCAGAATGGGGGAGAGACTGTTCAAGACAAATCAATGTCTGCAACAATCTCACTTTAAATTTTCTGAACAAATGAAATATTTAAGATTGAAATCTTCAGAAGAAGCCAGTAATAACAGTCATCTTCTACAAAAAGAAAATGACAATTTAAAAAAAGAAGTTAGTAAATTAAATCAGAAGTTAGCAAACGGTGGGAATATTGGAACGGGAATTTAAAGAGACCGTTTGTTCCGGATTTTAACGGGTTTAATCAGAGATGGTTGGATCTCGGGTCCATCCCTTTTCTTAAAAAGGAATTTTAAGGGTATGTTTGTGAGTTTAGAGGGGAGGGATAAGAAAGGATTGGTGGGGAAATGGAGGGGAGAAGAGGAGGGAAAGACTTTGTAAAATGCATTTGAGAGAATTAAACTCTCAAACACAAAGGGGGAAGGGCTTCCAATAAACCCTCCCCTTCCCTCCCTTTCCCTTCAAAACTCAACTCACAAACATACCCTAAGAGAAATTTTTATATATAATTTTATTATGTGAAAATTTGTATTTATCACTTTATTCATAAATATTAAATATTTTGAAAATTATGAATTAATTTCATAATTAAGAAAAAAAATTGACACATTTTTTTTCATTTAAGCAAAACGTAAAAGTGAAATATGAGATTATCTATTTTATTTTTACTTTTTATCTTATGAGGATGTTTGCAATTCATTCATATATATTAATCTCTTTTAATAGGAATTTAATTTGAATTTGAGTCATTTTTAAGATGATATAATCCCATCGGAAATAGATGAATGTTGGGGGCCAAGGCCCAAAAGAATATAATGATACTTGTAAAGAAAAGAACTAGTGATTGCGACCAAAAAAAAAACAAGAAGAAGCATTGACTAGACCAAAATAAAGTGAAGATCTCAAACCCAGCTTAATTATATACAACATCTAATTTAGGTCCACAAAAGTTTAATTAGCTGGATCAAAATATCTTGTCATATTCATCCATAACACTGCTAATCCCACAAGTCATAAATATTGTTTTAATTTTTTTAAGGACAAAAAAAAAAAAAGAACTCATGATTATTGTTTTTCACTATTTCCTTGATAGTTTAAGGCTCGGTATGAAAAAGAAACCCAACCACATAAACAATTATTGTAACAAACTAACAATAGACAGCGTACTGATATGTATTTCATTATTCTGTAGCGTAATCTATTTATTTCCAATGAGAATATATTTAAAAGAAATTATTTAAGAAACTATTTATATACGCATTGCGTTAACATCAGTTCACAATCTTTTTTGTCTATTATGCATTATTTATTTTTTAATAAAATAAATAACTAATAATAAAGAGTGTTTAATATAGTAAGAAAGGTAACGTGTTTAGAGCTAATTAATTGAAACTGGAGAACAAAGATTGAGATTGTTTTGCAATTCCTCGCGAAACCCAATCATAATAGAGTTATAATTAATATTCATACAACAAAAATATACAACAACTCATACAACGTACTTTTTCTCTCTATTTCTTTCTATTATACACATATCATTCATCTATCACATCTCATACTTCTCCTTTTTGACTAAACTGTCAATTTGGTCCCTGAAAGATTGTAGGACCTTCATTTTAGTCCCTGAAAGAAAGAAACCGTCAATTTAGTCCCTGAATGTACATTCTGTTTTTCAATTTAGTCCCTCTGTTACAATACGTCAGCTAACTTTAACGGAGACGCTGACGTGACACGTTAAATGCCACGTGTACATAATGATGTATCAATAAAATTATTCATTTTAGTCCCTCATGATTAAATTAGTTCATTTTAGTCCCTCATTAATGTTGATGATTTCATTTTCATCCCTCCTGCTACATTTGTTTTTAACAATATATTCCTCCAAAATTCAAACAAAAGAAACCCTAACCCCCAAATTGACAATAGATTTTTTAGACCAAAACGAAGAATTTAAAATGTAATTTTTGGACTAACCCCTCATTTTGGTATCCTGAAATATTTGAAGTCAGTCATATTAGTCCCTGAAAAAAGGAAATTACATTTTTCGCCCATTAAAAATGAAAAGTTATTTAATTTAGTCCTTGAAAAATGAAAATTCGTTCATTTTAGTTATTGAAAGATTTTTTTTAAATGTCAATTTAGTCGCTAAAAATGACTAAATTGAATGAATTTTTCACATTTCAAGAACGAAAATGCAATTTCCATCTTTTAGTACTAATGTAACTGACCCTAAATCTTTTAGTCCTAAAAGATGAAAATTACATTTTTATTCTTGAAAGATGAAAAATTGATTCAATTTAGTAAATTTTAGTGTCTAAATTGACCTTAAAAAAATATTTCAAGAACTAAAGTGAATAAATTTTCATTTTTCAATGACTAAATTGAATAACTTTTCATCTTTCAGGAACGAAAAATGCAATTTTCATTTTTCAGGGACTAATATGACTGACTCCAAATCTTTCAGGGTACCAAAATGAGGAGTTAATCCAAAAATTGCATTTTAAATTCTTCGTTTTAGTCTAAAAAATCTATTGTCAAGTTGGGGGTTAGGGTTTCTTCTGTTTCAAGTTGGGAGGAATCTTTATCTTTATATATTTAAAAGAAGTGTAGTATGTGGTTGCCCTAGGGGTAACACTTCCCGCTAAAAAAAGGGCATTGCTATTTTGTTTTAAATCCTATTTAAAAATTTATTTGCTGAATTCGCATATCCTCAGACAATCTTTTCAGTTATGATATTAATTAGACATAAATGTCTCAGTTTATTTTCTTCTGTGCCTCCATCCATTCCACTTAATTCCTTTTGACTTTAATTTTGTTATTGATCGATTCTTCTTCTACTAACCTGTATTCTTTTTATCTATATCATCTTCCTTCAAATATCATAGAGCTCTCTTTTTTTTTCATCTTCGCTGTTTGTTATTTTCTGACTCCTTTGTTTTTTTTCTTCGTTTTCACAATTTTTTCTTCTGTTGCTGCTTCTTTTCACTTTAGTTTCATTGCAAAAGTGAATTTGGGAAAAGAGGATTGATTTTGTTTTTTGTGTCTGCAGTGGATGACAAAAGCGACAATAACAGGATGTGGTTTGTCAAAATTGTGGTATCCACCATCTATCATGGGGCTCATTGAATTCTTCCAGACCTGTTACATCTACTTTCTCTTTCTCTTTTAATATAATATTTATTAAAATATAATAATTTTTAATAAAGATGTAAAAATTAAGTAAGTGGTGAAAAAAATTGTTAGTATACCAATCAAATAATAATAAGAGAACATTTAAAAAATGTTAGTCGTATGCTCGTGGGATACATGACGCGTGATTTAATATATTAATAACATAATAATTATTAACAAAATATATATTAATAACAAAAAAATAAAAAATAACAAATGAAAATATTAATTGATATACTTAATTTTTTTTTAAAGTATGCATAATTTATAAGACATATACGTGCCCCTATAAAGAATATGAAAATATACAAAGTAAACTTCTTGAATGAGATGCTTCAAATTCGTGCAATGAAGGAAAATTATATGAGTAATCTGAAAGTGTTTACTTAATGAATTGTAAATGAAATAAAGTGAATTTATTAAGATTATACCTTTTACAATCAACTCATATAAAATAATGAAATTAATGAGAGTTGCCAAATATGTATAAAGAATATTATAGTAGTTATTGTTGGCAATAAGTATGAAATTAAGTAAACAATAAACAACTTAACCAATACATATTTTGGAATAATTATTTATAAATTACATTTGAAGTAATGCCTCGTGAATATGTATGATTTATTTAATTAATAAAAAATATTTATTAATAGATTATATATCTAAACATGAAAAAATCAATAATAAGTGAATACAAAATACATTTATCTTAGTTAGTATAATCATGGCTGTAAAAATCAGACCAGATCAGCAAGCCGGACCGGAAAACCGGTCATGTGTCCGATAGAAATAAACCACTGAACCGGTCATGTAAAAAATCAATCAACCTGATCAAAACTGGTAATTAACCGGTGTGTGAAAACCGTTTGAACCGGTTTTTTTATAATGCCACTCAAATACTTTTAATCAAAAAATTTTTGTACCAAAAAACACTTTTAATCATAGATAGAAGTATTAAATAATTGTATTTACAATAAAATAATATTTTATTTTTGGCTTAAATAAGAAACATTATAAAAAAAATTAAATAAAAATACATAAATAAAATACAATTCAAATTAAAAAATTGATTCATTTTTATTTATTGGATTTTTCAAAATATTTTACATCTAAAAACCCAAAACATAAGTGAAATATTTACAATCAAAATAAATTTAATATTATTATTTTATTTTAATTTCATTCATCTATAATTAAAAATTAACATTGTTATGTAAGTCTTTAATCACATAATTTACTTTTACCATATAATTCAATTATTAATAAATTTTATTATAATATCTTATTATGTTTAATCTCATAAACTAATTATGACTATTTTACATTTTAACCTGTAATTAAATCGGTCCTGTGTCCGATTCAAACAAACCTGAGAACCGGTGCTCCAAAAAACCGGTCAAAAACCCGATAAATTGGTCAGAAACTGGTAAAACCGATCAAAACCGACTGAACCGATTTTATTAAAAAAATTCAATTCTTTTACTTTTTATATTTTATTTAATTTAAAATACTTTTATAACAAATAAAAACATAAGCTTGAGAATTACACATAGATATTTATTATTTTATCAATTTTTTTATTTTTTGTTTTATAAACCTTATAATAAGGTTATTTAAATAAATTTATAACTTCATATATCTTAATTTCTTATAATTTAGTGTTATTTTATTAATTAAAATATATAAATAATTAGTATCGGTTCGACCACGGTTAAACCATTGAACCGTGAATCAGTGCCTTCATAGGTTCAATTACCGGTTCGATTTTTAAAACATTGAAAAAAAGTCATATAACTCTATCTACTAAATTGGATAATAAACATTTACTAACAGATTATATTTACCTTTTGTAATCTATTTACTACATTAACATTTAGATATTAATAAACTTTATGTAAAGATTTATTCCCCCGTGATGTATAAAAAATAATATAAGAAAAGGAAAAATGAACTCATAATTCAATATAAAAAATATAGTCATTTTATTCATTTTTTTAAAAAAAATTTGCAATAAAAAACAACAAAACATAAATAAAAACAATGAATATTTATCCTTATAATTTAAATTTAAATATTGATCAATTGTAAGTAAATTTTTCATTGTTGGGCAAATTATATTTACCACTTGTAGAGTTCTAACTTCAATTGTTTTGAGCTAATAGATACTGTAACACACTTTAAATACAACAGGGAACTGATCTAACTTACATGATTTTATCAAAAGAATATCCAAAGGGAAAAAATTAAGAGTTCCAATATATATTACCTCCTTTACATACTTAATTTTTATCACTTTCACCTTAAAATGTATCAGCCTTGCCAATCTTTGTATTCAACTCTCTGGTCCCTATTAAAATTAGCAATTGAAAAATCCCTAATTCATAATTAAATGATATAAATTAATATGATATAGTATGAATAACAAATCACAAATTGAGAAATAAAAAATAGCAAGGTACTCTAAGGACTGATACTATTCTAAACTAAAATACCATAATTTAACCAGCTTGTTACATCAAAGTGACCTTTGATATCCTCCTATGTATCCCAGGCATTTGTTCTATAATACAAATTTACCAATCAACTTTTACCACAAAGGAACAAAATCAAGGCTTAATTTGAAAGTTTCATTGATTTCAAAAGGGAAACAGAAGTATTTATATGCAAAAAGCATAGTTAATATCGAATAAAATTCCAGATCACTCACCTTAGTACAATATATTTGAAGGATGAAGACATGAAACAAAGATAAATTGTCAACTTGGAACCATACATTGCACTCATACTTCACAAAAATGATTTATAAATAGTTGAAAGAACATACCTTAGTAATATTAAGGAAAATCTCAAGGATATTCCAGCAACTTAATTACATGCACAAAAAATATATACATATAAAGGCAGCTAAAAGATTAATTCAAACTAAAAAAACTGAATAAACAGAGCATATATACAAAATTACTCAAAAAAGGATATGGAGTGAGTAAGATCAATGCATAAAAACATAAAAGGTTTATTAAAGACTCAAAAATAACTAAAAAAAGACAATGGCAAACATTCATTACTATTTCCACTATATCATTACTATTTCACTGCAGCCAATAGTGTGCCTCATGGAACTCATCTGTTTAATGTAGTGTTCTCCCTTTTAGTTTCAGTGGCAACATTCATTTTTCCAACCTCGTATTATGAACCGCTCATTCTCATTTTTCCTCCTCTAATGTGCTTTATATCGATAGCCACCCTGCAGGCCCCAATAAAGAAGATATTTGTAGCCTCTGTTCTTATAGAGGCGTCATAGAAACGGTCACGGTATGCCTCTAAGTATTGCCAACTTATTCTTTGAATTTGTTTATTTTCCACCACAGGGGAAAGAAGAGAGAATTCAATACTATGGTCATTTATCTATAAATAACTAATCTCACTCATTTTTGCAAAATCAGAGCAACCATGTGGTAGCATGGTAGCGTGTAGCCATTTCAATATACATTTCAACATAGTCCTCATATAACTCCTTTAAAACCATTTCAATAATAATATGTGGAATGGAGAGTATGTAAAACCAATATTTGTACCTGTCTTAACACATGTTATCCTACCAATAAAATGACTTGACTGGTTACCCTCCTCAATAGACAGGTTCCATTCCACCAACATGAAAACAAAAACAGAGTATTACATTTACTTTTAGAAAATCCATGATTAATGTTTGATGCTAATAAAAAGCAAATTCAAATAAATTAATCTCACTCAAATGTAAAACATTTGGATGACACATGTAAAAGGTATCAAATAGAACTCTCTGTCACAGAGACATAAGATAGAAATCGTTATCTTAAAGTTCAATGTAAGATCATAAACAATTTAATGAACACCAGGTCAAATACATGTTCAGTAGAATTGTGAGATGTATAAGATCTCAAAATAAAAGACAATCTTTTTTTTTTAAAAAAAAAGATAAAATTGTATGAACAACGAAGAGGTTGGCTAACTTGATGGAAACTAAATTGGGGGATTTAGTTACCTGTGAAACAATTCACATAAAAAAAGAGAACACATAAAATTAGTTAATTATAAGTATAGAAAAAAAATTTGAAAACCCCAGGTTACACAAACCTAGTAAAAAGAGAAGATAAGGATGAAACACAAATAAAGAAGGAATTATAACAATGAATAGCCTCCCAATCGGTACATGATGAAAAATGCTGCAATGGCAAAGAACAAAGAGGAAAAGGAAAACCAAAATATTTTCCCAAAGGCAAAACAGAGGTGATTGAGGTAAAAAATATTCAGTCACCATATATAATTTTCAACACAGCCTTTTAAGCCAAAAACCATATTTTTCAACACAACTTCAGAACATAAGTCACTGCTATCTACAATAACCATAATGTATCAAAAAATTAGAGGACATTGAAAGCCAAAAAATTATAGATTCAGGGGAGAATTCTGAATATAGTATGCTATAAAAAAGGGATGAACAGGGGCGAAAAACAACCATTACCTTCCTCGCTGCAACATCTTGTTCGTTCAGTCACGGTGCATCCAAGCCACCACTCGCATCACATATGAAACAGAGGATGTAGTTATGTCCATAACCTGTTACATGCTTCTTAAATATATAAATGCTAATAGAGGCAGTAGCATGATAAAAAAGAATAGATTCAATCTCAAATAATAGATCAAGCTCAGTTAAGTTTGACATACTGTGCCAAAATAGTAATAGTAATTGCTCACCACATCATTATCAGTTTGGGCAGGTTGTCCCTTGCTTGCTGCCAGAGCTGCAGCTAATTCTTTAGCCTGTTTAATTATTACCAACATAAGAACACATTGAAAAATACAACAGGAAATCAGAACTTGCATAAGTTTATAAAGGGCACAGAGAGACCAATCTCAGAAGTACCTTTTGGGCTCGATTAATCATTATTTGTTCTGCATTTTCTTCCTGGTATTTAGCAATTTTTGCTTCAATAGCAGCAACATCTATTCCTTCAACCAAGTCAAATGCTGCAAGGGCAAAAAAAGGGGAAATAATAATAAAAATAAAGCAAAAATGATGAACTCAAACACCTGTAATCATGATAATAGAAGCTTACCCATGTCCTCTACTGCCTCCAAATAATCATCGTATTCTCTCAAAGATTGGAAATCATCTTCACGTTTATTGAATCTATAGGTTTACAAAGAAATGGGTAATTGAATTAATATAAAATAACATGGCTCTACACAGTGAGAGTTAAAATGCTAAATATAGCGATATTATACTAATTTCTTTTCTACAAAATGTTTGAATAGAATAAAAACCTTTAAAACAAAGACAAAACCCAAATTCTTAATATATTATATCTATTCAATTATAAACTCTAAATAACAGGGAGCAGTCATGTATGAGCACCGCTTACCCACAACGGAAGCAACAACGGAGAAGGAAGTGGAGAAGACAGAGAACTCAGCCACATGCACAGTAAACAGAACAACATAAACCCACCAAAAACCGCGGCAAAGAGCCAAAAGACAGCCACAACGATGGTGAGGAGAAGCGATCGTAGCGAAATGAAGAAGCAAAAGGGGCATATTCACACAGAAGGAGAGGGGAGGAGAGCATGTAATGAAGAAGAAGGGGGGCGCATCAAGATGAAGAAGAATATAGGGAGAAGAATCGCGCTTCAGTAAAAGGGATGAAGGAGTGTTGCACGAGAATAGCTAAGAGATGCTTTGAATGACAAAATTGCAATTCCCAAACCTCCACCATTTACTCGGGCAGAGAGAAGAGGCAAGAGAGAATTAGCTGTAACGTTTACTAATTAATTCCTAAAAAATGGAAGTCTAAATAAATAACATAAATCTGAATTGTCATGGAGACAATCAACGCCATATTTATTAAAAGGCAAAAAGTAGGAAAGAGAATAAGTGAGGTGAAAAATCTGAGTGGAGTTTCATAGGAAGTTGAAGAAATACATTGGAAGATGAAGGGGTTGTTAAATGTTCAGATATTTTAAAAATTCAACCTTTAAATTTTAAAAAATTAGAAAATCAGATTAAAGTAACTTACAAAAATACCCTTACTTTGGGCGGGAAAATGGAGTCCCAGACTTCCTTCCTTTTATTATTATAAAGATAAAGATTTGTATGTTACTTTACCAAAGTCATTGAAGTTATTGTTGACAGTCACACTCTATCTTACAAGTTTCGTGCCATTACTGGTGCCATGATCTCAAGAACATGAACAAGTGTTGAGATTACATATTAGAGTAGTGAGAGACATGAGTAAGGAGTTGGTTGTGTTGGGAATTTTTAAACATCCAAATATAAATTCATTATGCCAGATTATTGGGAACTACGAGTTTCAAGGAATACCTGGATCCATGACGCTTTATCACAATACAGAAATCTTTTGTGGTAACGAACGTCATGAATCTCCTCTTGGGGATTAAACACCAAAACAGAATGACAGGGTAGAGTAAATATGGTGTTATGGTCTTCCTCAACCAAATCTCTTGAGTTCCCAAAATCGGGACCTTAGTGCCAGAATCTTGATGGGAAGGAATATGGAGGCGGTGGTTGATTTGGTGTCTTGGGGACCAACATCTCTAAAGGGGCTTATTTATACCAACCTATTAGGGTTCCCACTATGCCGAAATAGGCCAAACCCAGTGTCCACTCATATAGGCCCACATCGATGCCTACGATAGTCTAAACGGGCTCACTTAATGCAGATCACCAGCGATCAGCCCAATTGACGTAAATAGCTAATATAAATGTTTTAATATTTAATATGTAGCCCACAAAATTAATTATTAGAAATTAAAATTTCTAACAATCTCCCACTTGGGCTTCATATTAACTTTAGACATTTATATCACAGGAAAAACTTTAGGCGCGCAACTGTACGCTATTTACTTTTAGACTACCACTTAACAATCTGTCCATCTCATATATCAACTGAGAACCACCACGACTTTTGCCACTCTGTAGCATGACTAAACCCTGATGACCACTGCAACCAATATACTTAATTACATAGATCAAATGTGGATGAATGGTATGGAAATTGCATGTTACGTGATCTAATACTTGCCTATTTCCAATTGGTCCAAAATTTAATCTTTATAGAGGTCAAATAAAGCAATATAAATATATTGCACCAAATGAGTTCAGAATAATTGAAAAATAATAGACGTCAATATTATTATGCAAAAAATCCAAAATATCCAAAATATGCACAAATTCATACAAATAGGACTCCCACTAAACTAAGGTACTATCAGGAATTACACTCATGTGAGCAACATGCTCATGAAATACTTTAGGTACCAAACCTTTAGTAAGTGGGTCAGCTAACATATAATGAGTCCCTATATGCTCTATGGAAATTTGCTTATTCTGAACTCTCTCCTTTACAGCCAAGTACTTAATATCTATAAACTTGGACTTGGTTGCACTCCTATTATTGTTGGAGTAAAGCACTGATGAGTTATTGTCACAATAAATTTTCAATGGCCTCTTTATGCCATCTACTACACGTAAGCTAGTGACAAAATTTCTCAGCCATATAATGTGGTTGGACGCCTCAAAACAAGCAATGAACTCCACGACAATAGATGAAGTAGCTATGAGTGTCTGCTTAGCAGACCTCCAAGAAAAACTCTTCCAGCCAATATATCCTTATGTGGAGTGTTTGCTATCTTGACATCCAGCCCAATCAGAGTCTGAATACCTAATGACCTCTAAGTTCTCAGACCTCTGATAGGTGAGCATGTACCCTTTTGTTCTCTTTAAATAACGCATAACGCGTTTTACCATTTTACAATGCTGCATTCCAGAATTACTTAGATATCTACCCAAAACTCCCACTACAAATGCTATATCAGGACGAGTGCATACTTGAGCATACATCAGACTTCCTACTGCTGAGGCATAGGGAATCTTTTGCATCTCATCTCTTTCGAGATCATTTTTAGGGAACTAACTGAGACTAAATTTGTCTCCTCTAGCTATCGGGGTATCCCCTGGCTTACTATCTTTCATGTCGAATCTATCTAAAACTTTATCGATATAGTTCTTTTGTGATAACTTTAGGATACTGCGGGAATGATCTCTTAGTATCTCTATCCCTAGCACAAAAGAAGCTTCTCCAAGATCTTTCATCTCGAAATGCTCATTCAGAAATTTCTTGGTTTCACCCAATAAGCCTATATCGCTACTTGCAAGCAGTATATCATCGACATATAACACCAGGAATATATGCTTACTCCCACTGAACTTATGATATACACAATCATCTACGACTTTAGCCTCAAAACCGTAAGAGGAAATGACTTGATTAAACATTTGATACAATTAACGGGATGCTTGTTTGAGACCATAGATGGATTTCTTTAGTTTGCATACCATAGACTTTGGATCACCTATCACAAAGTTTTCTGGTTGCACCATATAAACCATCTCCTCAATGTCACCATTGAGAAACGCAGTCTTAACATCCATCTGATGGAGCTCTAGATCATAATGAGATACAAGTGCCATAATTGTCCTAAAAGAATCCTTCGAAGACACCAGAGAAAAGGTTTCTTTGTAGTCGATGCCTTCCTTTTGAGTGAAGCCTTTAGCAACTAAGCGGGCCTTATATCTCTCAACATTACCCTTCGAGTCCAGCTTGGTTTTAAATATCCATTCGCAACCAATGGGCTTCGCACCTTTAGGTAATTCGATAAGATCCCAGACATTATTGTCTTGCATAGACTTCATCTCATCCTTTATGGCATCAATCCAATTTTGAGAGTTGGAATTTTGCATGGCTTGGCAGAAGTTGATTGGGTCATCCTCTGTTAAACCAATGCCATCCTGATGTTCTTGGAGAAACACAATATAATCATCTGGAATTGCACTTCTCCTTTCTCTAGTGGATCTCCTTAATGACACTTCTTGAGGTTGTTGAGCTTGCTCTATGGGTATTTGAGGGAGAACCTCATTGTTGTCTTGTGCTGGAACAATTTCAGGAATAATTCCATCATTGTCATCTATTACTGGGGTAGGTACTGGAATAGTAATAGGCACGATAACTTGATCACTGCCAATGACAGGTTTTTCCTCAAAGACAACATTCCTTATGTTCTCTTCCTTCCCAAACTCAACATCCTCAAGGAATCTCACATTCCCCGTCTCAAAGAATGATCTAGTAGTGGGATTGTAAAATTTATAGCCCCGAGAGCGTTCATGATAACCAACAAAATAACAGCTAACATTCCTAGATCCCAGTTTGCTTTCGTGCAGCCTATAAGGACGCGCCTCAGCTGGACAACCCCAAATGTGTAAATGCTTTAGGATTGGCCTTTTACCAGTCCATAGCTCATAAGGAGTTTTGTTAAATGCTTTACTTGGTACCCTATTTAGGATGTAAACTGCAGTCTTAAGCGCTTCTCCCCACAATGACTCTGGCAAGGAAGAATGACTAATCATACTTCTTACCATATCCTTAAGAGTCCTGTTTCTACGTTCTGCAACACCGTTCATGCTTCATTTCCCAGGCATAGTATATTGAGGAACGATGCCACATTCTCGTAGGAAAAGCGCGAAAGGCCCTGGACGTTGTTCACCTGATCCATCATATCTACCATAATATTCACCTCCGCGGTCAAATTTGACGGCCTTAATTTTCTTTCCAAGTTGAAGCTCAACTTCAGCTTTAAAAGTTTTGAAAATGTCTAGGGATTGGGACTTCTCATGAATTAAAAATAGGTAGCCATACCTTGAATAATCATCTATGAACGTAATGAAATACTGTTGTCCATTCCAAAGATGCCGTAGGGAATGGTCCACAAATATTGGTATGAATTAATTCCAAAACGTCCTTAACTCTTTTGGAACCTAATTTTCTAGAGTTTGTTTGTTTACCCTTAATACACTCAACGCAGACCTCAAAGTCTGATAAGTCTAAGGGTCCAAGAATCTCATCCGACACAAGCCTCTAAATTCTCTGTTTAGAGGGTCTATAAATAAGATGGTCTATAATCTGCCAAATTTATACTCAATTATGATAACAATTAAAATAAATAAATATATATACATATATTTACTAAAATTCGAAATGCATAACGGAAAATTAAAGTTTTCCAAACTTCATAGCAGAATAATATATAATTTTAAAACTTAATTTCTGCGCCTGAAACAGATTTGGCTTGATGGTTCTGTTGCTCGCTCTTTATCTCCATGACCAGGGTTCAATTCCCTTCTCTCAATATTTTTTTTTAATTAAATTAATTGATGCAATATATTGCCAAAGCAATCTCTGTTGTAGAAATTGATTTAATTAAAATTACTTAGATGTTGGTGTGGGGTTATTCATGTGGGTTGTGCTCCCACCCAAAGGTGTGACACAACTTGACCGAATAATCTTATACTTGTGACGGTAAACGTGTGATAGTTGTAAAGCTAATTGTTCATGTGAGTGATCTTCTATCCAAAGATGGATTTTCACCTTACAGAACTAACTATCAATGTTTGATCGTTGCATGAGAGTACCGTTTACAAACCAACTTGCATGCCCAAAGGCATTGGGGTTGGTGGAGTGCTTGGTATCTTGTTAGATCTATAATTGCCTGCATATATCTTAATATGTATTTTATACTTAATCCCTGTTTATTGTATGTGAGTATGTAATTAAGTGTATCTATGTTCTATTACAGTTGCTGCTGCTGCTAGTGCTGTTAACATGTCTGCTTAAATTAATTGTATCCCCATGCTTAATGGGACAAACTTTAAGGTCTGGAAGGAAGCAGTCGAGATAATTCTCGGCTACATGGATCTTGATCTGGCACTTCGGGTTGAGAAACCCACTCCAACTCCGGAAAATCCGGAGGAGGATAAGGTTGAAAAGTGGGAACGCTCAAACCGAATGTGCCTGATGATCATGAAGTGATCTGTTCCAGAAGCTTTTCGAGGCTCTATTTGTGAGAGTCAGAGTGCTAGAAATAATATATATTGCCCATATTAACTATTAGAAATAAACAAGTTGCACTAACCTATATGGTTTAGTTGTTGGCAATGACCTATATACTTTTCGCATCCTGTTTAGGCTATGGTTGCAGTAGGTCATGATTCACAGCTCCCTGTTTAACTTTTACAAGTTCTTTTAAATCAAATTGAGATTAGTTGTAAAGGTAATTATCAGTTTTTTTTAACCTCCTATGTCATATAAGTTTCTTAACTAATTCATTGTTTATTGTTGCCAAAATTTTGTTCAAGTGACCAAGTATTTGGCTGGGGTATAAATACTAAACAATTGGATTGGTTTTGGTTGTACACTGTGTAAGGATTATGTGCTTTATACTATCTCTAAAACTCAATATGTAGTAGAGAAGGAAAATTATAAATTAGAAATTAAATAGTTTCACACTCACTGGATTGTATTTTTGTTTAAAATTTAATTCTTCGACGGCTATTTTACTACATAATTGTCCTAACTTAAATTATTGTATTTTTCTGATTTTCTAAAAGTATGTGTGGCTTCATCTCTGACGGTTGGTGTTGTGTTATTCATTGATAGTGACAATACAAAGTACTAAATTTTTTTTTATTAAAATGAAATTATTCTCAGAGCATATGTGTATCTTATATCGGTAGATTCATATTAATGGAGAAGCATGTATGAGTGTCATCAAGATGATAACATATAATTCAGCAGCCTTAATATGTATCATCAAATAGCCCAAAATCTGAAACATAGGCAAACAAATATTCAGGTAGAGCTTGAAATACAACAATGCCATTGGTCCTTCTACAACCTTCCCAACAGTCACTGGAACCATATTCAATCCCTCAAAAAGCTGATTTTGAACTCTCATTTTCAAACGGTTAATCTAACAATTAATTGGTATATATATATCAACAGGGATAAAATTTTATATGAAAATATACATTTATATTTAAGGGGCCAAAAGTTAAATAATGGTTGAATTTAATCACGGGAGGTAAATATATATCAAAGACAGATGAAATTTTTACTTTAAAATATATTAAGATTTAAATAATGTTGTATTTAACCAATTTTTTAAATTTATACTTTATTATGCTTATTATCATATATATAAATAAACATTTTCTAAAAATATTTTTAAATTTATATAATTCTTATTTTTTTAAGTTTAATAATTTAAATAAAAATTTTAATAACCATTATTTTACATAACTTCTATGTGATGCAAGAGGAAACTTTTCTCCTGACTTATGGATTTCCTATGATTTTTTAAAGAAATTTATATCTTTACATTTACATATAAAAAACCAAGGTAGTTTGGGTTGTCCTACAAGTATTTTTTTTTAACGATTAAAATTGGGATAATTAGGTTATTTTATTAAAATAATTTATTCATTCAACTTTTGTTTTTCAATTTTACAATGTTTTTCAATTGTTTTTAGGAGTTTTAAGGAACTTATTATATTTCTTGCTTATTCACGTGCTCATTGTTTTGAGTTTAATTTATTTTATTGTATTTCATAGTAAATAATTAAATAATTTTAATATAGTTAAATTATTTTTTTTTGTGCTATCAATTTTTTTTACAAATTAATACCATCGTCAATTGATTTATTTATAATTTATCACAATGTATAATATTTGTTAATTATAACGTATATTAAATTATTTAAAATTTATTACTTATTATTTTATACCACTATTTTTCGAGCATCGCACGGGTACACGCACTAGTATTGTTAAAGACTGTAACATCCCAGAAATTGGAACTTAGAAAACAGAAGGAAAGCCTTAGGTGGTGAACCCAGCCAAGAGAGGGAAGTTAGAAGTAGGGTGAGAATTCAACGATTAAGTGTGATTTCAGACAAGAAATTAGGGAATTGATTTACCAAGAATTAGAGTGGGGAAGGGTTTGGATGAGAAGAACTAAGTTAGAATAAGGTTTTCATGGAGAGGAATTAGGTTTGAGAAGGAGGAAAATGAATTGGAACCAAGAGGGGCACAAACCGAGGTTATTGCTTAATTTTGGGAGTTAGGCCTAATGACCTTGGTGCACTAATTCGCAAATATCTAGAGCCAATGGTGTCCAATTAAGGTGATTCTAGTTTCATTAGAAAGCTAATTTCCGGGGCTTCAGTTTGATATGTTATATGATAGGGTTCCGAGCTCATTTGCACTTCCAAACAGACTCATCCTCACTCAAGCGAAAATCTCGCTTGAGAGATTTGTCCAGAGAAGGGTTACTCTCTAGGTATTTTCGCTCAAGCGAGAATCTAGCTTGAGCGAGAATACACGAAATTAGTTTTTAAAAACAGAGAATCCCACTCTCTTCTCTCATTTTTCCTTGTCTCCTAGGGTTTCTAGAGAGAGATTTTTAGAGAGAGAGGGAGCTTGAGGGCTTGAAGGAGGAAGAAAAAGAAGATCAAGAAGCACCTTTAAGGTTCCCAATCACTTGAGGAGCTTGGGATTTCCCCTCTCCACCTCTCATCCGCCCCTATTTCTTCCCCTAAGGTGAATGTGGTTCACTCACTTGCTTATTTGTCATGTAAATTCCCTTGTATGACCCCTATTCTACCTTCCCTTGCTTGCATTCATGGTTATTGATGATTAGAGGAAGTTAGGGTTGTTGATTGGAATGCATTCTCTTGTAATGCAAACCCTAGGTTAGATGATTTGGGGGTTTCATGAAATTGGAGGTTTGGGATGTTGATTATGCTTATAACTGCGTATGTACGTGACTTACATCACGTTTGTGCACCATATGTAAGTTTGCATGTGTTTTTAACCCCTATCATGTTCATGGAAAATGTTTTGGGTCTTTGACCTCATGAGAATGTTAAAGGAAATGTTAAAGGGGTCTTCGGACCAATGAGGTGCAAGAGAGGTAACCGCTTTACTCCTCGGCCAAGGGGTAACTGAGGTTCCTCAATTAAAATGAACCATGTATGTTAATCTTAAAACTTAATGAGGGAGGCCCTGGACGACGGTCCTTGGTCACATGGCCGAGCGCTCAAGAAGGTTAAAGTGAAAAGAAACCGTGGGTGTCCGGGTTATGACACTTGAGGACTAACTCTGCACTGATTGATTATGTGATTGACTCATGATTTCAGATTCTCCCTCAAGACCATTTGCATAATTCTCTAAAGTATGTTGTATGTTTCATGGTCTAGTTACCTGTGTTGTGATTCATTTATGTTTATATGATTGTATGTTCTCCCCCACACTGTACACACACTTATCGCACTCATTGGGACATAGTCTCATCCCACGCTGTGGGAAATATCTTTCAGTGTGCAAGTCATTGTTCTGGTACTTAGTAAAGAAGCTGAGGACTGACTTGAGGTAGATTATGAAGACGGTCATTGGAGTTCTTTTAGTGTAGTTATTGGTTTAATGATGTAAATTAATATAATTCTTCAGTAAAGGATTAAATATAGTTACAGTTAATTGGTAATTGGTGTAGAAACCTGTAGTCGGCCACAGAGGCCCATTTTCCTTGGAAATAGATTAGAAATCATATTATTATGAACTGTATTGGTGGTTTTGTTGGTTTTCAGGTGAAGCCGGAAATTGGGAAACACCTAGTTTTCAGGGGAAACTCTGCCGGATTTCTGGTAGGAGTTTTGGGGAACCATGACACTCCGTGTCTAGGTTCATTTCCCTTAGATTTGAATATAATGTTTCATGTTGTATTGTAGATTGAATTGTAGTGAAGGCTTAAGTAAGCGTTGGATTACCTAAGCGATTGTATGATTTGTTCACCGATATCGAGAATGGCGCGAAATAATTTCAGAAATTCGGGAATAGTGTTTCCAACGGACATTATTCTTGGATTCAGAAATTAGGACGTTACAAAGACAAAAGTAGAGAGGGATGAAAATGAAATAATTAATATTAATGAGGGACTAAAATGAACTAATTTAATCATGAAGAACTAAAATAAACTATTTTATTAATGAGGGACTAAAACGAAAAATTTTATTAACACGTCATTATGTACATGTGGCACTTAACGTGCCACGTCAGCATCTCCGCTAAGGTTAACTGACGAATTGTAACAGAGGGACTAAATTGAAAGACAGAAAGTACATTCAGGGACTAAATTGACAGTTTCCTTCTTTTAGGGACTAAAATGAAGGTCTTCCAATCTTTTAGGATCAAATTGATAGTTTAGTCCTTTTTTTCTCTCAATATCTCACTTAGTTGTACATACAAATAACCTTTCTCATCATAATATATATTGGCACCAAACACCTAAATCACAATTGTTAAAAAAAAATAGTATATTAAATGATTTCCTACTACGTACGCTAAGTAAGTTAAGCAGCAAAAAACTTTGCCTTTTATGATACAAGTGTGGAAATAATTGGAAATTGGAATAGGTCCCCAAGTAGTAATGCACTTTCTTTGCTAGCTACCTGCAATTAACATTAATGACGAAGCTATGGGCCGAGAAAGCGAAAATATAAAACCTCACCTAGCATCTGGTTGGATATCTCTGCCAATGGAGGTTTAACCTTTGAAAATTTGAAAGAATCTGAGTCGAGAGTGATTGTCTACAAACAATATATGGTATGTAGTGAGTGAAACTTGTGTAAAATTAAGTCTGGTTATGATCGATTATGGTTTACCAAAAAAAAGAAAGAAAATGAAACTCATTAGGTTACACTAACTGTGATAAATTTTAACACGCAGAAATTTGACCCTTATTGATTTCGTTTCATGTCTCTCGAGCCATATAAATTAATGGTTTAATTGTATTTTTGGTCTCTTCACTTTGGATTATTTGGATTATGTGTAATTTTTGTTCAAACAAATTAAGTTTATCTATTTTTAAAATTAAGCAAATTTAATCCCTATATAATTTATTTTCTATCTAAAATCCTCAAGTTTTCATTTTTTTACTTAATAATTTTACAAATTGAATTAATTAAATCATTTTAAATTTTCTTAAATTGAAAACTCACCAATAAAAATATCAAATTTGACATAAAATCGAAAAATCCCAAAATTTTGCTCTTTTTAAACCCTAATTCCACCTCCTACAAAATCCTTTAAATTTTATCAAATTTTCATAAAATTTTTTATTGTTGAACTTTTCCAAGTATTTCATATCTCAAATTTATCATAAATTCTCAAATATTTGAATTAAAAATGAGAATTTAAAGACTATAAATAAATGAAAATTGAGGGAAAGACCAAATGTACTTGATTTTAAAAGGATAGAAACTTAATTTATTCGAAAAAAAAAAACACAATTTTCAGAAAAGGTTTCCTAAAAACGTTAAAGTTTTATAGAAACACTATTCAACCCCCTTCTAGTGTTTCTCAGTGTTTTCCTACATATCATTCCCTCTCTTCTCTCTTTTTCCATTTGAATGTTTAAATACTAATAAAAGTTAATACTTAATTTCAAAATTTACTAAATTTTAAAACCTTATTCTATATTTTTTATTCTAATCCTAATTTTTAATATAAATATTAATTTTTATTGTTATGATTTTTATTTTATTTAAATATAAATTATTATCAAATAATAATATAAATTAACACTATAACAAAATTGGGATTTAGCGAGTGCCATAGCGAAAATTTGTCGCTAGGCCTGTTATAGCGACGACCTAGTGATGGCTTACCGGCTGCTGCTAAAAGGCCCGTCGTTATTGCAATAGCAACGAATTATTTTGGCCGACGCTAATTAGCGACGACCAGGCCATCGTTAAAGGCCGTCACTAACGCTATGACTGTCACAACGTAGCAACGACTTTGGCCGTTGCTAGCCGTCACAAGTTAGTGACAACCTTCGCGTAGAGATGGCCAGGCCGTCGCTAAGCTCATGAAGGTTAGCGTCGACTATATTAGCGACGGCCAGGCCGTCGCTAGTCATCAGATTTTGTTTTTTTTTTAAATAATAATTATGTTAATTACGATTATAAAATAATATATAAATCGTGGCAAAAATTAAATAATATTATACACATTAGTGTTAATCTAAGTACACATTAATATTAATGTAATTATACATCCTTTTCATCATATTGATCTTCATCATCCTCTTCATCTTCATTGTCATTCCACCCATTTTCATCTTCATTTGATGGGATGTCTTCATTCTCAGATTCATCATCTTCAACCATAGTTTCAGGGGTAGGCTGAATAACCGGTTCATATTGATTCTCAGCTAAGCCTGACAATGTTTCAATGTCTACAACTGGTTAAACAGTTGAAGTGCCATCCGCCTAAATGATTGGTATATTTTGTTCCAATTTAACCACATCATCTATCCTCAATGTATTACAACAGAATTCTTTGAAGAATCGACTTAATTCAACAACTGGTTTCCACACACAATCTGGCAAGGGCTTCCGGACACAGAACACCTCAGAGGCAGGACCGAGATCCTTTTCCTCATGACAAACACCGACACAAGGACAGGCACAACAGGTATCAAGTTCAACCCTGGCTCAAAGGGCGTTATAATAATTATCAGTCACTCAACACTACCCCTCAGCAAGATACTGAAAGCAGTAATGCATACTGAGTTAGCAAACGTTAGAAAACCATTACCTCTAAAAGCTGTGGCACAGAAAGACAAGACGAAGTACTGCGCGTCACACCACCGACGAGTGCATCCAACTCAGGGACATCATTGAGGAGCTGATACGAGATGGGAGATTGGCAAACTATGTTAGAAGGGGACACAATCAAGGGGGATACAAGCGTCAAGACAATAGAAAAAGATCTCTGAGTCCTGGTTGTGATGGGGCAGTAAAGAGAAGAAAATCCAACACTCCACAAAGAGGAGAAAGCAAAAAGGAAACCTCCAATCCTGGTCCAAGTAACTGAGATTCATAAACTGTAACTCCAAGGGTCAGGATCAACATGATTTTAGGAGGGTTTGCAGGAGGAGGGTCGTCCAATAACTCTAGGAAGAGACATTTGAGGGAAGTGTACGCGGTGGAAAGATCAGAAGTCAATCCTAGAGCCTACCGGGTTCCTAACCCGGTTATCTCATTCTTCGACAATGATTTCTCGGATGAGATAGAAGAGCACGACGATCCGTTCGTTATCCAAGCGTTGATTGGCGACGGAGATGTTGCACGCGTTTTCATCAACCAAGGTAGCTCGGCCGATATCCTTTTTTATAAAAGCTATGTGTAACTACTTCTTCCCCCTGACTCTTTACTGCCTTACGAGGTGATCTGGTGGGTTTTACAGGTGAAAGAATACAACCCAACGGGTATCTTCACACGACCCTACGAGTCGATTCTGCAACTGATAACAAGGCTATTACTTCAAAGTTCCTGGTGGTGGACTGCCCCGGTCTATACAACACCATACTCGACCGACCTTCCCTAAACACCCTCGAAGTTGTGATTTCTACAAAACACATGGTTATGAAATTCCCCAGCCGAGATGGCCGAGTAATTACCGTCGCTGGAGACAGGAAAAAGGCTAGGAAGTGTTACAATGCCACACTCCAACAGGTTGCTCAGCCTAACATGGAGAAGAGGACTGGAAGAGGAGAGGTTTGTACGGTGGACCTCGATCCTAGGGCCTATATGCACAAAAGACAGTGAGACCAGATTGAACCAGTGGGGAGAACCAAATGTTTACAGATTGGTGACACCCCAGAAAAAACCACCAAGATCGGGACCGACATGCAGCCTGATATGGAAGAGAGATTGAAGAAGTTACTGCTAGCCAACGCAGATTTGTTCGCCTGGACGTCAGCTGACATGTTAGGTATTGACCCAAATTTCTGCTGTAGTAGAATATCCATTTGCAAGTGGAAGAACTACTCAAGCCTGGCTTTATTCACGAATGCAAATATGTGACCTGGATATCCAATGTGGTCCTGGTAAAGAAATCCAATGGGAAGTGACGCATGTGCGTGGATTACACTGACTTGAACAAGGCCTACCCCAAAGATCCATTCCCTTCACTACGCCAATTTTAGGATATTAGAGCACTGACTTTAGGGCGCTCCCGTGTTGGTTAGTGCCCAAAATGATCGTTTCAAATTCAGGGCGCTTAAAATTTGGGCGGAAGCGCCCTTACAGGTAAAATTGAGGGAGCTCCATCTGCGCGCCCTTGTTATCAATGTTAGTTTTTTTTTTTTAAAGTTGAGGGCGCTCAAGGGAGCGCCCTCGTTCCCAGCATGATTTTTTTTTAAAATTCTATGGAATTGAGTGCGCTCTTGGGAGCGCCCTCTTTCCCAGAATGATTTTTTTTTAATTCTGTGGAATTGAGGGCGCTCCAGGGAGCGCCCTCTTTTATAATTATTTTTTATTTTTACAGGGCGCTCTTGGGAGCGCCCTCGTTCCCAACATGATTTTTTTTTTAAATTCTCTATAATAGAGGGTGCTCCTATTTTTTTTTTAAATTTTTTCAGGGTGCTCCATAGGAGCGCCCTCCTTGATACTTAAATTAGGGACACTGCAGTTTATTTTCACTTCTCATCCCGCGTCTCTCACATTTCCTTTACCCGTGTCATCTCTGTTCTCATCCTCCTCCCTTCTTCCTCCGTCTCCTCTGTGCGCAAGCTAGCTCCTTCGTCCCTTCTCCTCCGTCTACGTCCGTCTTCTTCCGTGAGCAAGCTTCTTCTTCCCTTCTTCCTCCGCGGCGCGGTCCTTCCCTTCTCCTCTCTCCCTTCGCGGCTGCAAGTAGAGTAAGGGAACTCCTTCCCAATCGTGAGCGGCGCTCTCCTTCCCTTTTCCTCTCTCACTTCGCGGTGGCGCTCTCTTTCCCCTTTCCTCTGTCACTTCGTGGCGACAACTAAGGTAAGGGAGACTCCAACGTTGCCATTTTTTGCTATCTGCACCCCTTTTTGTTGCTGCTGCACTTTTTTTTTCCTGCACATGGTTTTTTTTTGCTACCTGCACCCCTGTTTTGCTATCTAAAATGTTTTTGTGTTATTAGGGTTAGATAACATTGAACATTAGTATTAAAGTTTATAATGATTTGATGTTAAGGATATAGTTTATAATGATTTAGGTGTTAAGTATATAGGTTGTCATATATTACATTAGATTTAGTAATGTTATATAAATATATATTACTCATATTGATCTCTTTTGGACTGGTAGCTGGTGGTTTAGAGTTAAAATTGTTTTTCATTAATTTGGGAATGTTAATGAAATAGATGAAATGCTGCTCAAATTTTGAGTACTATTAATTTTTTTAACTAGTAAATTTTATGACTTGACTTTTTTTTCAGGTATTGTTTCCTAACTGCTGATAATTCAACACTGCTTATTGGTGTTTGACTTTAATCAGGTATATCCTTTATCATATTATCCTTTTTCTTTGAACTATAATTATTAGGTTATTTGTATGTACATGCATTAACCTTAGTTTCCTGTTTAAGAAGAAATTGTATATTATGGCTGACATAATATACAATTTATTCTTAAATTGTCCATGGTTGGACAGTCTGGATTTTTAAATTCGTATTAAATATATTACTTTATGAATTGTTTTTGGCCTAAGATTCATTTAAGTATGTTTTTCCTCTTGTTCTCCGAGTTCATACATATATAATCTATGTGAAATATAACTCATAGGTTATGTCGTGTGTGCTTGGAGAACCAAGGGGAAATGCTGCTGAAATTTTCATAGACTAGGAACAAAAGTCATAAAATAATATGATGCGAATTTGACAAATCTAAATAGGATAGGAACCTCAACCTTTGTTAGTTAGTATGCTATAGGTGTTAATTAAGCATGTAGTTGGTCATTATATGTAAAGAATGTCATATATACTTTTCGAGTTAATTATAAATGATTTCATGTTATGTTGATAGAATATGGATCGTTCTTGGATGTTTGCAAACCATTTGACAAATGAGTATGAGGAAGGAGTGGAGATGTTTATAAAGTTTGCCATTGACCATGCAACAAATCCTAGAAGAATTGTGTGTCCTTGTACGAAATGTTTTTGTTCTAAGCGAGTTAGTGAATCAGAGTTGAGGAACCATCTTTTCTGTTTTGGAATTGATCAGAGTTACACATGTTGGACATTTCATGGTGAGATTAGCAGTGAACATAGTGGTATGGGAGAGAATAATGTCAACGTAGAACCAAGTGATGATGACTTTGGGACCAGGTGGGAGGATTGTTACATAATTGATGAGATTCGAAAGGTGGTTGAAGAGGACCTCAGAGATTGTCCCCAAATGTTTGATACCCTAGCTAGTGATGTCGAGAAGCCACTGTACAACGGGTGCACCAAGTACACTAGGTTGTCAGCTGTGTTGAAGTTGTATAATTTAAAAGCAACAAATGGATGGTCTGACAAGAGTTTCATAGAGTTACTCACATTGTTGAAGGAGATGTTACCGGAGGACAATGTGCTACCTAACATAACTTATGAGGCAAAGAAGATGTTATGTTCTATTGGGATGAGCTATGAGAAGATACATGCTTGTCCCAATGATTGCATTTTGTTCAGAAATGAGAATGCATCATTAAGTGTGTGTCCTAAATGCAATGTGCCTCGTTATAAGAAAGAGACTACACCAGCAAAGGTGGTTTGGTATTTTCCCATAATACCAAGGTTTCGAAGGATGTATCATAGTGTCATTGATGCAAAGAACTTAACTTGGCATGAAAATGAACGAATCAAGGATGGCATGTTGAGACATCCCGCTGATTCTTCGCAGTGGAGGAGGATAGATGATGAGTACCCCTATTTTGGCGAGGAAGCAAGAAATCTTTGCCTTGCATTATCAACAGATGGAATGAATCCGCATGGTGTCCAATCTAGTACTCATAGCACATGGCCGGTGGTTTTGATAATATATAATCTACCTCCATGGCTTTGTATGAAGCGCAAATACATGATGTTATCTATGTTGATATCGGGACCCAGATAACCGAGTAATGATATAGATGTGTACTTGGCACCATTGATTGAAGACTTGAAGCTATTGTGGGATACTGGAGTAGATGTCTATGATGGCTATAAAGAAGAATCTTTTCATTTGAGGGCGATGCTGTTTGGAACGATTAATGATTTCCCGGCCTATGGTAATTTGTCTGGCTATAGTGTAAAGGGTCAGTGTGCATGTCCTGTTTGTGATGAAAATACTTCTCGGATGCACTTGACTCATTGTAAGAAGAATGTATTCTTGGGTCATCGTAAGTTTTTGCCTTTATCCCATCATTATAGGGGATGGAAGAAATCATTCAATGGCAACACCGAAGAGGGTAGGCCTCCTTCTCCATTGACGGGTGAGGAGTTGTGGGAAAAGGTGGGTAACTTGACCAACAACTTCAGCAAACCTTTTGCAGGACAACTCGTTACCGGAGGGTGGAAAAAGAAGTCTATATTTTTTGAGTTGCCATATTGGAAGACATTATTTGTTAGACATTTTCTTGATGTGATGCATATAGAAAAAATTGTGTACGAGAGTGTTATTGGAAAGCTACTGAATGTCAAAGGTAAAACCAAGGATGGATAAATGCAAGATGGGACTTGTTGGCAATGGGTATAAGGAAAGAATTGGTCTCAGACAAAAGGGGATCACGTACATATCTTCCCCCGACGGCTTATACTCTTAGCAAGAAAGAAAAAGTTACTTTTTGCAAGTTCCTGCAGGGAGTCAAAGTTCCAGAGGGTTTTTCCTCTAACATTAGAAATCTAGTATCACTGAAAGAACAAAGATTGAAAGGTGTGAAGTCTCATGATTGTCATGTTCTTATGGGTCATTTGCTTCCGGTTGCAATACGCTCTATTCTTCCAAATAAAGTGCGTGTTACAATAACTAAACCGTGTCATTTCTTCAGAGCTATTTGTAGTAAGGTGATTGACCCTGGGAAGCTGCCCATTTTACAAAGACAGATAGTGGTCACACTATGTGAGCTTGAAATGTATTTTCCTCCCTCCTTTTTTGACATAATGATTCATCTCACAGTTCACCTGGTTCGGGAGACTCAATTGTGTGGACCAGCTTATATGAGATAGATGTACCCGGTTGAGCGATACATGAAGATATTAAAAGGGTATGTTAAGAATCGCAGTGGGCCTGAGGGTTGTATGGTTGAAAGGTACATAGTTGAAGAAGTTGTTGAGTTTTGCACAGAATACCTTAGTGGTGTCAACTCCATAGGGCTTACGGCCTCTAGACACAACAAAAGCTTAGAATTAGGAGGGATTGGGGCAAGTGAAGTCATAAGTATTCAAAGAGGGGAATGGGTTCAGGCACACCTTTATGTCTTGCATAATGATGATGAGGTAGAGCCGTATGTTGAAATTCACAAGGAAATACTTCGGCACTCTAATCCTAATAGAGGAGACAATTGGATCACAAGAGAACACAATCGAAGCTTCATCACATGGTTTAAGTCTAGGATTTTTCATGACATGAACCACAATAATTCTTCAGTCTCTACTAGGGTAAAATTTTTAGCATATGGTCCAAGTTTTCATGTAATATCTTACAAGGCTTACATGATTAATGGCTACGCTTTCTACACAAAGGACCATGATGATAGAACAACGGTTCAAAATAATAGTGTCACTTTAATTGCCCAAGCATTGCATATGTCAAGTGCAAAAGATAGAAATCCAATTTATGCAAATATGTCCCATTTTGGGGTCATTGATCGCATATGGGAATTGGATTATACTAACTTCTGGTTGCCTGTGTTTGGTTGTAAGTGGGTCGACAATAATAGTGGTGTTCAGGTTGACAACCTTGGCTTCATGTAAGTTAATTTTAGCAAGGAAGGGTACAAAGATGAACCATTTATCCTAGCATCCCAGGCTCAGCAAATTTTTTATGTTACTGATCCCGCAGACATGAATTGCTCCATAGTGATGTTAAGTAACAAATTCAATGACGAACCAAATGTGGATGATGACCAATTGGAGGATGTTGAAGATGATCCTTTTGTTATGACAACACACATATTACAGGGTGACTCCACAACAGATGATGTGTGCTACACTAGACCGGACCATGATGAGGGTATTTGGATCAACCCATCAATTCGTATTAGAAATCGACCCACAAGTTTCAAACCAACCAGAAAAAGAAAGAGAATGAGTTAGTCAATGTATGCATGTTTATACATATATAAATTGCATTTTTTTCTTGTATACTTTTCAAAGAATTTACTAAATAATCTCATATATTTTTTATGCATCTATCATGTCAGGCTTGGACCATGATGATTTTCAAAACATGGATAGAGAGCACCGACGTGGGGGAACAACTATGTCTCACGTAATCAAAGAAAGAAACAAGGGAAATAAAATCAAAGTAAGCACTTAATTGGCACCATTGCTATAATTTATGCTTATTAAGTTGAATTATGTAACTATAAAGTATGTCCCGTTACTTAGGTTTCATGGAATGCAAGGGGCCAACCTATTGCACCTGGTGGCATGACACTTAGTAGTTACATTGGTGTCGTTGTTCATCAAAGGGTACCAATTACAATTAGGCAATGGAAGGACGAGAATTGCAAAGGATACAAGGATATGATATGGGAGGACATAAAGGTATGTACTATGTCCCTTTTATTTATTAATAAGAATGGGAGGACATAAAGGCACATGACTAACTCATTATTGTGTTATGTTTTGTTTTATATGTAGTCCGCATTTGATGTTGAAGAATGCCATAAAAGATATATTCTTATGTTGGCTGGTAAAAGACATAGAGCTTTTAGGTCAACATTATCCACCCATTTTCTATTTGATGAAAATGGCGATCTCATCCCACATCCTCCTAAGAGATATGAGGAGGTAATCTCACAGGAGCAATGGGATTATTTTGTTGCCCTACGGTCACAAGAACATTTCAAGGTACTATATTCATTTATATATAGTTTTTTTAAACCTTTTCAAGTTAACGAATATTTTTACACGTTGAATAACTGCATGAATTTATTTACCATGTGTTATTCCATGAAATAAGTGAAAAAAACAAGGCTAGAGCTTCTAATCCTAAATACCCATATGGAGGTTCATGTATAGGTTATGCCAGACTTGAGCAACAACTGGTAATTATTGTCGTTAACATAAAATCCCAATTTAGTATTTTTTTTAGTATTGATTGTGTCTCAATAATACTTTGCAGTTAGAACAAGCGGGAGATGGAACATCTGAACTTTCAAGACATATGTTGTGGAAAGCCGCTGGGATTAACAAGAAAAAAGATGCGAACAATGAAGGAGTCGAAGAGGTCTTCACACAATGTGTAAGTATATAGTTACTATTATTGTGTGTTAAATTTCATGTATTTATTGATCGTGGAGTTTATACTTTTGCCCTTGTCTTATTAGGAGGAAATATTGTCTCAAGCTGATGAGAGTGGTACCTCTGATGATAGAAAAGTTCTTGACCAAGTTCTGAAGAAGGATGTGTATAGGGGACGTGTTCGGGGTATGGGCTTTGGTGTATACACTGGACAATATTATAATGCTCCTAAACCCCAACCAAAGGTAGTCTCTGAAGACTATCAAGACATCATTGCGAAAATGAGGGAAATGAAAGCTGGATACTTGGACATGAAACAACAACTTGATGAAACAAAAAGAGAGCTTAACGAAGTTAGGAGAGAACGAAGCTTCAGAGATTCTACCTCTTTTACTAGACCTGGCTTGCCTGAGGTATTTTTTACTTCTTAATAGTTATGTTTTTTTGGCACTAGTTATCCATAAACATCTTTACTTGTGTTAATTGTATAGGGTCTATTTCAATGTATACTGTACTTGGGAGACTCGGTGTTATGAGTAGTGGGTAAGGGACAAGCATGGAATCTCCCAGGGCAGGATTTACACAATTCCCCACTTCCATCCAACTCAATGAAGGTGATGGTTCAAATTGCTATTGAACCCCATGCCGCGCTTCCATGCCCTAACGCTTACGGGGAACTGAGCATTGTTGGTGATGCATTGGGCTGTTTCGTCGCATGGCCATGTTCACATGTTGGATTGGATGCATTGGTATGTCTGTATTTTATTTGTGCCAAAAGTGCATTTTTATTATTTCAACTACAAATATTAATTATTCAAATTATGGAATTTCTAGACTCCATAATCTTCCGCAGCGGCACCGCATGTGGAGACTCGTTATTCACAACACTCAACTATGCGGAAGTCTCCCATTCGTGAATGCCCTGCAGAGGTGGTGACTTCAATGCCTGCACCTACCAGAACATCATTGCAAACATTGGATATGTACTACTCTGAAAAGATGCAAGTAAGTGGTGCTATGATTAGTTGCACGATAGGTGCAGGAATTGTTACTCCTGATGAAATGACTGCATGGATCGATCCCAATTGTATTCATTCGGTTTTGTACCGTGAGTGGTTGGATGGCACTGTGATTGATATCTATTGCAGGTAATTTCAATTCAAAGCATCTCATAGTTTGTTTCTCTCTTTTTTTGCTTGCTTTGACATTATATACATTTTTTTTGTATAGTTATTTATATCATTCAGTCTTAGCTCCATCTTCCCGCACGGATCGATATGCTTTCATTTCTCCACAACGCACCACAGCATTCAATGTGAATGACAAGCAACATAAGTTGGTGGGAGATGTGTTGTACAATAGACGCGGATAAGACAAATTGTTCCTGGTTCCATACAATCATGCCGGGTATGTGTAGTATATGTTTATATTTCCATATTCTTGTTTTTAAAAAAACTATATATTTGACATATCTTACATTGTGGTTGTAGACGACATTGGGTTCTTCTTGAATTGAGTCTTAAGGATTTTGGCCAGGTTAACTTTTTGGACTCTTTGCATAATGATCCAAAACATTATGAACCCATGAAGACAATGATTAATAAGTAAGTATTCCATGTCCAAATAACTTATACTATCACACTTACATTGTTAAGAGCTCTTATACAATTTATTTGTCATATTGGTTTAGATCATTTAAAGAATATAGAAAGTTGAGCAGTTTCCCGCAATCAAGGAATAGGATTATCCCTGATCCCAAATGGCCGCATTAAGGTAATATATTTCAGAGTTGGACATTGTGTTTCTTCATAACTAAGCGCATAAGTGTTTTTTATTTTAAATTAATTATACTTGTAGTGTCCAACCCAAATAAACAATGACGACTGTGGGCTCTTTGTAATGCGTTTTATGAAGGAGATCATTGATCAAAACACACTAACAATACCTAAAGAGGTAATTATAACTTGTGATAGCAATTAAGTTTTTTTAACCCTCATTTACTAGTTTATTTATTAAAATCAATTTTTGCCTTTTACAGTACTTTGCTCAGTATCGAAGCTCAACTTACACAACAGAGCAGCTTGATGAGGTTCGAGAAGAATGGGCAAAACATGTAGTAACCACTTGTTTGTAATTGATTTGTACATTATGAGGGTAAGTAAACATGTACATAATGTGAAAATGTTGAACAAAGTTGTATATTAATGACAAGTTATGTAAATTATGTACCTTTTCATATTAAATTCCTGACTGGTAATAACTCTTTGACTAATGAATTCTGGCTGCTGTTATGGATTTTTACAGCTGTTTGATAAATTGGGAAATGTTGAATAAACAGAGGAAACTCTGCCAAAATTTTTATAGTTTAGATGGCTAGAGTTGTTAAGCATATGAGATGCATGTATATTTACCAATTGAGTTGAGTATTGTGAGATGTCATGTATTTTGGTTATTTCTGTATAGTTGTATAGGTACTTCATATTTTCACCACACTTTATAGCATGCATAGGAAACTATTCAAAGTATGACAAGTTTGAATTCTTCATTTGAAGTAGATATGTGTGTTGTTTAATGTGTAAATGAAATTAAAGGGTTCTTCATAGAATGACAAAGTGTTTGAATGTTAAGGAATTAATATGCATGGTTTTGGAGTAAGCCATTGGGATCAGACTGAAATAAATATGCAGGTTAAAGTGGGGTAAAAAAACAAAAAAATGAAAAAATAAAAATAAAAATAAAAATAAAAGGAGGACGCTCCTTGGAGCGCCCTTGTTTTAAACAACAAGGGTGCTTCCCTGGAGTGCCCTCCATAAGCACGTCTTGTGCTTAAGGAGGGCACTCCAGGGAAGCACCCTTGTTGTTTAAAACAAGGGCGCTCCAAGGAAGCACCCTCCCCTGAAGACGCTTCACGAGGGCGCTTTCGTGTTTTTTTGGAGCGCCCTCTTTTGGCTTCTGTCAGGGCGTTCCTCTGCACGCCCTCCTTTTAATGACCAGACTAGAGTAGTTTCTATTAGTCCGCACAGAAGCGCCCTTTAATGCTGCACGGGAGCGCCCTTGAAGGCCTTTTTTGGCATAGTGCTTTGCCAAATATCGATCAGTTAGTGGACAACTTGTCAAGCTACCAGTGGCTATCCTGCATGGATTCCTATTCTGGTTATAACCAAATTCCAATGAACAAAGACGATGAAAAAAAGACGGCCTTCATAACTGACAAAGGGATCTATTGTTACACCATGATGCCTTTTGGACTGAAGAACGCTGGAGCCACCTACCAACGCATGATGACGAAGGTTTTTGGAGATATGATGGGGAAGTCGGTCGATGTCTACATTGACGACATCATTGCCAAAACCCTGAAAATGGGTGACCACGTAACCGACTTGAAGGAAGTATTCCACCGACTTAGACAACATAACATGAGGTTAAACCCCTCAAAATGCACTTTTGGAGTTCCTTCAGGCCATTTTCTCGGTTTCCTGTTGACAAACAGAGGAATAGAGGAAAATCCAGAAAAATGCAAGGTCGTTCTGGACATGAAAAGCCCTAAGTCGGTCAAGGAGATTCAACAGCTAAATGGGCGCGTCACGACTTTAAGTCGTTTCATTCCAAACTCGATCCTTAAGTCCCTGTCGTTCTTTCCAACTCCTTCATAAGGGGAAATCATTTGAGTCGACTCATAACTGTGAAAAGGCATTCTAGAGTCTAAAGGCAACCCTGGCCAATCCTCCCATTTTGGCGAAACCGGCCCCAGGGGAACGATTGTTCCTATACTTCTCGGTCACGGACCAAGCAGTTACATCTACATTAGTCAGAGAGGAAGGGAAAAACCAACAACCCATTTACTTCACCAGTAAAGCACTTCAGGGTCCGGAGTTGCATTACCAGAAATTGGAGAAGGCTGCCTTGGCCATCTTGATTACAGTAAGAAGACTAAGACATTATTTTCAGTCTCATGGGATCACTGCCCAAACCGACCTCCCTATCAGAACGGTCCTCCACAAACCAGACCGATCTGGGCGAATGACCACATGGGCCATAGAGTTATCAGATTTCGATATGGATTTCGAAAGCGTTACCGCCATTAAGAGCCAGATCCTGTCCGACTTTTTTGCGGAACTGACCCCAGGGGTGGAAGAGAATGCAACGGAAGAATGGACAAGATAGAAACTGAAGCCCCAAACCTTAGCTTTCTAATGCAAGTGGAATCACCTCAATTGGACACCTACAACTCTAGATATTTTTGAATTAGTGCACCAAGGTCATTAGGCTTAAAACCCAAAATTAGAAAACAACATTGGTTGAAACCCAACGGGGCACACTTCACGTGAATCATGATGTAACCCATCAATTCAGTTCAATAAGGCTAAGGTTAAGGGTTCCAAGTGTCCATGGGACTATGCTCCTCTATTCCCTTGTTCCTTTCCATAAAATCACCTTCCTACCCTGGTTCCTTGAGTCTACGCCTCTTCTCTTTGTTCCCGCCAATTCGTTTAAGCTTAGTTTCTTTCGTCTCAATCTAATTCCCTAGTTCCAATGTCTATACTTCCTTCCCCACCTCTTCACTATGCTACCCTTTCCATCACCGGGCGTGACTCTTCCTAAGTTAACTCTACGGTCATGTTTGGCTTAATACTTAGTTTTTGCCTTCTTAATTCTCTTAAAACTCATAGCTCCTATTACATTCCCTAATTCTTGTCTTAATTCACACTCAAACCCCTAAATCCTCGCTTTACTTCTAACTCTTTTCTCTCGATAGGATTCACAGTCTAAAGCTTCCCCTAAATTTTCTAGATTCAAATTTTTGGGATGTTACAAATTAAGTTAGAAGTGAAATAATCATATCCTTATAGATTCTTCCAAGGATTTTTCTCTCAAAAGTGCATCTAATCAATTGAAGCATGGTGCATGTGATCAATGCATGGAATTTGCATGGACAATATTTTGCAAGGCTAAATTCAAGCTACCCCGACCTGTGATGTGGATTATTTTTCATTTTCCAATCATTTTTTCCTGGTTCACTCACAGTCTTCGTGAGCTACGTCTAGTCCCAGTGCCAACTAGTAGCTGGATTTCTCCACTAATCTCAACAGATTACAAGTATTCTTTTACAGTCAAGCCTCTTCAGGCTCTAAACCCAAGTATTGTTTTACAGACAAACTACTCCATGCTCAAACCCAAGTATTCTTTTACAGTCAAGCCTCTTCAGGCTCTAACACAAACCCAGTGTATAAAAAGAAAAGGTTTAAGCTTAGGAACTACAATCCAATTCTAGCTTAAACACAAGTTTGTACAAATTAACTGAGTAGAACTCAAGATATGAAAGTTGTGTACAAATCAAATGAAATTTATCAAAGTATGATTTTCCTCAAAAAAATTTGCAGCGTAAGAGCTTCTGAATAATGCGTTAGTTGTTCTTCTTCATCTTGTGCAGAGCTCTATTTATAAGCATTGGTTGAAGTCCGTTTGATGTTATTAAGTCCGTTGTGAGATGTTCTCTGACACAGTACAAGGTTGCAGTACTGTGCTGACTTCTGCAAAAATTGTGCTTGCAGACTTTCCTCATTTGTGCATGAAATTCAAACACACTGAAAAGCTTATATCTGCATAGCTCAAAATAGCATTCTGAAAACGTGTTGAAGAAGGAGCAGAGGGGTGTTCAGTAAAACTGATGTCCACGTCAGAAATCTTCAGAGGGCTTCACTCTTCAGATATCTTCAGTCTTCAGACAGCTTGATGACTTTAGATAATTGCTTCTTCAGAAAGCTTGGCTTTTCAGGTGGCTTCCCTTCTGCATACAGTCTTGCCACATCAGATGGCTGCACTTCTTCAGACAGTTTGCCACTACAGAAAGCTTTATAACTTTAAGTGTCCAACTTTACTGAAATTAGAATAGACTGTTAGTAACATAGGCAGTTTTGCACTGTGTTAAGAATTAAATTTGTAGTCATTAAAACATGGAAGAAGACTTAGTTCACTTTATAAATTCTTAAAAAATTTCTTAAGACTCAACATTCTCCCCCTTTTTAATGATGACAAATTTATTTCTAACAAAAAAAATCTGATAAGGGAAAAAAGAAATATTTTAGATAAGAGAATCCTCCCCCTAAATCAGATGCCTTAAGTTCAAGATAACTTAAGCTTTTCTTATGATTTTCTTAAGTTTAGATACTTCCTTTTTGCTTCTGAAAATCATAAACACTTCAGATTTTGTTAGTTCAATTTACTCCCCCTTTTGTCATCAATCAAGAGGGATCAGAGCATGCAACATATGATCAGACTCATCAAAACTAAGTGTATTAGAGTAAAATAAATGGATCAAAGCACACTCATAATATATCAGATCATAAAAGCATTTAAGCACAATAAAATCAGATCATGAAATATATATGAATAAAAAACTCATATTATTTAAGCATATAATTCAAGAAGTTCTGGCAGATCATCCTAGACAATGACTACCTATCCTTTTTCAATAAAGCACCTTTGATTAAGTCAAACAGTTCATCACGGGTCTTCTCAATTTGGGATAGAACAACAGTCTTCAGATCCAGTTGCCATGTTCTTAGCTTCTCTTGTTGATCAAGGACCTTGTCATGTTTGGATGCCAATTCAACATGCTTGATCTGCAACTCTTGAATTTCTTTCTTCAGCAAAACATTCTCTTCTTCATCATCTAATAGTGGCTCAGAGAAGATTATTGAGATATGCTTGCAAGTAAACCTGAAGTAGATGAATCCCTTGGGAAACCCATATTTGGAATGACTCTGAACAACATAGAAGTACTCCTTCAAATCAGGAGTATAAATAGAACCTTGAGGAGTCAACCCAGTATTGGCTGCTATTTTGAAAAGAGTAGGGGAAATCATCCCATACGGGGTGAAAAAGGTATTAGTGGTTCTATTCCAGAAAAACAAGGAGGCCATCAACATGGTGTAGTTATAATTCAGGCTATGTCTACTAAGTTGAATAAAATCGAAAATCCCAAGTGTTTCCCATTCAGCTTTTTTGGCTTTCTCAATTCAATCAAGCCAAACAATATAAGAATTCTTGTTCGAAAAAGGAGCAGTTTTAAAAACCTTATGCTGAAGATCATCTAGAAAATCCATCCGAATAGGATTTTCGAAAGCTAGAATGTGCTCATTCGAATGAGCAGGAAAAAAGGAAGAACAAGCTTTAAGATGATCAGGGTCATAAGGACCCATGAAAGCATAAGTTTTCTCAGCCACAGAATAAGGAATAAGTACCTGAGATTTCCAAATCAGAAGTTTTTCTAATTCAGCCTGAGGATCGGAGATGAGTTCCTCTTGATCTCGAGTAACAACTTCTCCGGAAGTAAGAATGGTTGAAAGATCAACAGTTGCCATGATTAGATGAGTTTTCGAAAAGTAGGGAAAGGAATTCGAAAAAGAGGACACTTTGGAGACTTAAAGGATCCGAAAATTCAAGAGAGCATTTACTGAAAGTGAAAACTTGGAGTGGTGAAAAATGAAAGTAAAACCTACGTATTTATACTAAGGTTAGAAGATGAAAAGACGTAGAATTTGAAAAGTTACTCTGAGTATTAAGGCGTGTTGGAGAAGATAAAATCCGATAGAAGATAAATGGACAAGAGTTATCTTCTTTGGGAAGTTTATTCAAAATTTAAAATTTGAAATTTCCCGCCAAAAATCTTGGTAAAATATTATATTTCTCAGAATTTAATTTTTGAAATAAGAATATTTTGGGGGGCATCTGTTAGGGCTGGAAATTTCACTAAGTTATGATTATAGAAGATTCTCATTAAAAAGACAAGATCCGAATGAATCTTGGTAACAAAGGAAGGTTTTGAGTTAGAATCCTGTTAAAAATTGAAATTGATATCTGAAAGGTATCTCAAATGTTTTACAGTATTTAATGCCTTGATTGATTAGAATCCTTGAATGATTTGCTTAAGGATTTTCGAATAAAACCCAGCAATAAAAGGCATAAGGATTTCGAATTTTACTGATATAAAGATAAGAAATAGAAACTTGTACAAGAGAATTAAATTCGAAACTGGATTTTATTCATATGACAAGTTACAAGGTAAAATTCGAAATACAGTAGAATCCTCACAAGTTATAGAAGAAAATTCGAACTACATGAAAAATTACAAGCGAAATGATAATGAATTATAAGAAAAATAGTTCGAAATAGAGGTATTCATATCTTGGTCTTCTGGAAATGTTGGAGTAATCAAATTTCTGTTTCTTCGAATCTCTTGATCTTCGAAGAAGACTTTTTAGAGGGCAAAGCTTGTGAGTGAGCATTCCTTCTCACTAACCTTCTCATAGATAATACCTCTTTTCTGTTTCAAATAGGGGAATTAATTAAGTAAAATACAAACAGATAAACATCCCCTATAATTCGAATAGAGGGTAAAAGCTAGGTGGAGATCTTTCAGGAAAGTTAGAAGAAGACACAAACATCACCACCTAACAATTTACACAAAAGAGGTCATCATCCCTCTCTTGATTCTCCTATTTCTCCCTAGTCTTCCCGAGGTTTGGGAATTGATCTATGATGAGGAGGGAGATGGAAGTGCCACAAAAGACATAGGCTTCCTTAAGATAGGATAAATCTAAGGCATTATTAGGTAAAAATACCCATTAAATGCCTACTTTTGGTTATAACGTTCGACCCAAAAGGCCAAAGAACACTTAGAAATATTTCTAACATTGGTCATTAGGTCGACCTAAAATCGAATGAAATCACTCGAAACTTAGGTCGAACGTAATAACCAATATCAGAAATCTCTCTAGATTTTAGAACAGAAACAGACGTGAAAAAGGATTCGAGTAAAGAAAACTCGAAAGATTTGGAAAGGAAATTTTAACTTTCTTAGATGAGAAGAGAGGTAATTTCGAAGAAGATTTACTTCTGAGGTGAGTGGAAATGGAAAGGAAAGTTAACTATTTATAAGAGAAACTCATAAGCAAAGTCATAAATGCTTAAACATAAAAATCAATGAAAACTGATTTAAATTATCAGTAAGTTTCATTTGATAAATCAGTTTTGATCAAAAGTGTGAAGCAAGAGAGCCAATCATAAGTCGACACGTGGCATATGAAGAAAACGTGCAAAGTATGAGATACGTTTCATAAAGTAAAATTTCGAATTCACTGTGTCAACCAAGCATAAGGATTCTCAGACTTAGAATAATTTCTAAGGTTTAGAACTGTTAAAATTCGAATTTGAGGTAGCAAGAATCCCTAAAGAAATTCATATCTGAACTCAGATATTTTGGCTGAATATTTCGAATGATTACATGATCAGAATCATTGGAAAATTCGAATTCTACATGACTAAAATAACTCAAAATTTCGAGTAAAAACTTAGTCATGTTGCAAGAAGATTTCGAATCAGAACCCTAATCATATTGCTTGGAGATTTCGAAGAAAAGACTTAACCAAATCTACTGAAGAATTCAAGATCAGACTCTGCAAGATTGCCTGAAGATTTCGAATCATACATAACCAAAAACCATGAAGATTTCGAATGAAGACTTGGACAAATTACATGAAGATTTCGAGTCAGAATTCAAACAAGAGAAGGCACGTGGAAGACATCTAATGAAGACAGGACACCTGTGTGGTCGTAGATTAGGCAGTTAGGATTCTGTCTTACGTGTCATTTGTATATTAGTTGACCGTTAGGGTCAAAAGTCTATAAATAGGGCAAAGTCATATGTCCTATAGACGGCAAAGTCATATGTCCTAGAGACGAATCTTTCTCCATTCTACATACTCAAGAAAAAAACTCGAAAAAAGCATACTGTATATCATATTCACGGCTATTTGCTCATCCGAGTTTACTCGAAAAGTATGTCAGTTTGAGAATTCGTCAAACCTTTTTACATTGTTCTTGAACCTTTTCAATACATTTTCTTAAACTTTCTTTTACTTTCTCTCACTTTCTTTACTTTTCAATTTACATTGTTTCTTTCCCTTTATTTTTTCTACTGATTACTTCTCAATTGCGTGACTCTATTTTAGAATCCACCATGAGGACTTGATTCTAGTCCCAGATTGTTCATAGGAATCTTTAACTTTGATTTTACTAAAAATCACCACAAACACCCACCGCCTTCCGCACCCTTCTCCCCTTCCCCCTCCCATTTTCGTCGCCCCCTTCCCCTCGTTCCCCACCCTTCCCCCTTGGGCCGCTTCCTTCCCTACCCTTCTCCCCCTTCGCCGCCTCCTTTCCCACCCACCCTACTTCTTCCTCCACAACGAGAGGCAAAGGTTTGGGAATGGTATACTCCAAATGATGGAATTCTACAATGTACGCCAAGAAGTTCACCTCCACTGCACCTACACAATCAATAATGATTTCACCATTAACATTTGGCGGCCACATGGAGTGGGTGAGATTCCTTACCCTCTCCCTCAACAAACTGAAGTTATCAACATATCAGATGATGAACCAGAAGAGGTGAACATCGGGGCTGGAATTTGCCTTTGGACATCTGTTCTCACTAAGGCATATGAAGGAGGAAGACAAGGACTGGTTAATATTTCTATACAACACTCTTTTATTTACATTATCTCCACTCCTAATAAGCCACTAACCATTTAACATAGTAATTTGATTTCGTAGGTACTCCCCGTTAGAATTGTAAATGAATTGCTAGACGAGGACTAAGAACTACTTCATGTAAAGCTACCTCATGGAGAAGTGCAGCCATGGGTCTTGCTCTGGAACACCAAAATTCAAAAACATTGTAGGCTTGGCCAAGGGTGGTACCAGTTTTGCAGGGATGAGGAACTGCAAGCAGGAGATGAAATATCATTTTGGAAATTCGATGGTGAACAATTCTTGAGGGTCATAATAAAACATGAAGATGATTAAGAGCACCAATTGGAATACCTCCATAAAAATGTCTTTTTTTAGGATTGTCATGTCCTTTTTTGCCAATTGAATCCCTAACTGGACAAGTACTTTATTTTATATTTGTGTTTGGCAGTATTTATATTAGCTTTGAGTTGCTGGCATTTTGGACAAGTGGGTTCTATTTGCTTTGTATTGGTAGTATTTATATTAACACTTTCTGTTAGGAAGTATGTATATTATGACTTTTTGTTACCAAGTATTTATAATAAGACTTTGCAGCTCTTGAATCAGCTTCTTGATGCCACATTTGAATAACTGTTTGTTGCAAACTTGCTTTTGCTGCATCTATTTCCACAATTGGAATAGGGTACTTTGACCCAAGATCAATTCCAGCAACTTGAAGTACAGATGCTGGTGCATTCCTGTTTGTTCTGATAAAGTTAATCTCGAAAGAATCACTTTAAAACACTTTGATTCTAAGAACAATATGGGGACTAGAATCTTGTCCTCTTACGGGACTCTTTTTAAAAGTAGGTTTACAGTGTTCAAATTTGTAGAATTTCAAAAGAACTTGTTTCTTACAAGTTTAGAACAAATTGATTCAGAATTTCATCAAATAAAGTTCTAAATTGAAGTTTTGAAAATCAGAAAGAACAAAATTGCAAAGCAGTAAGAACAGAAATTTAAAAGAAAGAAAGAAAAAGTGCACTAAATGTAAATTGAAGAACAAAGTAAAAAGAAAAGAAAACAGAAGAACAATATGAAAAGATTTGCATTAATAAAAAAAAAACGGATGAAATCACATATCAGCACTCCTTGTAACCTTTTTAGTCACTGACAGGATGGACATATGGGTGTTTCAGAGTGTTTGTACAAATGATGCTCCAACCCCTATTACATATTGGGTTGGCCTATTTATATATTTCTAGTCCTAACGGCTAACTAATGCCAATGTGACACATAAGCAGCCTCCATGTGTTGGCAGCATGAATGTCTGCCAAGTCCTCTAACAGCAAAATTTGCTCCGCTTCTTTTGAACTTTTACAAGTGCTCCACTGAAATTCTGACACATGTCTTGAATATCAAACTTCTAATAACTACTATTAACTGTTTTCCTTGTCCTTCTGTTTGCTCAAACAGTTCCCTTCTTCGTTCAGATATCTTCTAAGTCTTCATTCACCTTGCTTTCGATTTTCTTCACTTATAGAATCGAAAATTCCTTTCAATCTCTCGAACTCTCCATTTTCGATCTTCTTACTTGTTGTAATCGAACTCTTTTTCTACCTTCTTCAACACTTAGCTTTTTTCTGTTAGCATTTGACTCACTGGATGATTCTTGATTTCGAAGCTTAATTATGCTTCAATGTGTGCCACATGTCAATTTCTGCTTGGATGAACCAAAGGTCATGTAAACCACCGTCCACCGTCCACTCAATCTCATTATGAGGGTTCTTCTAATTAGACGAGTGAAGAGGTTCATGTATGAACCTTCATTCCTTTTGCTCCTATAAATAGGAGCTTCATTTGAACGTTCCTTATATCCCTTCTTATTCTTCCTCTTCTCTTCTAATTCCTTCAAAATATGGAGAAGCCTATGCCTTTGGCTATTGCGTTCAACCCAATCTTAAGTGATTTCATTTTGGATAAGGTTGACGAAGTAGCCAAAGCTTTAGGCTTTTTCAACCTTTCTTTTTGAAGGTTTTCTTTTAGGTTGAACGTAGTAGCCAAATGTTGATTCATTTAGAAATAAATGAATCTGTTTACTCCTTCCCCATGCAGATCTTCATTTCTACCCCAAGCACCAGGGTTGTTCGATTAAATCAACAAAACGCCTTTACCCTGGTGGCTCAATCAAAGCTTGTGGAGGAAGAAGAGGAAGAAGAGGTCCGCTAGGCAGGAGTTAAGTACATCCTGCAATTTAGGATAATTTCCTTTCTAATGTTTAGAACACATAGGATAGTTTCTTTTCTAATATGTACTTTCAATGTATTCGAACTCTATTTAATTCGAACTTGGATTATGAATAAATAAAAGAACTATCCTTTCTTTTCTGGATATTTGAAATCCTTTGACTTTGAATTTATTTTGTCTTCCTTTTCGAGTTTTTAAATTTCCCTTGTATAAAGTTATTTTACCCAAGGACTTTTAACCTCTCGAGTTCACCAATAAATTCAAATTTCTAACTTCCTTCTTTCGAATTCAAAAAACTTAAACTCTTTGAGACTTAGTCTTTTTTCTCACCTCTTTTAAAAGAAACTTCTTCTAATTAAATCAAGATTTGATCATTCTGACTTTGTAGAAGACTTACAACCTTGTGAAATTCGAAGTACTTAAAATTCGAATACCAACAATTCCATGAATGATGAAAAATTTTCCCTCACCACGAGAAGGTTGTGGCAACCTCATAACCAATAAAACTACGTAGAAAAAGATGATGAAAAAAAGTAGTAATTAACTTCGACAAAAAGTAGTAATTAACTTTGACTATGTGTAAGATGCTGGTGCATTCCATGGTCGTCGCCATGTTGTGACAACCATGGAACTAGCGATGGTCTGGCCACCGTCGCTAATAATTTTTCGGAAAAAATATCATTTCTTCCCAGATTTGTCATTAGTCGACATTAAACCCTAAAGCCTAAACCCTAAATAAAAAAAATTATTTTACCATTAGCCGACACTACATAAAAAAATGTAAAAAAAAAATCAGCTTAGCGAAAGCTTGGCCGTCGCTAAATACTTGCGTCTAAAAACACGTATTCTTGTAGTGACAGTACCCAAAATTTCCCCCTTTCTAATATGCTCGCTCAAGCGAGACCTTCTCGCTTGAGCGAGGATATTAGGGCCTGTTTGGTTTGTATTTTTATTTCCTGTTTCCATTTTCGATTTCCTGTTTTCTGAAATTTTACAAAGGAAAAACTGGAAATGTTAATTGGAAACAAAAATTTTCAATTTCCAACATTTCTAGTTTTTCCTTTGTAAAATTTCAGAAAACAGGAAACAAAATGAAAATAGGAAATGGAAACAGAATAGTGATGATTTAATCATCACTATTAAGATTTACAATAATTATCATCATTACTATTAATGTCAAATTTTTTTGGTCACAATTACTTTTTACTTTCAATTATTATCATTTTAATGCCACTAAATTATTTAAAATAATAACAAATTACTTAATTATCGATAAATTGGATCTAAATGTCATAATGTAGAAATATTTATTTTTTAAAACTCTTAAATAAATAATAATTAAAATAAATAAATAATTGTTCAAATAATTGAAATATAATATTAAAAATAAATTATCCATATGTTCAATGATAATAACTACAAATAAATATCCAACAATGTTCTAAATTCAAAATACTATACATCATATAATTGTCTCTACTAGAATTTTAGAATTCTTACATTAAAAAAACTAATTCTAAAATGATGGTAAAAAGTTGCATCTTCATGAAGTTTGATCCTGCAAATAAAATGAAAAATATTAATAAAAAAGTAATTGTTATTTTTAAAGATTCAATCATGTAATGACCAATTAATGATAGAAATATTAAGCAAATACTTCAAATAAAAAACTTACATTATAGCTAATCCACTTGAACCACTAGATATATTCATTAAATGTCAGCCCACCCAATAATGCAACCATTTGACGTTTCATCTCTTCCGCAATATGTTGCTTCATATGGTCTTTTTGTGTTTGTATAAAGCTAGTCATTGAGATTCAATCAAATCACGTTAGGATTGCAATTCATTGTGAAGTTGGATATTGATCTTCTCTTACTTTTTTGTAACATCAGTTAACTTTTACACTTCCAGAAATAAAATTTAGCCAATAAAATTGAGGCATTGCAAAAACAGGTAACACGAAGTGAGCTAATAATTAGACCACCAAAGTGAATAGAATGAAACAATTTAGTTATTAGTATAACATTTCATCTCATCCAAGACCAATATCCAGTTAATCAACACAGCAGCAACAAACAAAAATAATTAGCATCCAACAAGTAAAATAAATCATGACAAGTAAGTGGAAAATATACCAATTCATTAAGGTTAAATACGAATATAGGCAAATGTATTTAGTGATGATATCAATAATAGGCATATTGAGGAATTAAGTAGAGAACTAGAGAAGGAAATGCTTTAATCCATTCATTTACTGCAAATATGTCATTGATTACCACTAGTTTTTTTTAATAAATTTTTTTTTCTGCTCACAATGTTGTTTTATTGAATGGAACTTCACAATAAAATTTAGAAACTCACAAAGTCCACAAGTCCCAGTAACAATAATTTCTTTCTCTGAATAAAAACAAGACAGAATGCGGCTAAGATATGGTTTTAATGTGCACAAGGAAGAAGGGCATGCCAGTGCCACTAGGCCATTTGCACCATATCCCCAATCATGAACAAACAAGGCTATTTACGCCACTATTATATCTAGCTGAATAAACTTTTAGTTATGTATTCAACAAAAGGTGACCAAAACCAAACAGGGGAGAGTTAAGACAATGGAGAATGGGGGCAAACATTGATAATATGTCTCATTATTTTTGCAAATCCACCATTCTCATAACAAAAGATGGTAAAAATCTAAATTACATATTTAAATTGGCCATTGTTTTTGTTAAAGAAATAAGACAGCAGAAACTCAAGCCCTATTGTCCATATAATTCCATAAGCTACATCCATACCAGAATCAAATTTCTATTTGACAGCAAACCATTTCCCACAAAAAAACAAATTAAAGTCTAACTTTAAGAATATGAAAATATGCAAAAATCATTTGTGGTAGATAAAAGTCAGGTGTGGAACTTGAAAATGTAGAAAAATAACAGAGGCACAAGATTATCCTCCGGGAGGAAGGATGAGCAAATTTGTTTTCAATGAATCGGTAAAGCATGGGGCCCAAGAATTGATGTTCTGATCAATTTTTCATTTCTTTTTAATTCTCAGTTTAACATTTGTTCTTTATAATATAACCAAGTCCTTAGAACTACTTGAACCTATGACCTCTAGTTTTAGCCAAATCTTTGGCTGCCCCAGCCAGCCACTAAATTACACCAATTACACTCAATTAAACCAGTTACAGTTTAGAGCTTATCCAAACTCTTGGGGATTTCTCCCTCTCCATGTTGTTTTGCTAAATGTGGGCCACCGAGGCCATCCTTCTCCTAAATTCACAGAAATTGAGCTACTTTGTAATGGAACGGACTAGACATTGCAACGTTTCTTCCATCTTTTAGGTAGAAGATGCTTTGAGTCCTTGCAGATATAACTAACTATATTAATATTCCTGGTGTGGGATTATATCCAGACATCTCACGGACAATCCAATAAGAGAAATCATGCTTGTTTTTCTGATTTTCTCCACTTAACAGATTACAGTGCCGCATAGACATGCTCAAAATTGGAAAACATTTTATTTGTCGAAGATTCACGGAACTAGAAATATGAAAAATAAATACTATTCACCAATGCCGCACAGACATGCTCAAAATTGGCAAATTAATACGCCATTTCACCTTGGCAAGCATCATAGACATGCTCATATAGGAGATTCAACATTTCAAAACTTGATACTAATAAAAAAATCAAAAATAGAGAAAACAAATTCACAAAAACCTAGATCTAAAAAACTTCAAAATCTAAAACTCACATTGCAAGCGAGAAATTGAAGAAACTCCTAAATAGAAGACGCTGCTACCGGCGAGATGTGGTGGAGCCTTGGGAAGCGATGGGAATGATAGGAGGTGGAGCTATCAAAGATGGCGAGACGAAAGCAATCGAACAGAGTGTGTGGAGCTTAGGGAGCGAGACAATGATGAAAGGAAGCTTTGGAGCGAGATATAAGATGAAAGGAAGCTTTGGGAGCGAGATCTGTAAGAATGCGATGGAACTTTGGGTTTGTGAGGCACTGCACAAGAAAAGACTATAACTGTGAGAGAAAATTTTTTCTTGCCTATATTTTTTAATTTAATTCTTTTAAAATAGGATAAATGATTAAAAGCGGTTAAAACCCCAACTAAATAAAAGAAACCGTGGGGAATTTCATTCATTTACTGTTATTAACAACCCACACCAAACACATGTGGGTAAATGCAAAATACTTATTTTATCAGGGGTTGAAACAATCCTCGTTAAATAACCGTTGTTAAATTTGCTTTTTCTTGTAGTGTCATTTCCTACGGATTTTCCTCGTGGCTAATTCAAATCATAGGTAAATTTGTAGGAAAAAAATCATAGATAAATTTGTAGGAAAAAATCATAGATAAATTTGTAACAAATTTTCATAGATAAACCTATAGGAAATATTTGAAGGTAAATTTGTAAAAAAAATGTAGGTAAATTTGTAAGAAAAAAATTATAGGTAAATTTGCAAGAAACATCCATAAGTAAATCTATATGAAATTATCATGGATAAATCCATAGGAAAAATTTGTAGGCAAATCCATAGATGAATTTGTAGGATAAATCTGCAATAATTCCACAGAATAAAAAAACTATAAAAGAAAGCCACTAGAGTATTCTATTCTATAAAATCTCACACCGCAAGAGGTTGTTCCATTAACACCAAGATTAAAACCAAGGTATTTTTAAATAATTGGGTTTTGCAAAGAAACCTGCTAATGAAATTAACAATTCCTTAGAACAACTTAACAAGAAAATTTATCGGTCCCATTTTCACCAATCACAATAAAGAACCAGACTAAATTGAACATTTTCTGCGAGCTAGCATTATCTGATACAAGGGATTGCAATTGATATAGTTTGAGTACTGTACAATATTACAAATGATAGGTGCATTTGATACAGTTTGAGTGCTTGGAGAGTTCAACATAGCACTTCTGTTGAGTCTCAAAAATATCATAAAAGAAAATATGATGTTTAAGACAGCTCAATTCCCAAGTTTTAATGCTTAACAAATTTGAGTTAAAATATTTATCATAGATACATATATGTTTTAATGATTTATCTATGATTTCAGCAAGTCACTATAAGCTTATATAAAGACTATGTGAAGTGCTTTCAACCTGTCTGAGGAGTTAAGCCTTCTGAAGGTTCAACACGTCTGAAGCGTTGAAGCCGTCTGAAGTGCACTACCCGTCTGAAGTGTTGAAGCTGTCTGAAGTCTCATTAATGACGTGGCACTCTTTGCTGAAGCTTGTGAAGACTTTTTGAACCTCTACTGCACGTAACACGTTTATAGCAAGGAACATAAAGACCTTTCCTAGTATTTTTGAATTTCATACACCAGTGAGGAAATCTCTGCAACACAGCCTCTGCAGCAACATATGTAGCAGCTTTATGGAAGGAGCAACCTTGTACCGTGTCAGAAATATCAGAACTCTCATAAGCATGTCTCACAATGGATTAAATAGCATTTAATGCTATCTCTAAACGGTGGTATTTCAACGAATTGAAGATTGGGTATAAATACCCCTCCATGAAGACCATCAAATGAAGTGAGACATATAGAGAAATTATTGCAAGAAAGTCTAAGAGATATTCCGCTGCGAGCTTTACTTTGATAAAACTCTCTGATTCATCTTCTTTGCACATCATTTGTATATCCTGAGTATACCTCAGTTATTATTGTGCACTGTGTCTGCTTAAGCTTGAAACTTGTGTAGTTCAAAAGCTTAGACACATTTCGTTGTAATACTGCATATTGAGCCTGGAGAGGCTTGTCTGAAACAAAGAATACTTAGTTGAAGAGCCTGGAGAGGCTAGACTGATAAAGAATACTTAGTTGAAGAGCCTGGAGAGGCTAGACTGAAAAAGAATACTTGGTGGTGTCTGGAGAGACTGTACTCGTTGTGTCTGGAGAGACTGTACTCGTTGTGTCTGGAGAGACTGTACTCGTGGTGTCTGGAGAGACTGTACTCGTTGTGTCTGGAGAGACTGTACTCATATTTGAGCCTGTAATCTGAATATTCATATAGTGGAAATCCAGTGGTTGTTTGCCATTGGGACTGGACGTAGCTCACTGTGTTAGTGGGTGAACCAGGATAAATTTCTTGGCTAAGTCTTCTATCCCTTACCTCTTGTCAATTTATTTATACTAACCCAAGGGTATTGAAGATTGTTTCAATAATTTTAAAAGAAGCAAGGAAACCTATTTAAAATTACTTTAAGAAGTCTTCTTAACTTCAGACAGCCTTCTAAACCTGTCTGAAACTACTTTGAACTTAATCATTTGTGAAAAGCTTCCATAAATTAGTAAGAAACACTATTCATCCCCCCTTTTAGTGTTTCCCTGTGTTTCTACAGTTGGTATCAGAGCTCAACTCAGAGTTGAGCACCTAACAAGTGTTGAGGACTAAAGATCCAGATGAAAGCTTCCAACAACAACATCTCTGAAGGAGCCTCTATCACAAGGCCCCCAGCATTCAATGGAGTGGATTATCACTACTGAAGGGATCGTATGAAGTTGTTCATTGAGAGCAACAACATTGATGTCTGGGATGTGGTCACTGATGGAGACTATATGCCTATGCATAATGGAGTGCCCATTCCTAAGGTTGAATGGACCTCGGAGCAGAAGGCTAGAGTACAAATGAATGCCAAAGCCAAACTCTATCTGATATGTTCTTTGAATAAATCAGAGTATGAGAAGGTTCATGGATGTACTTCTGCCAAGGAGATCTGGGATACTCTTGCAGCAGCCCATGAAGGGACAGAAACGGTCAAGCAATCCAAGATCAGCATGCTCATACTTCAATATGAGATGTTCAAGATGGAGGAATCTGAAACCATTGACCAGATGTTTGGAAGGTTTCAGACTATAACTAATGGACTCAGGTCCTTAGGTAGAACTTATGAATCTGGAGACAACAATAGAAAGATTTTAAGAAGTTTGCCTAAGTCCTGGAGACCCAAAGTCACTGCCATTCAAGAAGCAAGAGACTTAAACTCTCTTAGAATGGAAGAACTGTTGGGATCTCTCAAGGTCCATGAGCTTGAACTTGAAGAAGATGACAACAAGAAGAAGTCTCTAGCACTAAACTCCAAGGCCAAACAGCCTAGGCATGGCAGCATGAAGGCTATGCAAGCTGAGGAAACTTCAGAAGCAGATGACGACTCTGAAGATAGCTCAGAAGACGATGATCTTGCTCTTCTCAGCAGGAAAATCAAGAGGAAGCTACAAACCAGAGGAAAGCTGAGAAAGAACCAACCTTCAACCTCTAAAGTAGGTAAGTCAGGTAAGGAATTTCAAAATGACAAAATTACTTGCTATGAATGCAAACAACCAGGTCATATGATAGTTGAATGCCCAAAACTGAAGAAAAACAGCCTCAAGAAGAAGAAGATCTCCAAGAGGAAGAAGGGACTGATGGCAACATGGGAGAATCTTGATGAGTCCACCTCAGAAGAAGAGGAAGACACCTCAGAAGAGGCCAACCTGTGTCTCATGGCCAGCCTGCCCTCATCAGACAGCTCTGAAGCTGAGGTATTTCCCTTAACCCTGTAAGAGATGTATGATGACCTGATGGAAAGTTCCAAGAAACTTTTCCAAGAGTATAAGAATCTATCCAAAGTCCACACAGAAATGTGCAGCAAATATGAGGCTCTTGAGATAGAAAATATTATGCTCAAGGAGAAAATCCTTGCAACTGAAAGCAGCACAGTTCACAAACTGTCTCTGAAGAAAACAAAAAACTTCAGAAACAAGTTGAGGAACTGACAAAAGACTTAGCTAAGTTTGTCAAAGGGACAGATAACCTCAACAGATTGTTGGGCAATCAAAGGGATCCTCTTGACAAAAGTGGTTTAGGCTTTTGTGATCAAAACACCTCTGAACCTCTTACTGTCTTAAATTTTACTAAAGGCAAAAAGAAGGTTATTGGGTGTTCTCACTGTGGCAAGCCTGGACACAATGTGACTCAGTGCAAACACAAGAGAAAAGCAAGGCCCAAAGCTAACAAGAAAGGACCCAAAAGAATATGGGTACCTAAAAACTTGATCATTCCTGTTGCAGATGTGTTTAACAGGACAAAGGAAACCCCACAAATGGTACCTGGACAGTGGGTGCTCGCGACACATGACAGAAGAAAGGTCTTTGTTCCAAAACCTTAGACCCAGAGCAGGAGGTGTGGTCACCTTTGGTGGAAATCAGCAAGGGAAGATCACTGGAATAGGGACTATAGGTATATCTCCTTCATCCCTTATTAAAAATGTACTCCTAGTGGAGGGACTTCAACATAATTTACTGAGCATAAGTCAATTATGTGACAGTGGTTATGTGGTATCCTTTACTAAGGAAGGATGCATAGTCAAAGACTCCTCTGATCAAACCCTCTTTACTGCTAAAAGACACAACAATGTGTACAAAATTGATCTAGAGGATCTAGCAAGTCAAAATGTAAAATGTTTCATTTCTGTTGAAGATGAAAAACAGATTTGGCATCAAAGACTTGGGCATGCCAGCTTGAGATTAATCTCAAGGTTAGCAAAACACAATCTTGTTAGAGGATTGCCCAAGCTTTCATACAAATCTGACATTTTATGTGAAAACTGTCTGAAAGGGAAACAAACAAGACACTCTTTTAAGAGTAAGGATGTTGTTTCAACTAGCAGACCACTAGAACTTTTACACATTGACTTGTTTGGTCCTATTAGAACAGAAAGTCTTAGTGGTAAGAAATATGGTTTGGTCATTGTTGATGATTATTCTAGATTTACATGGGTATTATTCCTAAGAAGCAAGGATGAGACTTTTAGAAATTTCACAATATTCTGCAAGAAGGTACAGAATGAGAAAGGATTCTGTATTTCTGTTATCAGAAGTGATCATGGTGGAGAGTTTGAGAATGCAAACTTTCAAAGGTTCTGTGATGAGAATGGGATCTCACACAATTTCTCTGTGGCTAGAACACCTCAACCGAATGTGGTTGTTGAGAGAAAGAACAGAAGTTTGCAAGAGATGGCAAGGACCATGCTCAACTCATGCAGCTTACCAAGATCCTTCTGGGCAGAAGTTATTAACACAACTTGCTACCTTCAAAACAGAATATTGGTAAGACCAATTCTGAGAAAGACTCCTTATGAATTATGGAAAGGAAGGAAACCCAACATATCATATTTCCATCCCTTTGGATGTGAGTGTTTCATACTCAACACCAAGGATGATCTTGGAAAATTTGATGCAAAGTCTGACAAAGGATTTTTAATAGGTTATTCTAAAACATCTAAAGCCTATAGAGTTTATAACTCTAGAACTTTGATTGTAGAGGAATCAATTCATGTTAAATTCAATGACATGAAAGAGACTGATAGGGAACTATCAGATCTAGAAGATGATTTTGCAGGTATGGAGCTGAATGACCATGATAGCTTGAAGGATGAACAGGTGTCTGAAGTACCATCTGTCACTGAACCTCTTCAGACAAATGTTGAGCCTCAAACAGATCAAACAGTATCTCAGAAAACTAACTGGAGATACAAGTCACATCATCCTAAGGAGCAAATCATTGGCAGCACTTCAGAAGGAGTGAAGACAAGATCAAAATTCAAGAATCTGAATTCTCTTGCTTTCCTATCTGAAATTGAGCCAAAGAACATTGATGAAGCTCTGCATGATGAAGGGTGGATCCTAGCTATGCAAGAAGAGCTAAATCAATTTGCTAGAAGTGATGTTTGGACCCTTGTTCCTAAACCCCATGGGAAAACTATTATTGGAACCAAATGGGTGTTCATAAACAATCTGTCTGAAGAAGGAAAAGTGGTCAGAAACAAGGCAAGATTAGTGGCTCAAGGGTACAATCAACAAGAAGGTATTGACTTCACTGAAACCTTTGCCCCATTGGCCAGGTTATAAGCAATTAGAATTCTTTTATCTTATGCTGTAAATAATGACATCAAGCTATATCAAATGGATGTTAAAAGTGTCTTCCTCAATGGTCTCATTGAAGAAGAAGTCTTTGTTAGACAACCCCCTGGTTTTGAAGATATTGCTTTTCCTGAACATGTTTTCAAACTCAAAAAGGCTCTTTATGGTCTGAAACAAGCCCCAAGAGCTTGGTATGACAGATTGAGCAGTTTTCTTATAAAAAATGGTTTTGAAAGAGGAAAAGTAGATACAACTCTTTTTAGAAAATAATCTAACAAAGATCTTATACTTGTCCAAATATATGTTGATGACATTATTTTTGGTTCAACTAATTCTTCTCTATGCAAGGAGTTTTCTGAGTTAATGCAATCAGAGTTTGAAATGAGTTTAATGGGAGAACTAAAATTTTTCTTAGGACTTCAGATTAAGCAAGATTCTGATTGTATATGGATCCATCAAGAAAAATACACAAAATAAATGCTCAAGAAGTTTAACTTAAATGATTGCAAACCCATGTCAACTCCTATGCATCCATATTCATCTTTAAGCAAGGATGAAAATGAAGAACCAGTAAATCAAACTTTGTATAGAGGAATGATTGGCTCTTTATTGTATCTAACAGCAAGTAGACCTGACATAATGTTCAGTGTGTGTCTTTGTGCTAGATTTCAATCAGATCCAAGAACTACTCATTACAAAGCCATTAAGAGAATTTTTAGATATCTTAAAGGCACTACTAATCTTGGTCTATGCTATAAGAAAGACAAGGATTGTAGGTTAATAGGATATTGTGATGCTGATTTTGCTGGAGATAGAATAAAAAGAAAGAACACCAGTGGAGGATGTCATTTCTTTGGAAATAACATGATCAGCTGGTCAAGCAAAAGGCAAAGCACCATTGCATTATCAACAGCAGAAGCAGAATACATCTCAGCAGCCAGTTGTTGTTCACAACTGCTATGGGTGAAGTATCAGCTTGAGGACTTTAATATTCCTATCTCTGTTATACCTGTTTTGTGTGATAATACAAGTGCAATTAATTTATCTAAAAATCCTATCCAACATTCTAGGGCCAAGCATATAGAAATCAGGCATCATTTTATTAGAGACTATGTTCAAAAAGGTGTTTTTGATATTCAGTTCATTGACACAGAGCATCAATGGGTAGATATGTTCACAAAACCCCTGACTGTAGATAGATTTAAGTTCATAAGAAATAATTTAACATACATGCATTTTCTAATAATTAATTGTGTATGATACTGTCTGATATGTTAAGAGCATGTGAAATTCCAGGGTGTCTGAAATTGTGACATGTCTGAAATTTTAGGGTTTCTGAAATTTTATATGTGTGTCTGAAATTTCTCACCTGTCTAAAATGACTTGCTGACGTGGCTATCTGAGACGGTTGAATTCCATTTATTTTGTCTCTTCCACTTCGCACGATACCCAATGTCTGTCGGCCGGTACAGACCATCATTGCATAGTGGGTCTATAAATGCAGGAGTAAGAGTGTCGAGGAAGTCTTACATTTTGTCTCAGCACTGTTTGAACTTCTTCTTCTCTCTAGCAACCGTTTTCTCTCAAGTTTTTCTACAACTCATCAATGGCACCAAAGAAGTCTTCCAGTTCCGGTGGAAATGTGGTCAGATTGAAAGGTGTGGACTTTGAAGAGCTTCGAAATCTTGGTATGGATTTGGTTGAGGAATTTGATGCTGCTCGCTGGACTCCATTCTTTGACAACATCTACTGTTCATGGCACGAGCAGAGTGTCATAGATTTCTGGGCTTCAGCTAGAGGAATCCCTAACTCCAAGGGAGTATATGAAAGCATCAAGGCTACTGTTCTAGGAGTCCCTGTTTTTGTTGATGAAGGGATTCTCTCCACCATCGCCAAGGTCAAGGCTGAAGGAGAAACCTTTACTCCTGGATGGGAGTTGAGGAATGGTGGGCAAAAGAAGTACACAAAGATGTTGTATGGTACAGAAGAACCCAAGACTCCTGATTCTAAGTTCTTGCTGGATAAGGTCAGAGTACTTCACTCCATCTTAGGGTGCTCCATAATCCCTAAGAGTGGAAGCAGAAACCACGTGTCTGAATTGGAGAGATTCTGCATGATTCACTTGCTGCAGAAGAAGAAAGTCAATCTTCCCAGCATCATCATGTTCCACATGCAGAAGAAGATTAGAGACTCTGGTGCAAATCTACCTCACAACACTCTCATTACAAAGGTACTCTTGCACTTTAAAGTACCTATTGAAAGATTGTTTGATCACAAGTCACCCGCATTCTTTGGTGAGTCGAATCTAAAGAGCATGAACCTGAAGAACCCTCTCACTCCAAGACCTCCATCTCCTACTCTGAAGGAGAGTGTCCTCATGGAGAAGGCCTCAAGAAGAGGAAGCACAATAGAGATTCTTGAACAAGAGCTTCAAGGGGACATCAGAAAAGGAGAGTTCAAGGCCTCCAAACCATCCCCTCAACCTAAGCTGAAGAAGCTCCCTGTGAGGAGTGCAACAAAGGTATCTTCAGTAGCCTCTACTCTGCACACTCAGGCATCTGAACCTGTTCAGAAGGCTTTGCAAAAGCCATTTGAAATAGTGGGTCAGGCTTCTGAAGGCACAAAACCTCTTAAGCCTACTTCTGACATAGAAGGAAAGGCTCATGAGGAAGAGATTGCTAACCTTGCTGATCTTGAAGCTGTAGCAGCTTCACCTTTGGCAGCTTGCCCCTCTGTTCCAGAATTGATTCAAGTGTCAGCCATAGCTACTGCCTTAGAACAAGAAGAATTGGATATGAAGGCTGAGCAAGAAAAGACAGACTATGCTATCGCTGTGGCCTCTCAGCTAGCCGTGGCTGAAGATGAAAGGCAAGCTACCTTAGCTCAAAGTAATAAGAAGAGAAAGAGGTCTAGGGTTCAGCAAAGAAGGAGAACCAAGAGCAAGATTCTTGAGACAGCTCCTGAACTCACTACTAGGGTTACAGGGAGCATTGCTAGCCAAATGGAAGCTATGGATGAAGCTAGCAAGTACCAGAACTTCGTAAAGGCCAACCTCTATTTCAAGAAGAAAAGAGAAGAAAAACAAGCTGAAAGGGAGAAGGTGTCTGAACCGGAGAAGGTCAAACCCCCTGTGAAAAGACCAAGGGTGAGATTTGACAATGTGACTACATCACCTCCTTCCTCACCTGAAAAGAAACAAGAAGAGAAAGAAGAAGAAGAAAGGCAACCTATAGAGAAGGAAGAAGAAGCAGCATCACCATCACCATCATCACCTCAATCATCACCACCATCTTCATCATCATCATCTTCAGAGTCAACACAATCTGAAGATCTCATTGTCGAGATTCAGCAAGGAGAAAGCTCAAAGGTGTGGAAAGGGAGCATGCTTCCTGAACACATTAGGCTAGGACCTAAAAGTAGGGATTTCTTCACAGAACCCACTTTTGATCCTTATGCATTTCCTTTCACTCAGCATCAGTATGATGAAGAAGCTGAAGTGCCCCATAAGAGGTATGAAGGACCTTTCTTTGAGAGGGAAAGGGTTCCCAAGTTTCCAAACCTCTATGAAGAGCTGTAATATTTCTGAGATACACCCCCTATCTCTCTGCACCATGGGCTAGTCAAACATACTTCAGATGCTGAAAGAATAAAGTATTAAGGAAGCTTAGATCAGATGTACTCAGGGCAACTTGAGAAGATCAGAAAGGGTGTGGTACCACCTGCTCACAAGTGGGCTCCACTTGATCCCTTTTCTGATACTGATTGTCTGAAGATAAGTAATGAAGACTGGTGTTTTGTCAGGCATCTATGCACGGAAGGTGAACTCTTTGAAAGGGATTATCTAAAGTCTGTTGGCATGAGAGGATACAGGCCTCCTAGAACATTTTCCATCAGACCAACCACCAAGATTCTAGTGCAACCTGATAGAATTGTTCCTAGGTACCCTCTGAAGGAAAGCCCTGCTGATAAGTTCAAGGAACCTAAGGCCTATCATGTTCCCTTCAAGCCATTGACTCCAAGCGAATGGAAGGAGCTACCAGCAACGATCAAGAGACAAGGTAGAGGCATGGATCACAGTTTCGGAGACAGAGTCTGGTCATCTTACTGGAAGATCAGAGAGGATGTTGGATCCTCTTCTGGGTCAACTGGACCAGATGCTGATTCTATCATAGGGCATGGGAAATTCATAAATGTGAAATATCATTACATCAAAGACCATTTCCCACCTCTGTCTGAATCATTTCATGAAGACTGGAAGATTATGTGTCCCATTGGAACATTCTTCTTTCCAGTATATCATCCACAGGAGTATGGTTTGCTTCCAGGTTTTGATGTGCTGAGATTTGTGTGCAGACACATTCAGATTATTCTTTATGAAGCACCCCCTGATCCTGAAGAAGAGAACAGAAAGCTCAGGCTGAAGATAAAGAAGCTAGAGAAAAAGAATGCTGATCTCATTGCTAAACAAGATAAGATTCTTCAAGAGCAACAACAGATTAGAAGTGGCCAAGAGGACATGAAGACTGCTCTCATCTCTCAGATTGACAAGGCCAAAGATGAGCTGATTTCCTTCATGAAAGAAGCTTTGCTGAGGAAGGATGGGTAGTCAGTGATGTGTAGCCATGTCTCTTGTTTATTTCTGCTAAGTGATAATTTTTTTTTTTGGACATTTGATTAATACTATCAGTGTCTCACATCATGTTGTGTTTATGATTGTTGTTTTCTTCCATATTTCATGATTTTGCTATGATTGCTGTTGTTGTTATGCTCTGGAATTTCCTTTTGATTGATGACAAAAAGGGGAGTATTAAACTCTAACAAAATCTGAATCTGAAGTGATCACAGGACTCAGGGGGAGTAAATACGTTTAAGAGATCACCATCTGAGGGGAGCTATCTATTCTTTTATCTTTAAAACTCCTTTCAGATTTATGTATTTTAAACAAATTTGTCGTCATTAAAAAGGGGGAGAATGTTGAGTCTCAAAAATATCATAAAAGAAAATATGATGTTTAAGACAGCTCAATTCCCAAGTTTTAATGCTTAACAAATTTGAGTTAAAATATTTATCATAGATACATATATGTTTTAATGATTTATCTATGATTTCAGCAAGCCACTATAAGCTTATATAAAGACTATGTGAAGTGCTTTCAACCTGTCTGAGGAGTTAAGCCTTCTGAAGGTTCAACACGTCTGAAGCGTTGAAGCCGTCTGAAGTGCACTACCCGTCTGAAGTGTTGAAGTTGTCTGAAGTCTCATTAATGACGTGGCACTCTTTGCTGAAGCTTGTGAAGACTTTTCTGAACCTCTACTGCACGTAACACGTTTATAGCAAGGAACACAGAGACCTTTCCTGGTATTTTTGAATTTCATACACCAGTGAGGAAATCTCTGCAACGCAGCCTCTACAGCAACATATGTAGCAGCTTTATGGCAGGAGCAACCTTGTACCGTGTCAGAAATATCAGAACTCTCATAAGCATGTCTCACAACGGATTAAATAGCATTTAATGCTATCTCTAAACGGTGGTATTTCAACGGATTGAAGATTGGGTATAAATACCCCTCCATGAAGACCATCAAATGAAGTGAGACATATAGAGAAATTATTGCAAGAAAGTCTAAGAGATATTCCGCTGCGAGCTTTACTTTGATAAAACTCTCTGATTCATCTTCTTTGCAGATCATTTGTATATCCTGAGTATACCTCAGTTATTATTGTGCACTGTGTCTGCTTAAGCTTGAAACTTGTGTAGTTCAAAAGCTTAGACACATTTCGTTGTAATACTGCATATTGAGCCTGGAGAGGCTTGTCTGAAACAAAGAATACTTAGTTCAAGAGCCTGGAAAGGCTAGACTGATAAAGAATACTTAGTTGAAGAGCCTGGAGAGGCTAGACTGAAAAAGAATACTTGGTGGTGTCTGGAGAGACTGTACTCATTGTGTCTGGAGAGACTGTACTCGTTGTGTCTGGAGAGACTGTACTCGTGGTGGCTGGAGAGATTGTACTCGTTGTGTCTGGAGAGACTGTACTCCTTGTGTCTGGAGAGACTGTACTCGTTGTGTCTGGAGAGACTTTACTCATATTTGAGCCTGTAATCTGAATATTCATATAGTGGAAATCCAGTGGTTGTTTGCCATTGGGACTGGACGTAGCTCACTGTGTTAGTGGGTGAACCAGGATAAATTTCTTGGCTAAGTCTTCTATCCCTTACCTCTTGTCAATTTATTTATACTAACCCAAGGGTATTGAAGAATGTTTCAATAATTTTAAAAGAAGCAAGGAAACCTATTTAAAATTACTTTCAGAAGTCTTCTTAACTTCAGACAGCCTTCTAAACCTGTCTGAAACTACTTTGAACTTAATCGTTTGTGAAAAGCTTCCATAAATTATTAAGAAACACTATTCAACCCCCCCTTTTAGTGTTTCCCAGTGTTTCTACAACTTCTGAACAGTGGTGCATTCTTTTGGCAGAACAACACTCTAAAAGAATGGAAAAATGTCTTCCTGCCAGATTATGCCTTTGAACTCTTTCCTCAGGTTATCAGATGGGTTACTGGCTTTGCTGTGATAGATATAGGGCAAACCAGTCTTTGCTGTGATAGATATCACAGATCACCTAAGCAAATAATCATGAAAATACCTCTCAGTTGTTTGTGTTATAATATTCATATATAACCATTATGATCTATAATAAGATTCTTTTCATGTTATAATTCATATGCCACAAGGGTAAAAATAGAAAGAGAGAATTGTAAAAGTAAAGCAAAAAAAAGTCCTTGTAGCACCATCCAGCCCACATATCATCATAGCAACCAATTGACTGACCATCTCCCATGAGACCAAAATGCATTGCTGGTCGTATCAGCTCACGATCAAATGCCAAGTTCATTCCACAAATGGGGAACAAAGTTCCTTTTGGTGTGGTCAGAACAGTATCCACATACCTTATTGATAAGTGCCAATTATATGATTTATTCTTGTATTTTTACTGCACTTATCAAGGGTAAAATAGTAATTTATGCCCCAAAATAATCACTTTTTATTAATAATTGTAATAATTGTGTTTATATAATTTGAATTTGAATTTGATGTTATTTTAATAGAAAATCTGTTAATTTTGCATATTTATGAGAGAGATTTAAATGAGAAAAGAAGATAGCATTATTTGAGGACAGGATCTGCAGGTTTGAAGTTTAAATTAGAGCAAATAAAGATAAGATCAGCAGCTATTTAAACAAGGATTATGCGGATAACTTCCCCAATTTAAATTCAAAGGCAAGATAAACACAGAATCAATTCATAAAGAGGGAAATAAGGAAAGCCAAGCAAACAAGGATAAGATCAGGAAGAGATCAAGTTAAAAAGAGAGAGAATCAAGTGAAGCTGGATCGAGAAATACGCTTCACCTGCACTAAGCGCAGGTGAAGCGCAACTATCAGGATTTTGCTCTCTGGATCCTGCGCTTCAAACGCGTTGAGCGCAGGTGAAGCGCAGGAACGAGAATTTGATTTTAGATCTGTTTTCAAAACAGATTCCTTCTAGATTTCAGATAGCCTTCCTTCATCTATAAATAGGACCTTTTGCAAAGATCAAGGGGGACCGAAGGGAGACGGCAGAGCAGAGCTGGAGAAAAGTGTGACAGTCTCTCCATTGGTTTGTAATGGTTACCATGAGTAGCTAAACTTATCAATAGGATTGAATGTAGTTGATTCAATCCCCAATTGTATGTGAATTCTCTTTATTATTTATGAATCCCTGTTTTTATAATATTGGTGTTTCTTATCTGTTCTTAATGCTTAGCTTCCGCCTTTGTGCCGGAGTTATAGGTTGGTTTTGTGGGGCGCATTCGAGAGGTGGTTCTATAAAATCAATAGCGAGTTTGGGGGAGCCTAGACATAGGAAACTTGAATTATGATTAGTATAAACACTTAATTTGCGACTGTGGAGACCAGGGGTGAATTAATAGCTTATACAAATAGATCTTTAATCCGGGGTAATTTATCACTGTGGAGACCAGGGTAGATTATTTCTGAATATTTTATCACTGTGGAGACCAGGGTAAAATAACTTTAATTTTTGCTTCAATATTATAATTGCATATTTATAAATATTATTGGGATTCATATACGAAAGGGGTGTGATAGACGAAGTGCAATCCTAGTTCAAGTAACCTGCTCAACCTATCTCAATTTACTGTTTTTCTTTATTTACTATTGCGAACTAGACTCATATCTAATATATTGTCTCACTTGATAGTTGTGACCACTAGCATTTAAAAATTGAACCGTTCCCTGTGAATACGATAACTCTTACTTACTATTATACTGCTGGGAATTTGGTACGCTTGCCAGAATCTCATCAAGTATTTTTGGCGCCGTTGCTGGGGAACGGTGTATCAATTTTAAAGACTTGGGAGGTCAATTCTATTAAGTTGTACATATTTTATTTTTTTTAAATTTTTTTAGGATTTTTAGAAAAAATTTAAGTTTTTAAATTTTAATTTTTAAAATTCTAATTTTAATTCTTAAATTTTTAAAATTCTCTTCCTCACTTACCCTTTTTTGAGTTTCTTGATTTATGCTTTTGCGAGGTCAGGTGTCCCCAAATCAGTTGCAATTCGATCCAGAAATAGAAAGGACATCTAGAAGGAACAGAAGCAGAAATAAGAAAAGACAAATGAGAGGTGAAGAAAAAAACAAAAATATGGCTGAAGTACAACCAAGGAAGAGAGTCTTAGGAGACTATGTCATGTACCAAGGACCTCGGCATTACTCAAGTATAGCTCTATCAGCTACAGCGAAGTCTTTAGAGATAAAGCTTGCACATTTAAACATCATCAATGCCCACCGATTCATAGGATTGGATCACGAAGATCCACATACTCATCTTTATACTTTCTATGAATTGATTCGTGTTATGGGCTTTGAGGAAGAAGATTTAGAATCAGCCTACTTACGATTGTTTCCCTTTTCTTTAACAGGTAAGGCAAAGGAGTGGCTGAAATTGCATCCTAGTCAGAGTATGAGCGATTGGAGCGTGATAGAAAATAAATTTTTGAAAAGATTCTTTCCAATGTCACGCTACATTCAAGCAAAGACAAATATCTTCACGTTCAGGCAAGAAGAAGACGAACCACTATGTGAAGCATGGGAGAGATTCAAAATCTTGCTGTAAAAGTGCCCAAATCATGGTTTTGATGACATTACCCAACTAAACATCTTCTGTAATGGACTCAAATCAGATTCAAAATCTTTCATAGATGATGCAGCAGGATGAACTATTTTGGCGGTGGATGAAGAGTGTGCTCTCACAATAATTGAGAATTTTGCAATGAATAACCAACAAGCTCAATATTGGGGGGTCGGTTAAGAAGAAGGAGTTGCTAGAGCTAAAAAGCAATGATGCACTATTAGCAGAAAACAAGCTCATCAAGCAACAGCTAGAGGCACTCACTGAGCAATTAAAAGCACTTCCTCAACAACTGCAAACAGTGATATCTCAACCTTGTCAAGCCCAACAGTTGATTTGTGACTTTTGCGGAGGCGACCACCCCAATGGTCACTGATCTTATGAGGATATTCAAGTGGAACAAGTAAACTATTTGGAGAATCAAGGAAGGAAAAATAACTTTTCCAACAACTCTGGGAGAAGCCAAGATAGAGAAGCTGCAATGCATGACATAAATTCAAGAATTAAGGAGAAGCTCGATAGACTCATACAAGATATGAGCACCAGTCAGAAAGCAATGGAAGCAACATTTAGAAATCTAGCAAAATAAGTGGAGGTAATAAGAAGGCAATTCGCTGAGCAGCAAGAGTACTGCAAGTCAATATCCACCAGGAGTGGTAAAGAAATAGGAAGAGGCATTGGGGACAATTTGGTGGTAGAAAGAGAAGTTCTGGAGAGAAAAGAACAAGAAAATGTGGCTGAGAAGAAAGAAATAAATGAAGAGAAGGAAGAACCAAAACAGAAGATTGAAGCAAATAAGAAAACAAAGGAAAAAGAATTCACACAAGCACCTCATGGCAGAGAGCTACCATATCCCAAGAATCCTTCCAAAAAGGATATTGACAGGCAGTTTATCAGGTTCATGGATATCATGAAGAGATTTCAAATCAACATTCCATTAATGGAATCCATGGAACAAATGCCCACCTATGCCAAATTTATGAAGGAATTGTTGACCAAGAAGATAAAGTTTACAGATGAGACAATAGAATTGGAAGTTGGGTGTAGTGCCATCATTCAGAAATCACTGCCACAAAAGACAAAAGACCTAGGAAGTTTCACCATACCAGTAACAATTGGATCTCTACCAGTAGGGAAAGCTTTGCTTGACTTAGGAGCCAGCATCAACTTAATTCACCTATCTATGCTCAAAAGAATAGGAGATCTGGAAGTAAAGCCAACAAGGATGACCTTGCAGCTAGCTGACAGATCAATGAAGTTCCCATACGGGATCGCAGAAGATGTGCTAGTCAAAGTTGACAAGTTCATGTTCCCAGTGGACTTCGTTATCATGGACATTGAGGAAGATGTTGAAGTTCCTCTCATCCTTGGTAGACCATTCATGAAAACTGCAAAAGTTATCATTGATGTAGATGATGGTAACTTAGAGGTAAGAGTACAAGATGATGGGGTAAGTTTTAATTTGTTTGAAGCAATGCAGCACCCTAAGGATAAGCAGCAGTGTCTCCAATTAGATACATTGGAGGAGACTTCCCTTGATCAGGAATTATTGACAAAAGCGGATCCTTTGGAAAAAGTTCTAACGGGTGTAGGTGATGTCTTTGATGAAGAAGAAAGAAAAGAATATTCAAAGGAATTAAATTCAGCCAGTTCAGTCCCACCAGAAGAAGCAAGCACTGAAGAATTACAACAGGACAAGAGTACTGAAAGTCAGAAGCTGGAACTTAAGGTACTACCCTCTCATCTCAAATATGCTTTTCTTGATGAAGCAAAGAATAAACCTGTTATCATAAGCAAAGCTTTAACCCCATTAGAGTAGGAAAAGCTTCTTTCTGTTTTGAAGGACAATGTAGGAGCCATAGGGTGGTCCTTATCAGATCTCAAAGGCATCAGTCCTTCATACTGGATGCACAAGATCCATATGAAGGAGGATTACAAGCCAGTCACTCAACCTCAAAGAAGATTGAATCCTACAATGAAAGAGGTAGTGAAAAAGAAAGTACTGAAACTCCTCGATGCAGGTATGATCTATCCCATTTCTGATAGTGCTTGGGTAAGTCCTGTCCAGGTTGTTCCTAAAAAAGGGGGTATGACTGTCATTAAAAATGATAAAAATAAATTAATTCCCACTATAACAGTAACTGGATGGAGAATGTGTATAGACTATAGGAAATTAAATCAAGCAACTAGGAAAGATCATTTTCCTTTACCTTTTATGGATCAAATGTTAGAGAGGTTAGCAGGGCAAACTTTTTACTGTTTTCTGGATGGCTATTCTGGTTATAACCAAATAGCTGTAAATCCAGAGGATCAAGAAAAGACCGCTTTCACTTGTCCTTTTGGTGTTTTTGCTTACAGGAAAATGCCATTTGGATTATGCAATGCACCAGCAACCTTTCAAAGATGCATGCTGTCAATATTTTCAGACTTGGTGGAAAAATGTATAGAGGTGTTCATGGATGACTTCTCAGTCTTTGGAAATTCCTTTGACAGTTGCTTAGAGAATCTGAACACCGTACTGAGGCGGTGTGTGGAAACTAACCTTGTATTGAATTGGGAAAAATGTCACTTCATGGTCACTGAAGGTGTGGTATTAGGACACAAGATTTCAGCCAAAGGTATTGAGGTGGACAAGGCCAAGATAGAAGTCATTGAAAAATTGCCACCACCAATAAATGTGAAAGGAATCAGAAGCTTCTTAGGACATATAGGATTTTATAGGCGTTTCATCAAGGATTTCTCAAAGATAGCCAAGCCACTCAGCAACTTGCTTAACAAGGATACTCCATTTAATTTGATGTTGATTGTCTGAATGCTTTTAACTTGTTGAAACAAAAATTAATATTTGCTCCTGTCATTATTGGTCCTGATTGGACGCTTGATTTTGAACTCATGTGTGATGCTAGTGATTATGCCATAGGGGCAGTTTTAGGGCAAAGAAAATCTAAAGTTTTCAAGCTATACACTATGCTAGTAAAGTTTTGAATGAGGCCCAAATTAATTATGCTTCCACAGAAAAAGAATTACTAGCAATAGTGTATGCTTTGGAAAAATTTAGACCCTATCTTATAGGATCAACTGTCACTATGTATACTGATCATGCTGCAATAAAATATCTATTGACTAAACCAAGACTAATCAGATGAATTTTATTGTTATAGGAATTTGATCTGGTAATTAAAGACAAAAAGGGAAGTGAAAATGTTGTAGCAGACCATTTATCGAGACTGGTAAATGAGGAAGTAACAACTGCATAGGCTGAATTGCATGAGGAATTCCCCGATGAGAAGCTTAGGATGATTCATGAAAGGTCATGGTTTGCTGACATGGCCAACTTCAAAGCAGTAGGAGTATTACCAGATGATCTCACATGGAAGGAAAGGAAGAAGTTCTTAAGTGAAGCCAAAAGATATATGTGGGATGATCCTTATCTTTTTAAGATGGGAGCTAACAATCTGCTAAGAAGATGTATTTCAGGAAAAGAAGCTCAAAGCATCTTATGGCACTGTCATAGTTCACCCTATGGAGGGCATTTCAACAAAGACAGAACTGCTGCAAAGGTACTTCAATCTGGATTCTTTTGGCCAACTCTATTCAGGGATGCCCAAAGAACAGGAGGAATTTCTAAGAGAAATGAGATGCCATTAAATAATATTCTGGAAGTTGAGGTATTTGACTGTTGGGTAATAGATTTTGTGGGACCTTTACCCTCTTCTAATGGAAAAGAATACATTCTGGTAGCTGTCGAATATGTCTCAAAGTGGGTGGAAGCCGCTGCAACAATAAAAGCTGATGCAAAGACAGTAGTGCAGTTCTTAAAGAAAAATATTTTTCCAGGTTTGGTTCACCAAGAGTTCTAATTAGTGATGGGGGTTCTCACTTCTGCAATGAACAACTACAGAAGGTTTTAGAGCACTATGGGGTAAGGCACAAAGTAGCATCACCTTATCACCCCAAACAAATTGACAAGATAAAGTATCAAATAGAGAAATCAAGAGAATTCTTGAGAAAACAATAAGTTCATCCAGAAAGGATTGGTCGAACAAACTTGATGATGCACTCTGGGCATACAGAACAACTTACAAAACTGCCACAGGCCTCTCACCTTTCCAGTTGATTTATGGAAAAGCTTGCCACTTGCCAGATGAATTAGAGCATAAAGCATACTGGGCCCTAAAGGTCTTGAACATGGATACAAAAGTAGCAGGGCAAAAGAGAATTCTGCAGTTGCATGAACTAGAAGAAATGCGGTTAAATGCTTATGAATCTTCCAGGATTTACAAGGAAAAGACCAAAGCATATCATGATAAGAAGCTTATCAAGCGAAGGTTCTACCCAGGTCAATCAGTTCTGTTATTTAACTCTAGGCTGAAATTTTTTCCTGGTAAGTTAAAATCAAAATGGTCTGGACCATTCATTATTAAGGAAGTCAGACCATATGGAGCTGTAGAATTAGAAGATCCTGATTGAAAGGAGCATTGGGTTGTGAATGGACAAAGATTGAAGCCCTATTTGGGAGATGGAATTGACAGATCTTACTCTGTCATTCATCTTCAAGAACCTCCTTGAAGGAACAGGCGTCAAGCTATATGACGTTAAACGAGCGCTTTCTGGGAGGCAACCCAGTGTTTTATTTATCGTTTTTGTATTTTTTTTGTGTGTTAGTTAGGATTGTGTGTTTTTAGTTTAGGAATTATTAGGAATTGGTTGAGTGATTGTGAGGGAAAGAAAAGTGGTAATATTGATCATTGGAGATAGCAGAAAATTTGACTAAGTTTGGTAGAAATTCAATTCTGTTTTCTGCGCTCAGCGCAGGTAAGCGCAGAAAAACACTAACTGTGTTTTTGTTTGATTTTTTCTGCAGTTCCCAACATATCTGCATTGGCCTGGGGACAGTCCTATTTGCCCAAGGGGGAGTGGAGCTGAACCAACTCATGATTCTGCAGTTGCAACCAGCAATTGTTTTACACGGTGCTTTTCTTTCTTTTACTCTCTGACATTTTATTTTCTTTTTATTTGATAATTTTATATCTTATGCAACTTAGCAAAAAAAATTAGGGATATAAGGAATTAATTTTTGAAATCTCAAAGCTAGGCAGTCTAACTAACCAAAGTAGGAAAGAAATAGGAGTTTTGTGATTAAATCCATAACCAATTAGGATTAGGATATTGTGCAGGAAAATATATCAGGATAGTTAATTAATTTCAGTAAGTGCTCTATCAAGGAAGTTAACCAAAAAGCCGGTGAGTTGTGAGAGACCAAACACTGATATGAGAGTTTTCACCGCTACTTATCAACTATTATTGATTGAGTTTTTGGATTTTATTCTGCTCATGGAAAATTTGGAAGTGATAAAGGCATATTTTGTGATTAAATTATTTGCTCAGTTCCAAAACGCCAACCCTTGAAAAAAAATTTTCCAATTTTTTTTGGTAACCCATTTGAGCTTCAATGTTTCTTCTTATGCATCCCAGCAAAATTAATGTCTATATCCTGTCCCTTACACACTTAGGATAGAGAGCAAAGGTGCAATTAGATAAAAATGGGAGAAGTGGTTGGTTACTTGAAAGTGAAGAAATACAAAGAGCAGACACAAGAAAGCAAAAAGAAGATCACTCCCTCAAAAATCAAAAAGAAAAAGTGAATAAAAGTGAATAAGTTGGGGGGAGTGAATCATCAAACAAAGAAAGAGGCCAGCTGAATGATTCAAATCAAGAATGAAGTGGAAGAATGGAGAGAAGTTACAAGTCAAGAAAAATTTAAAGATGCTCTCTACTCTAAGTGTTCTCTTTGCATATCTAGAAAACCATGATTTCTTGATAGCCCAGCCTCATTCCAACCAAGAAAAGACCTTTTGATTCATAATCTTCCATGTGCATGTTTAGAAACCAGAAACGACTATCAATTTTAGTTGTTCAACTGCTGTGAAAAATTGAGGGAAACACTTACCCCGTGAGCATGAGAGAATTCCTTGATTTATCACTTATTGTTTTGGTTTCTATTTTTGAAAAAGTTTGAATGTATTTTTATCCTGTCCTAATTGAGTACTGGTAATATCACTTGGCTCTGATTTTCAATCTGACTTTTGGAAAGTGACAGCTTCCTAGCAAGAGGTGATAAAATTATTTCCTTATTTTTGGAGAATGCTAATAAGGGGATTAAATCCATTTTGATTACAAAAGGTTTTCTTGCTTGAGGACAAGCAAGAAGCTAAGTTGGGGGGTATTTGATAAGTGCCAATTATATGATTTATTCTTGTATTTTTACTGCACTTATTAAGGGTAAAATAGTAATTTATGCCCCAAAATAATCCCTTTTTATTAATAATTGTAATAATTGTGTTTATTTAATTTGAATTTGAATTTGATGCTATTTTAATGTAAAATCTGTTGATTTTGCAGATTTATGAGAGGGATTTAAATGAGAAAAGAAGATAGCATTATTTGAGGACAGGATCTGCAGATTTGAAGTTTAAATTAGAGCAAATAAAGATAAGATCAGCAACTATTTAAACAAGGATTCTGCAGATAACTTCCCCAATTTAAATTCAAAGGCAAGATAAACACAGAATCAATTCAAAAAGAGGGAAATAAGGAAAGCCAAGTAAACAAAGGATAAGATCAGGAAGAGATCAAGTTAAAAAGAGAGAGAATCAAGTGAAGCTAGATCGAGAAATACGCTTCACCTGCGCTGAGCGCAGGTGAAGCGCAACTATCAGGATTTTGCTCTCTGGATCCTGCGCTTCAAACGCGCTGAGCGCAGGAATGCGGATTTGATTTTAGATCTGTTTTCAAAACAGATTCCTTCCAGATTTCAGATAGCCTTCCTTCATCTATAAATAGGACCTTTTGCAAAGATCAAGGGGGACCGAAGGGAGACGGCAGAGCAGAGCTGGAGCTAGAGAAAAGTGTGACAGTCTCTCCATTGGTTTGTAATGGCTACCATGAGTAGCTAAACTCATCAATAGGATTGAATGTAGTCGATTTAATCCCCAATTGTATGTGAATTCTCTTTATTATTTATGAATCCCTGTTTTTATAATATTGGTGTTTCTTATCTATTCTTAATGCTTAGCTTCCGACTTTGTACCAGAGTTATAGGTTGGTTTTGTGGGGCGCATTCGAGAGGTGGTTCTATAAAAATCAATAGCGATTTTGGGGGAGCCTAGACATAGGAAACTTGAATTCTGATTGGTAAAAACACTTAATTTGCGACTGTGGAGACCAGGGTGAATTAATAGCTTATACAAATAGATCTTTAATCCGGGGTAATTTATCACTGTGGAGACCAGGGTAAAATAACTTTAATTTGTGCTTCAATATTATAATTGCATATTTATAAATATTATTGGGATTCATATACGAAAGGGGTGCGATAGACGAAGTTCAATCCTAGTTCAAGTAACCTGCTCAACCTATCTCAATTTACTGTTTTTCTTTATTTACTATTGCAAACTAGACTCATATCAAATATATTGTCTCACTTGATAGTTGTGACCACTAGCATTTAAAAATTGAACTGTTCCCTGTGGATATGATAACTCTTACTTACTATTATATTGCTGGGAATTTGGTACGCTTGCCAGAATCTCATCACTTATGCATAAGCACAATGTGACTCAGAATCAAACTTGCATATATAGGCTAATTAATTGATAGGTAGGTTCATAAGAGTAGTACATAGTTAGTATATACATAGGCTAATTACTTTATGCAGGAGGAAGGATGGGTTGTATGCAAAGCATTCAAGAAAAGAACAAACAGCCAAACAAAGACTATTGAAGGATGGGATCAAAGTTACTTACACGATGAACAAGAAAAATGGTGTTTGTACCTCTTTGATGGACCCAATTGATCTCATCTTACAGCAACCTCAGAGGATTTCATCTCAAATTTTCTTGTACAAGTAAGAGATCATAGAAGCTGATAATAATGTAGGCTTCATGCATCCAGAGCAATTGATGCAACTTCTTCAGCTAGAAAGTCCCTCTTTGCAATTAGCTAAGAAGCAACAAAGCTCAGTATCAATAATATCAGAAATTATCGATGATGACCAAAACAGATTATCCAACACAGAGAAAGTGACTGATTGGAGGGCTCTTGACAAATTTGTGGCTTCTCAATTGAGTCAAGAACATAGGCATGAAACAGATGATTGAGTAGTGTCAAGCTTTCAAGCTCAATTAAGTTTCACCTATATATATAGTTATCTACCTCTGATGGCTTTGTCACCTTTTCTACTCTACCTTTGAAGACAAAGCAAACTTTTAACTAGTCCCTAATCTAATCCATCTAATTTCTTTATTGTTAGGTAAAGATACAGTTGAAGAGAGAATTTATAAATTGAACAGAAGTAGAACTGTAGAAGCAACCATGCATTCATTAGTGGGAACACAAAAAATCAAGATCAACCTGTTTTGACCCATCAATGAATTAAGTTTATAAATTCGTAACAAGCATCAAGTTGGAAGAAACTTTTGCAATAAGGATTTATAAATTGAATAGAGTTTCACAAACTTACTTTGGTGAAGCATGTGAAGTCCCTTTCAAGATAGACTTAGTCTCTGATGCTAAATGCCATGAAAGAGTTTTTGATGCAGGGGTACCTAGACATGGCCAGTTTGCTAGTTGCTGGTTGAACCTAACAGCATGCTAATTACATGTAACTAAACAAATCATAATTCCCTTCATTCCCTTAGTTTCTACAAGTCTAAATGCTATGTTTCTGTGTAATCTTATATCCCTAAACAATCCTAGTACCTTTCCGGAATTGAAATTAGGTAGCCGTATAGAAGCAATGGTTTTTGTGGAATGTACAACATCAGATATAGTAAATGTAGTCAACATCTGAAGAACAAATATGAATAGAAAAATAACTGATATTGATCTTGACAAAGCTTTATTGCAACTTTGCTCTCCCTTAAATGCTTCTTCCTCCGACTCTGTTCTATCTTGGCATGTTGATTTCTAACTCTTGACCTCGGATTCACCAAATGTGGTTTTTCAGTAATAGCCGCTGTAGCAAAATTGGAACTACCAACCAATAACTTCATTCCTATCAACACCTATCAACAAAATGTGACAAAAACTACAACAAAATCAGCCAAAGCATCTTGATGAAAACTCAACCATTTACACATTAAACTCCAAAATATAGTTGAATAGCTTAATTAATACAATACAATTTTTGTTACAAATTTCATAATCGTAGGGAAATTTTTAAATTTGTAGAAAATTTTGAAAGAAATTCCTATAAAAAAATTGTAGGAAAAGTTTGTAGGAAATAAGCAAATTTTTAGTAGTGGTTATGTCACCAAAGCGTTGAACAGTGTAGCGCTTTACAACTTCGTGTAAGACACTTAATCAGTAGACGCCTCCTGGTCCACGTAAGGCGCTGATAGGGGAAGTGCTTTATGTGCTTTGTAGAGCCATGCGAGCCAGAGATTCTTTCATACGACGGGACGCATCACTGGTGCGAAAATTGAAACCGATGCACGAGATTCTCGCGTGAGATTCCTGAAGTGACTTTTGAGTTGGGCTGTAAGCGGATCCGACCTAACCCGCAAACCCGATAGACCCAACCAACCCAAAGGATATCTAATTGATAGTATCAGGAATTTGGTTCGGTTCGGACATTTTCTTTCAAACTCGATCTGGTTCGGTTCGGGTCTCGAGTTTGCCCATGTTGAAACCGATGGACCCAACTCGATCCAAAACCTGAAAAAAAACCCTAATCTTATTTCATTTTCCTGCCCGGAGAGAACAAAAATAGGTACAACGACAACATAAGTAGGGGTGGTTCCCCAAACCTTATTTCATCTGTTCCTATCATTTTATTTTTCTTTGTTTCTTTTTTTCATTTTATATTTTAATTTCATTTCATCTTCCATTATAATGATATTAAATGTTAGCTATAAATCATTCTAGAGATAAATATTTCAAATTATTAGTGACAAAAACTTTTGTCACTAATAACAAAAAACAGATTACTACTTTATGAATCGTCAATAATATAATATTATATTGATAAAAAATGTTAATTTTTTTATTACAATTACTTTTTAAATGTTTAATGAGTTTTACATCAACTAAATATTGTAGTATGACATAGAAATTTGTCATTTATACTTCATGTTAGTGATGAATTAATTGTGGCTTGCATATTTTTGTCACTACTAATGAAATTGTAGTGACGATATATAATTTGGTTACTATTATAAATAATATTAGTGACAAAAGAAAAATTAGTCACAAATAATATACTATTAGTGACAAATTTTATTTTCATGACTAAAATTTTGTCACTAAAAAATAGATTTCTTGTAGTTGTCTTTTTAATGGGATGATATCCCACAATTAGGTGGTCGCCTTCTTCTTGTTGATAGATTCCTTCGAGGTTGTTAAATCACATGTTCTTGGTCAACTCTTATTGTGACAGGACCTCCCAGACTTCTTCGTCGTTGAGATATGGGGGCAAAGTTTTCAGATCACCTGCACCAATGTTATGGTCACCATTACCGCCATCATCATAATCATTGATATTTTCATTGATAACATCATTTGTGTCATTTAAGTCATGTGACATGGTAAGACGATGCAACCAAATGGTGGTTGTTAATATGCAAGACATTGGTGTAGAAAAAGGCTTGGCATTCAGAGATCTGAAGAACTTCATGGAGTTGTTCTTTGAGGGGAATATGAATGTGTTGTGGAGATTAAAAAGTAAGACAGATCATTTTGAAAAATAAAACTACAAAGTCATAGATCATATAATAGATTTCACTCTATTTTTTCTTTTAAAAAGTAAGTTGTTAATATTTCATTCGATTTTCTAACAAAATTAATAAAAAATCATAGAAGTCGTACATATGATATTAGACTTCTATTTAAAAAAAAAAAGAAAAAAAAGCAAGTCGTATATTATTTATACGATTAGCATTTTTTTATTAAAAAAAGAAGCCTCATATTAAAAGTGAAACTTCTATGTGTTATATATTAAAATAATAATCACACATTTAATTTCTTACACTACTTCAATAATTTTGAATTAATATTACTTTATATTGGGGTTAAAAAGCTCTAGACGTACACTACATTACACCTCTTGACTATAAGCTGGTGAGATGTCACCGAAAAGCATAATGGAATAGTGTCAACGACTCAACGATCATACCATTGTTTAAAATTGTTGATTTGCTGATGGTTGATACTTTTTTTTTACAAAAAAATTTAGGGTGAGGGGATGACGCCACAGTTCAAGGTAGGGAAGACTTCTGAGCTCAAAGATCACATAACTTACATTTACCTTACCTCAAGGGAACAAGTGAGGTTGATATTTTGATATCATATTTTTTTTTTAGAAATTGTATTTATACATCAAAGATGTATATATACATCAAAGAGAGAAAGGCAGGAAGAGAGAAAAGTATAAAATGCTATATATGATATGATGAGAGATGGAGAATAAATATATATTATAAGAATTATTGTATATATATTTTTGTTATATAAATAATGTTTCTCTTTTTTTTTTTTTTGACATGTATCTAGTGTAAGGATAATCCTATTAGCTAGGGTTTAGTAACAATTAATCCTACTCCAGTTGCGTTGCCCTTTATATAATTATCCTTTTCTTATTAATTTCGTGAGGATGCATTGGTTACTAATTATGTCTTATAAAAATTTTAAATTAATGAGAAAGTCAATAATCTAACTGTCCGTGACTCCAGATTGACAATGACAAGTGACAACTATACCACACTATAAACTTCTACATATACTGCATAATTTTCTTCGTATTCGAAGTTCTTTTCTCTTTAATCAAGTCATACATAATAAACTAGTTTTCACACTTGAGAATAAGAATATCTCTTATTGGTTGAGAAGAAATTGAGGGAGAGGAAGAAGAAATTGAGGGAGGAGAAATGTGTATGTATGTTTGGTATAGTAAAAATAGGGGGAGAGAAAAGAGAAATTTGGTGGGTCCCATACCCGTGTATTTCCTTGCAAAATTAGTGAGTAAATAGTGAAGAAATACTGACATGTAAGAGAGAGAATTGGAGAAAAAAAATCGGACCACTATGCCCCGTTGAGAAGCTGCTGACTCGATACAAAAGGCTTATATATTTTGACCGCAATACAGTAAGCTGTAAGCCCCTCTTTTATAAAATCATATTTGATTATTAAAAAAAACTATTAAATGAATAATTGATTATTATTTATAATAAAATCATATTTGTGTGTATATAACTGGGTGGTAGATGCTGATTTACGAAAATCCGGGTTGAGTAACTTTTTTTTATAAATTTTATTTATCAATAGTTATTTAGGGGTATTTTGGTCTTTATATTTTATAATCTAATTTTTCTCTTTTTTATTTCTCTCCTATCAAACAAAAATATCACTTCTCTCCACTTTATTTTATCTCTATTTCTTTCCTACCAAACAACCAAATTTCTTCTCTATTTCTCACCAATTTCAACATATTTTTTTATTTTTTTCAATTGTCAATTCTCAAATTATTATTTTAAAATTTTTTACATTAAAAAATCATCTCTTTCCTCTAAAAACTCTCAAAATTATTACTTTAAAAATTTCCTTTTCTATTAAATTTATTTTTCAAATTTTCAATTATTTATACTTTAAAATTAATTTCTTTCAAATTTTTATTTTTACATAAAAAAATTACATTTTTCACAAATCTCAACTACTGATATATGTTCATTTATTTAAATTATTTTTTATATGTTTCTTACAATTAATTTAATATATTTTACGTCTTACAATTTTAAATATAATTTTTTGAATTTTACTTAAATTTTCATGTACCACACAATTCTCAAGATACTTATTAACAAAAGACATAAGAAGACGTGGACGACAAAGAAGAGTTATACGACTTTTAATTTTTTTCAAACGGAAAAAAGAAAAGCAAGCATCCTAGTTAGAATAAATAGATAAATCTACAATCACAGACTTGCTAGTGGGCCACCTCTAATTATGCTATTGTTTTGTGATAATTAATCTCCTTTGATAGGTACCCATGTGCTTATTTTTCGGGTTTGATAAGCTATTATTGGAATGGGGGACGGGGGCGGTGGCTATTCATGTTCATGGTTGACAATGACTTTGTGTTATATAGTTAATTTAGCTTATCAACCTACTAACAAAAAAAATAATTTAGCTTATCAATCACGCACGATGCCTGTGCAAAAGAGGCCAAGTTATAGCCCTCGTAATTAAAATTGAATGATGGAGTTGAAAATCACATCGTTGAAAAAAGTTTGTACCAAATTAAAAAAACATGTTTGAGAACTGTGGCCAAACAATACGCTTGGAAGTCTCCTTCAAGCTTCGGTCATATATAGAAGGCGTGCAAAGAGAAATTTCACAAGTCAATCGACAAAATAAAACTGAAACAAGCCACTCATTTTTTATTAACAATTATAAATATAAATTATAAAACCGCGGCGACGATAAAGTTGATGAGATATTAATTAATTTTTAGAGGCTGCCCGTTTGGTTTAAATTGTGGATTATCCAGAATCAATTCTGTAGAATTGATTTTAAATCACTTCCGTCCAACGTACTTCGTAAAGCGTGCATCATCCATCTCAACCATTTATTTCTAGAATCAATTCTACTCAACTGTAAACCAAATGATGGTGATGGTATTGCTAAAATTATTGTTGGCATGCAACGATGGATTCTTTAAAGAGAACTACCAAACATCTTGGAAGCAAATCAGTGAACAGCTAAATGAAATTAAAATAAGATAGAAAGAAAACTTAGCATGTTTAGACAGCTAAAATAAATATTTATTTGAGTAATGTTAGAAAAGTCAAATTGATCATTTAACTTGAAAAGATATTAATTTACAATTTAATAATTTAACTATAATCAAAAGAATTGTATGTGTCTATAAGGATGGTCTGATCATGAGAGGAATAATCTTGGTTTAATTATATTTTTTTATCCTTAAAATATCATGATTTTTTTATTTGGTCTTCTAAAAATGATTTTTTTTTTAATTGGTTCCTCTGATTTATTTTTTACCATAAAGTATTGACATGACACAAAAAAATAGAGGGGCCATTTGAGAAAATCGAGATATTTCATAGGAATTAATTTGGAAATCGTGATATTTTATAGGGAGCATTTGGGAAAAAAATAATTGTAAAAAAACAGAGGGACCATTTAGGAACAAAATCATTTTTGGAAGACTACTTTGGAAAAAAATAAAAACGGGGGACCAAATGAGAAAGTTGTGATATATTGGGGGATCAAAAACATAATTAAACCTATATTCTTCATATATGGAAATAAATTATTAAAATTAGATATTGCTGCTAAAAGAGGAATTAATTAAAGAGGCTAAATTAGTTGTTAGCTGAGTGCACCCAGTTAACCGAATTATAAATTAGTTGAAAACAAATGTTAGCCGAAGGATTTAGTCGATGGACGTGGGACCTAGTTGGTAGCCAAATGAGGTTCCCTTATGTTAAAAAAATCAAATATACCCTTAGGTGGAAGGATAAAAAAATGTCTTAGAGACAAATATTATGGGTTATTACATAACTACTTCCTATCTTATAGGAATATGGATAAGAAGTTGTTTAAGTAGTTACCTAGCAAATCAATGACCAAAAGCAAATCAACCCCCAAATTATTTTAGAAAAATAATATATATTAATTAATTATTTTTCGTCACAAATTTGGGGCAAAGTGAATTTTTCATCCCAAAAATAAAATATTTTCCTTCCTAATTTCGGTCACAAAATTGAGACAAAGTGAATGATTCTGTCCCAAAAAATTAATTATTTGCCGTCCTACTTTTCGTCACAAAATTGCGATATAATGAGTAATTCCGTCCCAAAAAATTTGCCACGAGCCAAATAGGGGCAAAATGGATTTGTCACATATTGCATCACAAAATAATTTTGGGATGGAAATTTCAACAATTGTACGACTAAAAATTTCATCCCAATGTTTTTCTTATAGTGGCTTGTGCACCAAGGTTAGTTGGTGAGACATCCAAATGGATCATACGACCAGGATTATATCAAGATTGGATGATCAACAACAGATGAAGCGTAATCTAAGCTATCGGTTAGAAGATTAACTACCTATTAGCCGGTGTGACAGTTATCCACATTATTGATGTCTGTCAAACGTCCCTATCATGCATCTAAATCATGGGAAATGATGGATTTAGAATGTGGTGGATAGATTTAGTGGAGATAATCTTTGGTATTTGCTTATAAAAGACAATTGTATAGAATAGAATAAAAATTAATCGTAACACATGAACAACCAAACATATCAATTCAATCTATTCTTTACATTTCCTTTACTTAAGCATTTATTTACAAGTCTTTCAACTTTTACGCCTTTCCTTTACTACATTTCAACCTTTATTGCCTTTCTTTACATCATTTTTCAACCTTTACATTCATTTATTTTCAAGCAAACTTGGCCATAGTTGATCTTCTAACAACTAGGCACTTTTTAGAGTAAGCCCGGGAACCCAAAGCTAAGAGACAAAGTCCATTTCTTTGTGTAATCGTCTGATCAATTTGGGAGCTTTGTGTTTGCAATCAACTGATCCATTAGGCTAAATTTAGCTTATCCAATCAGTTGATCACTCAAACAATCTCTACCACACATGTGCATTAACCGTTTGAAAAGTTTGTAAACATAAATTTTGGCACACTTGGTGGGACCAATGCATGCATTTAAAACTTAGGTGGTGGATAATTTTCCTTTATCCAATCTAAACTATAGTTGGCATATGTAGTTGAGATCTGGTAAAAGTATCAACATGGATGCTTTAAATGCAAGGAAAAGCAAAAAAAAAAAAAGCCAATCTTCAGGTATTTCAACCATATAGGATGCCAGTCACCCCTATTTCATAGCCTACAACAATGGTGATTGTTAAGAATCCACCTTCGATGACCTTACACGCAACAACAATGGTTGTGACACTAGTTACAAAGGTGGTTGAATCTAGTTACCCTATGGTTATGGCTACCTCCACCATTCATCGGTAGATCGACTCAGGTATGAATGACCTTGTATTTCAAATTTCTAAAAAGCTAGCATAAATTGTTAAGCCCATGGTGCATAATGACATGCACTTTATGAAAGAATAGGAGAAGAAACATCTTTAGGCAAGAGAACATTCAGATTAATTTCTACCAAAAAATCAGTAGAATCCAGGCCATGCAAGCCAACTGGTAAAGAGCCAATGCCTGCAGGTTGCAACTTTGCAGAATCCACCAAATCAATACTTACAAAGTCCTTACTCATCCAACCGACATCAACTGAATTCTTCTACATAGTATTAGCATAATCAATTGAGTCAATATCAACTTAGCCCTTATTCACAATATCCAATTTCATCTTAGCCGATAAATATGTAGCCATGCCTGTTGAACTTGGGGGGAACCATATGTTGAGCCTTTTGCTCAACAGAACCAACAAGGCATGGCTGCCCTATAGACAGTTAGGAGACCACAAAGTGTTGTAGGTACTATTGATTTACCCTATGTTGCTCCTAACTTGCAAAATGCAGGGCCACAAGTAGTAGTGATTGATAATGAAGTTATACACCCATTGATGATTGAAGAATTAGTTGTGGAGCAACAAGTAATGGAATCTAAATTCACATACTTCAATCAACACATTAGTGTATCCGGCTTAGCCAAAACAACCGATGTACCACCCACATGCCCGGTATGTACCAAGGCAAGAAATTCCAATACAGGTGCCTTTGCAAAATCCCAACCAACTAGTGGCTGCAGAGGCTAAGCTTACAATACCTCAATTGATCAACCTCAGTTAAGGATTTCGATAAAAACACTTTGAAGTACAACTGAGACCTATAGACAGACTCATATACTAAAATCCATATCCAAAATGCGTTAATAGAATTGTTCCTTTGTTGAGTGGATACAAAAGTTCCTTACTTCACCACCTTCTCAAGTGAAGATAATAAGTCCACAATGGAGCATATTGGGAGATTCACTGCTTAAAGTGGGAAAGTTAGCCAAAATGAATTCTAAAAGTTACAATTGTTTCCATTGTCCCTAACAGAAGCAACCTTAAACTAGTATTCATCTTTGCCGCCTAATTCAATTCAAAATTGGCCAAACATGGGGACATGCTTCCATGATAGATTTTATAGGTAACAATAGCCGATCTTATGAACCTTATGCATAAAATGGATGAATCAGCAACTGACTACATATAACGACTCACAAGAATGAGAAGTAGGTTTAATATGTAGTTCCCAGAGACTCAATTTGCAAATATTGCAATAAGGAATATGCATCCTCAACTAAAGGAGAAGTTGATTGCTTAAGAATGTGCTGATCTGACACAACTAGTAATAAAGGCTTCTAAGACTGAACAGTTTATCTTGGAAAAAACATAAAGACTTGCAAATAATGCTGATAGGGAACCGAACTAAGTGCCAATATTAAACATAAATGAAACAGGTAAAGAGTACCTTGATGAACAGTCAACTAAGATCCTTAGAGGGAAACCCTATTCATGCCCATCTGTTAGCCTTGCAAGAGGAAAATAAGTAGAAAGAACAAAGGTCAAGGAAGAGTATTCATTTGACATCTCTAAGGCTGACCATATATTTGACGATCTAATGAAGGATCAACAAGATTAAATAAACATATAGTATTGTTTATCCCTTAAATTTGGTTAAACAAATATATCTCTCGAGAAATCTAGGCACGAGATACGGGTCCTCTTATTGGGTTCTTTAAGTGTTGTTCTTAAGGTTTTCAAATGGAAAAATTACGGTAGAAGAAGATGGATTTCGAATTAAAATAAAAGTATATCACATAAATCAAATATAAATGTAAATTGCGATAACCGTAAAGTGTACAAAAGATAGATGATGGTCTGCAGTCCCTACTTGCTCATTCCAACAAGTTGTCTTGGTCTATGGATGGACGTTGTGGCTTCTGTGTGCTTGAGTATTCAATTTTGTGGACCCTATAACCTTTGTCCTCATCCTATTTATAAGCTCGCCTAAAAAACTGCTTTTGGGTAACTGCTTGTAACTACTTGTGGGTCCTTTCTTTGCTAAATTATGACTATGCCCCACGTCTCCACTTCCTTCACGTCAATCAGGAGCTGCCCATAATTGAAATCTGACGTGGACAGGTGAAGCTCTGATGACCACCTTCGAATTTGGGCCTTGATCTGATTGCTTCGAACTCTGAGGCTTCGAGCTTCTCATGGGAATTTGAGACAGTCCACCACTCTGCCTAACCTTCGAAGCTATTGGCCTTAAGCTCGGAGCTAACTCTGCCTACTAAAAGTATTCGAAGCCCTTCCCTGTTTGAACTTGCCTCGATCTGAAACTTAGAGGAATTTTTGAATTTCGCCCCAACAAATGGCCCCTAAAAATGCTAGGCTCGAAGATGGTCTGAAAAGCCCTATATTTTTATTAAATACTGAAAGTCCCTTGATCTTCTAGCAACTGTCCATGTGCACGTTGCCCACAATCTTAATCCTTTAAACCCAATAACTCTTATAACCATTAAACGGTTGTACTAACCGAGGTTAAAGTTCTAATCATGAAGACCCTTGGGAATCCCATCCTTGTCGTTTTATGGCATTTAAAAGGTTCAAATTTCTTCTCTTTCCTCACTTTTGCCTTCTTCCTCACGCTTTCATTCTTCCTCCTCTTCAGCTAAAAGTCTATGCTCCAAATCCCTAAATTTCTACTATTGAAACTTCCTCCCATCTTTTTCTTTGTGATTTTTCTGCTTCACTCTTGAAATGGCTAGTGAGAACTTCCTCTTGTCTTTCCCAATGACAAGTATAAGGTCGTCTGCCTTATCCCGTTAGTTGCTACAAAAGTTGAGCTCATCGTCAGGGATGATGCTACTTTTGTGCATGAGCCAATAGCCACTAATGAAAATGTGGAAGCTTGGAAGAAAGCCACTCTGATTCCCACCGACGTTGATAGCCTGTGTATGACCTTTTTGGGTCCTTATGAGTTCCCTCCCATGACTCTTCAATTCAAATCCTTTCATGTTGCTTACCGTCCAAAACCAATTCTTGCTTTTAGAAATCCCATTCGAGTGGATATTTCGGACCAAAAGAAAACCCTATTTTAAGTCATTCCTATGGTAGACAAGAAGTTGTACCTCTCCTAGCTTGACAAGGTCCAGACAAAGAAAGGAGATCATTGGAAGAAGACGGATATCTTCGATCTCATTCAATTATCTCATTATACCATTGATCATTATGATGCTAATTTTATTCTAGCATCTCTATACTTTTGGGATCGAGGGACTGGTTCCTTTTTCCTTCCCTTTGGAATAGTCACTCCAACCCTTTTGGATGTGGTTGTTATCACTAGGCTCGAGCTCTATGGGGAAACTTATCTTCCTACCACTAAAACTTAAACCCCCCTCAAACCTAACGCTCGAAATCTTACCTGTAAGGCTTTCATTCTCAATAATTGTAATAGAGATTCAGTTGAAGTGTCTGTCATTGAGTACATCGTCTTCCTTTGGTTGTGGCTCTCTTCTTTTGTCTTTTGTTCGAGGTCTGCTATCTTTAGCCACTTGTCTGCCTGGAGAGAGAAAAATAAACTTTGCTAAGTTATTATTGGGTCATCTTCATCTTTGCCTCTCATACATCATAGGTCAATTTTGACAACCAGATCCCTTAGGAAACTTCTGTGGTCCCTTTTGGCTTCTTGACCTTTGGCTTCAAGCCATCTTTTCCCCAAAAGCTTGCATGACCTGAAAGATTACTACCAGTACGAACCCACGGGTAGAGGCTTGATCTATACCACCTTTGTTGGTACTATCATTAAGCCCCTACATGGTTTGAAAAACCATTTCTCTTGGTTCCTTGATCAAGATCAGTTTGATTCCACCCTTTGCCCTTATGTTGAAAGGAACCATGGTCCCATGTGGGTTCAAGAACCCATAGTCAGTGAATTCCCAGAAGACCAAGTTAGCAATAATGCAAGATGGGGAGAAATTCTACGCAATTAGCTTATCTTCCCCCACTATGATCAATTTATCTCATGCCTCACACATTACCATCCTAACTTGGTTGCTCGTCAGTTTGGCCTTTGTCAAGATATACCTATTCCTATCCTTGAAGAAGGCCAAGATATAAGTCCTTGTGAAGATGTGGACGAGGTGGTGGCTCGAATCGAAGCTTTCAAATCTACATGCCTTGAGTTCTACCCTACTGACCCCACCCCCAAGACTTGTTGCACAACTGCTTATGATCATTGGTAATGATCTTGTAGGAACACAGGGAAACACTAGAAGAGGGGTTGAATAGTGTTTCTGAATATTTTAGAAAGCTTTTCGCAAACAGGTGTTAAAAACACAATTTCAGACAGGCTCTTAAAGGACTGTCTGAAGTTTTCAGACGGCCAAAAATACTGATTTTAAAAGATGTTTTTGTGCCTTTATAGAATATCAGATTGATTACTCTAACCCCTTGATTAGTGTAAAAAGAATTAACAAGAGATAAGGGTAAGAAAACTTAGCCAAGGAATTTATCCTGGTTCACTCACTACCACTGTGAGCTACGTCCAGTCCCAATGCCAACTAGCACTTGGATTTTCTTTTAATCTTTCAAGATTACAAGTATTCTTTTACAGTCAAGCCTCTTCAGGCTCTACAATCAAGTATTCTTTTGCAGTCAAGCCTCTTCAGGCTCTACAATCAAGTATTCTTTTGTCAACCAAGCCTCTCCAGGCTCTAAACAGAGTTTACAGAGAAAGGAGTTTAAGCTTTTAAACTATACGAGTTTGAAGCTCAAACAAATACAATGTACAATAAAATCTGAGGTATGCTCAGGATATACAAATGTGTACAGCGAATTTTATCAGAGAGTTTTTACAGAGTAAAAACTTGTAGCGTGATGTTTCTCTTTGGCTTTCTTGTATGTTGATTTTCTCTCTTTTTCTTCGTCGTTCTTGATGGTCTTCATAGAGGGGTATTTATACCCAAATTTTAATCCGTTGAAATACCACCGTTTAGAGATAGCATTAAATGCTATTTAATCCGTTGTGAGACATGCTTTTGAGAGCTCTGATATCTCTAACACGATACAAGGTTTCTCTTGCATTAAGGCTGCTACAAATGTTGTTGCAGAGGCTGCGTCGCAGAGATTTCGTCAGTGGTGTATGAAATTCAAAATCACCAGGAAAGGTCTCTGTGTTCCTTGCTATAAACGTGTTTGAAAAGGTACGTGCAACAGAGGTTCAGAAAAGTCTTCACAAGCTTCAGCAGAGAGTGCCACGTCATAAGCGAGACTTCAGACAGCACTGATACTTCAGACGGGTTGAGCTACTTCAGACAGCTTCAACTCTTCAGACGAGTTCTGCTTCTTCAGACAGCTTCAACACTTAGTCTTTTTTTATGTAGGCTCATAGTGGCTTGCTTGCTGAAATCACAGATAAATCATTAAAACATATATGTATCTATGATAAATATTTTAACTCAAATTTGTTAAGCATTAAAACTTGGGAATTGAGTTGTCTTAAACATCATATTTTCTCTTATGATATTTTTGAGACTCAACATTCTCCCCCTTTTTAATGATGACAAATTTGTTTAAAATACATAAATCTGAAAGGAGTTTTAAAGATAAAAGTATAGATAGCTCCCCCTCAGATGGTGATCTCTTAAACTGATTTGATCAAGAATCAGTTTCTTATTTACTCCCCCTGAGTCCTGTAATCACTTCAGATTCAGATTTTGTTAGATTTTAATACTCCCCCTTTTGTCATCAATCAAAAGGGAATATCAGAGCTAAACAGTAACGGAGCAATAAATTCACATAAAACATATATCATAGTGTTAACAATGAACTCACAAAAAGATGAGATAAGCCACTGATTGTATATATGGGAATGTTCAGATAAAGAAACAAACAATCAGACACTTGTCATAAGCATGAAAGTAAGCAAAAGACAATGGCTAAAATGAACAGTTTAATCTTTCTTCTTCAGCAAGGCCTCAGTGAGAAAGGAAATCAAGTCGTCCTTGGCCTTGTTTATTGCGGCTTCCACTGAGGTTTTCAAGTCTTGCTGACCAGATCTGATAAGCTGTTGTTCTTGAAGAATCTGTTCTTGTTGAGCAATCAGATGTTGAGTCTTCTGCTCTTGATCAGCACACTTCTTTTCAAGTTTCTGCACTTTGGACTTCAACTTTAGATTTTCCTCAGCCAAGTCTTGCTCAGATTCATAAAAGATGAGCTGGATGTAGGGGCAAACAAATCTAAGCACTCCAAATCCTGGCTGTAATTTGTAGTCAGATGGGCTGAACACAGGGCAAAAGAAGGTGCCAATAGGATTCAGCAGAACCCAATCTTCATTGAAAGAGTCAGCAGGTGGGGGAAAGTGATCTCTCATATAGTGATATTTGACAGTGGTTGACTTTCCAAGTCCAACACCAGAATCAGCATCAGGACCAGTTGATCCAGAAGAAGATCCAGCATCTTCTCTGATCTTCTAGTAAGAGGACCACATCCAATCTTGAAGTAGATGATCCAGCCCACCTCCTTGATTTGTGATGAATTCTGGTAAAGATTCCCATTCTGATGGACTCATCACTTCAGACAGAGGTGAGTTTTTCTTTGAATAGATTTTAGCTCCTTTGAATGACTCTTCCTGTAGGGGATACCTAGGAACTATTCTATCAGGTTTCACCAAGATTTTAGTGGTTGGCCTGATTGAACAAGTTCTAGGTGGCCTGTAGCCTCTCATCCCAACTCCCTTGTGCAGATCCCTCTAAAACAGCTCAGACTCAGTGTTCAGCTGCCTCACAAAGCTCCATTCATCATTAGACAGCCTCAGGGAATCATTTGAGAATGGATTGATGGGAGCCCAAATATGTGCAGGAGGGACACCCTTCCTGATCTTGTCTAGTCCACCTGAAGAAGCACTGTATTGATTCCTTACTTCAGCAGCAGTTTTCCTGATTAAGCCATGATGCAAGGATACAGCAGGTGCTGTTCTGAAATACTGTAGCTCTTCAGACAGGGTGCTAAACTTGGGCAGTGAGCAGGGATCAGCAAGCACTTGCTCTTCTTCAACAGAGAGCTCTTCTTCCAGAGAAGGTGTAGGAGGTGGAGGTGATGAAGGTAAGGTATTAGGGCAAGGTCATGGGTTTGTGGGGAAGGTAATGTAGGCTCAGAGAGTTGATTCTCTGAAGGTTGTGGTGAGGTAGGTTCAGAGGGTTTGGAAGGTTCAGAGGGTAGGTTTTCTGTTTGTGGAGGTGGTGATGGTTGTGATAGGGGTGAAGATGGTTGTTTTTCAGGTGATAGGGGTTTTGGTGAAGGTTGTGGTGAAGGTTGATGAGGTGTTTGTTTTTCTGGTGAGGAGGGTGGTGAAGGAGTTACATTATCAAATCTCACCTTAATTCTCTTGTAGGGAGGCTTGGTTACCTCAGATTCTTTTGCCTTTGCTTCTTCCTTCTCCCTTTGTGCTTGTTTTTCTTCCCTTTTTCTTTTAAAATATTGTTGAGCTTTAACAAAATTTTGATACTTCTCAGCTTCATCTTCTGCTATCAGCTGAGAGGCAATACTTCTAGTCACCCTAGGTTCAGGTGCAGTCTGAAGTAGCTTGCTTTTGGTTCTCCTTCTCTGAGGTGCACTTGACCTCTTCCTTTTCTTTGCTCCCTCAGCTATGGTTGTTTGCCTATCATCTTCATCATAGGCCAATTGTGAAGCAATAGCAATAGCTCTATCAGTCTTCTCTTGTTCTGCTTTCTTCTCCAGCTCCTCCTGCTCCAAAGCAGTAGCCAATGCTGCCACCTGAATGAGTTCAGGATCAGATGGGCATGCAGCCAATGGCTCAGCTACAACTACATCAGTTTCATCTGCCTCTTGAGTCTGTCCTTCCATTTCAGAAGTAGGCTGTGAAGTCTGTACAGGTTCAGACAACTGACCCACAATTTCAGATGGCCTTTGTGATGCCTTCTGAACAGGTTCAGACACCTGACTCTGCACAGATGCAGATGCTACCTTAGCAGCACTCCTTACAGGTAGCTTCTTCAATTTTTCCTGAGGAGAGGGTTTTGATGGCTTGAACTCATGCCTCCTTATGTATCCTCTGAGTTCATTCTCAAGAACCTCCATTGTTGTCTGCCTTCTTGCAGCTTTCTCAAGAAGAAGGCTCTCCTTCAAGGACGGAGAGGGAGGTCTTGGAGTCAGCTTTACTCCCATGCTCTTGAGGTTTGATTCACCAAACATAGGTTGTGAAAGGCGATCAAAAACCCTTTAAATGGGAACTTTTAAATGCAACAAGATTTTGGTGATGATGGTATTGTGAGGGAAGCTCCCAGCAGAGTCTCTGAGACGCTTCTGCATGTGGTACATTATGATGTTGGGGAGGTTCACCTTCTTCTTCTGCAGTAGGTGAATCAGACAAAATCTTTCCAACTCAGAAACATGGTTTCTGCTTCCATTCTTAGGGATTATAGAGCATCCTAAGATGGCATGCAAAACCCTAGCCTTGTCTGACATATGCTTTGCATCCAAGCTTAATGGTTCAGAGGTGCCATACAGAAACTCTGTGAACTGCTTCTGTCCTCCATTTCTTGCTTCCCAGCCAGGAGTGAATACAGCTCCTTCAGTTCTGACCTCACAGATGTGAGCAATGATATCTTCATCAATGAAGACAGGAACACCACATATTGTGGCCTTGATGCTAGTGTAGATACCCTGAGGATTGGGTATTCCTCTGGCAGTAGCCCAGAAATCCAACACACTTTGCTCATGCCATTGTGTTAAGTTGTGATTGAAATACTGAGTCCACCCAGCTGCATCGAACTCAGCAAACAAGTCCATTCCCAGAGATTGAAGATCCTCCAGAACTACACCCTTAGTTTTCACGATGTTGCTTCCAGCAGATTTCTTAGGGGTCATTGGAGAGTTTTTCTGAAGAACTTGAGAGAGAAAAAGAATTGCTTGTAGAAGAAGGATTCTCAAGAGATGACTACTGATTCGTGAACAGTGAAGTTCTGTGACCCACTAGCTTCCGTATTTATAGATCCATAAAGCAATGATGGCATGTACTGGGTGCGCAGACATAGGAAAACGTGCGAAGTGGAAGAGACAAAATAAATGGAATTAAACCGTCTCATAAAGCCACGTCATTTGTTTACTTCAGACAAGTGACAAATTTCAGACACCCATATAGATTTCAGACAGTCCAGAATTTCAGACAAGTCACTTGTTTCAGACAAGCTGAAATTTCAGATACATCATTTTTATTATTATTATTATTTTTTATGACAGATCAGATCACACACATTCAAAATGCATGTATGTTCAGATTATTTCTAATGAACTTAAATCTATCTTCAGTCAGAGGTTTTGTGAATATATCAGCCCATTGATGCTCTGTATCAATAAACTGAATTTCAAAAATACCTTTCTGAACATAGTCTCTAATGAAATGATGTTTTATTTCTATATGTTTAGCCCTAGAATGTTGAATGGGATTTTTAGACAAATTGATAGCACTTGTATTATCACACAGAACAGGTATAGCAGATATAGTAATGTTAAAATCTTTTAAATGATACTTTACCCATAACAGTTGTGAGCAACAACTGGCTGCTGAGATGTATTCTGCTTCAGCTGTTGATAAGGCAATTGTGCTTTGCCTTTTGCTTGACCAGCTAATCATATTTTCTCCAAAGAAATGACATCCACCACTAGTGCTTTTTCTCTCAATTCTGTCTCCAGCAAAATCAGCATCACAGTAACCTATTAACCTGCAATCCTTACTTTTCTTATAGCACAGACCAAGATTAGTAGTACCTTTAAGATATCTGAAAATTCTTTTTACAGCTTTGTAGTGAGTACTCCTTGGATCAGATTGAAATCTAGCACACAGACATACACTGAACATTATGTCAAGTCTGCTTGCTGTTAGATATAGTAATGATCCAATCATTCCTCTATACAAAGTTTGATTCACTGGTTCTTCCTTCTCATCTTTATTTAAAGATGCAGAGGGATGCATTGGAGTTGACATGGGTTTGCAATCATGTAATTTAAACTTCTTAAGCATTTCCTTTGTATATTTTTCTTGATGGATCCATATACAGTCAGAATCTTACTTAATCTGAAGTCCTAAGAAAAATTTTAGTTCACCCATTAAACTCATTTCAAATTCTGATTGCATTAACTATGAAAACTCCTTGCATAATGAAGAGTTAGTTGAACCAAAGATAATGTCATCAACATATATCTGAACAAGTATAAGATCTTTGTTAGACTGTTTTCTAAAAAGAGTTGTGTCCACTTTTCCTCTTTCAAAACCATTTGAGATTAGAAAACTGCTCAATCTGTCATACCAAGCTCTTGGGGCTTGTCTCAGACCATAGAGAGCCTTTTTGAGTTTGAAAACATGTTCAGGAAAGGAAATATCTTCAAAACCAGGGGGTTGTCTAACAAAGACTTCTTCTTCAATGAGACCATTGAGGAAGGCACTTTTAACATCCATTTGATATAGCTTGATGCCATTATTTACAGCATAAGATAAAAGAATTCTAATTGCTTCTAACCTGGCCACTGGGGCAAAGGTTTCAGTGAAATCAATACCTTCTTGCTGGTTGTATCCTTGAGCAACTAATCTTGCCTTGTTTCTGACTACCTTGCCTTCTTCAGACAGCTTGTTTCTGAACACCCATTTGGTTCCAATAATAGTTTTCCCATGGGGTTTAGGAACAAGGGTCCAGACATCACTCCTAGCAAACTGATTCAGCTCTTCTTGCATGGCTAGGATCCACCCTTCATCATGCAGAGCTTCATCAATGTTCCTTGGCTCTATTTCAGATAGGAGGGCAAGAGTATTCAGAATCTTGAATTTTGATCTTGTCTTAACTCCTTCTGAAGTGCTGCCAATGATTTGCTCTTTAGGATGATGTGATTTGTATTTCCAGTCAGGTTTCTGAAGAGGTATTACATCTGTTTGTTCTGTTTGAGACTCAACATTTGTTTGAAGAGGTTTAGTAACAGTAGGTACTTCAGACAGCTGCTCATCCTTCGAGCTGTTGTGGTCATTCAGCTCCATTCCTGCAAAATCATCCTCTAGATCTGATAGTTCCCTATCAGTCTCTTTGTTATCATTGAATTTAACATGAATAGTTTCTTCAACAGTTAAAGTTCTAGAGTTATACACTCTATAGGCTTTAGATGTTTCAGAATATCCAATGAAAAATCCTTTATCAGACTTTGCATCAAATTTTCCAAGATCATCCTTGGTGTTGAGTATAAAACATTCACATCCAAAGGTGTGGAAATATGATATGTTGGGTTTTCTTCCTTTCCACAGTTCATAGGCAGTCTTTTTCAGAATTGGTCTTACCAATATTCTGTTTTGAAGGTAACATGTTGTGTTTTGCTAATCTTGAGATTAATCTCAAGCTAGCATGCCCAAGTCTTTGATGCCAAATCTGTTTTTCATCTTCAACAAAAATGAAACACTTTACATTTTGACTTGCTAGATCCTCTAGATCAATTTTGTACACATTGCTGTGTCTCTTAGCAGTAAAGAGGATTTGCTCAGAGGAGTCTTTGACTATGCATCCTTCCTTAGTAAAGGATACCACATAACCACTGTCACATAATTGACTTATGCTCAGTAAATTATGTTGTAGTCCTTCCACAAGGAATACATTTTTAATAAGGGATGAAGGAGATATACCTACAGTCCCTATTCCAATGATCTTCCCTTGCTGATTTCCACCATGGGTGACCACTCCACCAGCTCTAGGTCTAAGGTTTTGGAACAAAGACCTTTCTCCTGTCATGTGTCGCGAGCACCCACTGTCCAGGTACCATTTGTGGGGTCTCCTTTGTCCTGTTAAACACATCTGCAACAGGAATAATTAAGTTTTTAGGTACCCATATTCTTTTGGGTCCTTTCTTGTTAGCTTTAGGCCTTGTCTTTCTCTTGTGTTTACTCTGAGCCATATTGTGTCCAGGCTTACCACAGTGAGAACACCCAGTAACCTTCTTTTCAGAAAAATTTAAGACAGTAGGAGGTTCAGACAAGTTATGATCACAAAAGCCTAGTCCAGTTTTGTCAAGGGAATGCCTTTGATTTCCAAGCATTATATTCAGATTTTTAGTTCCTTTGACAAATTTGGCCAGATCTTTTGTCAGTTCCACAACCTGCTTCTGAAGTTTCTCATTTTCTTCAGACACAGCTTGTGAACTGCAGTTTTTAGTCTCAAGAACTTTTTCTTTGAGCATAGTATGTTCTATCTCAAGTGCCTCATATTTGTTACACATTTATGTGTGGGCTTTGGATAGATTCTTATACTCTTGGAAAAGTTCTTGAGAACTTTCCACCAGATCATCATACATCTCTTGTAGAGTAAGAGGAAATACCTCAGCTTCAGAGCTGTCTGAAGATGGTAGACTAGCCATGAGGCACAGATTTGCCTCTTCTGAAGTGTCTTCTTCTTCTTCTGAGGTTGATTCATCAAGGTCTTCCCATGTTGCCATGAGACCTTTCTTCTTTTTGAAAAACTTTTTCTTCTTGAAGTTGTTTTTCTTCAGTCTTGGGCAATCAGCCTTCATATGTCCTGGTTGCTTACATTCAAAGCAAATAATTTTATCAGAGTTAGACTCTTTACCTGTCTTACCTGATTTGGATGATGAAGGTTGGTTCTTTCTGAACTTTCCTCTGTTCTGCAACATTCTCTTGATCTTTCTGCTTAAAAGAGCAAGATCGTTTTCATCTTCTGAGCTGTCTTCAGAATCTTCATCTGCTTCTGAAGTTTCCTCAGCTTGCATAGCCTTCATGCTGCTATGCCTAGACTGTTTGGCCTTGGAGTTTAGAGCTAGAGACTTCTTCTTGTTGTCATCTTCTCCAAGCTCAAGTTTATGGACTTTGAGAGATCCCAACAGTTCTTCCATTCTCAGAGAGTTCAAATCTCTTGCCTCTTGAATGGCAGTGACTTTGGGTCTCCAGGACTTAGGTAGACTTCTTAGAATTTTCCTGTTGTTGTCTCCAATTTCATAGGTTCTTCCTAAGGACCTGAGTCCATTGGTTATGGTCTGAAACCTCCCAAACATTTGGTCAATATTTTCAGTTTCTTCCATCTTAAACATCTCATACTGGTGTATAAGCATGCTGATTTTGGATTGCTTGACAGTTTCAGTCCCTTCATGGGCTGCTGCAAGAGTATCCCAAATCTCCTTGGCAGAAGTGCATCCATGGACCTTCTCATATTCTGATTTATTTAAGGAACATATCAGATAGAGTTTGGCTTTAGCGTTCATCTGGACTCTAGTCTTCTGCTCCAAGGTCCATTCAGTCTTAGGTATAGGCAGACCATTTTGCATAGGCACATAGTCTCCATCAGTGACCACATCCCAAACATCAATGTTGTTGCTCTCAATGAACAACTTCATACGATCTCTCCAGTAGTGGTAATCCACTCCATTGAATGCTGGGGGTCTTGTGATAGAGGCTCCTTCTGTGATGTATTGCCTGTTGCTGTTAGAAGCTTCCATCTGGATCTTTCAGTCCTCAAACACTTGTTAGGTGCTCCAACCCTGAGTAGAGCTCTGGTACCAACTATAGGAACACAGGGAAACACTAGAAGGAGGGTTGAATAGTGTTTCTGAATATTTTAGAAAGCTTTTCGCAAACAGGTGTTAAAAACATAATTTCAGACAGGCTCTTAAAGGACTGTCTGAAGTTTTCAGACGGCCAAAAATACTGATTTTAAAAGATGTTTTTGTGCCTCTATAGAATATCAGATTGATTACTCTAACCCCTTGATTAGTGTAAAAAGAATTAACAAGAGATAAGGGTAAGAAAACTTAGCCAAGGAATTTATCCTGGTTCACTCACTACCACTGTGAGCTACGTCCAGTCCCAATGCCAACTAGCACTTGGATTTTCTTTTAATCTTTCAAGATTACAAGTATTCTTTTACAGTCAAGCCTCTTCAGGATCTACAATCAAGTATTCTTTTGCAGTCAAGCCTCTTCAGGCTCTACAATCAAGTATTCTTTTGTCAACCAAGCCTTTCCAGGCTCTAAACAGAGTTTACAGAGAAAGGAGTTTAAGCTTTTAAATTATACGAGTTTGAAGCTCAAACAAATACACTGTACAATAAAATCTGAGGTATGCTCAGGATATACAAATGTGTACAGCGAATTTTATCAGAGAGTTTTTACAGAGTAAAAACTTGTAGCGTGATGTTTCTCTTTGGCTTTCTTGTATGTTGATTTTCTCTCTTTTTCTTCGTCGTTCTTGATGGTCTTCATAGAGGGGTATTTATACCCAAATTTTAATCCGTTGAAATACCACCGTTTAGAGATAGCATTAAATGCTATTTAATCCGTTGTGAGACATGCTTTTGAGAGCTCTGATATCTCTGACACGATACAAGGTTTCTCTTGCATTAAGGCTGCTACAAATGTTGTTGCAGAGGCTGCGTCGCAGAGATTTCGTCAGTGGTGTATGAAATTCAAAATCACCAGGAAAGGTCTCTGTGTTCCTTGCTATAAACGTGTTTGAAAAGGTACGTGCAGCAGAGGTTCAGAAAAGTCTTCACAAGCTTCAGCAGAGAGTGCCACGTCATAAGTGAGACTTCAGACAACACTGATACTTCAGACGGGTTGAGCTACTTCAGACAGCTTCAACTCTTCAGACGAGTTCTGCTTCTTCAGACAGCTTCAACACTTAGTCTTTTTTTATGTAGGCTCATAGTGGCTTGCTTGCTGAAATCACAGATAAATCATTAAAACATATATGGATCTATGATAAATATTTTAACTCAAATTTGTTAAGCATTAAAACTTGGGAATTGAGTTGTCTTAAACATCATATTTTCTCTTATGATATTTTTGAGACTCAACAGATCTTCCTACAAAGAGATGTCTTTTTCGAAGGAGGAATGTTTTAGCCATATGATGGCTGAAATTGAGTACGAGGTGGAGCAGGCCAAGAAAAAGAAAAGAGGTAACTTAGCTTTTGTTTTGTCCTTATTCATCTTACTCTTTAGCTTAATTTGTATTAAATTTCACTCTTCTTTCTTTCATTTCCTTATAGTTTCCAGAACCACTACAAAAGACTCTGAGACTGATAATCCTTGAACTACTTAAACTAGGGGTGTTCGCGGGTTGGATTGAATGGGTTTTGAGGGAAAATCATCCAATCCAATAATTTTGGTTTTCTCATTTAATCATCTAATTGGTTTTATTTTTTTTCCAAATCCAATCCAATCCAATCCAATTTTAATCGGTTTGGATTGGATTGGATTTCAGTTTCTCAAATAAACTAAAAAATGAAGTTATGAAAGCAAAATTATGATATCATTACTAGTTTCCAAAATCGTTAATCATTTACAAATTTAAAGCTGAAAAGTTATACTTTGTCAAATTATTAATATTTCTTGAGCTAATAAGTTATAACTTTAAATACTTAATTAGATATGAGAGTCGATCCCAGTTCCATAACCCATATATGAATATTCGCTTATGGTAAACCCAATATGATAAAAACATATAATTATTGTAAGGTCCAAGAATCCCTTAAAAAGTGTTTTAATAATGACAACCAATCAAGATTTACTTGGAATAATTCTGAACTTTAAGGACTAATGATTTTGTTTAAGTGAATGTTCAGAAGATACAGGAAAACATCTGCAGAAGATACAATTGAGCAGCAAAAGAAAGAAATGAGTGCCACTCATTTAATAAGATAAGTCTTAGATTTGACAAGAATGACAAATCTGTGAAGAATAGATATAATGCACACTGAGAAATCATGAGAAGGATACTGCTATCCTCCAAAAGATAAGAACAGGCCTCTAGAAGAAGAAGTCATAATAAAATTCCTTTAGAAGGAAGATTCATTTTGTAAAAAGAAAGAGAAAAGCTCATCTCAGGCTGTCAAGCATCAAGATATATTTAAAACATTTTCTGTGAGGTATAAAATTGATTATCAGAAGATGGATGGCAGTCCTAAAGAAAAACCGTAGATCATTAAGTCTGCAGAAGGAGCAAATCATGTCAGGAACCAAAGGACAAATTGGATTCTCTATCTTCTAAGGTTACAGTTGCATAACAGACCTAAAAATACTCTCAATCAAGCAAATGATGAATTTCAAAAAAATTTGCAAGAAGAATGAAACTCCAAAAACCAAGCAAAAGGAATGAATTACTGCAGAAGATGCAAATAAGGCTAAATTCATATTAATCTTCTTCTTCTCATCTTCTCATGATTCCAATGGGCAAAGTGACTCAAGAATAAGTGAAAATACTATACTAGAAAGGTTCATCATGTCTGCAGAAGAAAAACCTTGAGAAATACCCCAAAAACAACCTGCAAAAGATACTCTGAAGAAGAGAGAAACTGGTCAAACTTGATAGCTGTAAAGCCTGCACTTGCTGCAGCAGAGAAAGGGACATTTCCTGAGGCCAGCTGGATGTCCAACGGCTACTTTACTCAAGTCTTCTATATAAGGAGACTTCCTCCTCACTTTGAAGACACCTCACTCCAGAAGATACATATATTTCTGTTGTTTCACTTCTCCTATCTTCTGGAAATTTTCTCTCTCCTTCATCTCTGTGATTTCTGGTCTGAAAAGCCGTGGAGAGAGTCTTGGCTCATCATTTTGCTTCTGATGTGCAAAGATTGTATTGATTTGAGCCTTGTATGTTCTCATTCTTTCTCATTTTCATATTAAGAGTCTCAAGAGAGGTGTGCAGGTGCATATCCTTCTTCTGAGCAGCAAGGGAAAGAGTTTTCAGTGAGGTTTACTGAGATTTGGTGATCTTAGTTGGTTTACAGAATCTGCAGAAGGTACTTGCAGTATTTTGGGGACTGAATCTTCTGCAGAAGGTTCTGCAGTAAGTATTCAGTGGAAAATCTGAGTTTGTTAGGTTATTGTTAGCCTGAAAAGGCAGGTAAAGAATACTAGTGGTAAGGTTACCCAAAAAGATTGTAAATTGATTAAAGGAGTGAGAAAATCCTACAGGTGTAGGGACTGGACGTAGCCTCAGGTTGGAAGAGGTGAACCAGTATAAAATTTATGTGTGCCATCTTCTTTACTCTCTCTTTACTATTATTTATCACTGCCATAGCACATAACTAAATATACATCTTCTGTGAAATTAAAATCAGCTAATCATTACCTTATGTGAGTTTATTTCTTTGTACTAAGCCAAGGCAAAACCTTGAGCAGAAAAAGTTTACAAAGAAATTGCAGAAATTCTATTTAATCACAATTCAACCCCCCTTCTTGTGATTGAAGCCACAACTTCAATTGGTACCAGAGCTTGCCTCTAGGGTTGAACTTACTTAACAGTAAGAGAGGAAAAGATCAAGGGAAATGGCAAATCATGGAGCTGCAATGTTCATACCAGAAGGTTCATCTACAAATAGACCACCAGCATTTGATGGAAAGGATTACTACTACTGGAAGGATAGAATGAAATTTTTTCTAGAATCCCAAGACATTGATCTTTGGGATATTGTAGAAAAAGGAAATTTCATTCCAGCAGTAAGAAGAATAAGAATTCTTTTCCATCCCAAAGAAGGAGAATCAGAAGTTCAAGTAGAAGCTCCTCAACCTAAAGCAAGAGAATATTGGACCTAAGAAGATAAGCAGAAGTATCTTCTGAACTCCAAAGCCAAATTCTTCCTTCTCTGTGCACTAAGCAGGGGAGAATATGATAAAGTTGTTGGATGTTCAACAGCCAAAGAAATATGGGATACACTCCAAATAGCCCATGAAGGAACAGATCAAGTCAAGGAATCAAAAATCAACATATTAATTCATCAATATGAAATGTTCAACATGGTTGAACATGAATCTATTGATGAAATGTTTAGTAGATTCACTATTATTATAAATGATCTAAAATCTCCTGGAAAAAGCTATTCAAACCAAGAGCAAGTCAAAAAAATCCTTAGAAGTCTTCCAAAAATTTGGAGACCTAAGGTAACAACCATTCAAGAAGCCAAGGACCTTGTTGTCCTAAAATTGGATGAACTACTTGGATCACTAAAAGTTCATGAGCAAGATCTCATGGATGAATTACCAAAAAGAGGAAAATCCATTGCCTTAAAAGCCAGCACCTCCAGAAGGAACAACCTGACCTCAACAGAAGAAATTAATACAGAAGATAATGAGACTTCATCTGAAAAAGATGATGAACTTGCCTTCATTTCAAAAAGAATCCAGAGACTGATAAGAAGAAGAGGTAAAGGAAGGAAAAGCTTCAACTTCAAGAAGGATGGACAGAAAGCTGAAAATTCCAAAGCACAAATAATTTGCTTTGAATGCAACAAGCCAGGACACTTTAAATCAGAATGTCCAGTACTGAAAAGAGACTCAAAAACCTCCTAGAAGAAGAAAGCTATGATGGCAACTTGGGATGATTCAGACAACTCCTCAGAAGAAGAAAATTTTGAAGAAGAAGCAGAAACCTATGTCTCATGGCTGGAAGTGATGATGAAGAAAATGAGGTAATCACATATACTCCTACTGCATATAGAGAATTAGAAAATGCATTTGAAAATTTACGATATGACTCTCACACATTTGCACAAAAATGTGCACTTCTTAAAGAACAACTCATTAAATCTAAAGAGGAAAATGAAAAATTGAAGGAAGATAATGATAGACTAATTAAAACCAATCAATGTCTTAAACAATCACACTTTAAATTGTCTGAACAAATTAGGATAATAAAAGAAAATCCTGCAGAAGATGCAAAATCTGCATCACTGCAGAAGGAAAACTATCTTCTGCAGAAGAAGATTACTGAACTGCAAATAACTTAAGTAAATTTGTTAGCAGTACACATAACTTAAATAAACTAATAGGAAATGGTAGAGAAACCACTAATAAAAGAGGATTAGGATTCCATGAAATAGGAGCATCAAGCACTAAGAAAACTGTTTTTGTTCCTGCTAAAAGGCAACTTCCTAAATGTTATTGGTGTAACAAAATTGGACACATTGCTCATAATTGTTAAAAAGAAAAGGGAGCTTTAAAAGAAAGGTATCTAACCTTTCAGGACCCAAAAAGATTTGGGTACCTAAATCATTACTTTATTCTGATGTAGGAAAAAGGAAAATCCCTCAAGAAGAAAGAGCTATGGTTCTTAGACAGTGGATGCTCAAGACATATGACTGGAGACAAGAGCAAATTCATACTTCTTCACTGAATGGAAGGTGGAACAATTACCTTTGGAGACAACGACAAAGCTCACATCAAAGGTATTGGAAAGATAGGTATGAAAAATTCTACTAAAATTAATAATGTGTATTATGTGAAAGGGTTAAAACATAACCTTCTTAGCATAAGTCAGTTATGTGATAGTGGCTATGAAGTTATGTTTCAACCAACATTGTGTGAAATTAGAGAAGCATCTACAAAGAAGGTCCTATTTTCTGGTATTAGAAGTAAAAACTTATACAACATATGCTTAGAAGAACTATGTGATCATACATGTTTTGCTTCTTTTGAAAATGACAAATGAACATGGCATAGGAAAGTAGGTCATCTAAACATGAAAAGCATTTCCAAACTGTCTAAGCTAGATCTGGTTAGAGGTTTACCAAAAATCAAATTTGAAAAGGATAGAATGTACGATGCATGTGTAAAAGGAAAACATACACAATCAAGTTTTCATCCTAAAAATGTAATTACTACTAAAAGAATATTGGAACTGCTGCATATAGATTTGTTTGGACCTACTAAAACACCAAGTCTAGGAGGAAAGAAATATGGACTTGTTATTGTAGATGACTACTCTAGATTCACATGGGTTTTATTTCTTACAACTAAGGATGAATCCTTTGATGCTTTCAAGATCTTCTCCAAGAAGATACAAAATGAAAGTAGCCAACTGATAGCATCTTTAAGAAGTGATCATGGAGGAGAATTTTGAAAATCACTCTTTTAAGAACTTCTTTGATGAAAATGGAATTTCACACAACTTTTCTTGTCCTAGAAATCCACAACAAAATGGAGTTGTAGAAAGGAAAAATAGAACCCTCCAAGAAATGGCTAGAACCATGTTAAGTGATAGTGGCATTCAAAAATACTTTTGGGCTGAAGCTGTATCAACTGCTTGCTATATACTTAACAGGGTTTCCATCAGAAGCATCCTAAATAAGACTCCATATGAAATATGGAAGGGAAGAAAAACCAACATTGGATATTTTCATGTATTTGGATGTGATTGTTTCATCTTGAACAACAAGGAAAATCTTGAAAAGTTTGATGCAAAATCTGAAAAAGGAATTTTTCTTGGATATTCTACTACTTCAAAAGCATATAGAATCTATAATATCAAGAATCAAACCATAGAAGAAAGCATGCATGTAGTTTTCAATGAAACTAATCCCTCTTGTCAAGAAAAACATAGAAAAGAATCAGATGATGAAGGTGAGCTACTGCAGAAGCAATCTTCTGACAGAAAAGGCTCACCAGAAGATACAGTAGAACAGGAAATTCCTACAGAAGGTTCTGTAGAAGATATTGGTGTAGCTAAAGAGAGTCTTCCTAAGAACTGGAAGCTAATCACCAATCATCCGCATGAACAAATCATTGGAAGCACTGAAGAAGGAGTCAGAACCAGATCACAACTCAGAAATAATGAGAACAGTTCAGCATTCTTGTCTCAAATTGAACCAAAGAATGTAAATGAAGCCTTAGAAGATGAATCTTGGATAGAAGCAATGAAAGAAGAATTGGATCAATTTGAGAAGAACAAGGTGTGGACACTAGTACCTTCTCCAGAAGATCACCCCACTATTGGCAATAAATGGGTTTTCAGAAACAAAATGGATGAAGAATGTAATGTAATCAGAAACAAAGCAAGGTTAGTGGCTCAAGGGTATAACCAACAAGAAGGTATTGATTTTGATGAAACTTTTGCACCTGTAGCTAGATTAGAAGCTATTAGAACCCTACTTGCTTTTGCTGTTTACAAAAACTTTAAGCTTTACCAAATGGATGTTAAAAGTGCATTTTTAAATGGATACATAAATGAGGAAGTGTTTGTGCACCAGCCCCCTGGTTTTGAAAATCAAAAACATCCAAATCATGTTTTCAAACTCACTAAAGCTTTATATGGTTTAAAACAAGCTCCTAGAGCTTGGTATGAAAGATTAAGCAGTTTTCTTCTTAACAATGAATTTTCTAGAGGAAAAATTGACACTACTTTGTTTAAGAAAACTATTAAGAAGGATCTGCTAATTGTGCAAATTTATGTTGATGACATCATCTTTGGATCCACAAATATAAAATGTGTCAAGACTTTTCTAATCAAATGAAAGGGGAATTTGAAATGAGTCTTAATGGGAGAACTTAAATATTTTCTTAGACTACAAATAAAACAAGAAGAATCTGGAATTTTTATTTACCAAGAAAAATACACCAAGGATCTTCTCAGAAGATACAAAATGGAAGAATCAAATCCATGGGAACTCCTATGCATCCTTCTACAGTTTTAAACTTAGATGAAAATGGAAAATTTGTATCTGAAAAGGAGTATAGGGGAATGATAGGGTCATTGTTGTATTTAACTGCTAGTAGACCAGATATTTTATTTTCTGTAGGACTATGTGCTAGATTTCAATCTTCTCCAAAAGAATCTCATGTTGCTGCTGTGAAAAGAATATTCAGATATCTCATTGGAACCACTAATCTTGGTCTTTGGTACAAGAAAGGTACAAAATTTGATTTGACAGGGTTTTGTGATGCTGATTATGCTGGAGACAGACTAGATAGAAAAAGCACAAGTGGTGGTTGTCAATTTCTTGGAGAAGCATTGGTATCTTGGTCTTGTAAGAAGCAACCTACCATTGCTTTATCTACTGCAGAAGCAGAATATGTATCTGCTGCAAGCTGCTGTTCTCAAATATTATGGATAAAGCACCAAATGGAGGATTATTGCTTAAGGTACACAAAAATCCCTATATTATGTGACAATACAAGTGCCATAAACTTGTCCAAGAATCCTATACAACACTCTAGGTCTAAGCATATTGATATAAAACATCATTTTATTAGGGATCATGTTCAGAAAAATGAAATTGAACTTAAATTCACAGAAACTAAGCTTCAAGTTGCTGACATTTTCACCAAACCACTTGTAGAAGATAGGTTTGTGTTTATTAGAGAGAAATTAAACATGTGCAGATTATTAAATTAAATGCTCTTGAATGCAATGATTGATTGTGTTATCCTTGTTTGAACTTTTAGTTCTGTTATGTACACAGAAGGTATTTATACCTTCTGCAGAAAGTATAGCCTTAGGATAAGTTGTTCCTTTTGTAACAATGTGCAGAACATCTTCCTTCTGCTACAAGAAGAAGAATGTTCTTCTCCAAGGTCTGAACCTTATCTGACCTACCATCATAGCCTTTCTAAATAGCCCTGAAAATCTGTACTAGGAAAGGTCACTGTCAATCTCTTATAATTCTCTCTATCTCCTAGGTCAACCTTGAAAAAGACATGACACGAGTTGCAGGGTGCTTGGCTTGCTAAGTGCAAGTTAATCTAAAGAAACCTTTTGTCTCTCTATTTTAAAAATAAAGTTAGTTGCACTAATAAGGTAATTGAAAGCAATGTTACCGTTTGCAACAACCAAGTTTCAAAAAACGCGCTATTCTTTCTCTTTTTCTCCCATGATCTATTTCCTGTCAAACGACTAGTTAGATACTCTATTTCTTAACTAAGGAACTCAACCCTTCATCTTCATACCCTCTCTGTGTTCCTGAAACTTGCTGCAACCTTGTTCTCACATACTCTGTTTTTTCTGCTCAAGAGACAAAATAAGGATGAAAGCAATTGCCTGCAAAAAAAGCCTCCACTTCCTCTCCTCTCTCAGATAATGGAAGCCAAGAGGAATACGAAAATACTAGAATGGAAATAGTTCCATATTCTGAACCCCTACTAGTTCAACCTCTATCAACTGAACCTCCCATGGCAGAATCAACTCCAGCAGAACCATTAGTTGAAGAAACTATTTCAGCACCAGCTGAACCAACACCAGTTGAACCTTCTCCAGCCTCTACTGAACCCCAGTCTGTCTCAGCACCTTCCTTCTCCAATGTCCCTCCTACTGATACCCCTGTTTTTAGAGTTAGAAGATCTGATAGGCTTAAAACCTCCTTCCATACAATTGGAAATCATCCAAACAATCCCATTGGGATTAATTCTCCACCTCAACCTGCCTCTCCCATTGCTAGTCAAAATTTCAATTCTCATGTTAGTCCAGAAGGTGTAGAAAATGCTTCAGAAGAAGATAGCAAGGAGAAAAGTGATCCTTCTAAGGACAGAGGAGATAGCAACCTTGATTTGTTTCAAGATTCAGAGATGCTTAGGGTATTCTCTGAAAAATGGGAATGGAAGAGTGTAATTCCTGGAAGGATATTCTTGCTAAGAGAAATCAGAAAGGCAGGATGGGAAGTTGGACATTTCCTCCAGAAGCAAGGTTGGGGGGGATTTCCTTCTTATCAGGGAGCCTATCTATCCAAGATTGATAAAAGCATTCTATTGCTTCTGCAAGTAACTATAAGAGTGATGGGAACTCACTTGTTGCTGACATCAAAGGATCAACCATCATACTCACTCCAAGCATCATTGAGGAAGTTCTTAATCTTTCTACTTGTGATAATCATCTGTATGAAGACACTTGGTATGCTTCTGCAAGCATAACCAGAGAAGTAGTCAGAAAAGTCCTTAGCCAACCTGGCCTACCTCTTGTCTCTAGTAAACTAATCCCCATTTGTAGGCTATTCCATAAAATGTGTTGTTACTCCATTCTTCCTAGAGCTGGAACCCTTGAGAAGGTTACAGACCAAGACTTACTGGTTCTGTATCATTTGCTGATTGGAAAACCACTTTCTCTATCCTATTTGCTTCTGAGAAGCATGATTTACTCAGCCAATCAATAGAGAGCCTATGCTAGCCTACCATATGGTATGCTGTTAACCAAAATTTTCAGATTGTATATGTGCCTCTTGAGGATGAGGAATGTGAAGATAGTTGCACCTTCTTTAATAGAAAGAACATTAAGAAAATGAAGATCATACACCCCACACCTTCTGAGCTATTCTCCAGCAGCAGCAGTGAAGAAGAAGAAGCTTCAGAAGAGGAAAAGGCTCCAAGGACCAAGAAGAAGAAGGAAGTGCTAAAGACCTTCTCCATAAAAAGGAAGGGTCCTACAGCATCTTCTGGAGAAGGAGATCCAAGCAAAGTTCAGAAACTTCTTCTTCTGGAGTTGAGAGAGATGTTCTAGAATGTCTCACTCCTCCATCCTCATTTGAAGTAAAAGAACCATCACCTTTGAAGAAGAAGTTGTTTCTCCATTGCAAATTGTTTCCAAAGAAGTTGAATCTGCAGAAGGAGATAGGGAAACATCACTTGCTTCTGCAGAAGGGTTAGCAGTGAACACTCTGGCCATGCTTGCCACAACTCAGCCTGTCTCTCCAATTATTCAACATTAGTCTCCCACTGCTACTGTAGCTACTCAAGAAGAAGGGATTGCTAAAGACACTGTGCAGAAGGAAGAAAACCAATCAGCTCCTTCTGCAGGCACTTTTGGGACTGATTTGGTAAATCAATTTCTTGCATCCCCCATTTTTATTCCACTATTCCTGCAGCTACACCTCTGAAAGATAATATCCCTGCTGTGTCTACCCACCTTTCATCTATGGAAACTTTTCTCTAGCAACTTAGTACTGAAAGGGAGGACATTCCCTCAGACCCTTTGCAGAAGGAAGAAGTTGTTGGACCTGAAGATGCTTCCCTCACTGCAAAGTCTAAACCCTCCTCTTCCCAAGCCCTTGAAAGGCAAGTGAGGAAAATCAAGGCAAACATCAAAAAGTTGTTTTCTAATGTTAACATCCTCCAAATTAAGTAAATGAAATGATTGAGAGGTTCACACAACACCCAATTTTGGTTTAATACCTTTGTCCTGCTTATAATAGCTCCTCAAGCACCACAAATGCCATTTAATCAATATCAGCCTCCTCAGAACATCCTCCAACCAACTACCTCATCATCTTCTGATCATTCTTCACCCTCTAAGTAGAAGAAGATGATGATTCTGCTTCTCCTAGGCCATATTAGTTTCTTTTTTATAGATGACAAAGCGGGAGAAGTAGTAGGAGTAGCAGGTTGTTTGACATTGTTATGTCTTAGGAATCTGTTAGGAGAATCAATTTCCGTTTGGCTTACTTTTTGACACTGATTATGACTCATGTTTCTAGAATGACTATTCCCTGTCTTGTTTAATGTGATTAATGGAATTGTGTTTTGATGCTCAATTGAATTATGCTTTCTCTTGCTGCTATGAGTACTTTATGAGGCTGATAAATTAGAATATATATCAATTGGTTTATGACTGATCAAATGTATATCTTAAAGACTTATGCACTACTTAGTCCAAAATGTGCATTTTGAAACTTACATTCTCAGCCATATGATTAAAAGTAAATTGAATGCCATGAAAGTAAGTTTAATCATATCCCTCAAAAGCACCTGCATACATTCAGGGGGAGTATCTTTCAGAATTATAACAATGTAAAACTTGATAGGTTGTCATCATCAAAAAGGGGAGATTGTAAGGTCCAAGAATCCCTTAAAAAGTGTTTTAATAATGATACCCAATCAAGATTTACTTGGAATAATTCTGAACTTTAAGGACTAATGATTTTGTTCAAGCGAATGTTCAGAAGATACAGGAAAGCATTTGCAGAAGATACAATTGAGTAGCAAAAGAAAGAAATGAGTGCCGCTCATTTAATAAGATAAGTCTCAGATTTAACAAGAATGACAAATCTGTGAAGAATAGATATAATGCACACTGAGAAATCATAAGAAGGATACTGCTATCCTCCAAAAGATAAGAACGGGCCTCTAGAAGAAGAAGTCATAATAAAATTCCTTTAGAAGGAAGATTCATTTTTGTAAAAAGAAAGAAAAAAGCTCATCTCAGGCTGTCAAGCATCAAGATATATTTAAAACATTTTCTGTGAGGTATAAAATTGATTATCAGAAGATGGATGGCAGTCCTAAAGAAAAACCGTAGATCATTAAGTCTGCAGAAAGGAGCAAATCATGTCAGGAACCAAAGGACAGATTGGATTCTCTATCTTCTAAGGTTACAGTTGCATAACAGACCTAAAAATACTCTCAATCAAGCAAATGATGAATTTCAAAAAATCTACAAGAAGAATGAAACTCCAGAAAACCATGCAGAAGGAAATGAATTGCTGCAGAAGATGAAAATAAGGCTAAATTCATATTAATCTTCTTCTTCTTCTCATCTTCTCATGATTCCAATGGGCAAAGTGACTCAAGAATAAGTGAAAATACTATACTGGAAAGGTTCATCATGTCTGCAGAAGAAAAACCTTGACAAATAGCCCAAAAACAACCTCCAAAAGATACTCTGAAGAAGAGAGAAGCTGGTCAAACTTGATAGTTGTAAAGCCTGCACTTGCTGCAGCAGAGAAAAGGGACATTTCCTGAGGCCAGCTGGATGTCCACGGCTACTTTACTCTAACCTTCTACAAAAGGAGACTTCCTGATCACTTTGAAGACACCTCACTCCAGAAGATACACATATTTCTGTTGTTTCACTTCTCTTATCTTCTGGAAATTTTTCTCTCTACTTCTTCTCTGTGATTTCTGGTCTGAAAAGCCTTGGAGAGAGTCTTGGCTCATCATTTTGCTTTTGTTGTGCAAAGATTGTAATGATTTGAGCCTTGTATGTTCTCATTCTTCTCATTTTCATTGTAAGAGTCTCAAGAGAGGTGTGCAGGTGCATATCCTTCTTCTGAGCAGCAAGGGAAAGAGTTTTCAGTGAGGTTTACTGAGATTTGGTGATCTCAGTTGGTTTACAGAATCTGCAGAAGGTACTTGCAGTATTTTGGGGACTGAATCTTCTGCAGAAGGTTCTGCAGTAAGTATTCAGTGGAAAATCTGAGTTTGTTAGGTTATTGTTAGCCTGAAGAGGAAGGTAAAGAATACTAGTGGTAAGGTTACCCAAGAATTGATTAAAAGAGTGAGAAAATCCTACAGGTGTAGGGACTGGACGTAGCCTCAGGTTGGAAGAGGTGAACCAGTATAAAATTTCTGTGTGTCATCTTCTTTACTCTCTCTTTACTATTATTTATCACTGACATAGCACATAACTAAATATACATCTTCTGTGAAATTAAAATTAGCTAACCATTACCTTCTCTGAGTTTATTTCTTTGTACTAAGCCAAGGCAAAACCTTGAGCAGAAAAAGTGTACAAAGAATTGCAGAAATTTTATTCAATCACAATTCAACCCCCCTTCTTGTGATTGAAGCCACAACTTCAATTATCTATCTTATCCTATAACATACAAATTAATTGATGCTTCCAATCCCATTATTGAATGTTTTTCGTTAAATATAGTTGCACAATAATATTTTTTTTATTATTACATAAAAATAATATCAATAATGATAATATATCAAGATGATTAGAAAACTTTGGATTGGTTCTCATAGACAAATCTGAAATCCAATCCAATTAAAAGTTTCATTTTTTTTGCAGTTTGAGGTTTTTTCAGTTTGCGGTTTTTTTGGATCGGTTTGTGGCAGTTCCAACTGGATTGGATTGGATTGGATTTGAACACCCCTCACTCAAACCATTCAGACTATTAAGGTAATATGTCTTTAACCTTCATGTAATCTTTTAGTTATCTTCATCTTTTCTTATCTGTTCATCATTTTGACTAGCAAAAAAACTCACAACGAAGAGTAAGGGTGTTGCCAAACCAACAAATTTGAAGGGTACTGAGCCTTCGAAGAAAAGGAAAAACATTTACTTCTTCTTTGCCATAAAAACAATCACATCCAACTAATAATCCCCAAGTTTAAAGGAGAAAGAACCCAAAGAAGCTTCTAAAACTTCAAATAAGCCTCCCCTAGAGACTCTAGATTCAAAGAAAAAGGAGCCAAGAGAAGAAGCCCAGCCATCTCCTAGGCTTGAGTTGACGCCTTCATAGGAATAGAAAGTGCTCCTCTAACTCAGCCTACTAAAGTTGATGTCGACTTAGATGAACTTTGCAAGAAGCTTGAAGAAGACCTTTCCATCATAAATAGTCTGCTTGCGGGTACCTTTCCCAACGCAAAAATAAGCCTAAGTGCAAAGACTTATTAATCGAGCATTAACTCTTGAGTCAAGTCTTTAGTGGATAGATTGTGCCATCTGGTTTTCTCCAAGGATTTGTTTGAAGCATTAGATGGCAACCTTACTCAGCGAATTCGGGGTGTGCTAACTGAGATAAAGAAATATCTATATCAGGTGCCTACAAAGCTTGGCATAGCCTTGGGAACTTTTCTGCTCTTGGTATGACTCCCTGACTCGAGCTCTTAACCAGCTTCATGATAATGAATCACAATATGAGTCTATTTAGAAGACTCATGAAGCATTGAGAGTTCAAATGTTGGAAAAAGAATGCAAAATTCCAAAGAATCTATTGAGTTTTAGAGAAGGGGGCTTCTCGAGCAGAAACCTTGCTAAAGGAGATCAAAGACCTAAAGGCTTTACTGGCTTCGAAGATTGAAGAGTACAACTCACTCATTTCTACATAACCCAAGGGAAAAGATCAGTAGGAAAAACTAAAATTGGAACTTAAAGCTGAATTTGCTCAACTCATCAACCACCTTCGAGCTCTGAACCAGGCTCGAACTTAGCATATTGCCATATCAGCGTAACTTGGAAAAATTAAAAATGAATATGATGATTTCAAGGCTCAATCTTTATTTTAGGAATTTTCTTTCCCTGTGATTTCTTTTTTACTTAAACATTTTATATACTTAGCCATTTTCTATGTTTAACTATTTCTGTATTCAACCATTCTTGGCCTTCATTGTAATCTAGTTTGATGGAATTTTGACTTAACATAACATTGGCTTATAGGCTTTTAAGTGCTTCCTGGTAATCGAACTAATTAAGCATTTAGATAATATGTCTCGAATAGTATAGGCATTATTCGAAAGCACATTTCTGATCTCATATGGTCCTTCCCAATCGGGGTCCACTTCCTATACTTAGGAAATTTTTACCCAAAGGTAAAATAGCCTTCTACACTAAACCTCCTTCTTGAAATGTTTTAACATTAATCCTTCGATTATAAAAATGGGAAACTCTTTCCTTTATTTAATCAAGTTCTCCAGTGCAATGAATCTTTCTTCATCAAGAGTATCTAACTCATCAAACATTAAGTTAAGATATCTTCATCAAGCAATTCATTTTGCCTTTGAATTCAAAGAGATTGTAAATTGATTTCTACTGAAAGAACAACTCCATGCCCATACACTAACTTATATGGATAAGAGTTAATTGTCTCTTTTGGTGATGTTGATAGGCCTATAGGACTTGAGTAAGTGTCTCATGCCAATTTTAAGGATTTTGTCCTATGTGTTTTTTAATTTAGCTAATCAAGATCTTATTAGTGGCCTTAACTTGACCATTAACCTGGGCATAGTAAGGGGTTGAAGTGAGCACTTAATTTTCCAAGACTATGCATATTGTACTACTACTTTACTTCTAGTGAACATAGTTCCTTGGTTAGTAGTAGGGGTGTTCAATCCAATTCAATCTAATTAGAACCGCAACAATCGATCCAAAAAACCGCAAACTGAAAAAATCACAATCGCAAAAAACGGAATCTTTAATTGGATTGGATTGGATTTCGGATTTGTCTATGAGAAACCAATCCAATCTAAATTGATCCACGGTTTTCTAATCATCTTGATATATTATCATTATTGATATTATTTTTTTGTAATGATGTAAAAAATTATTATTGTGCAACTATATTTAACAAAAAACATTCAATAATGGGATTGGAAGCTATCAATTAATTTGTATGTTATAGGATAAGATAAGTAATTTGCATGTTTTTTATCATATTGGTTTACCATAAGCGGATATTCTTATAGGGTTATGGAACTGGGATCAACTCTCATATCTAATTAAGTATTTAAAATTATAACTTATTGTTCAAGAAACATTAACAATTTGACAAGTATAACTTTTCGGCTTTAAATTTGTAATGATTAACTATTTTGGAAACTAGTAATTGATGTCATACATTTTGCTTCATAACTTCATTTTTTTAGTTTATTTGAGAACTAAAATCCAATCCAATCCAAACCGACTAAAATTGGATTGGGATTTGAAAAAAATTAAAACCAATGGATGATTAATGAGAAAACCGAAATTATTGGATTTTATCATTTTTTTCCTCAAAACCCATCCAATCCAACCCGCGAAACACCCCTAGTCAATAGTAATAGTCTTAGGAATGCGAAACCTATGAATAATGTGTTCTTCAATGAAGTCAATGATTTCTTTTGACCCCACGTCTTTCAAAGGTATGACTTATCCATTTGGTAAAAATAATCAACCCCAACTAGGATGAACATTTGACCCTTCAAAGAAGGTGGTATGAATCATTCCTATCAAGTTTAAAGCCCAACCTCGAAAGGGCCAAGGCTTTATGATCGAATGTAACTCAGTTGCTGGCACATGTTGAATATGGCCATGTTGTTGGCATTTCTCACACCCTTTTCGTAATCATAACAATCCTTCAACATGGTTGGCCAATAATAACAGTACCTTAGCAGAATCCACCTCATTTTCCCCTTGCAACATTCAAGACACTTATGTAACAATTCATGCAACCTTTTTAAGGTGGGTCTGTCCAGTACATCGTTACTCTTAATGTGTACCTATGTGAGCACATGATATCTCATATCCATGATCCATGAGATGTGATTATCAATGAACTCACATACTAGTCTAAAATGCATCTTTGTCCTAAGATGATACTTGACCATGGACTATTTTAAGAATAGTTCTTCATAAGATCTCACGATCAAGTCATCTACTTGATTTCTTATGAAGTTTGAGCTTTACTATTCTAAGGACATTAATTGTATTCTTAAAAGAATGAATTACCTTTATAAAATAATATGATACATGTGATGGATGTTTAAAAAAACATATAAGTTTCTAATTGCATATACCTAACACTTTATATAGCATCCAGAAAAGTAGTCGTTGAGCATAAAGACGTTGAGAGACAGGCTTGTGAAAAAGCTTTTGACTTGAATAGAGTAGGTGTGCATAGATAGCACTGCTCTGACACACAACAGGTATAATAGAGGTTCCCTTTTCCGTGTACGATATTCCATAAAATGCAGAAAGAACTCTGTAAAAGCTTCTTTTTGTAAATGATGGCAGAAGACATTTAGAGACCTTTAAGTCTTTGCGCAGAGTGCCTTCTGATTTTGACAGATATATGTTGCACAAATACAGTAGACTTCTAAGCATAAAGAATGGTACACGTCATCAAAGGATTGAGAGAGTCTTCAGCAGATCCAAGTTCTTCAGAGAGTTCTTTATTTCAGTAAGCTCAAATTTCCACATCATTGAGTGATAGTTCAGAGAGTATGTGTTCAGCAGGAACAAATTCAGTACGCACATACTTTCAGTAGGTTGATCAATTTTTTCAGATAGTTGCTTTGACTTGAAGATTTGCTCATTTCAGAGTTTGTTGCAATAACAAAGACAAACTACATTTCTCAGTAGAATCTGTTTTTATATAATCAAATTTGTTAAACATTAAAACCAATGGTAAAGAGTCTTGAATTAAATTGAATACTTAATTTATTGAGACTCAACATTGTCCCTCTTTTTAATGATGACTAATTTGATATGATTAACAAATATCTGAAGTAATTAGAGATTTAACAAGAATTCTCCCCCTCTTTCAGATAAATGAATGGAGTGGAACTCCCCCTGAATAACATACTTTTCTTCTGAAAAACACTTAGCTTCTGAAAGACAATTAGCTTACTAAAAAACAACTTTGCTTCAGAGATTTGTTAGTTATATTTCTCTCCCAGTTTATTTACTCTCCTCCATTTTTTCATATTCAAAAGGGTTCAGATAACTCAAGCACGTGAAGCAGAGTAATAAATTCAGGTATTTAGACTTGGCAGCATAAGATCAATAAATGTGCGCAACCAATGATTAATTTCAACGTATTTAGAGAATAAAGAATTGAATCACGCATATAAGATCAGTAGAATCTTGAGGAAAATGAAAAGTTCACTTATATTAATCAAGATTTTAAAAATTTAACAAGTATTTTTTTAAAAAAAAAGGTTTTATGACATGGCTCTTTGAATAATTAAAGACTATCAACAGGCATGATTTCGGCAGCACTAGTACCCTTCTTTTCTGCCTTCAGCTTTAGTAACTCCTATTGAGTTTCCTTCAGCTTCTTTGCTAGCCGACCAATGAGAGCATGCAGTCTCTTCACGTTATATGCAGCAAACACCTTTCTGATCCTTCCATGAGCACCCAGAGGATTAGAGGCCCTTGTTCTTCTTCCTCTGACAGGGGATGCCTCAGGAGAGACTTCAGCCACCCTCTTCTCTAGGGCTTCTTCTTTCTCAATCAAAGTCCGGTCCAACTGCTCATACATAACTGGAGTGAAGAAGGAAGGAGGTGCTTGATCAAAGAGTCCATCCATCGGAAAGCCTTTATGAATGAGGATTTTCATGATTAAAGTGTTGTGGGGGAAAAGTTCCTCAATGTCCAACTCTCTTCTGAACAGCATTTGGTAGAGAAGGACATGGAAGACTAATCCTCTTCTTCATCTGCAAGTGAACGACCACAAACCTTTCAAGCTCTTTGATATAAATATTATCACTTCTTTTCGGAAGGATGCAACAGTTGAGAATGGCAAGTAGAACTCTGGGGATTTCTTGGTTTGCAAAGAGAAAGTGTAGTCCTCATGATGATCCCTCTGACTCTATAAATAGGCATATCAGAAGCATTGATGACAGTAGTTACTAAAACTGAACAGACATGGAGAGTCATGCATCGTGCCGCTTTGAGTGGATAGTTGAAGAGCCATTAATTTACAGAGAGCCAGGTCACAAATGTTTAAAAAAAACGTTTGGATTTAAAGACCTTTCATATTTCTTAGACAAAATAATTATTTTCAAAAACTAATTTTTCAACAAATACGAGGTTCAGCAAGATCATCACAGAGTTATTTCAGAAATTACACATATATGCATTTATTTTCAGAGAGTATGAGATAAGAAAGATGTTACCATAAAATATGGAGTTTTTTTAAGATTTAGGCTCAACATTGCTTTTCTGAAAGAGATGATTAACTTCAGCTGGTTGTGTTTAGAGCTTTCAGCATGTACACCCTCTTTCCATCCAATTCTCCTTTCATTCATTCTTCTCCAGTTATCTTAGGGGTCTTCTTTTCCTTATTAAGGATATCTGCAAGAAAAACAATTGACAATTTTGGTACCCATATCTTTTTGGGTCCACCAGGGTCAGTTACAGGAACAGGTTCCTCATTCTGCTTACATTCAGATTTGAATAATCTATTTTTATCACAGTGAGGACACCCATCTACCTTTTTCTTTTCCTTTTTAGGCTTATCAGAATTTGATGATGGTTTTCCAGAGAACCCTAAGCCTCTTTTATCATTTAACCTTTTTTGAGTTTTCAATAATCTGTCAAGATTATTGGTTCCTTCAGTAAAGTTGGCCAGGTCTTTAGTAAGTTCTAAGATCTGTCCTTGAAGAACCTATTTCTCTTCAAGTAGATTTTTGAGCTTACTGTTCTCTTGCTTCAGAAGCTCTTCTTTAAGTATAAGATTTTCATTTTCAAAATCCTTACTTTTAGTGTATGCAGCAGCATAGGCACTAGAAAGCTTCTTATACTCTCTGAAGAGTTCCTTAGTTCCATCAACTAAATCATCATATTCATCAAGAAGAGTTAAAGATGATACTTTAGAATCAACATCTTCTGATTTATTTGCTATTAAGCATTGATTCTCCTCTTCTGTTGATTCTTCTATACTTCCAGTGAATTGCTCTTCTGAGGATTTATAATCTTCATCTCCTTTAAGAGCATATGAGGCTAGCCAATCCCATATTTCCTTGGCAGAGTAGAATCCCTTTACCATGTCATACTCAAGTTTATTCAGAGAACATATTAAGTAGAGCTTGGCTTGAGCATTGAGTTGAACATTAAATTTTTTCTCATGGGACCACTCAGCTTTAGAAATGGGCATTCTATTTCTTATGGGAATATAATTACCATCAGTAACTATATCCCAGAGATCAAGATTATAGTTCTCCATAAATAGCTACATATGTTCTTTCCAGAAAGAATAATCCTTTCTGTTGAAGATTGGTGGTCTTGATACAGATGCTTCTTCTGAGATATAAACACCAAAGCTTGTTGAGGTTTCCATCTGGATCTTCTCCTTCAGCATTTGTTAGATGCTCAACCCGAAGTTGAGTTATGATACCAACTGTTAAGACCACAGGAAACACTAGAAAGGGGGTTGAATAGTGTTTTAAAAACCTTTTCTGATTTTTGAAAACCTTTTAAAAAAAGCAAGCAGTTTGAAAAGATATTCACTCAACCTCCCAAAACTGGAACTTTCAGTAGTTTGCTGATGTAACTCAGCAGGTTGAGTAAACTTGATTTTGAAGTATTTTTGCGTGAAGAAAAGTTTGTTTTTCTGTGTGGATATATAAAACAAATTTTCTTAAACCCTCCTTGGTTAGATAAAACAGATAACAACGAAAAGTAAAATAGTTAAGTGTAGAGAGAATTCAGCCACAGAAATTTATCCTGGTTCACCCACTAACTCAGTGAGCTACGTCTAGTCCCAGGCTAACACTCCACTAGATTTTTCACTAATCTCGCAAGATTACAAGTATTAATTGAACCCATCCTCTTCAGGCTAAACACCAAGTATTCTTTGGACCCAGCCTCTCAGGCTAAACAAGTATTCTTTGGACACAGCCTCTCCAGGATAAACTGAGTATTCATCGGACACAACCTCTCCAGGCTAAACAGAGTATTCTTTGAACACAGCCTCTCCAGGCTAAACTTAGTATTCTTTATTCCTCCAAGCCTCTTCAGGCTCTCAGACACTTAACAACGTTTACAATGAAAGATAACTTTAAGTTTATGAGAAACTTAAACACGGGTTCTCTTATACAAAGGGATTACTGAGATTAACTCAGGATACAGAGGATAAATTCTAACTACAAGGAAAAATAGAGATGCAAGAGTATAGCTATGAGACTGAAGTTCTTCTCTGTATTTTGCTCAGCAGGAAATGTTTCTTCAGAGGGTTGGCTTGATAGATTTTTTTCTCTTGACTTGGCCTTTTCACTCTGTTGGCTGAGACTCTTATCTTTTTCTTTTCTGGAGAGCTTCTCTAGCTTTTCATGCTTTCTTGATTTTCTCTCTTGGGCGTTTTTCTTTTTCTATATGATGTTCTCGCCACTTCACAAGGATTATCATGGAGCTTTATATAGCATCCAGAAAAGTAGTTGTTGAGCAGAAGAAAGCGTTGAGAGACAGGCTTGTGAAAAACTTTTGACATGAATAGAGTAGGTGTGCAGAGATAGCACTGCTCTAACACACAATAGGTACAGAGGTTCCTTTTCCATGTACGATGTTCCATAAGATGCGGAAAGAACTTTGTAAAGGCTTGTATTTGTAGATGATGGCAAAAGACGTTTAGAGACTTTTAAGTCTTTGCATAGAGTGCCTTCTGACTTTGACAGATACTATGTTGCACGAATTCAGTAAGACTTCTCAGCATAAGGAATGGTACAGGTCATCAGAGGATTGAGAGAGTCTTCAGCAGATCCAAGTTCTTTATTTTAGTAAGCTCGAATTGCCATGTCATTGAGTGATAGTTCATAGAGTATGTGTTCAGCAGGAACAAATTCAGTACGCACATACTTTCAGTAGGTTGATCAATTTTTCACATAGTTGCTTTGACTTGAAGAATTGCTCATTTCAGAGTTGCTGCAATAACAAAGACAAATTACCTTTCTCAATAGAATATGTTTTTATAATCAAATTTGTTAAACATTAAAACCAAGGGTAAAGAGTCTTGAATTAAATTGAATACTTAATTTATATTGAGACTCAACACCTCAGGTATTCAACCAAGGGTTTTCTCCAATGATTAGTGCTCAGAGCATCAATGTTAAGAACCATGTTTTCTTCCAATGTGAGAAACTATCTAAGTTTCCAAATAACTTAAGGGTTGAACCCATTGATCTTGGAGGCATGGAAATTGTCAAGGGTTTTGTGTTTACTACTTGAGGCATTCCCAAAGGCATAGATATGCTCTGGTTCCCAAAACCAGGGGGTGTGCATTGGTTCTAATATAAGGGTATGGCATTATTTGGCTAACCACAGTCTCCTCAGGCCCTGGTAATGTTCCAACTATAATTTAATGAGCATTCCTCCCTATCTCATTTAGGGAGGTTTGGTTCCTAGATTGGTTGACTCAAGCCTGCTCATTAGCCATATTGGCTGAGGAATTCCCTTGGGAATTTCCAGAGCACTCCTTTTCTTGCTATTAGCCATAACTTTCTTTCCACTCCTTATGTTCATTCAACACTACAATTTGTCCCACCCTTAAATTTGGTTAAACAAATGTATCTCTTGAGTAATCTGGGGACGAGATAGGGTCCTCTTACTGAGTTCTTTAAGTGTTGATCATAAGGGTTTTCAATTGGAAAAATTATGGTACATTACATAAATCAAACATAAATGTAAATTGCAAGAAACAAAAAGTGTACAACAAGAAATAGACGATGGTCTGTAGTCCCTACTTGCTCGTTGCAACTGGTTGCCCTTGGTCTCTAGATGAACGTCGTAGCTTCTGTGTGCTTGAGTATTCAGTTTGCGGACCTTGTAGCCTTCGTCCTCATCATAGGACCCCTAAAAAATTTCTTCTGAAGTAACTACTTGTAGGTCTTCTCTTTGTTGAATTATGACTATGCCCCCACATATTCACGTCCTTCACGTTAATCAGGAGCTGCTCATAACTGAAATTTGACATGGAAAAGTGAAATTTGATTTTGGTCTCTCATTATTTTTTTATTGATTTTGGTCCTCTATTTTCTAAACCCACATGATTTTAGTCTTCATCGATTGATGGAACTGCTTCGAAGATTAAACAAGAGTTGGGATAGCTTGGGCCAGCAAGGGGCGGAAGATCCAAGAAGCCCATCCATGAGGAGTTGAATTCCCTTGCATGGTTCAACATTGACCTTCCCACTTAAGGGTCAATGCATCAAGACTCATATTTGATAATTTCCTACTTAGTTTAAATTCTTAATTTTCCTAATAGGTCACATGGTCATGGCCTAAGTTCTTTAGTTTGATATTTTGTATTTAATTTAAGTTGTATTTTCCTCGTTACTTTTTCTTTAATTAGGAACCTTCTATAAGGCTTAGGATAGACTTGGGTTGTACTCTCAAAGCATCCATAGGATAGTTTTAGCATTAAAATATACTTTTCCTTCCCTTTTCCCACTCATGATCATTCCATTTAGGCTATAAATATAGTAGGTTTCCTTGTATACGTTTTTAATGCTCATTTTATGAAAAGCTTAGCTTTATCCCTCTTCTTGTGTGAGTTGAGAAAGCTTGGTTCTCGTTTAAACCATGGTGGATCTTATCTGGCTCTATGAGCTAGTGGCGATTTAGCACTCAAGACTTATCTGTTGAAGGGGTGCCTTCACCAGTGACGTCTTCACCATTCCTACACCTCTCCGTTTTCATTTTCCTTCTTCTTTGTTCATTTTAATTCAGTTTCATAGCTGCTGCCTTTGTCATTTCATGTGCTAATTTTTGCTCTCTTTTGTTCCAATCTAGATCCTATACTCGTACTGCTATCATCGTTAGTTATGTTCGTTAAGTGATGACATAACAATGTTACTTGTAAATTATTCTAGGGATTTTCCTTTGAATTTTCATGTTAATTTTAAAATTCATAGGAAATTGTGTTCATATTCTAAAATTTACGAAAAATTTCCTATGAATTTATCTATAAAAAGAAAAGAAATTTCACAGCAACATTTTTATGTATAAAATTAATGAGTTTTTTTTGAAAATTACTAACGTGATTTTTCAAAACAAAAACGTAAACACATTTCCTATGAATTTTTATCCTGAAAAAGCCATAATGGGTTTGCAATATGACTAATGATGTATAGTTAATAATGAGGACTAAAAGCATGTAACTTTAAAAAAATGATGGACTGAAATCAATAAAAAAAATAAATGAGGTATCAAAATCAAATTTCACCCTATTTTCAGAGATTAAAAACATATTAACCCTAAGAAAATGATGAACATATGAGAGGTAATCTTCCTCAAAATAAAGAGAGATAAGAGAAAAAAAAAGAGATGATACATGATGTGATAGTAAGGTGGAAATAAGAGAGATATTGAAGAAAAAATGTGTTGTATGAATTATAGTATGAACAATGGTCTCTAGCAAATATTGTTCTATATACCTCTTTTTGTGAAGTTACTTTATCGTCTGATTAAATTTTTAAAGTAGATGTACACGAAAAAAAAAAAAAGAAAATAGTTGACAAATAGATAGTTAATACTTATCAAGAAGAATTATAAGTGAAAAACTCTGGAACTCTATTTTAATTATTTTGAAAGCTAATATATATTAACAAGTATCCAATATAAAAATGAATATTTTTATGAAATACATAAATTTAAATAATTAAAAGTAAACTGAAGTATAAAATATATATGATTTTAGAAATTTTAAATTAAAAAATTTTAAAAATTAATCTAATTGGTAGAAAATTAATTTAATAATAATTTACAAATATTCCTTTTTATATAATGTTGATTGATTAAAGAAATTAAGAAAATTAATAATAACCTTTAATTGAAGGTAATTGATATTTATAAGAAAATTAATAACATTTAAGAAAATAATTAATTTAATTTTGATTTAATATGAAAATTCAGAATATGTATTTAATTGAGAGAAAATGTAAAAGCTCAATATCTTTTTTTTTTTGGTATTATGGAGGCCTAACGGCCAAAAAAGAAATTACACTGGAATACTACGGGGGAAAAGAATCCCAACAAAGTCTTGCCAAAGCAAATAAAACAAGCAAGGGGTGGGTGATTTGAAACATGAACACCCATCGGTAAAGTAGTAGCAAAACTAGCTAACCAATCTGCAACTCCATTGCATTCCCTATAAGCATGAGAGATAACAACAGTCCAATCCCCTTCTCTCAATCTCCTAATTCATTCAACAACATTCCATAACTATGAGATCCAGAAACTCCTTTATTTACCAGCTGAACAGCTACCCTTGAGTCACTTTCAATCCACAAATGTGTAATATTTCTATCCTTAGCTAACCGAATAGCAGTAAGGATGGCTTGAATTTTAGCAGAAAGAATAGTCCCATTAGGAAGCCTATAAGCAAAACCATACATCCATGCACCAAAGGAATTCGGAAAACACCACCACACCCTATTAAGCCTTCACTAGCTTTAAAAGCCCCATTTACATTACATTTGACCCAATTTGTAGCTGGTTGTCTCCATCCCACATCAACTGATCTATAACTATGCACCATATGAGGCATTGTTGCTGCTCCTTCACTAATTTCATTTACTAAGAAATCAGCCTTTTTAACAATATCAACTGGATTAAAATCTTACTAGCAAACACCATCTCATTCCGAGAATTCCAAATTAACCAGCAAATTACCCCAAAGTAGATTTCTCTTTTCCTCTTATTTTTGTAAGATAAATTATCCACCATCCAATCCATGAAATCTTTATCACTGCTACATAATGCACCCACCCTACCTGGACACGAAGCTTCCTTCCAAACCTTCTTAGATTCGCTGCACTCCCTCAATATGTGAGCTGATGTCTCTGCACTTGAATTGCAAAGGGGACATATATCATTATCAGAAATATGGCACCTAACTCTTCTCACATTGGTTTTTAAACCACCTCGAAAGACAGTCCAAAGAAAATATTAAGAAAATATTTGGCTCGGCTAGGACCTCCCCACTTCCATATCCTGTCCCAAACTTGGTTTCTCACTAGCAGTGTTGCATCAGTAATCAACATGTAAGCTGACTTGGCGTTAAAAGATTCGTCTGAGGAGTACTTCCAGCTGGGCACATCTGTCCCAAGCTCCAACGTTGCAGCTGGAAAAGAGAGAATCTCCATACATATATGCAGCAGAAGGAGATGTGAAAATAAAGAAGAATTCCAATCCCCATCACGCACAAAACTACTAACTGTCAGATTCAACAAGTGTTGAGGAATTGGAATACAAGCCACATCCTCCAACTTAATACCAGAAGGCAACCATGTATCAGTCCAGAAACGAGTGTAAGAGCCATCACCTACAACCCATCGTAATCCCAGAAGAATTAAAGGCCAGGTTTGAGAAATCCCACGCCAAGCATTCGAGCTATTAGCAAGAGGACGAATATCCGGAGTAGACTGAAAACCACACCGATATTTTGTTCTTAAAATCCGAACCCACAGTGCTTGAGGTTGAGTAATAAGACCCCACCTGAGCTTCATGATCAAGGCTCTATTAAAATCATGTATCTTCCGAATGCCAAGGCCACCCAACTGCTTTGGTTTACAAATTTTCTGCCAGGATATAGTATGCCAAGTCTTCCTCTCATTTGATGATCCCCACAAAAAGTTTCTCATAATTCTTTCTAAATCTTCAAAAATTGACTTTGGAAGCATTGTGGTCTGCATAACATACGTTGGTAGTGCACTAAGAACGGATTGAACCAACGTGGTCCTTCCAGCAAAGGACAAATTATGAGCTCTCCAGGCAGATAGACGCTTTTGAGCCATATCAATGATGTATGGATATTATGTCTTCTTTTGACGAAAATGAAGAATAGGGACACCTAAATACTTTCCAAGGTTCCCTGTCAAAGAAAAACCAGCCCTTGCACTAAGATGTTGACCTCTCGATACATGAGCATTACGAGACACAAAAAGCTTAGTCTTATCCTTGTTAACCTTCTCCCCAGACGCTTGACAGAACTTCTCAAGACACTCCATAATAACATCCATCTGATGATCAGTTGCTTCTCCAAACAGAACCAGGTCATCCGCGAAGAATAGATGGGACAGGGGAGGACCATCCCTACAAAGAGTAATAGACCTCCAATTTCCTGAATCCACTTCTTTCTAAATGAGATGTCCCAACCTCTCCATACACAAAATAAACAGATATGGAGAAAGTGGATCTCCCTGTCTAAGACCTCTAGAAGGAGAGAAATCACGAGTCTTTTCCCCATTAAATAGAACATGCATAGATGTTGAAGATACACATTGCATAATAAGATTACAGAAATGCACACTGAAACCAATATCATGAACTGTATCCAACAAGAAATCCCAGTTCAATCGGTCATATGCTTTCTCAAGATCCACTTTAACAACAAGGGCACCATTCTTGCGCTTCCAAGATCTCATAGAATGGAAAACCTCTTGAGCAATTATGAAATTATCAGAGCTATGTCTACCTGGAACAAACTACACTAGTAAGGTGCAACCAAGTAATCCATGTAATGTTGTAACCTGTTAGCCACTAGCTTAGTGATAATCTTGTAGATCACATTGCAAAGACTAATAGGACGAAGCTGTTTAACTCTAGCAGGATGGTCCACCTTAGGAATCAGTACTATGGAAGTCTGATTAATAGTAACAACTTTACTTGGATCCACAAAGATCTCTTTTATCAATTTACAAACAAAATCCCCTATAATATCTCATTGAGATTGGAAAAACAGGGGGTGGAGTCCATCAGGTCCTGGTGCCTTAAGAGGGCCCATATCAAACATGGCCTCTTTAATTTCAGCTTCATTTGGACTAGATTGCAAAAACTCAAAAGCATGACTATCAAGAGGGGGAAAAACCTCTAATATCCCAGCTACCACACATATCATCCTGTGTATAAAGGTTATCAAAATAATTGACAATTAACTCCTTTAACTCACCTTGATCTATGATGGCTCTGTTTTCATCATCAAGTAGAAGCTCAATTTTGTTGTGCCGTCTCCTGACAATGGTGGACATGTGAAAAAAATTGGTATTATTATCACCAAACTTAATCCAATCCAATCGAGCTTTTTGATACCACAACAAATCTTCCTGCTTGAGAATAGCTTGATACTCTTTCCAAATTTTGTGAAGTAACTTCTCTAATCCTTGGTTTGGCCCAGAACTTAACTTCTTATTAATACCCTCCATTATGTTCATCAAAGCCCATTTTTTATGGAAAATATTTCCAAAATGATCACGGTTCCATATCTGCACATTCTCCACAAATTTGGAACCTGAGCAAAGGATTTATCTTGTAGCCACCCTGCCATGAATCAGAAAGGTTTAATGCCACTATGATGCATAGCATTTTCACCCAACTTAAGCAATAACGGTCTGTGGTCTGAATGAAATGATGGCAAATAGAAAGGAGAAACATCCACAAAACGCAACCTCCATTCACTATTACAAATTCCTCTATCAATGCGCTCCTTAATTCCTCTTCCCTCCCATGTAAACCGAGGTCCCTTGAAACCCATGTCCATTAATCCACAATTAAGAATGCAACTATTAAATTTCCGCATAGAAGAGTAATTAGGATCAGCTCCACCAATTTTGTCACAAGTGTCCGAGTAGGCATTGAAGTCACCTACCACGACCTAAGCATAATTCATATTAACACTCAAGGTCTCCAACTCCTGCCAAAGTTGATCACGTAGGTATGGTCTTGGACTACCATATACACAAGTGAGCACCCATGCTTGGCTTCCATCATTTGGGTGAATGCGAATATGAACTAGCTGAGCATGTGAATGAAGTATCTCAACTTTAAAACACTCTTCGTTCCAAACAATCCAAATCCCCCCAAAAAAGCCATTTGCCTCAACTAAAAATTGTTTCAAAAAGGCCAGCCTACGAAGAACCTTATAAGCTTTCTGACCACTGATTCTGGGCTCAAAAAGAGCACAAAAATTCAGCCTATGCCTTGCGCAAAGATCACGAAAAACAGGTGGAAAAGAAGAGGTCCCTGCTCCTCTAACGTTCCAAAATAACAGATTCATTAAAATCCAAATTGATGAAGAAAAGTTAGCGTGTATTGCTAACATTTGTCTCCCCTGCACCCACTTGGATGTCCACGTTCTCATGCATAATAGCATCAGCAGTCTCCGTAATACCCCCTCCCATAATCATTTCAGGTGGCCTACCAACATGCTTCTCTGGGCCAATCTCCAACATTGTTGCCCCCCCGCTAGTGCCACTGGAGGAATGCTTCAATTTGATAATTTGGGCTGGGCTGGATGCCACATTTGTTGGAGAGGAAATCATATTAGCTGGGCTAAAACCTCCAATAGCTGGAGCATTAAGGTCCGAGCCAGCATTTGATGAATTTCCACGAACTGGGCCACACCGGGCTGCTTCCTTCCACTTATGCACATCACCTGATTTGGATTGGACGCTAGGCTCTTTTCGGCCTCCACCTTCCACCAAACTTGGAGTCGGCCTTGATTGGGCTTGGGACCCCACTCCTTGGTCAATCTGCACATTCTCCTTAGCTTTGTAAACCTGCACAAAAGGAATCTTTGTCTGTTCCGTACCATAAGGTAATTCTTCATGAATTTTCGTGTCCATCACCATCTTATCATTAGAATCATTATTATTGGCAGCTAGCACATCATTATCAACAACTAGAATCTCAAATTGATTTCCCTGTTTAATAATCGTAGAATCATGGTTCCTAACTTTCCTCCCATTATTATTATCCTTCCTTATCTCACGCACATTACGTCGTGCCTTTCACTATGCAATCATCCATGTTCCGAAAATTTCGTCACTTTGCTTCCTCTCTGTCTTTGCATTTTCTCCGGCCTGGTGTGCCTCCGTCGCAGGGATGGCTTCCTGTTCAGCATTTTCTTCACCGTCATTGCCTTCCGGGACTTTCTATAATAGAGAACAAGCATCCCTCCTATGTCCATACCAGCCACAATGGAATCAGATTTGGTGCAATCCCTCATACTCCACCTTATAGTATCTGGCATTGAGCTTAAAGGTTGAAACCAACACCTTTCATAGATCAATCTCTGTGTAAATACGAGCAAACTTTGCTCTTTCAGTGATAAACTCATCATCACGGGATGGCTCTTTTTGACGCAGCGTATTTCCATCAATCTTCAACATATTTCCCAGACTTCCTCCTATCTTCCATAAGATGTTTCTGTCGTAACCCCGGAATTCTGACCCATACAGCTACATGTTTAAATTCATCTTCATGAGGAAATAAACGCAGGATGCCAGCGTCGCAACAACAGATAGTGATCCAGGATCATCCAAGGACCTACTTCAAAAACCCTCCTAACATCTTCCATATTACTAAAATGAATGAGATAGTAATCATTCTCTAAATATATCATCTCCATACTCCCTTCTGGCTGCCACATTTTCATAAGCCTTTGCCTGAGGAATTTCATCCCCAACCTTTTGCCCAGTAACTTCACCATAATTGATCGCCTCCATGGTCTGCATGCATCCTTCAACTCAGCTTTAGAAATGTTAATAGTTGGACACAAAGGATCCTCCTCAACCCTTCTGTGCCTTTTAACAGTAGTTTGGTCCCCCTTTTCCTCCTCTAACTCCATATCAACGTCATCATCCTCCACCTCTTCCTCTGATGCAACAGTACCATCTTCGTTTGTATCCTCCCATTCAGAACTAGAATAGTACGTATCGGCTCCATTAATTCCAATACATGCGTCCTTATAGGAAACAAGTTTCCTACGAAGACTCTCACCAATGGAAGTAGGGAAGACCTCCCTGTTAACGACAATGTTCCCCTCCCCCTCCTTAGGAACCTCTCCCTAGGGTTATGTCTCCTCCACGACAGTTTCTTGTGACATCCCATGCTTAGCCTTTTTTTTATTACGGTCAAATTGATCTTCTTCTCCAGTAAGCCCTGAAGAAACCCTAACAGAGCGTAGGGTTCGCTCTCCTCTCATGGCTCTAGCCGCAATTTATCTTCGTAAAAGCTCAATATCTTAATTTGCAAAAGACAAAATTTAAGTATTACCAAAAAAAAGACAAAGTTTAAGTTATTCATTTACAAGAGACACAAAATTTAGGGTTGTTGTAATTTATGTCTTTCTTCTATATTAATATTGTGATTTAATATATTATATAATTTTAAAAAATATGTATATTTAATAATCTCAATTTATAACCTTAATAAATCGTAAAATCTAAAATCATACCTCCGCTAATTTAACGTGATTGTGTATAAGTCCCACATTCTTTCGGTGGTGGTTGGAATCCTTGAAATATTAAAACGACAAAAAACAAAAAAACAAAAAAAGTTACGAGTAGTAAGCTACTCCTGTTTGGTTCCCACTTTCGGCTTTCGTAGTCAACATGGCTTTGGCTTAGGCAAATGCAAAATGCAAGGCATCTTTTCAACGTAGCCAAGTTCCAATTTGAGAGGGAGAAAGAACAGTGGATAAATAAAACTACCAACTACCCTGAAAGAGAGAATCTTTGAAAAACGGAAGGCATATTCCACCTCATGCATATTTGGAATTGTAACAGACACACACTGATAGATAGTGTCTAAAACAAAACAACTTGCTACAGTTTTGCAATAGTACCGCTCAATCAGAGCAACACAAGGCGTTTTTTCCAACAAATATCTCCTTTTCTTTATTATGCATAAAATTTAGGAGTGTACGTTTTAAAAAATTCAAAAATAGTATTATTAAATAAAGTAGTAACAAATAAAACATTGAGTACTTTAATATAAGAAATATTAACAGACAGTAGTATTATCTTTGTTATTTAGTGAATTTTTTTTTGATGGGTTGTTAATTAGTGAAATTCATCATATAAAGAATATAAAAATTGAAACTCATGATTTAGTGAATCTTACCTCAAATTGACCTTATAACAATATAGGGCATATTAGAAAGATCATGCTACACAACTTGTTTTGAAATCACATTTAAAAATCAGAGGTAAATATATACTTTGATTATTATGATAATTAAGGACCATTTGGGAGTTACTGTGAGTTTTAAATTTTTGATTTTTAAAAATTTTAAATTAAATTTTTAAAATTTAAAATCTGAAAACTTTTTTTTATGGTTTTCAAATTGAAAACCATAAAAAGAAGTTTTTAGTTTTTTTATAAAAATTTGATTTAAAATTTTTTAAAATCAAAAATTAAAAACTCATAAGCACCCCGAACGGGATTTAAAATATTTAGTTGTTTTAAAATAAAATTGATTTTAAATGATTTTAATGAGATTTTAAGCTCAAATCTGATTGTCATCATTATACACAAAAATATGTTTGGAGGATTTGAGTAATTTACATGAGATTCTGGGTTTAAATGCTCTAAATTAAAATTGATTCTACTTGACTCACATAAGTAAATAACTTTGATAATGAGATGAAAAATTTATATTAAATTGCAATATAAATTTACTTTTAAAAAAATCAAATGTAAATCAAATAATTTTAAACTCACTTTTAAACAAAATTATTTTTATAAATTCAAACTCAAAATTACAAAATGCTTTAGAGTTTAATTAGTATACACTGAATTTTACATTGTCATCTAATGATGTGTCGCTATATCATTTAATGAGTATGACATCTCATGTGTTATTAAACTCATTAAATGATACGATAACACATCATTGGATAACAATGTAAATCTTTTTTATACTGTCAGTGTATATATATTAAATCCAATTAATTCCAATGCTTTAACACTATTCTTTAGATATATTAAAAAAAGTAAATATCATATCTTATATTAAATATTTTTATTTTCTTTTTTATTTAATTCCTTGTAAATTGGCGATAAGAGTAAGACTTCAATTTTGGATACATGTCTCCCTTTTTCTATATAAAGACACCCTCTGCACCGTTTTGGATCTGGGTCTCTCTCATTTCTCCTCTCTCATTAGTTTTTCTTCTGTTTCTTCTTCCTCTTATCTAATTTGCCCTTTACACAGGTACTACTTTAGATCCAAGTCATTGATTCATCATGTCTGTCTTCCAAAAAGTTGACATTTTTCAATCTATTCTACCTGCTTTGTTTCCATACACACTTGCTTTTGTTGCTGTAGTAGTAGTAGCAGCAGCAAACAGCATGATCCCTCTACTGTGTCTTCCAACCATCAAGCTTTCATTGCCAATTTCTCCTTTCTGTTTCCTTTTCATGATCATAACTTATAGTTATAGATGTTCTGATGTTGTTTTGATTCCCATGATTTTATTTTATGTTCAACTTTTCATTTTTGTCCTGTGGGCTTTGGTTTTTGATCTTTTTGCTGTGACCATTTTGGTGCTTGGTTTTGCAATTGACAGGTAGAGGGCTTGAATTTGAACAGCTGCAATGGCGAACAGAAACTTGGAAAAGATGGCATCCATTGATGCTCAGCTTCGGCTGTTGGTTCCAGCCAAAGTGAGTGAGGATGATAAACTGGTTGAGTATGATGCTCTGCTCCTGGATCGATTCCTTGATATTCTCCAGGATTTGCATGGAGAGGATCTGAAGGAAACGGTGAGCTTTTCACTGATTTGAAGCATTTGGAAATTGGAATTCCTTTTTGACTTGTTTTTGTGCTCATAATAACTGGATTTCGTTACTCACCCTTTATTAATTAAAATTGATCTGATTGGTTTGGTGTGAAAAAGCATGGAACTTTACATAAATTAAAGGATTTTAGGTTCTGGGTTGGGTCTGTTGGTTTGGATAGTGTTAACTGTTAAGGTAACAGAACTTTTGTATGCTCTTGTATGTGAAGGATACTTTTGCATAATGGAATCTAGAGGGGAGTTATTCTTTGGTCTAGTGTTTACTTTTATTTTTAGATTAAAATACAATTTGCTCATTTCAACTTGGACAGTTGACTCAATTTTGTCAATTAAACACAGGAATTATGCGCTTATATTCAAAGTTTAAGCATTTCAATCTTTGTTTATTTTAAATACGTTGACTTTATGTTAAGCTTACCTATAAGGAGACAAAACCTGAACAGTTATGTCTCTTTGGTGCTTGGAGGTTCAAGTGGTCAAATTTTTGGTCCACTGATTAAATTTTATAGTTGGCCTTAACTTATGATACCAGGTTTTAAGTGCACTTGCATTTCTCTTTGACATTATGAACTGGAAAACTGTTTCAGGGTGATAGTTAATTTGTTCTTACACAGGTTCAAGAAGTGTATGAGCTTTCTGCTGAGTATGAAGGAAAGCATGACCCTAAGAAACTGGAAGAACTAGGAAATCTGATAACTAGTTTGGATGCTGGAGATTCTATTGTTGTTGCCAAGTCCTTTTCCCACATGCTTAACTTGGCAAACTTAGCTGAAGAAGTCCAGATTGCTCACCGCAGAAGGAACAAATTGAAGAAAGGGGATTTTGCTGATGAGAGCAATGCAACCACTGAATCAGATATTGAAGAAACTCTCAAGAAACTTGTAGGGGAAATGAAGAAGTCCCCTCAGGAAGTTTTTGATGCACTGAAAAACCAGACTGTTGACCTGGTTCTTACTGCTCATCCTACTCAATCAGTTCGTAGATCTTTGCTTCAAAAGCATGGAAGGTTTGCTTTCAAAATTTAGTATTTTTCAGCTTCAGCTCTTTCTTTTTTGGTTGCTTTATTAGTAGATTTACTTCAAAATGAAGAAATTTAACTTAAGCTTTCATTTGTTCCTCTGCTTTGCAGGATACGAAATTGTTTAACTCAATTGTATGCTAAAGACATCACTCCTGATGATAAGCAGGAGCTTGATGAGGCTCTGCAAAGGGAGGTGAATATCACAACTCTTAGGATTTTGTTTGCTTTTTCATGTGTTCAGATTTTGTGATTCAATTTTTCTTTTATTGCCTTCCCTCTATAGTACAAACAAAATAGTACTACTTCTAAAACATTTATTGTTCAAATGTTGACATTGAAATCAGAATCTTCATTGATATTTTTTAAATGATTTCTTATATGACTTCCATTTGTATAGATCCAAGCTGCTTTCCGTACTGATGAAATCAGGAGAACCCCTCCAACCCCACAAGATGAGATGAGGGCAGGGATGAGTTACTTCCATGAAACAATTTGGAAGGGTGTTCCCAAATTTCTGAGACGTGTTGATACAGCTTTGAAGAATATAGGGATTAATGAACGTGTCCCATATAATGCTCCACTTATTCAGTTTTCATCTTGGATGGGTGGTGATCGTGATGGTATGGTTCCTATCTTTGACCAATAATAATATTTCTCAGTATAAGAACAAATGGAAGGGATCATCAAATTATCTTCAAAATGCTAAAACAAAATCCTATTTGATTTCAAAACATAATAATCATTTAATGAAAAATAGTGGGAATGCTAAGCTTGAGATTATAAATGCTGCCAGTTTGTCATATCAAATACTTATTTCAATTAGTTTGTTATATGCTGTGCCAAAGGTCATATCTCATGTGTGTATCAACTATTTTGAATATGATGCAGGCAATCCAAGAGTAACTCCTGAAGTGACTAGGGATGTTTGCTTATTGGCTAGAATGATGGCTGCTAATTTGTATTATTCCCAGATAGAGGATCTTATGTTTGAAGTAAGTAATAGCTCTCCAAATCATTTTAAATAATCATTGTGGACTTTTTATTACAGTGGCACCATTTGCTGATTGCCCTTTTTGTTTCTGTAGTTGTCAATGTGGCGCTGCAATGATGAGCTACGTGTCCGAGCAGATGAACTTAACAGGTCTTCCAAGAAAGATGCAGTTGCAAAACACTACATAGGTGTTTACTACCCCCAAATTATGATATCATCTTAAGGTTACATCATAATTAGTTGGTTAGTTCATTTTTGTGATACTCTTTACGTGATGCAGAGTTTTGGAAAATCATTCCTCCAAGTGAGCCATATCGTGTGGTATTGGGTGAAGTAAGGGATAGGCTCTACCAGACTCGTGAGCGTTCTCGCCATTTGCTAGCTCATGGCTACTCTGACATTCCAGAGGAAGAAACTTTCACCAATTTGGAGGAGGTATATTTTATGTTTCACTTTCATTTTAACAAATAATAATACAATCAAGTCCAGCAGCAGTTCACAAATCATCAATGTTATGCAATTATTGTCTCCACTGTTTGTGAATGCAGTTTGTGAAAAATCTCTCATGACCTGCCTAGAGGCCGTTTGGTTTACGTTTCCATTTCCTGTTTTCAGTTTTAATTACAAAAATGAAAAATACTAGCAACACACTCTCAAACACACCCTCTATGATTGGTCTAAATTCACAGGAGTCCCACCTTATTGGAATTGGGACCTACATGATTTAGTGGAACCCATATGAATTTCAACCAATCATAGATGATGTGTTGAATAGAGTGTGTTGGTGGCATTACTCTACAAAAATACTATCTTGTTTTCATTTTGCATCTTATTTTCAAAGTTTTATACAGGAAATGGAAATAGAAAATTGAAATGAAAACCAAGTGGCCCTAAGTTTTTTGTTAGCACTTAAAAGATACTAATATAGTTAAAAGATCATTCTGTATCTTACAGATACTAACTAAAGTTAATATTTTGTCTAGTTCTTGGAACCTCTTGAACTCTGTTATAGATCACTCTGTGCCTGTGGTGATCGAGCAATTGCTGATGGAACCCTTCTAGATTTCTTGAGACAAGTCTCCACTTTTGGTCTGTCACTAGTGAGGCTTGATATAAGGCAAGAATCAGACCGTCACACAGATGTGTTGGATGCCATTACCAAACACTTGGAAATTGGTTCCTACCAGGAATGGTCTGAAGAAAAAAGGCAGCAATGGCTTTTGTCTGAATTGAGTGGCAAACGCCCTCTATTCGGACCTGACCTTCCCCAAACTGAAGAAATCAGAGATGTTTTGGACACCTTCCATGTCATAGCAGAATTACCACCAGACAATTTCGGAGCATACATCATATCAATGGCAACTGCACCATCTGATGTGCTTGCAGTTGAACTTCTCCAACGTGAATGCCATGTCAAGCATCCATTGAGAGTGGTTCCATTGTTTGAGAAGCTTGCTGATCTTGAGGCAGCTCCTGCTGCATTGGCTCGGTTGTTCTCAATAGACTGGTACAGAAACCGGATCAATGGGAAACAAGAAGTGATGATTGGTTATTCTGATTCAGGTAAAGATGCTGGAAGATTCTCTGCAGCATGGCAATTATATAAGGCTCAAGAGGAACTTATAAAGGTGGCTAAAGAATTTGGTGTCAAGCTAACTATGTTCCATGGTCGTGGAGGGACTGTTGGGAGAGGAGGTGGTCCTACTCATCTTGCTATCCTTTCTCAGCCTCCAGATACAATCCATGGATCACTTCGTGTAACTGTCCAAGGTGAAGTTATTGAGCAGTCATTTGGAGAAGAGCACTTGTGTTTCAGAACACTTCAGCGTTTCACTGCTGCTACTCTTGAACATGGGATGCATCCACCAAATTCTCCTAAACCTGAATGGCGTGCTTTGATGGATGAAATGGCTGTCATTGCCACAGAGGAATACCGTTCTATTGTCTTCAAAGAACCCCGTTTTGTTGAATATTTCAGACTGGTAAGAAGATATCTATGAAAAAGATCAATTTCTAAGACCATTTTGTTTGAGAAAACATTTTATGTTTCCATTTCCTGCTATCAGAGTATCAATAGTAATTACAAAGATGTCTCCTTATTCTCACTGTTTCACATACAAATAGTTAAAAATAGAAAATAAAGTGATATTTTTGTAATTATTAGTGAAAATAGGAAATGAAAACAGAAATGATTTGTCAAACCAGAAAGACGTTTATTTTCTAAAATGTCTCCTTTTAAAATGCAGGCTACACCAGAGTTGGAGTATGGCAGGATGAACATTGGAAGTAGACCAGCAAAGCGAAAGCCAAGTGGAGGCATTGAGACACTTCGTGCTATACCTTGGATCTTTGCCTGGACACAAACAAGGTTTCATCTTCCAGTGTGGCTAGGCTTTGGGGCAGCATTCAAACATGTTATTGAGAAGGACATTAGGAATCTTCATATGCTGCGGGAGATGTACAATCAATGGCCTTTCTTTAGGGTCACTATGGATTTAGTGGAAATGGTGTTTGCCAAGGGAGACCCAGGGATAGCTGCTCTGTATGATAGGCTCCTTGTTTCAAAAGATCTGTGGCCATTTGGGGAGCAATTGAGGGCCATGTTTGAAGAAACTAAGAAACTTCTCCTTCAGGTAAAGCAACTTTTACTATGTAACACTATTTCTAAGATTACACATTGATAAGTAGTCTTGATTTGCCATTCAATTTACCAAATTATATAGTAGCTGTCCAGTTAATCCTTTCTTAGTTCGGGATGGCTGCGAGTTTTCAGTTTTTGGTTTTCAAAAATTTGAAATCAAGTTTTTACCACTCAAAACCAAAAACTGAAAACTTCTTTTTGTGCATTTTGAAAACCACAAAAAGATGTTTTCAGTTTGTGGTTTTGAATTGTAAAAACTTGATTTAAATTATATAAAAACTAAAAACTGAAAATTCGTAACCACCTCGACTGAAAACTCGCAACCTTAATTAATAAACTATTTCCCAAGAATGGGAGACTGATTAGTTATAGTACATAAGTACAAGCTGATTTTCTTTTTTCTGCTGTGATGGTAGGTTGCTGGACATAGGGATCTTCTTGAAGGAGATCCATACTTGAAGCAAAGACTCCGTTTGCGTGATTCTTACATTACTACCCTAAATGTGTGCCAAGCTTACACATTGAAACGTATCCGTGATCCAAACTACAATGTGAAGCTACGCCCCCACATCTCTAAAGAGTCTATAGACATGAGTAAACCTGCTGATGAACTTGTAACACTGAACCCAACAAGTGAATATGCCCCTGGTTTGGAAGACACCCTCATCCTCACCATGAAGGGTATTGCTGCTGGCATGCAAAACACTGGTTAAATTTGAGTTTCTGTCATCTCTTTTTGTTTTCTATTTTCTTACCAGAAAATAATGAATTCAGTTGCACGCACAGAAAAAGGGTGTGTTTTCTTTTCCCCCTTGTATTCATCATAAGATAAAAGTGTTCCTATGCTTTGATGTATAACATAGTTGGCTGCGGTAAAGAGATAGCTGCCGCACAATGAGTCAATGCAAATATGCAACTGATTGTTATGTTCCAATTCTAAATTATGCTGATCACTACTTGTTACACTTGTTTGTCACTTATTTCCAGCAACTCTTTGGTACCCCAACATTTTACATAATAAGGAATTTAAGATGCCAAATTATATGTTTTACATATTAGCACATAGATACAAAATTTTGGAATAGGATCCTAGGAAGGAACGTGAGATAGTTGTGGTTACCGAAAACCCAAATGAAAAAGATTGATGATTATCTTTCATAAACATCAAGAATTCAAGATATTTTGTCATATTAATTATGAAATGTTTAGGTGAGGATGCATGCATATCAGACCTCATACAAGGAAATCATGTTTTGATCTTCAGTTAACATTTAAACATGGCAGAATCTAGGGTAGAAAAGTAGAAAATTGTGTAACTTTACACAAGTTCTCTTGTTAGTTTTAGATATAATAATTTTTTGTTTAATGGCTATGATTTTATCCATACACCTAGTAGCTTGTTTTCTTTATTTCTTTTCATTTCTTCCCCAACCATTATTTCTCCTCATTTCTTCCCCACCTATTTGTGCCACCACTATACTCATCACCCTCGCCAACACTACACCATTACTCACTCTTCGTGTGAGGCTGTCACCGGAACTTGTGTCAGTCAAATGACCTCAATAACAATGAGGGAGGGGGTGAAATAGGTTAAGGTTCACCTAACTTTTAGAAATTTTTCTTTTTGTGTGTGAGCCCTAATGCAATAAAATTAACGTTAATTGAGTGCCTAATGATGTATGCTTGCAAGAATGTAAACAAGATGAATGCAATACAGTGGAATGATGATGATCAATATAACATAAATTTGTGAATTTGAAAAGCAAAAATAGAATATAAAAGAGAGATGAGGGTTGAGAAGATCACAAGAGATTTTATACTAGTTTACTCTATCACTTGAGGAACTACTAATATGTTTGGTTGACCGTTTTGAAGTTTCAAAATCGATTTGGCACACATCCCAAGTTACTTTCAAGGGTAGTGATTTTTTTTTTCAATTCTCTAGAATCGATTCCATTGCAACCGAACAGAAAAGCAAACAGGCACTACATCTAGTCCTTAAACCACTTCTGGATTTTACCATTAAATTTCTGCATAATTTACAACCTTTGAGTATATCCTCTTCAAGAAACATCACTTGAAGGACTTTTGTTGTAAAGATCCCTCACTTTGCAATCAACAACCTTTTATAAGATACTCCACTTGCAAGAAAATCTAAGACACCTCACTCTTAAACACTACACAAGGTTGAGAAGAGTACATCAGAAACACAAAGATTACAATCACCTATTGAAAATTGAACACTTAAGCACAATAATCTCTCTCTATCTTAGAGCATGAAAACTTTTCTTTCTTCAAAACTCTTTAGAATTCTAAAAATTCTCTATTTGAAATTGGTACACTCCTTTTGATATGGTTCTATATGGAACTTTGAAGTTTCAAAAGGTGTATATAGTGATCTAAGGGGTTATGGGGTTAGATAGGGTAGTTACACTCATTCATAACTGTCACAACTAACTCAAGACTAATCAAATTGAAAGAGGTGATCGATTACTAATCCCTGTAATAAATTATTCAACCTTTTGTTTGAAGAGCAATTGAATTAATACTCAATTTAATCGACTAACAAACTCATTGTATGAGAAATAATTTAATTATTACAAACTTTAATTTATTGCCAACTTTATTACTTGAGAAATAATTCAATTACATGATTCAATAATGTATTATTATGATATATAATAGTTTGTAATTGAATTACAACTTCTTGTAATTGATTAAGGTGATTCTAAACCCTTATTCTTGATTTTGAAAACCTCTGAATTCAATTTGAAATCTATTCCTTAATGCTTTAAGTCATTTAATCTTGAATTTCACTTAATTAATTTCACTTTTACTTAGCTAACTTAGAAATTTCATTTTGTTCCTTGGTTTCCTTTAGTTAACTAGTTTTAATTCTAAAAAACCTTTTTTAGAGAGATCATGCATGCATATCATGTTCTAAATGCATGGCATTGACTGAGATAAATTGGGTATAAATATATGTATGGTACATGGGGTTTTGTTATTGTTAGATTTAATATATAACTGTTGAGCGGTGTAGATGAACGATTGCTTAATTTCGCAGAAAAGCCCTTAATTGTTCCAGGGGTCAACACCTTCTTCTTCATCAAGCAATCGAAATGCCTCAGGAGGAGTAAGTCGTTCAGCAAAGCTTCTTCCCAGAATGACAACCCTTTCTCTTTCTCAATGGCTACGCCCTGCCATGGCTAAGCCAGAGCTAGAGTGATAGGGGCCTGATAGGGATGAGGCTGAAGCAGTCAAATGAACTAGCAATCACACTGTCCTTGTTCCGGCCCCCTCTGCTGTAAGGCATAGTCGTAGAACCCCAAAGCAATCATCGTGTCCCTTTGCCATCACACATCAGTGACAATGACCATACTTAGGGATCTGGATTCGGTGCAGCCATTCAAGTTGTGTAGTCACTACAATCGCCTATTGTCTATACCATTGGATCCATTTGAGAGAGGATAATACGCCACGTCATCCCTTCTCGACAACTGAACAAAATTAAAAGAGCTGAAAGAATTAAAAGAATAAAAACGCTCAAAGACAATAACAAGGGAACATAAATGCAAAATGGAGGAAGGGTGGGTGTGCATTATGCAGAATAACATACCATTTTACTCACACTCAGCCGAATGCATCTCATTCTGGTGGTGCCATGCCTTCTTATGTCTACATGAAAAGCTAAATAGGAAGAAAACCTAGAAGTGATATTCAAAAGTCATGTATTCTAGGAGAAATATCTGTAGGAGAAATTTATAGGAGAAATGAGCAGGAAAAGTCTAGAGTCTTAAGTTACACTTTTATTATTATTATTATTATTATTATTATTATTAATGAATTTTGAGACCTTTAATCATGATCTAAGTGGTGACACATATATAAAAGGCATATTTTGCATCTTTAGTTTGGGAAATAAGCCATGTTAATATGTGATTAAGTGCACAATTTTGGTATTAATTTCTTATACCACTTTCACAATTATAAAGTGTTCTTATTTTTTCAAGTGATAGACTTAATTAAAAACTTAGATTAATTATTTTAAAGAAGTTAGCAAGTAATTGAGGGAGAAACTAGGAGATGTTAAGTTCAAAAAGCTGAGAAGGCGTATAGTATTAAAATATAGACCTGGTATTGCTTCCATTGGTCAAAATTCTATTATTCAACATATGGACAAAGTGGTATATGGTTTGTTAATATTGGCTGAAATGTTGGTTTTATTGCCTACATAATTTGTTGTGCCCTTTAGGTTGCTTCTTTTTTTGGGGGGGGGGGGGGGGGGGAGCACCTTTATAATCGGTTAGGAAACCATAGTTGTATTCAAGAATGGAGCATCGATCACTTTAATTTTCACAAATTAATTTTTGTGTGGACCTATGGCCATATGTGTAAGTAACCATATCAATGTCCATAAAGTAGAACTCAAGCTTCCACTAATATGTAACATGAGTACATGACTTTTGAATATCACTTATAGATTTTCTTCTTATTTAGCTTTTCATTAGACATGAGAAGGCATGGCACCACCAAAATGAGATGCATTCGACTGAATGTGAGTGAAATGGTATGTTATTCTAGCTGCATAATCCACACCCACCCTTCCTCCATTGTACATTTCCGTTCCCTTGTTATTGTCTTTGAACGTTTTTATTCTTTTAATTTTGTTCAGCTCTTTTAATTTTGTCCAGCTGTTGAGAAGGGATTACGCGGCGCATTATCCTCTCTCAATTGGATCCAACAGTGTAGGTAATAGGTGACTGTAGTGACTTGAGTGATTGCACGGAATCCAGATCCCATACTTAGCAACCCCTCCAACCAAAAACCCAATTTCATAATGTGCTATGTACCCTAACCATAACCCCCTCCTTTGTTTGTGTTTTGAACCAAAAAGCTAATCTCTTACCCTCTATGTTTGTTTCTTTATATTTCTTTTATTTTAAAATGATGGGATTTGGAAGATTACTCAAAGATGAGAAAGGTTCTTTGATTTTTGGCTTTTTTGGCTCTTTCCCTCAAGGGTGCCCTATAAGTGTTGAAATTCATACTATTCTTTATGGTTTGGATTTAGCTTGGAAGGTGGGTGAGAGAATTTTGATTTGTGAGTCAAACTTCTTGCACGTAGTTCAACTGTTGTCAAATGGTGTGGTTCCTCATGTGCATCCTTTTTGCGATTGGATTGAATAGTATACTCTCCTTGCTACATAAAGATAAGGTCATTGACATTAAACACACTGATAGATATTGCAATGCCTTTGCATATTTTTTAGCAAAGAATGTGGTCTTCTTCAACTAGCAGTTGCAATTCTATGATCCCCCCTCTTAAAGGTTCAATTACTTTCCTTGATCAGGATATTTTGTAATTGTTTTGCTTAATTTCTTTTCTTTTCCAATTTATCCAAAAAAAAAACTTGACTTATAATTTTGGATAGAGGAATCAATTTCAAAATAGTCATTCATACTTGTTATAAACGTAAATCAACAAAATTTTAAAAATGGTTAAATATGTTTTTGGTCCCTAAAAATATAGCGAAATTTGATTTGGTCCCTTATTTATTTTTTCTTTGGTCTTAATCCTCTATTTTAAAAAATCACATACTTTTAGTCCTCACCTTGAGTTGTATTCTTTTGAGTGATGACATAGCAATGTTTCTTGCAAATTTTTCTATGAATTTTCCATCAAAATTTCCTACAAATTTCAAAATTCATAGGAAACTTGTTGTTGGTTTTATAATTTGCAGTAAGTTTCCCATGGATTTTTATACAATAAAATAGAGAAATTTCACAACAACATTTTTACATAAAACACCTCACTGAAAAACAATGGTTGTTGAGACATCTCATTTCTACGTGATATGTTTCCCATTCTTTGGCATTGTTCACAATTCTTACAATACCTGTAAGCATAACGAATTAAGGTAGGCCAATACAAACTAGAGTCCAAAACCTTTCTAGCAGTACGTTGAGGTCCAAAATGTCCACCACATGCAAATGCATGGCAAAATTGTAGAATGGAATTAGACTCATGATCTGGCACACAACGCCTAATGACTTGATCGCTGCAAAATTTCCACAGATGGGGATCTTCCCACACATAATATTTAGAACTACTTTTAAGTTTATCTATTTGTTCCCTAGATGCATGTGCAAGCAAAACAGATGCAACCAAGTAATTAACTAAATCAGAAAACCAAGGGGTGGTGACACACGGCTCCAAAAGTTGTTCATCAGGAAAAGAATCATGAATAGGGAGGGAGTCAAGTGCTCTCTCAATTCTACTTAAATGATTAACTACCATGTTTTCTACACCGCTCTTGTCCCTAATCTTTAAATCAAACTCTTGAAGTAGCAACATCCATCTAATTAACCTTGGTTTTGCATCTGGCTTCTTCAATAGGAACTCCAATGTTGCATGGTCAGTAAAAACAACAACTTTAGAATTAAGCAAATATGATCTAAATTTATCAAGTGCAAAAACAATAGCTAATAATTCTTTCTCAGTGGTAGTATAGTTAGCTTGTGCAGCATCTAAAGTTTTAGAAGCATAATATATGACATGAGGAAATTTGCCAACTCTTTGTGCAAGGACAACTCCCACAGCATAATTAGATGCATCAAACATGATCTCAAAAGGGAGTGTCCAATCTGGTGACTTGATAATTGGAGTTGTGGTTAATGCTTTCTTGAGTTGATCAAAAGCTTTCTTACACATGTCATCAAAGTTAAAATCAACATCTTTTTGTAACAAGTTAGAAAGTGGAAGGGTTATCTTGCTGAAGTCTTTGATGAAGCATCTGTAGAAACCTGCATGACCAAGAAATGATTGAATCTCGCAAATGCAAGATGGATAAGGTAAACTAGAAATTACACCAATCTTGGCAGGATCCACTTCTATACCCTTCTTTGAAATTACATGTCCTAACACTATACCCTGATCAACCATAAAGTGACATTTTTCAAAATTAAGAACAAGGTTTAGTTACAATACATCTATGTAAAACCTTATCTAAACTATCCAAACGGGTTTCAAACGAAGAACCATATAGTGAAATCGGATCCATGAACACCTCCATGCACTTTTCAAGGAAGTCAGCAAAGATACTGACCATGCACCGCTGGAAGGTACCAGGGGCATTGCATAGGCCGATGGGCATCCTCCTATAGGTAAAAGTGCCAAAGGGGCATGTGAATATGGTCTTTTCCTGGTCCTCTGGTGCAATGTGAATATGGAAATAACCTGAAAAACCATCAAGAAAATAGTGGTGAGATTTCCTAGCTAAACTTTCAAGCATTTGATCAATAAAAGGCAAAGGGAAATGATCCTTTCTATTTTCTTGGTTAAGTCTCCTATAATCAATGCAAAATCTCCAATTGTTTTGCACTCTGGTAGGAATAAGCTCATTCTTATCATTCTTTACTACTGTGAAGCCAGTTTTCTTAGGGACCACTTGGACCGAACTTTCCTTGTAACATCCCAAATTCCAACCAATTTATGAAATAAATTAGTAATTGAGTTAGAATAAAAAAGGAAATTAAAACAAGGAATTGAAACCTGATACTCTCGCTCAGGCTCGCTTGAGCGCGCCTGAGCGAGGATATCAGCAAAGGGGAGAATTTCCATTCTGGTTTTCTTGCTCAGGCTCGCTCGAGCGAGGACTGAGCGAGAAAAACAAAGAGGAATTAGGGACTTTCTGTGTAAAATTCAGCTCAGGCTCGCTCGAGCGAGGGTTGAGCAAGGGAAACAGAGTGAAATTGGGGGTTTCTGTAAGAAATTCAGCTTAGGCTCGCTCAGGGCACGCTCGAGCGAGAAAGGCTTCTTGTTTAGTCTCGCTCGAGCGAACACTGAGAGAGCGCGAGCAAGGATTTTTAATTCTCTCACTCAGGCTCGCTCAAGCGTGCCTGAGCGAGAGCACGATTTCATATTGTCTTAAAAACATAATTTTTAGGGCTTTCTCATTCATTCTTCTTTCCCCTTCATTTTAGAGAGAGAGAGAATACTCCATTGGAGCTTGAAGAAAGGAGTTCAAGGTCAAGAACCCCTCCTCCCAACCTTCCCTAACTTCTTCCCTCTTCCCTTTGAGCTTCATTGAGGTGAGTAAAACTCACACACTCTCACCCAATATTGTGTGATTACTTCTCCCTGATCCCTACTCTCCCTATCCTTTTCTAAAGCTTGTATGGGGTTGTTTTTATGTTTAATTGTGCTTATGTTCAATATATGAGTAGTGTTAGAGTTATGTGCCTAGAACCCTTGATTAGGGCTTGAACTAGAGATTGTCATTTATCATGGTCTTGATTATAATGTTTATGAATATCATTTTCTATATGATGTGCATTTTGAGAACAAATAAGACATTTGGGCTTTAGCCCCCAGAGGTTAAGAAAGAGATAATAGACTTCGGTCTCCAGAGATTAAGGACTTCGGTCCCTAGAGTAATGGCGGGTAGTAACCCCAAGGGAGACGTTCCTTGTAGTCTGAGCCCAGGTCTAGCCCTAGAGATAGAGATAAGACACCGTACTATCGGGAAATGCAGAACATGCATCATTGCATAGATGTTCATTGAGATTTAGTATATTGGAGCTTGTGCCTATACATTACCTATGTATGTTGCATTGCATCCGCTTGTTTACCTACACTGCTTGCTGCATGCTTTACTCACTAAGACTCTAGTCTCACCACGCGTTTTGTGCTTATTATTATAGATGCACAGGTTCCACCCTGGCCAGGGCAGTGAGCTTGGAGGCTTGCAGGAGCTTAGTCTTTTGTTATATTCAGATACTTATGTACTTAGTGGTTTATTTTGATAACTATAATTATATTTGTATTATATTTTGGGGATATGACTGAACATGTGCAGCCTTCGGGCCTTTCTATTTTGTTTAGGGCACACGTATGGGGGTATCCCAGTGGATGTATACAGACTATGTATAGCTGAGCCCCTGAGGCATTCTTATATTTAGTTTAGGTTTCCATATATTGTTTGAGTATTTGTTGGACGCTTAAACATTATATGGTTGTTGTGAGACGATATTTAAAATGGCGCGAAATAATTTCAGAAATTTGGGAATTTGGCTTCCAATGAGTTTAATTCTCGAATTTAGAAATTAGGACGTTACATACCCAATGACTGTCAGATATCGGATAAATGATGACAACTTGTAAAAGCTTGGTCACTTCCTTCTTCACGACATCCAAAATTAGAGGGTTTCGTCATCTTTGTGGTTGTCTTACTGGTTTAGCTCCATCTTCAAGTATCATCCTATGCATGCACATAGAAGGGATGATACTAATAATGTTAGCTAAGGTCCATCCAATTACCCTTTTATGCTTCCTTAAAACTTGTAACAACCTTTCTTCTTGCTCAGCTTGTAGACTTGTTGAAATAATCATAAGTAACTTTTCATTCTCCTCTAAATATGCATACTTTAAATGCTTTGGGAGTTATTTGAGCTCCAATGTAGATGGTTTCTCAATGGAGGGAAGTGTCCTAGTGGATGGAATTGCATCTGCAACCTGTAACTCAACAACATCCAATTCAATCAAATCATTACCTTCTAACTTTGTTGAATCAACATGTACACCATCATCATGATGTATACTACTTGCATCATGAAAATCCTCCTGCAGGTAAGTATCAATCTCAGCACAAACAAGACATAATATATTATCAACACAATTGTTACAAGTGTAAACATCATCTAAATCAGCAAAAGAAGGGAAATCTTCGTTAAACAGCTCAAAATAGGTATCATCAACCAGATCATCTAGTAACTCAATATGAAAAATAGAGTGCTCGTCCATGGGATACTTCATAGCATCAAAAATATTAAATATGACAACATCATCTCCAAACTCCATGGAAAGAGTTCTTGGATGGACATCAATCTTTGTTCTAGCAGTCTTAAGGAATGGTCTTCCTAGAATAATCAGAGCCTTATTGGATTTAGACTCTCCCTCCATATCCAAAATTTAGAAATTTGCATGGAAAATCAAATTATTAACTTTAGCAAGGACATTCTCAATAAGTCCAGTAGGGTATGCATTACTCCTATTAGTTAGTTGAATGACAACACCTATACTCTACAAAGGTCCAATGGCAAGAAAGTTAAAGATCAACACATGCATAACATTAATTAAAGCACCTAAATCTAAAAAAGCATTTCCGAATTTATAATTACCTATTATGCAAGGGATAGTAAACGTCCCTGGATCTTTGCACTTTGTAGGCATTTGTTGAATGATGGCTGAAACATTTTGCCCCACACAAATCTTTTCATCTCTCCCTTTAGCCTTCTTTTGTGTGTTCACAAGTCTTTGATAAACTTAGCATATCTTGGAATCTGTTTGATTTCCTCCAGAAGTGGAATATTGACTTCCACTTTCCTAAAGGTTTCCAAGATCTCCTTCTCCATCTCGTTCACCTTCCTAGATTTCACAGCTCTTTGAGGAAATGGTAGTGGTACATTCAGTTGCATACTTTTCTCCGAATTTCGAAAAAATGCATCATCGTCTGATGGCTTTGCTCCTTCTGCATGATCCAATGGTTGTACTTTTGTATCATCTGATGCTTTGTCTGAATGAAGTCTGTGTTTTTTAGCAGTTTTCTGTATGTTTGACTCATCCATCACCCTTCCAGATCGAAGGGAAATTGCATTAACATTGGGGTTCACCACTGGTTGAGCAGACAACTTATCGGAACCTTGAGATTGAATCTCATTTAGTGAAGAGGCAAGTTGTCCAATTTGAATCTCTAAGTTCTGAATGGTAGCCTTCGTCCTTTGTTGGAATTGCAGGTTTGTGGTAGCCATTTGCTTCACAAGATCTTCTAGTGAAGGTTCAGAGTTAGGTTGTGAAGGTTGTTGAACTGAGGCATTTTTTTTATGCATTTGATGTCTCACAGGTTGCTGGTAAGATGGTATCCTAGTACCCACATTATGTTGAAACTGTTGTTGGGGTTGTGGTTTTGTATTGTTACCCCACCTCAAATTGGGATGATCTCTCCATCCAAGATTATATGTATTTGAGTAAGGATCATAACGTTGTTGTTGTTGTGATCTCCCAAGGAAAGTTCTAGTTACAACAACAGATTCACCTGCTTGAATGGTAGGGCAAGCATTAGTTGGATGAGATGTGCAGTTACAGATACCACATACCTTATCCGGTGCTCGCAAAAGTAGTTGTTGTATTTGAGAAGGTTGTTGCTGAGCTACTGCTACTTGTCTCACTAAGGATGTTAGCTCAACAAGTCTATTCTGCAACCTTTATTGTTCTGCTTGTGACTCTTGAATTTCTTTCCCTGTCCGAGTTAGCGTGATCCTGGTCCCAAATTGTTGGGTGTTGGAAGCCATGGTAGAGATAAAGCTTCTTGCTTCAGGAATGCTTTTGTTCATCAATGCGCCACCACTTGCTGCATCGATCATGGTTCTTTCCATAGGTAATAATTCTTCATAAAAGTATTGGATTAAAAGTTGATCGCTAATTTGGTGGTGTGGACAGCTGGCGCATAACTTTAAAAATCTCTCCCAGTACTCGTATAGGGTCTCTCTAGTCATTTGCCTAATTCCGCAAATTTCCTTTCTGATAGCACCGAGTCTTGAAGCAGGGAAGTATTTCTCCAAGAATAGCTTCTTCATGTTATTCCAACATGTTACAGAACCTGCAGGAAGATAAAACAACCAATCTTTAGCAACATCAGTAAGTGAGAAAGGAAAAGCTCTCAATTTGATGTGCTCCTCAACAACTCCTTGAGGTTTCATTGAGGAGCAAACCACTTCAAACTCTTTTAGATGTTTGTGTGGATTTTCTCTTGCAAGTCCATAAAATTTAGGAAGCAAGTGAAACTAACCAGAATTAAGTTCACAATCAACATCCAAGTTTGGATATTGAATGCACAAAGGTTGGTATGTAACATCAGGAGCAGTAAACTCCCTTAAAGTTCTATCCTGCACATTGTTATCCATTTGTTCAAATTGATTGATATCAACAGGTTGTTTAACTTGAGTAAGCAATTTTCTCTTAGATCTGTGTAAAGTTCATTCAATTTCTGAATCAAATTCAATTAATTTTGAAGTAGAAGATCTAGTCATACACTACAAACACACAAGAAGAAAACAAAAGAACTAAAAAATGTAGAAACAAACAGGGAAACACTAGAAGGGGGTTGAATAGTGTTTCACTAAAACTTGAACGTTTTTGGAAACTTTTTCTCAACAAAGTGTTTTTATAAAAGCTTTCAAATGATATGCTATTATCTGAAGTTTAACGTTGCGTCTAAAGGTCGTTCATAATTATAAAACTCGTACTCTGAAAAACTGAGTATACGTTTAAGCTTTTATATGAACCAATTCAATTCCCTACTTGTTAGCTTTAAACTAAATTTAAAGAGTTAAGAGAAGAGAAAACTTAACCAAAGGATTTATCCTGGTTCACTCACAACCACAGTGAGCTACGTTCAGTCTCAGAGAAAAATACAGCACTTGGATTTCCACTAATCTTCAGAAGATTACAAGTATTCTTTACTATCAAGCCTCTTCAGGCTCAACCCAAGTATTGTTTAACAAGCAAGCCTCTCCAGGCTCAACACCCAAGTGTTTAAAGGTATAAGAATGTTTAAGCTTAAGAACTACACAAGTTCAGAGCTCAAACAGAAATATCGTACAAGATAATTAAGTTATACTCAGGATAAGAAGGTTCATGTACAAAGAATAATTTATCAGAGTTTTTACAGCGAAAAACTTGCAGCGTAAGGGCTCTTTCTTTCTTAGCTTGTTCTCTATCTTGCATGGTTCTGCATGAAGCTATTTATAGATGCTTGAGATGAAGTCCGTTGAAATCACCGTTGAGAAATAACATTTAATTCTCTTAATCTCGTTGCGATACAACTTCTGATAGCTTCTGACATAGTACAAGGTAGATGTGCAGTACTGTCTCTGTTCTGAGCACTACAAAGACTGCGTTGCAGATATTTCCTTTCTGGTGCATGAATTTCAAACGTGCAGGAAAGTTTCTGAAAAGCTTGCTTTAAAAAGGATAGACCAAAGACTTGCTTCAGAAGGCGTTAAAAAGACTTGAGTTTTTATCAGATATCTTCAGAGGGCTTTCACTCTTCAGATGGTTTTCTGACTTCAGACACTCTGCGTCACACGTCTTCAGATTGTCTTTTTAGCTTCAAATGATTTCATGCTTCAGATGGATGGACCATTTCAGATGGTTCTACTTCTTCAGACACTAGATCACTTCAGATGGTCAACTTGCTGAAACACGAAAAACACGTTAAAAGCATAGGCAATATTTGCAAGAGATACTTTAATAGAATTTGTTATTCATTAAAACTTAGGAAAGTGAGACTCGATCATTATTAAATACTTAATGATATTTTTGAAACTCAACATTCTCCCCCTGAGTTAGATGCTCCTTTTTTCTGTAAACACTTTACACTTCAAATTTGTTAGTTTGTACTCCCCCTTGTGTCATAAATCAAAAGGGATATCAGAGCAATAAATATGAGACCAGTAAATCATGAAGGTTTAGAGCATAATTAAAAATAGAACAACAATATTGTTCAGAGCATTTATGACAAACACACATTTAAGATCATAAGATTCAGCGTCAGAAACAGAGAAATAAACACGCATGTAAAATATATCAGAGCCAAAATTATAAACTTTATAAAAGAAATTGTTTTAGAAAGAGTAAAAATATTGTCTGAGATAAACATTGGCTAAGCATCATAGACTAAGATCCATCACTTGTCTTCCCCAACAACACTTTCTCAAAGAACTCTTTCATCTCCAAGCGCTGCTTCTCAAGTTCAGCCAAAACAACATTCTTGAGCTCAGATTGCCCAGCTTGGATATGATGTTGAGTAGTTAAGATCTGATCAGCCTTCTGTTCCAGCTCTAAGTTCTTGACTCTGAGTAGTTTATTCTCTTCCTCTAAAGCAACAACCTCTTCCTCAAGATTCATCTCATATAGCACAACAAACAAGTGCCTGCAAGAGAATCTGAAGTGTTGAAAACCTTTAGGTAATCTATACTCCTCAGGCTTGTACACGGCACAAAAATATTGTTGGTAGGGTCTTATCTGAAGCACCCATTCTTCATGCAGCTCTCGATTAGAAAGAGGAAATCTGCCAGGAAAGAACAATTTGAATTCTTGAATATAGAGGCTTCCAGCAGTGTTGGAGTCTTCATCATTCCAAGATGTTCCAGATGAGGAACCTTCCTTTGCTCGTTCACTCCAGTAGGATTCCCATACCCAGTCTCTGTAGACATGATCTAGTCCACCTCCATGCCTTGATATATAGTTAGGTAACTTACTGCACTGAGCAAGAGTCATAAGCTTGAAAGGAGTAGGATAGAGGGGGTACACCTTAAATTCCTTCTTCTTCTCATAGAATCTTTCAGTAAAAGGATACCCGGGAATAATCCTATCTGGTTGCACAAGGATCTTGGTGGATAACTTCATGGAGTTAGGCAAAGGAGGCTTGAAATCTCTACAGCCTTAAGCTCTCAACACATATTGATCAATCAATTCAGCTTCTAAACATAGCATCCTTGCAACTACCTAGTCTTCATAGGATAAGTTGTGTTGGTCTTGAGTAAAAGGATCAAGTGGCTCCCACTTGTGGCAAGGGTATTGCACTCCTCTTCTGATCTTCTCAAGTTGATCAGGAAGAAGGTACTCATCTTCTCCTTTTTCTTTTTGAACTTGCAGCATCATATTCCTTGCTTCTTCAGCTGATTCCAGAATTAGACCTTTGGGAGTAGCAAGGGGTGGTGCAACCTTGAAAAACAACAACTCCTCATAAAGATTTGGGAACTTAGGGACTCTAGGTCTCTCCTCCAAAGGAACGTTGTAAAACTTGTGGGGGACTTCAGCAACAGCCATCATCTGAGCATCAGTTTTGGCTTGTAATGTTAAGTCATAGGTGGGAGTTCTGGTTAGATCCCTAGTCTTTTCCTTCAACAGTAAAGCTTTTGGAAGATTGCTTCGAAACCATATGCAGTCAGAGGGTTCATATAGTGAATCCTCTTCTTCAGTATCATCCTTTGAAAAATCTGATGAAGATGATGAAGGATGAGGTGACGAAGGTTGAGGTGCATCAGGTTGAATAGATGGTGCAGATGGTTCAGAAGGTTTGGGAGATGGAGTCTTGTCATCTTCTGAAGGTGTGACATTCCCAAAGATAACCCTTGGCTTTTTGTAAGGCACAACATCTTTCTGTGGAACATCATCTTGTTGTGATGGAGCAATAGGTGCAGCTTCTTTCTCTTGCTTCTTCTTCTTAAGTTCTTCTAACTTCTTTTTCCTTTCAAGTTCAGCAGCTTGCTGAAACTTGATAGCTTCATCTTGTTGTATAGACTTGCTTCTAGTAACAATTTGTGGAGCTTCAAAAACAGGAGATAGCAGCCTTCTCCTTTTCAACTTTCTTGATTTTGCACTAGCTCTTCTTCTCTTCAGCCTAGAGGTAGCTTGCTCCAACCTCTCATCCTCCAAGATAGCTTGTTGTGTAGCAAAAACAATTGCATGGTCTTGAGCTTCTTGCTCCTTGGCTCTCTTGGCATCTTCCTCTTCCAAAGCATTGGCAATTGCAGCCACTAGCTATAATTCTGGATCAGGATTGCTAGCAGCCAAAGGCATTTATCAATAGTCCTTTTAGAATCATCAGATTCTAAGTTAAGAACTATTGTTACAGCACTGTGCTGATCAGAAGCAATAGCTTGTCCCTCTAGAATGGAAGTAGGCCCAGTTCCTTGAACAACTCGATCCTCATTAGTCTGACCCACAATTTCAGTTGGTTTTGAGGGAACCTTCTGAACAGGTTTATACTATCTGAGTTGTGTATCACCTTCAGACTATCTCAAGGAAATATCTTCAGTAGTTGCCTCATTCTGAACAGGTTCAGCTTCAGCAGGCATCTGAATAGGCTTTGTCCTTTTTCTCTTGACAATTTTTGTTGGGGTGGCTTCAGAAGGAAAAAAATCACTTTTGTGAGTGTCTCCTTGTAACTCATTCTCCAGAATTTCAATGGTGTTGCGTCCAGTTGCTGTAGCTTTCTCTGAGACAAGAGATTTTTTGAAGGTTGGCTCCGGTGTTGGGCGTTTGACAGAGATACCCATCTTCTTGATGTTGGACATGCTAAAGTATGCTGGTGCTTTGAGATCATACAGCTTCTCAATGGGGACTTTGAAATGCAACAAAATCTTTGTAATCAGGGTTGTGTGAGTATAACTGGTAGCAGAATCACTCACTCTCTTCAGCATGTTGAATAATATGATCTTAAGTAGATCAAGTTTCTTCTTCTTGAGTAGGTGGATAACATAGAAACGCTCCACCTCAGACACGTGATTCTTGCTCCCTATTTTAGGAAGGATACAACAACCCAGAATGGCATGTAGAACCCTAGCTTTTGGGTGCATGAGAGAGGCTCTCTTGTCTCCAGGTTCCTCAATACCGTACAACATCTTGGTGTATTTCCTTGGACCACCATGGTGATGCTCCCATTCATGAACAAACATTGCTCCTTCAGAATTTACTTCAGTCACAACAACAATAATATCAACATCAAAAAACACTTTGAGTCCCTTAACAGTAGCTTGAATGGAAGAATATTTTCCATCCTTGCTGGTTACAGTTTATGTCGTCTTCCAGAAGTCAACAACACTCTGTTCATGCTATGCGTAGTTCACAGCAGTAAAGTAAGGGGTCCAACCAGCACAGTCAAATGTTTCCACCAGATTGATACCACCATCTTTGAGGGCTTCAAGATCAACTGCCCTTCTTGGCACAATCTGTCCTCCAGCAGATTTCTTTGGGGCCATTGCAACAAACTTGAAGTAGCAGAGAGAAAAGATACGAACTGAGTCTTGAATGCTGAGAGAGAAACTAAACTCTTCGAGTGCAAGAATTCTGAGAGGTAGAAGATGAAAAGCGTAAACATGCACTAGCTTTTCATTCCCCTATAAATAGTCGTCATAGAAGCAGTAATGATGGCAGTTACAGGACTGCACAGACATTGGCAACTGTGCGTCGTGCTGGGGGTTTTTGAAAAGTTGGAAAACCAACCGTCTCAGATAGCCACATCATTCAGAGAATGACTTTTCAGACAATGCAAAGTTAAGATAGTAAAAACAATCAGAAGATTGCATATATTTCATACACACATGTTTCAGATGAAACAAACATTTAAGATAAAGCATAAGTTCAGATAGTCAAGCATAACTATTTTTCAAATAAAGCATGAATGTTCAGATTTCTTATGAACCTAAATCTATCTTCAGCAAGGGGTTTTGTGAATATATCTGCCCATTGATGCTCTGTATCAATGAACTTAATATCAAAAACTCTTTTCTGAACATAGTCTCTAATGAAATGATGCTTGATTTCTATATGCTTTGCCCTAGAATGTCGGATTGGATTTTTAGATAGATTAATGGCACTTGTATTATCACACATAATAGGTATAGAAGATAATGTAATATTAAAATCCTCTAACTGATATTTTACCCAAAGCAGTTGTGAACAACAACTTGTAGCAGTTATATATTCAGCTTCAGTAGTTGAGAGTGCAATTGTGCTTTGCTTTTTGCTGAACCAGCTTATCATGTTATCACCAATAAAGTGACATCTTCCACTGGTTGATTTTCTTTCTACTCTATCTCCAGCAAAATCTGCATCATAGTATCCTACTAACCCGCAATCCTTACTCTTCTTACAGCATAGACCAAGATTAGTAGTACCATTTAAATATATGAAAATTCTCTTAACAGCCTTGTAATGAGTAATTCTTGGATCAGATTGAAATCTTGCACGGAGACAAACACTGAACATAATGTCAGGTATGCTTGCAGTAAGATACAATAATGAACCAATCATTCCTCTATACATAGTCTGATCAACATATTCTTCTCCTTCATCTTTACTTAAGATGGTAGAAGGATATAAAGGAGTTGACATAAGCCTGCAATCATTCATGTTGAACTTCTTAAGCATTTTTTGTATATTTCTCTTGATGAATCCATATACAATCAAATTCTTGCTTAATCTGAAGTCCCAAAAAGAATTTTAATTCACCCATCATACTCATTTCAAACTCTGATTGCATAAGCTTAGAAAACTCTTTGCATAATGAAGAATTTGTTAATCCAAAAATAATGTCATCAACATATATCTGAACAAGAATAAAGTCTTTGTTAGACTCTTTTTAAAAAGAGTTGTATCTACTTTTCCTCTTTCAAAACCATTTTTGATGAGAAAATTGCTCAATCTGTCATACCAAGCCCTTGAAGCTTGTTTAAGACCATACAGAGCCTTTTTAAATTTAAAAACATGTTCAGGAAAAGCAGTGTCTTCAAAACCAGGGGGTTGTCTAACAAATACTTCTTCCTCAATGAATCCATTAAGAAAGACACTCTTTACGTCCATTTGATATAATATGATGCCATTATTGGCTGCATAGGAAAGTAAAATTCTAATGGCTTCAAGCCTAGCTACAGGAGCAAAGGTTTTAGTAAAATCAATACCTTCTTGTTGGTTGTAGCCTTGAGCAACTAATCTGGATTTATTTATGATTACTTTGCCTTCTTCAGATAACTTGTTTCTGAACACCCATTTGGTTCCAATAATTGTTTTCCCATGGGGTTTAGGAACAAGGGTGCAGACATCACTCCTCGCAAATTGATTAAGCTCTTCTTGCATGGCAAGGATCCACCCTTCATCACGTAGAGCTTCATCAATGTTCTTTGGCTCAATCTTAGAAAGTAAGGCAAGATTATTCACATCTCTGAATCTTGATCTTGTTCTTACACCTTCTGAGGTATCACCAATGATTTGCTCCCTGGGGTGATGAGATCTTTATCTCCACTCATTTCTGTGAGGAAATACGTTCTCTATCTGAGACTCAACATTAGTTGTCTGAAGAGGTTTAGCTTCAGAAGGTTAACCAGAAGGTTGTTCAGATGATCCTTCAGAAAGTTCTTCAGAAGGTTCTTCATCTTTGACTTCTTTCTTTTCTGATGAAGGATTCAACTCCATTCCTGCAAAGTCATCTTCAAGATCTTATAGTTCCATATCAGTCTCTTTCATGTCATTGAATTTTACATGAATAGATTCTGCAACAATTAATGTTCTAGAGTTATATACTCTATATGCCTTTGATGTTTCAGAATATCCAATGAAAAATCCTTTGTCTGACTTAGGATCAAATTTTCCCAGATCATCTTTAGTCTTAAGTATAAAACACTCACATCCAAAGATATGGAAATAAGATATGTTGAGCTTTCTTCCTCTCCATAATTCATATGGAGTCTTTTTGAGAATTGGTCTTACCAAAATTCTGTTTTGAATGTAACAGGTTGTGTGAAAAGCTTCTCCCAGAAGGATCTTGATAAGTTGCTTGAAATAAGCATGGTTCTTCCCATCTCCTGCAAGCTTTTGTTCTTTCTCTCAACAACCCCATTTTGCTGAGGTGTTCTTGCCAATGAGAAATTGTGAGAGATCCCATTCTCATCACAGAACAGTGTGAAGCTTGATTTTTCAAACTCTCCACCATGATCACTTCTTATGGCAGATATGTAGAATCCTTTTTCATTCTGCACCTTCTTACAGAATTTTGTGAAATTCTCAAAAGTCTCATCCTTGCTTCTAAGGAATATCACCCATGTAAATCTAGTATAGTCATCCACTATGACCAAACCATATTTCTTTCCATTAAGACTTTCTGTTCTAGTTGGACCAAACAAGTCAATGTGATGAAGTTCTAAAGGTTTGCAGGTAGACACAACATTTTTGCTCTTAAAGGAGCTTTTTGTTTGCTTTCCCTTTAGACAATTTTCACATAAAATGTTAGATTTGAATGAGAGCTTGGGTAAGCCTTTAACAAGGTTATGTTTTGTTAGCTTTGATATCAATCTCAAGCTGGCATGCCCAAGTTTCTGATGCCAAATCTATTTTTCATCTTCTACAGAAAGAAAACATTTCACATTCTGACTTGCAAGTTCCTCTAGATCAATTTTGCACACATTATTGTGTCTCTTAGCTGAAAAGAGGGTTTGATCTGAGAAGTCCTTGACTATACAGCCTTCTTTTGTGAAAGATACAACATATCCACTATCACATAATTGACTTATGCTCAGAAGGTTATGTTGCAACCCTTCAACCAAAAGAACATTCTTAATAAGGGATTGAGGAGATATACCTACAGTCCCTATGCCAGTGATCTTCCCTTGTTGATTTCCTCCAAAGGTGACCACTCCTCCCTCCTTGGGTCTAAGGCTTTGGAACAAAGACCTTTCTCCCGTCATGTGACGCGAGCATCCACTGTCCAGGTACCATTTGAGGGGTTTCCTTTGTCCTATTAAAGACATCTGCAATAGGAACAATTAAGTGCTTAGGTACCCATATTTTCTTGGGTCCTTTCTTGTTAGATTTGGGCTTTGATTTCCTTTTGTATTTACACTGTGACACATTGTGTCCAGGTTTACCACAATGAGAACGCCCATTACCTTTCATCTTACCTTTATCAGGAAATTTTAAAACAGAAGGTTCAGATGACGTATATTCTGAGAAGCCTAAGCCACTTTTATCAAGGGAATGCCTTTGAGTTCCTAATAATCTGTTAAGATTATCAGTTCCTTTGACAAACTTGGCTAGGTCCTTGGTAAGTTCCCCAATCTTTCTTTGAAGTTTTTTATTTTCCTTTGAAAAATCATTGGAGCTACCAGTCTCTTGTTTCAAGAGTTTTTCCTTGAGTATAAGGTTTTGCTTTTCCAAAATCTCATTTATGTTACTTACTTCACTAAATGCTCTTGAGAGCTCCTTATACTCATTGTAAAGTTCCTTAGAACTTTCAACTAAATCATCCTACTGATCCTGAAGAGTTTGAGGCATTACCTCAGATTCTTAACTGTCAGAAGATGGAAGACTTGTCATCAGGCACAGATTTGCTTCCTCTGAAGCATCCTCCTCTTCTTCTGAGGTTGACTCATCAAGATCCTCCCAAGTGGCCATTAGCCCCTTCTTCTTCTTAAAGAATTTTTTCTTTTAGAAGGAAGATTTCTTAAGCTTAGGACAGTCAGCCTTCATGTGTCCTTGTTGTTTACACTCAAAACAGGTAATTTTGTCAGTAGATAAGAAATTTTTACTAAACTTACCTTGTCTGAAGCCAGAGGATTGATGCTTTCTGAATCTCCCGTTCTTCTGAAGCATTTTCTTTATCTTTCTGATAAGAAGGGCAAGATCCTCATCCTCTTCTGAACTGGCTTCAGATTCTTCATCACCATCTGAAGCTTCTTCAGCTTGCATGGCCTGCTGGGTTCCATGCCTAAGCTGTCTAGCCTTTGTGTTCAGTGCCAGTGATTTCTTCTTGGATTCGTCTTCACCAAATTCTAACTCATGGACCTTGAGAGATCCCAATAGTTCTTCCATTCTTAAGGAGTTGAGGTATTTGGCCTCTTGAATGACAGTGACTTTGGGTCTCCAGGTTTTAGGTAGACTCCTTAGAATCTTTCGATTGTTATCTCCAGATTCATAGGTTCTTTCTAAAGACCTCAGTCCATTAGTTATTGTCTGAAACCTCCCATACATTTGATCAATGGTTTCAGAGTCATGCATTTTGAAAATCCCATATTGATGTACAAGCATGCTGATCTTAGATTGCTTAACATTCTTAGTCCCTTCATGAGCTGATGCTAGCTTGTCCCAGATCTCCTTGGCAGAAGCACATCCATGAACTTTCTCATATTCTGATTTGTTCAGAGAATATATCAAATAGAGTTTAGCCTTGGCATTTAACTGAACATGAGCCTTCTATTCCATAGTCCATTTAGACTTAGGTATGGGCACCCCACCATGCATAGGAACATAATCACCATCAGTGACAACATCCCAAAGATCAATGTTGTTGCTCTCAATGAACAACTTCATACGATCTCTCCAGTAGTGATAATATACTCCATTAAAGGCTAGATGCCTGGTGATAGAGGCTCCCTCTATAATGTACTTCCTGTTGCTTATTGAGGTTTCCATCTGGATCTATTTCCCCAGCACTTGTTAGATGCTCAACCCGAGGCTGAGCTCTGATACCAACTGTAGAAACAAACAGGGAAGCACTGGAAGGGGGGTTGAATAGTGTTTCACTAAAACTTGAACTTTATTGGAAACTTTTTCTCAACAAAATGTTTTTATAAAAGCTTTCAGATGATATGCTATTATCTGAAGTTTAACGTTGCGTCTGAAGGTCGTTCAGACTGATAAAACTTATTCTCTGAAAAACTGAGTTTACGTTTAAGCTTTTATATGAACCAATTCAACTCCCTTCTTGTTAGCTTTAAACTGAATTTGAAGAGTTAAGAGAAGAAAAAACTTAACCAAAGGATTTATCTTGGTTCACTCACAACCACAGTGAGCTACGTCCAGTCCTAGAGCAAAACACAGCACCTGGATTTCCACTAATCTTCAGAAGATTACAAGTATTCTTTTCTGTCAAGCCTCTTTAGACTCTACAACAAGTATTCTTTCCTCACAAGCCTCTTCAGGCTCAACCCAAGTATTGTTTAACAAGCAAGCCTTTCCAAACTCAACACCCAAGTGTTTAAAGGTATAAGAAAGTTTAAGCTTAAGAACTACACAAGTTCAGAGCTCAAACAAAAATATTGTACAAGATAACTGAGTTATACTCAGGATAAGAAGGTTCAAGTACAAAGAATAATTTATCAAAGAGTTTTTACAGCGAAAAACTTGCAGCGAAATGGCTCTTTCTTTCTTAGCTTGTTCTCTATCTTGCATGGTTCTGCATGAAGCTATTTATAGATGCTTGAGATGAATTCCGTTGAAATCACTGTTGAGAAATAGCATTTAATGCTCTTAATCTCGTTGTGATACAGCTTATGATAGCTTCTGACACAGTACAAGGTAGATGTGCAGTACTGTCTCTGTTCTGAGCACTGCAAAGACTAGTTGCAAATATTTCCTTTCTGGTGCATGGATTTCAAACGTGCAGGAAAGTTTCTGAAAAGCTTGCTTTAAAAAGAATAGACCAATGACTTGCTTCAGAAGGTATTGAAAAAGACTTCAGAGGGCTTCACTCTTTAGATGGTTTTCTGACTTCAGGCACTCTGCCACGTCACACGTCTTCAGATGGTCTTTTTGGCTTCAAATGATTTCATGCTTCAGATGGATGGACCACTTCGGATGGTTCTACTTCTTCAGACACTAGATCACTTCAGATGGTCAACTTGCTGAAACACGAAAAACACGTTAAAAGCATAGGCAATATTTGCAAGAGATACTTTAATAGAATTTGTTATTCATTAAAACTTAGGAAAGTGAGACTCAATCATTATTAAATACTTAATGATATTTTTTAGACTCAACAAAAAAAATCACAATAAAAAAATTAAATAAAAGGATACTATCAAGTGGATCCCCGACAACGGCGCCAAAATTTTGACAGTTGTCGAACCTGCACAAAATTATAATTATAAATCTCCGATCTGCAAACTACTTGTAGTAGAACGGTACAAACTAGGTCGAACCCTGAAGATCGACTCAAATCAATCCTTCTTTTGTGGGTGTTTGATTGGAATAATCTGAAGAAAACAAAGATCAAGTTAAAAGCAAAGGTTGAATCGATTCAAGAAAATATCAATCCAAGGAATCCATAGGCTATTTTCATGGTTAATCATTGGTTATTAATAACATGCATTCAAGAGATTAAATATATCAACTTAGAATCTTGTGGAACACCTACAATGATCCCTGGATTCACTACTAAAATAATTTCCTGAATTCAATTGATTAAGATTAATAAGATCAAATAACCATCAAATCTTATGTTAGATCCAAATCAATTTTATAATCGGAACTCGATTGAAGTAAATAATTAAATGACCACTTTCAATTCAATTACTTACTCTATTCTTTTTAATTGTTGTGTGATGATTAACCAATCAAGAGTACAACATACATCAATAACAAATTTCATAACTAAAACATGTTAACCAATCAAGATTTGATCAAAGAAATATGAAATTCAAGAAAGTGGAGTAGGAAAGCAAGGTAGATGTAATTCAATGAGCATGTAAATGAAGATCAAACCTCAAAACCAAGATGAAAATAAGCTTGTCTCCTTGAATTAAATACAAACTTAGCCTTCCATGAAAACTTTACAAAAAAGATGAACAAAAGTAAATGAAACTCTTAGTGATTTCTACTGCAACTTGGATGATCTTCTCCCTAGAAAGCCATCCTATTTATAGGAGGGGAAAAGATGTCATCCCAAAGATGATCACTCAGCCATGAATAAGCATGTTTTGTCCACAAATGGACTTATTGATCAATTACCTAATGCATTTGTCCATTACTTTGAATTATTCACCTACTCTAGCTATCATTCACCAATTTGTCTCCCACTTGAACCGAGCATTTCATCCTTAATCTTGTAGGATCCAAGGAAGTTGTCTTCAGATGAAATTAAGCCCTGGATCTTAGCATTCAAATGTCATTGGGTTGAGCCCAAAAGGAGTTTTCTAGCCCAAGTTATGGTCGAATCATTGAGTGCTGGTCAGGTTTTCTTGTAATGCTGACTATTCCGTCTTCCAAACCAATTTGGACCCACTAGACATTCGAGTTAGTTTTTTGGTTATTCATCCAAGTTGTAAGGATTTCTTTTATCTTTCCTACAATATAAAGTACATAATTTTTAGATGTCTAGAACTCAAGTTATGCTTGAAATACGAAAATAGTGTAATGTTGAAAAATGTAATTAATCCCAATATGAACCTAAATTGGCATAATATGCTTATGACTTGTGAATTAAGCATAAAAGATGTATTAAAAGGTTACATTTGAGGGATGATTAATGTGTATGATTTGTATTTATCATTCACACGAAATGGTAGTGAGTGGGTGAACCACACTCACCTCTAGAGTGGAAAATAGAGATCTTGAGGGGATAATTTAAGCTTCCTTTGTCTCCTTCCTCCTTGATTTCTCACTCCCAAGCTTTCCTTCACCTTTCTCTCCAGGTTCCTCCTCTAGGGCACAAAAGGGGGTTTGAGGGAAGTGTTTTTTATTTTGGGTCAAGTGACCATGAAAACTGTTTTTAAAATTGATTCTGCGTGTTCTCGCTCAAGCGAGACATTCTCGCTTGAGCGAGAATCAGATAATAGCCCTCTGTCACTTTCTCGCTTAAGCGAGAATCCTCTCGCTTGAGGGGGAAGCTTATTTTCGCTTGAGTGAACTTCTCCACGCTTGAGCGAAAGTCAGGCAGAGAACCCCCTCTAAGTTTCTGCCTCCTTTTCGCTTGAGCGAGAGAGCTCTTGCTCAAGCGAAAACATTAGCAGAAAATTACATCATTTTGACTGATATTTTCGCTCAAGCGAAGATGCTCTTGCTTGAGTGAAATTTTCATAGAATGGAAACTCCAAATTTCCATTTCTACTCGCTCAAGCGAGCCATTTCTCGCTTGAAAGAAAGGGACAGAGTTATGCCTTTTTTAACAGTTTTAAACCCTTTTTTAGCCTAATTCCCTTTATAAAAATTCTTCTCATTATCATGACACTTATAAGGATAATGTTTAAACTTCTTCCTTTATTTCCTTACTCCTATAAACTTAAATTATCGAATTCTAATTTTTGGGATGTTACAATTCTACCCCCCTTAAATAAATTGTCTTCAAAATTTGTTGTATTAATCCTAAGTTTCACTATGTTACCACCTTATATCATTAGGGACTTAGTGAACTAATCCTCATGTTTCATCCCCCTCACACCGTAAGGTGTCCTCAACTACTTTCCTACATTCCTTTATTGATTTAGTACGCCTACCCACTTCACTCCATGTCCAAGAACTCTCTTCCGGTCCCAATTTGTATACTTATCCCTATTGACACGTGTCAACACCAACTACGCATGTAGGATTGCTTCCAATGCACAACAAGTGAGATTATCGGTGGCACTTAAAGCGTTTATCTGATTACATTTGTTTCAAGATGTTTGGATGCAAAACACATGGAATAGGAATTCCAGGCGTAACAGTGAGATTTGAGTTGGAGGAGTTGAGGGTGTAGGTGAAGGGGAACGACGAGTTGGTCTTTGGTGCACACATGTTTCTCTTCCATGTTTCTTCCACAGTTCAGAGTGAAATGAGAAAAGAAAAGACACTGGAGTGACTGGTTCGTGATCCCCGATAAGTTGCACCAAACCAATCCCCTCTAACTCTAGGGGCTAATGTTTTAGGAGCAACTTCTTTAGAAAAATGTTCCCAAGTCCAAGTTCTAGGTTTAGTGGGTTTCCTCTTAGCTGCTTTTGTAAATAACGTTAAGTCTCACAATCACTATTAAACCCCCTGAAGTTAGCGTATAAACAAACTCACAGAGGTATAGTTTAGAGAACTTAACAAGATGATTTATCCTGGCTCACTCACTACCACTGTGAGCTACCTCAAGTCCCAACACGAACACTCTAGTGGGTTTATCCACTAATCTTACAAGATTACAAGTGTTCTTTTTCTACAAGCCTTTTCAGGCTCAATAAACCAAAAATAAGTATTCTTTTCAACCTAGCCTCTTCAGGCTCAACAACTTCTAAAAGTTGTATAAAAATATTTGAACTTGAACTTCAGATAAGTTCTTGTTCTAAGTGTGTACAAAGTGTAATTGTAAATGAATACAAAATATGAAAGTTTGTTGTACAAAGAATATCAGAGTATTCACAGAGAATTTTTGCAGCGTATGGGCCCTTGAAAAATTATGTGTTGTTCTCTATTTGATCTTTAATGAACTCCAAGTATTTATAGGCTTTAAGGTTCTTCTCTCTCCAAAAATATTCGTTTAGAGATAGCATTAAATGCGTTGAAGCCATTGAGAGACAAGCTGACATCTGGGTACGAGGAAGGCAACGCTGTTTTGAACCTTTCATAGAGTTGTAGAGTAAGTTTCCTTTTAGTACTTCATTTTTGAAAGCTTCCCCGATGGTTGTCTTTTGTCTTCCTATTTTTAGAAAAGACTCTGCCAAGTTGCATAACGGGAAATGTATTAGTCCCTTGTACTTTAGTGTCTCACTATTAGCTATCTCGATAGTATACTCGGGCGAAAATGTGGTTGGTCACAAGGAATGAGTAGTACATATTTTAGCTTTTTTTCGCATTATCCAACAACTTTCCAATGTCAAGGGTTGCTGATGGGGCTACACGTGGACTTTTCTTCCTTGTCCACTTTTTGGGCTCATTAGAGTGAATGAAGGGTCCCTCTTTGATTGTAGCATTACTTGATGCTTCCTCATGATTAACAACCAACAAATTAAATTTGTCTTACGAAACATTCTCTCTCCTATAATTGCTACTATTAATGCCTTGTTTCCTTCCGTTATTACTCCCGTGTTTGCATGCTACAATGAGCCAATCCCCATTCAGACATTTCTCAAAATTTGTAATGGTCGGTTGCATAACAAAAGATGTATTAGTCCCATACACGTCAGTGTCTCGTTGTTGGCTATCTCGATAATATAATTGGGCAACAATGCTACAAGGAATTTAGTAATATGCATTTTAGCTTTTTCCGCATTATCCAACAACTTTGCAATGTCAAAGGTTGTTGGCGGAGCTACACACTAACATTTTTCCCTGTCCACTTTTTCGACTCATTAGAGTGAATGGTGGGTCCCTCTTTGATTCTAGCCTTACTTGATGCTTCCTCATGATTGACAGCCAATAAATTAATTCATTATGCAAAACTTTATCTCTCCTATAATTGCTATTATCAGTGTCTTGTTTCCTTCCGTTATTTCTCTTGCGTTTGTGTGCTACAATGAGCCAACCCCCGTGCAAACATTCCTCAAAATTAGTAATGGTAGGTTGCATAATAGAATATGTATTAGTCCTATGCACTTCAGTGTCTCGTTGTTGGTTGTTTCAATAATATACTTGAGCAACAACACTATTAGGAACAAGGAATTGAGTAGTATGTATTTTAGGGTTTTTTTTTTGCATTATCCAGCAGTTTTCCATTGTCAAGGGTTGTTAGTGGGGCTACATGAGAACATTTCTTACTTGTCCACTTTTTTGGCTCATTAGAGTGCAGGTGGGTCCCTTCTTGATTGTAGCCTTACTTGATGCATCCTTATGATTGATAGCCAATGAATTAAATTCGTTATGCGAAGCTTTCTCTCTCCTATAATTGCCATTATTAATGCCTTGTCTCCTTTCGTTATTGCTCATGCGTTCGCGTGGTACAATGAACCAATCCCCATGAATATATTCCTCAAAATTAGTCATGGTAGGTTTCATAACAAGAGATGTCTTAGTTCCTTGCACTTTAGTGTCACGTTGTTGGTTGTCTTGATAATATACTTGGGTGATAATGCTAGTAGGTACATGATTCACATTTTAGCTTTCCAATGTCAAGGTTGTTGGTGGGGCTACTCACGAACTATTCTTCCTTGTCCGGTTTTTGGTCTCATTAGAGTGCATGCTAGGTCATTCCTTGATTATGGCCTTACTTGATGATTCCTCATGATTGACAACCAACAAATTAATTTTTCCACGCAAAACATTCTCTCTCCTATAATCGATATTATTAATACATTGTTTCTTTCAATTACTACACGTGCATTTATGTGCTACAATGAACCAATATTCATGTAAACATTCCTCAAAAATCAGTAATGCTCTCTCCATTCTCCACATTTTCCTTATCCAGGACATGTGTGGTGTGGTCAATGTTGATATCGTTTGACTTTAATAGACTTTAGCTCAACATGTTGCCTTTCCTTACCACATCCTCTTTTTTATTTCCTGGCTGCTTTAAGGTGTAGTCACAACTAATATGGCCATAACAACCACATTTGGAGCACAAAATGTGGAGTCCTTTGTATTAAACTTTGTACCAATGGTGTCTTATTTTGATCTCTCCAACAACAAGCTCATTGAAGTTGATTTCCACACATACCTTGGCAAATCTACCTTTTTCAACCTGTAATGTGTTATTATCCACTTTAATAGGTTTCTCAATCGTCATTGTCATTAAAAGTAGGAAGTTTTCATCATACCATGCAAGGTTCAATGCAAGTATACACATCCATAACATAGTCCTGTCAACTCAAACCTTAGATGAAAAAAACAATTAGAGTCTAAGCGGAGATTACTAGATAGTAATTGATTCCTCAAAAGAGTCTCCAAAGTTTATGGAGTCTATCACGCATAGTGTTTTGTATCCCACTATTTTGCCCATCAACTTGATGATTAACGCGTCCCTCCAAGGGGCACATAAGTCTTCGAAAAATCACATACTCTTAGTCCTCACCTTGAGTTGTATTCTTTTGAGTGATGATGTAGCAATGTTTCTTGCAAATTTTTCTATGAATTTTCCATCAAAATTTCCTACAAATTTCAAAATTCATAGGAAACTTGTTGTTGGTTTTATAATTTGCAGTAAGTTTCCCATGGATTTTTATACAATAAAATAGAGAAATTTCACAACAACATTTTTACATAAAACACCTCACTGAAAAATTAGAGTGATTGATTCCTCCAAAGAGTCTCCAAAGTTTAGAGTCTAAGCGGAGATTACTAGATAATGATTGATTCCTCCAAAGAGTCTCCAAAGTTTATGGAGTCTATCACGCATAGTGTTATATCCCACTATTATGCCCATCAACTTGATGATTAACGTGTCCCTCCAAGGGAGGGGCACATAAGTCTTCGAACATTCTCTCATCCATATGAATAGTAAGCAGTCATCCATCCCCCTCCTAGGGTGATATGGGCTAGTTTTTCAGCAACAAGATCTACTCTTGTTCATCATGGTAATGGACAAGCTTTGGTTACCAAGACTTTTGTCTCTAAAGGAAATCCAATTTCCTCTTTCATTCCGTGTCTTGTCCGGTGGATATCCACAGTATGTCAATATAAATTTAAATTTGACCATAATTTCCCATCTAAAAAGGCATGTTTAATCAAATTAACAGAAAATTTATCTGAAAAATATATTTGAAAATTAAATTAAAAGAAAATTTATCTAAAAAGCTTTTAAAAAGTTTTTTTTAAAAAGCTTTTAAAAAGTTAATAATTAAAACACCGCAAACTAATAATGTGAAGGTGCAAATGAATAAATAAAAACAAATGAAAGCGAAACTTAAAAAAATGAATTTTTTTCTCCTCTTTTAATAGATTGATCGCTAGATATAAAATTTTCCAATCCAACCCAGCCTTGTTCATTTGTCTTATTTAGTGAGAGAAACTCTCTCTCTCTCTCTCTAAAAACCCCATTGCGTGCTTTGCAATCGAACTTGACAATGGCCAACAGTAACCTCCCTAAGAGAATAATCAAGGTTCGCACCAATTCCCTTGTTGATATCCCAATTTCAAAATTTCTGATCGGTTTGTTTGGTTGCTGAGAAAACGAAAGAAACTCGAAATCCAGCCACGTTGCCGAAGAGCTAGGCTTGAGTGAAGAACAGTGCAGTCAATTTTGGGTGGATTCCAAAGTTGTCTCTTTTTCACTTTATCTTGCTTAAATTCAGCTGCAAAATGAGAAAAAGAAAAATGAAGGGTCTTAGGTGTTAAAAATCGGGGATTCAGCTCCCTTTTTACTTTTGATCTTCGTTGGAAACGATATGTGTTTCTGGGCTTTTGTAAATTTTGTATTTGATTTTTGATCTTTGTGAATGTTTTGATCACTCCTTTGTTTGGTTTTGATTTTTTTTTTTTTTTATGCAAGCAGGAAACGCAGCGTCTGCTCAGTGAGCCAGGTAACTTCTTATTGGCACTTTACCTCTGTGACCTTATTTGATATTTGAAATTTTACTCTTGATTTTAGTGCTTTAGTTTAGAAGCTTGCCCTTGGTTGAATTGGTAGTGATTGTCTATGTATTTTTGGGCTTTATTTTGTATGATTTAATAATTTGAATTATGATGCAAGTCTTGTCATGTTATACCCTTCGGTTTTTATTCAGTTGATTACTTGATTTTCTCAGTCTAATATTATGATGATCTGCCGATGCAGCACCTGGAATCAGTGCTTTCCCTTCAGAAGACAATATGCGATATTTCAATGTTATGATCCTAGGGCCGACCCAGTCACCTTATGAAGGTAGTATGGAGTTCAACAGCATCTTTATGCTTACTTAAAATGCTTAATAATATATTGTCTCTGTTTTTTAATGATAATGTGGAGTAAATTTCCATTTGATTTGGGTATGTTTAGGAACTAGAAAGTAATACATGGTGAACTCCTCTATAAAATTATGCTCTACAGTCAAATGTATTTTGGGAATTATTTTTGGCCATGAAACTTCCAGTCCAGTACTTCGTATTATATATCTATATGCTGACTGTCTCAGTTTGTGTTTTCATGAACATTGCAAACTTGATTTTGTAAAATTGATTTAAATTAAAATGAATTTGAAGTGAAGTAATTTATGTTTTGGATACGTTTATCTAAAAAGTTATTTCTGTGTAAAATTAATTTTGTTTTCTCTAATATTCCAAACATGTGGAAGCATTGGTAAAGAGAGTTGACTAGATGATGGAGGAAGTCCAATAATTAGAGGTAGAGGGAAATCAAGGAAAACTATAGGTTAAATTTTTGAGTTAAATGGTCTTTGTTGAACTTAATACATGACTAGGCATTATGGCTTCCTTTGATCCATATAGCTGACCTTATCTAGTAAGAAAAGGCTTGGGTGTTGTTGTAACATTCCAAACCCCCTAGTTAAAAGCAAGTAAATGTTTCTTCTCTTAGAACTCATCTTCATGTTCAAACTTGATTCACGGAAAAAGTAGCCAAACAATATTTTAAACATAAAAATCACATTGAGGTGTGATTTGCAAAAATAAAAATTTGGAAAAAAATAAAATTTGAGGTTTTAAAACTGGGTCGCCCATGCAGCCCAACCCGTTTTGGTGCACGACCTGGTTGCTCTGTTACGTGTATTTTTTCTCCAGATCACGATTGAGACGATATGCTGCGATTCAGGGATACGAAACATGATTCCGATGCAGTTTATAGTCTTCAAGTGATTTGCATCACTAAGCATTGTTTTTTGCATCGTATCGCAATATGTATTGTGTGATACTAGCTACCATGCATGGAAATATTTCTTAGATCAGATTTTAGCTCCTTTCTTGATTGGTAGTTAGTATCGCCATGTATCACACGATACATATTGTGATACGATGTAGAAACAATGTAGTGATGCAAATTGCTTGAAGACTCTAAACTGCATCTGAAACAGGTTTTGTATCGGCAGATTTGCATTGTATCGGATGAATTGCAATCTGGGGAAAGAATCGCAGGAAACAGAGCAATTGGGTCGCGCACCAAAACGAGTTGGTTTGCACACTACCTGGTTTTGAAGTCCTCAGATTTTAGCTGTTTTTTTTTTTTTTTTTTTTTTGCAAACCTGGAGGGAATAGGCTGAACATCATCTCTTCCCTTGACCCAAGTCAGATTGAACAAGTTTGGTGGTCTCCACTCTCTCTTGGATGTTTCCTCCTTTCTCTACCAATAACTTGCTTGTTCTTCCCATTTTCTATTCTCCAGTAGCATTTTTCTCCCCTGGTCCACCTTGTCCCCTTTTCTATTCTCCCGCATTTCCATGTGCGCTACTCAGTTGTCTTCTCACTATTTTTTTATGGCATTTTGCTGCCGTTTCAAATTTTTTGGTGTGATAGGCAGCAGGTTAGACAAAAAGAGGTTGATACCAGTTTATGCAATGAATTATTAACTTTTTTTTACTTAAAAAATGGTCATATCTTTATGTTTTAAATGTTTCTTCATGTCAAAATATATATTTATGTTTTTTTATTATTGATCATGTATCTTACTATTCATTATAAGATTCGATTCACGATTGGAAAATAGGTCTCTCAATTCACGATTCAAATCTCGATTTGATAACCATGCTTGATTCTATATTTGGAGTGCAGGAAGGGACTGTTATAGTCTTATTTATTTTTAATTTCATTGATGGTGATGTTGATGATATTTATAAAACTCTTGTTTCTCCCAAATATGCTAATCCCTTGTGCTGTTACTAATATATATGTTTTCTTGTTTGTATTACTAGGAGGAGTTTTTAAGTTAGAACTATTTTTGCCGGAAGAATATCCAATGGCTGCTCCAAAGGTACTTAATTTAATCTTTCCAATGGCACTGCACAGGGTTATTAATAGCACGCTATAGCGCAGTAGCAGACCCCTGGTGCTATATGAATACGGATTTGGTGCAGTCAAGAAAGGGTAAAGTCAGTGCAGTCAGCTATCAAGAGTTGTTAGATGAAAATCGAATGGCTCTGATCCGATTTAGCCTTTAAATCCGACTTTAATGTTAAGTCGGATCTGAGCCGTCCGAACTTCATCTAATGGTTCTAGATGGATGACTGCACTGAGTGCACCATTTTGTGACTGCAGGGAATCCGGATCCGTGCTATATTGTGCTGTGTTGCATCGCAGTTCGGTGTAGCGGTCGTCACAGCCGCTATAGCAGTGCAAATAGCAGCTGGTAGCAGCGCTATTTGGCCGCTATGCTGACGGTCTTGAAGAAACCCAAAAATGCCCTCAAAAGTGACTGTTCAAGTGGCATTCAGTGGGGGTATTTTAGACATTTTTGGTGAAAAAACTTGAGTTCAAAAGGAAAAATGCTTCTCTCAACCCTTTTCATGTTCATTTTTTTCTCCCACTCTTAGCCCTCACTCTCACTCTCACTCTCACGACCCATACCCACCCCTTCTTCCCAGCCACCTTCCGCTCATTTCTCCAGCAGCTCATTCCGGCGGTCTCCGGTGACTTCTCTGCTTTTGTTTTCAAGTTTCTGTGTTGCTGTTGCTGTCCTGCTGCCTACTGCCTCAGCTTTTTTTTTTTTTTTCTGTTTCTTATCCCTTTCAAGTTTCTCCACTTCACTCCTCTACCTCTTCTTTTCTGCCACCTATCTCTCAAAGACCCAGTCATTCATTCATTTTTTGGTTACATTTCTCACTGGGAAGTCATGGCTTCCTCTTCTTTTCTGCTATCTATCTCTCAAAGACTCAGTCATTCATTCTTTTTTGTTTAGTTTCCTTGACTTCTGTTTTTGTTTGCTTGTATGTGTACTTATGAGTTAAGACCTATGACATTTTACTACTAATTATGAATATGTCAAGATTTTTAGTAATTTTTTAGTATTTTTATGTATTTAGTATAAATTATCTAAACTGTAACAAAAAATTCAGAATAACAGTCATCCCACTATACTGCTATAGCGTTTTTGGGGTTGGCTGCTACCCGGGATTGATAAGTATGGCACTGCACTATTCTTTTGGTGTTAAGTTTCAGCTGAATTCTTATACACCAAAAAGAAATGAAACTAAATTATAAAACATTTATAGCTATAGGATCGGATCCCTACGCAGTTAATTGAACAGTCTTCTACTGAATCTGCTCCACTCAGTCTTTTCCTTCATGCCTTCCCTCATTGAAATTGACACAGTAGGAACTTGGAACTGATACAAATTATAAAATATAATGTCTTTATTATTTCCAATTAAATTGAAATCTTAACTCCATAAGTTGGGGTGTCGCAATGTTCAACTTTTCCTATGTGGTCTGATATACTGGTGTAAGTCTCAGGATTTCTTTTGGATATGGAACTAGGGTATAATTAGCATATTGATGCCACTACTAATATAAGAGTCTATGAAATGGTTTCCCTACAGCTCTTCTGTGTATCTGCTTGGGATTTGAATTGTCCAAGGCAGGCTCTCTTGAGTCTCCTTTCTTCGTTCTTGAGGAATATTTTATTATGCTGTCTATCTTAAAATTATGTGTTCTTATTTTATTGGCTAATTAAGGTGTGATACCTTCTCTATAGTTTAAATGTTCACTGCCTTTTTCAGGTTAGATTTCTGACAAAAATATATCATCCAAACATTGATAAGGTGCATTTTGCCTCCCCTAAACTCTCATTTCCTCTTCATTAGATGTTTTTCTCTTACAAGTTATTTGTTAAATTTAGCTTGGCAGGATATGTCTTGATATTCTGAAAGACAAGTGGAGTCCTGCCCTTCAGATACGCACTGTTCTTTTGAGGTATCTTTTATCTTTTAGGGTTTATGTCCAATTTTCTTGGACCTGTTTATTTCCTGAAGAAACAAGATTGAGCTAATAGTATTTAGTGTTGTAGTCTTAACATCCATGTTGAATTATCCTAGAACATGAATATATAGAGAAATACAGATGTGCATGTGACCATGTGTGCAAATTTGCCAACCTGGAACTTGAACATTTTTTTAAATTATCTTAATCACTCTGCTGGTAGGGAACACTTTCTCATTGTGTTTGGTATAACATTCCTTGGGGAAATAAAAGAAAGAATTGTCCAAGGTCTTTAGATTTTTTACATCTTGTGTGTTTGTCCTGAATTTTAGTTTTGATCAATGGGATGCCTGCCTCCTGGTGTGGCCAAACCAAATGAGGGGAATGCTGTGGGGCAAGCCAATGGAAACTATTTAATTAACCTGCTCTTAGTTGGAAAGAGTATTTTGTACTGATAATATAAATTTGTTGCACTTTCTAGCATTCAAGCTCTGTTGAGTGCACCAAACCCAGATGATCCACTTTCCGAGAACATTGCCAAGCATTGGAAATCTAATGAGGCTGAGGCTGTGGAAACAGGTATGTTTGTGTGATTTTTATATAAAAGATTAGTTGAAAATGATGGCATCAATCATGCTACATTCTTTTCTTATTCTCTTGCTAAAATGTGTCATTGGAATCTGCAGCAAAGGAATGGACCCGATTATATGCTAGTGGCGCCTGATGATTCGGTTCTAACTTTTGGCCCTAAATAACAAATATGACAGTCAATCTGAATTGGAAATCTGGAGGAATTGATGACTGAACTATAGGAGTTAATGTCCATCGTAGCTTCCAGTTACTTGATAATTTCTTCTCTTGGAAGCTACCTTATCTTGGAACTTGTATGAATATATATGTTAATCTTTTCTGTCTCATTTAAGAACATGCTTCATCTTCAACTGCTAAGTAGTTTGGGATTCCCAACATCAAAGGCTAAAATTTGTGAATAAGTTTCTGTTCTCTTCATTTCGTTGAATCGTGTTCCAAGATGTGTTTGGTTAGGAAACCAATAGCAATGGTCCTAAACTAGACATGGAACATTTATTTCAAAAAGGTCCTATAATTCCTCAAAACAAACAATCAAGTCCCTCCATGGAGCTGCACAGTCTGCTCTTAGTTACTGCCTTCATTTCAATATATTAGTAGGTTAGGAGAAAAAAATCTCTTTTCATAATACGGGTCATTCTATTGTTTCTAGATAAGCATTAATGTTGTTAATAAATACTTATTAATGTATTCATGTAAAATGAGAATGAGAAAGAGAGTGTAGTTAGTTAATAAGGGTAATTTTACTATATTTTGAGTCATTTATTGTTCTTAATCTATGTAAAAAAAAAATCTTAAATCACTAATAAAATGAAATGGAGGAAATATTGTCTAAGCTATGTTTGGTTGGAGGGATTTGGAGGAAATGGGAGGGGAGGGGATGGATTTTAAATGAGTTTTTATATTTGGTTCGATTTTTAGGAGGGGAGGGGAGGGGAGGGGAGGAAGAGTTTAAATTAAATAATTAAAATGGCTTAAATACCCTTACATTTATATTAATATAACTATGTGTTATAAAAATAAAGAGGTATATAAGTAAATTAGCTTTATTTTGTCTCTTCCTCGTGAACCAAACATGTATGAGTCATTTTTCATTCCTTCCCCTTCCCACCCTTTCATTAAGATCTCCCCCCTCCTCTCCTTTTGAACCAACCGGTGCAACTTAAGAAACTTAATGCAATGGAAAGTTGAACTCAATGGTAGGTGCGGTCATTGTATGACTATGGTCTATGGGCTTGGCGTGTACGTATGCTGTTACAGTCATAAATAACACATCTTCTGCCTCTCAAGTCTTAACGCTTTATAATAACAATAACATAAAGAGCAGCGGACTGGCTTGGACATGGACAGACTATAATTGTTGTGGTCCAAAGAAAAATATATAATACAACATAGCAAGAGGGTAGAAAGCTGTGGTCAAATTGGGTTGTGTCTAATACACTTTTTTTTTTTTTTTTTCTTGAAGAGCAAAATCAACGCAATTTAGCTAGTGGAGATATTGGATTTTTTCCCCAGTATTGGGATTGAGGTGACTAACGGTTATACTGGTGATCATTTTAAGCTGTTATTCACCCTGAATTAAAAATTATTACTGTACAGTATTAGATACTTCTCCATTTGCTTAAGAAAAAGGAGGAAAAGTGAGAGTACAATTTTTACAGAGAGTAATAAATTGCAAACTAATAAAAGATAATGTTATGTTGTTGATGTAAATGATTATTTGCACTCAATAGACCTCCGCGTTATCATTGCTCCTTCCGATGGTTCTTCTAAGCAAAGCCTTCATCTGTTGTTACACGTCATTTTTCACGCGAAAGTCCAACCAGCTACGACAAATTAACATCATCAAATCAATAGCATATATATATATATATATATATATATATATATATATTGATATTGGTATTGGAGGCTAGGGTAGACTTATGTCATGCATGCAATAAAAGAAAGGAAGAAAAAACAACCAAGAAAACGACCTTCAAAACAAGTATGTTCATAGTTCAAACCATAGGGGTAAAAGCCTGCACCTGCAGTATCGTATGCAAACCGAGTCTGAGCCACAAACAACGGTTACATTTCTCGTGTACCCCCCATTTCATGTTGGTGTGGTACAAGCTACACAGAAAGTACTGTGGCAGCCAATGGACCATATTGCCATAGCTTTGGGACTCACCTTTCTGTATGCAATCATTAAGCGTAAGCCATTAGCCAGCCGTATCCAGTCCTTTTCTGTTTCCTTTGTATCTCTTTTCATAATTTTCACTTTACATCGCACTTTGTGGGTGGGCCATTACCTATTACTTGTGGTTTTGACGGTTGGACTTGGACTTGGACGCTCCCAACGCGCATTCTGACTTAAGAGACACAAGTGTCCACACATTCTAACACTCAGCTTAATCACCAATGAGTTGCCACCACCATTCACCATGCAATTTCCCTTCACTGGGAAGTTTTATTTTCACTTTTGATCTTTTTTCATTATCCCTCTTTCTCCTAAACCGTCAATTGGTTGAATATTGCTAGTACCACTAATTGCTGATGGAATGTGAGTAATACTTATCACAAGTTAAGGTAGGCTAAAAGCACCTACCTTTACATGTTAATTCAATATATTCGTCACTTGGACCATATTTTCTCTCATTGTCATGACCTTCTCCTGATTAAGGTAGGCTTCTACGATGCACGCAACAATTTTGGGAGCAGCAATAGTGCTCCTTAAAATTGACTGGTTATTGCATAATAACAGTCAAGGGCTTATCTTTTTAGGTCAAAATATGTTTTTTAAATCCCTAAAAGTGCACAAGTAAATAAAAGATAATAGAGTAAACCCTCAATGTGAATGGTTTTTTTACACTACACCAGAGTTGGCGCAACGTTTCTTTTTGACCTAAAGTGGATTTTATGATGAGACATTTTTTATCCTTCAATATATTAGTGTATATTTGTTAGGACAATTTTAAAAAAATATAATTATTTGTTTAAATAAATAAATCTACTCACACGGATAAAACAGAGTCTAATCAAGTAAAATGACATACTTATTTATATATATTCAATAAAGAACAATTCTTTACAACCAATTACAAAAAAGAGAGAGGGGGAGAGTAAAAGAGAATAGGTAATATTAATATTAATATAGTACAACCTGAAAAAACAAAGTCACTAAAAAATAAAATAAGTGACGAGACAAATCAACGTAAAAAACAGATAGAATTAAATTGTTAATAATTATTATTTATAAGAAGAGAGAAAATTGTGATAAAATAGGATTTTTTTTATTGAAAAAAAAAACTTAATTACTCTCAATAATTTAATAATACTTACTAAATAATTATTAACTATTTATATTTTTTAAAAATATTAATAAATTAATAAAATATTTTTAGGGCTATAAAATAAGGATATTTTTTAGCCGGCCCCGTCGTGCACTGCAAACACATTCACATGCATTGTGTGTTAGCTAATCAAATATATGGCTAATTGGTACTCTGCGAACCTGTTGAAAAATAAAAACATCAAAATAACATAGAATTCTATTGTATTTAGGAATCACTTTCAGTGGTGACCATATGAGATTTCTCCATCGGAACTTATTACATTTGTGGCAGGACCTAGAAATTCAAAGACATGCAATACCTTCTCCTATATAATAGAACTCTATTCATTTTGACTTCAATTCATCTTTCTTAGTCATCCTTGTACTCCCTAATACTCAATATCTTGTCTAACAATTTTTCATACTTGTAGAATGAAGGAGTACTGCAAAAGCAAGGACATCCAAGAAAAATAGAGTGAAGTCAAAATGAAAAAGGTTGGATTAGGGAAAAGTACTGAATGCTGCCCCGAATAGTACAACCCATTTTTCCAGCTCTATGGTAATACTTGTGTCTACATTGTATTCTATGCTCTGTAACAGATAATGGTATGAATTTTCAATTCTCAAAGTACTTTATTTTCCAAGAAACTTTGATAAAAATGTTATTATAAAAGCTATTTATGTTGGTTTTGAAGAAACTAATAACTATTGAGCTAGTTGTTTATTTGAGCTGTAGCATATGTTTGCTTTCTTTTGGTATTGGGGGATGTATTTTATTTAATTGTTTATTTCTTACATATAGGATCAAGTCACTGTAGTATAATACTTTAACATTGTTACACAATTAATAACTTTTGATGGGTTGTGATTTTTTAACCATTATGATTATTATTTATCTTAATTATTTATGTGAAATTTTATAAAATTTAAACAACAATAATCAAATATTTTTTATTTTCACATATTTGAAAAGTGTATAAAATATTACTCTTGACACACATTAATGACGTATTAAATAATTTTGAATTGATATAAATCTTTATAGATATTATATAATTGTAACTCTCAATTTAATGATGGATTTTAAAATATAACTAGTATTTTTAACCACCATGCAATGCATAGGAAAAGATTATTATTTTATTGATATTTCTAAACCACCTACAAATATTAACTATAAAATATCAAACTTTTAAAATTTAAACAAAAACATTCAAAAGATAAATAGACTATCACATGTAAATTATTAATGTGTTTCTTAATTAATATGCTTTAACATTTAAAAAAATGAAAAGAATAAGGAGAGATTCAAACTTGCAAAGTATTAGATAAGGATGTATTGATTCAAACTTCCTAAATTTCTATAATTTTTTAAAATCAAATAAAAAATGTCACTTGGATGTTGAATCAATGTAGGAGCTCCGTTGGTCTGAAAGTGATTGTGAGAGATCCATTTGATAAAAAATTATTGAATGGTGTAAAAGTATTAAAATATTGCATCGACGTATTAAAGCATATCAAGTGAGGGCATGCGCTCATGAGATGAGTTAATCTTGAACAAACAATCATAATATATTTTTTTTGACATCAAAGACAAGAATTCCATTAGATAAGAGAAGGTTGACCAAGGTCAAGACCAACTTGCACAACAATACAATCAGGGGTCTCCTCTATCCATATAGAGTTTGGATTTTGGAGAGCAAGCTTTGCTAGATAATGAGCTGAATAGTTATTAGCTCTTATTACATGACAGAAAGAAATATAAAGGAATTCTTGTGCAAAAGAAAGACAATTGGCAACAAGGAGATCAAAAGAGGATGAACCTCGCACTTGTTTGGAGATAACATTAATTAGTTGAATGCAATCAGATTCTACTATGAGCTCCAAGAAGCCCATGTCTAGAGCAAACTGGAGTCCGTAGCACATTCCCGTTGCTTCAACAACTCTCACTTCTGGACCACAAGGCACTTGCCAGCAAGCCGCACCTAGGAAATATCCTTCATGATCTCTAACTACAGCTCCAATACCCCAGATTTGACCATCTATGAATGCTACATCTGTGTTTAGTTTAAATTTGTCCGGTGGGGGAGGTTGCCAATGGGGACTTTGCTGTCTTGTTTGACCAGAATTAGCTTGATATACTTTGGCCATTGTCTCATTTAAGTTCTCTGCTTGGGTTACTCCTGACTGAATAACTTTCCACATGGGGTTGTTTTTGTTTTCAAAGACCAGGCAGTTCCGACTTTTCCACAGGTTATAAATCAATGATGCGAATAGGCTCTTCTCTTTTGGGTTAAGAAGAGACAGAGCTCTGTCAATCCAGGGCTGGTTTGAGCCGTAGTTGTGGAGCCAAATGAGTTCCCTATTGGGGAGGCATTACAAAAGTCCCGGGCCCATGTGCAAGTAAAGAAAGCATGCTCAATAGATTCTTCCTCAGCCATACACCTCGGGCAAACTGGATCAATGTTCATACCTCTTTTAAGAAGTGCTGCACGAACCGGAAGGCACTCTTTTTTGATTCTCCATATCAGTTGTTTGTGTCGAGGAAGAGCTTGAACTTTCCAAATTGCCTGCCAGAGTTCCTTATCAATATCAGTCACCTGGTTGGGGCTTGGGATGTCGTCGACCATATATTGTCTAATGAGATGGTAGGCTGATCGAAAAGTGAAGTTGCCATGTTTAGAGCCTTCCCAGCATAAAGAATCCTCCCTAGGAAAGCGGGGCAAGGGAATGGCTAAAATTTGATCAGCATCACTTTCAGAGAAAGAATTTCGAACAATACATGCATCCCATCTGTGAGAATCGGGCTCAATTAAGGAGCTCACTAGGTTCGGATCATTACGAGCAGCGGACCAGATATGGTGACCTGGTTGATGAGGAAGCCAGCCATAATGCCAGATGTTTACAGATGCACCATTTCCTATGGTCCAGAAAGCACCTCTTTGGAGGACCCATTGAGCACTGTGTATGCTTCTCCAAGTAAAACTGGGCATGTATCCTTGAGTTGCATGCATAAAAGTTGTGCGAGGAAAATATCTGGCCTTAAGACATTGGGTCATCAGGGATTTATCATTAACCATCATGCGCCATCCTTGCTTGGCAAGAAGGGCCAAATTGAAAAAGTGGAAGCTTCTGAAACCCATTCCTCTTTCTTTCTTTGGCACACACATTTTCTTCCAAGATAACCAATGGAGTTTCCTTCCATCTCCTTTACCACTCCACCAAAACCTATTAATCATAACTTCAATATCATCACAAAGGGATTGGGGAAGTAAGAAGCAGCCCATGATGTAGCATGGGATAGATTGGACCACTGACTTGATAAGGACTTCTCTACCCGCTGTAGATAAGAATTTATCCTTCCAACCCTTCAGTTTCTTCCAAACTCGATCTCTAACAAATTCAAAGATTTGTGTTTTTGATCTCCCAACAAAAGTTGGTAAACCCAAATACTTTGAGAAATTATCAACAGCCTTAACCTTAATCCAGCCTTGGATCATAATCTGTCTATCAGTGGGGACATTTCGGCTAAACGATAATTCTGATTTGTCTAGATTAATGAGTTGGCCTGATGCCTGTTGGTAGAGCTCTAGAATTTGAATGATAGTGTGGATCTCTAGATCATTGCTTCGGAAGAAAAGTATGTTGTCATCAGCAAAGAACAGGTGGGTAATTTCAGGGGCTCTTCTTGAAATTCTAATTCCATGGAGAGAGAGAGAGAGAGAGAGAGAGTTTCTTGGGCTTTAAGAATCAAGCCGGAGAAAACCTCAACACATAGGATGAAGAGATATGGGGATAGAGGATCACCCTGTCTGAGGCCTCTAGTAAGGGAGAAAAAATCGCAAGGTGAACCATTTAATAACACAACAGAGGAAACAGATATGAAACATCTCATGATGGTAGAGACAAGAGTTCCGGGGAACCCCATAGATGAGAGAGTGGCTTCCAAGAAACTCCATTCGATCCTATCATACGCTTTCGTCATGTCAAGCTTTAGTCCAATGTAGCCCCTTGAACCATACTTCTTCTTTCTCATGTAGTGGAAGGAGTCAAAAGCTAACAAGGCATTGTCCGTGATCAATCTTCCAGGAACAAATGCGCTCTGGTTACTACTCACAATGTCAGGGAGGACAATTTTAAGTCTGTTGGCAATTGTCTTTGTGATCAATTTAAGGAGAACATTGCACAATGCTATTGGCCGAAAATCTCTTGTATGACTCGATTTCTTAACTTTTGGAATGAGGCAAATGTGGGTCTTGTTAAGGGGCCGTGGGTCAGCCCCATTATTAAGGACGTTCAGAATTGTGGACATGCAACTGGGTCCCACAGTGGCCCAGAATTTTTGGAAGAAGTATGTTGGGAGACCATCTAGGCCTGGGGCAGCCCACGGTTTTATTTGGTGCAGCGAAGTCAACACTTCCTCTTCCGTGAAAGGGGCGTCCAAGCTTTGGGCCATATGAGACGAGACTCGGCCCTGAACGACACAAACAGCTTCAGCTATTCTCTCATTGTTTCCAGCCGCAAAGAGGCCCATGAAAAACTTAGATATGACCGGACCTATGTCATCCTCCTCTTCATAAAGACGCCCTTCATCGTCCCTGATAGCCTCAATCCAGTTCCTCTCCCTTTGTTGCCAGAAAACCTCCTCTGAAATTAATAACTGATCCAGCCTTTGCTCCTCTGTTCTGATGTTCTCAATGACCCCCTCTTCCTCCGAAGTAAGGTAGAGTTTTTTCAGCTTGTCTTGACATTTCTTTATTTTTCTTGGGATATACCCATATATATCATCACCCCATTTATCCAAGGTCTCTAAGCAGTGGTGCAATTTAGATGAGATGTCCACAAAAGGAAGGTGCCAAGCCTGCGCAATTCGGGAGGGGAGCTCTTATTCTTGAGTCCAGACTTCTTCAAAACGCAGCATTCTATCTTTCTTTCTCTTGCAAGAGCTATGCTTAGATAAATCAAGAAACAAGGGATTATGGTCCGAGTGATACCGTGTAAGGTGGAAAACTTTGGCCTCTGAGAAAGAAGACTTCCATTCTTGTGTTGCAAGCATCCTGTCAAGACAAGCTTGAATAAGATTTGAGCCTGATTGACCATTGTACCATGTGAAATGATGGCCTTCGAAGCCAAGGTCTAGCAAGTCACAGTCCTGGATGGTAGAACGAAAGGCATTCATAATCTGGCTTGGAGGGGAATTTCCACCCTTTTTTCTCGTTGATCCATAATTAAATTAATATCACCAAAACAGAGCCATCTTGGGTTTGCCATAGCGTTCGCGAGGTTGACCAATAATTCACAGGTTTTGAGTTTTTTTGTAGCCTCTAGGTAGTCATACATTCCCGTTCCTCTCCACCAGGTTTCCCCATCATCCTGAGATACTTTAAAGTCTATATGGTTTAAAGAGGATGATATGATTTCAACCAGGACATCGTTCTTCCACAAGAGGGCCACACCTCCACTTTGCTCTTGACGTTCTCCTTTGCAGCTGACAGCAAAGACATTAATAAGGCCACCTGTGTTTCGGAACATCATCATCTCATTATCCTTTTTGCGAGTCTCCACAAGGAAGACTATACTAGGTGACTTTGATTTGGTGAGCTTTTTAAAAGCTCTAACTGCCCGTGGGTTCCCAAGCCCACGACAGTTCCAAGAGAGGAGTTTCATTATGACCAGCAAGCCTGTCCGTCCAGGCCCGCCGTTGGTATGAGTTTGGGACAACGCTTCTTCATGGTGCAGACTTCTACCAATTCAGCATCCATTAGATCAATGTCAAGCTTCCTCTTCACTCCTTCACTGGCGACATTCTCCTTCATGTTTGGAGGGGAGTTCTTTTTTGTAGAGTGCTATCTCTTCCACCTCTTTGTAGTGGAAGTAACAGTATTGGATACGCATCTAAGAGGTGAGGCTGTTGCACTAGCTGAATCAACTTGGGGTACCTTCTTTCCTCGATCATTGTCTTGTGGCTCATCTGTTGTGGGAGTGTTCTCGTCATTCACCGTTGGACCGACCTCAGAGTTAGTGGTTGACTGGTTTTGGTGGACACCAAGGGGGCCTCGATCTTCCAAATGAGCAGTCTCACTGTCTTTATTGTCCACTCTGTTGGGAGCTGTTGTTTCTTTTGTAACAGATAGCGCTGAGAGCATATTTAGAAAGTCCTTGGGAAGGGTAGAGCTTCTTGTCCTGTGTGTGGAATGTTTCGTGTGGGAATCATTACCCGAATTGGAAAAGGGAACCTTCCTTCCTATCTGAGCAGCACGCATCCAAGGTCCCAATTTTGCACCATCAGCCTCCACCCCATCTCCTTCTTCTTTACGGCTTTTACATCCATCCTCATCGTGGCCTATCAAACCACAAGAGTAGCAGAATTGTGGTAGCCTTTCGTAGACAAAATCTACCCACACCATACCATCAACTTTACTTCCTACGTTGATCCCCGGTTTCAAAGGCTTTGTGACATAAAAAAGAACTAGGACTTTGATAAAAGATCCCTTCTCCCATGTTTCAAAAATCTCTGATTCCAGAACATCCCCCATGCATGCACCTATTCTGAGTCCCATCTTTGTTGTCCTACAATGTAAAGGCAAACCCCAGATTTGGATTTTAAGCAAAACCCTAGAAAAATTAACTTCCATCATACTCATGCCACGTTCCCACCTTTTAAGGGATAACCATGCATTCCTAAAGATCCATGGACTCCTCTTCAGAATTCTATCAGTGTCTTTATGATCGTCAAACAAAAATTGAAACTTTTTCTCACCTATCTCTTCCACTTTCGAACCTTTGGGATTGCACCATATCCCCGCCAAGGCATTTGAGAGGCTGTTGACGTGAATAGGTTTGGAGGTGAGAAAGGCCCCAGTCAAACTCTTCGAGCACATGTCCAATCCTTCCTGAACGTCCACATCATCATAGATGATGAGGGGTGGATCCTCCATGATATCTCCAACAAGGGATATTGAAAGGCAGCAGTAGGCGAAAGAGGCACGAAACCAGATAGATACACTACCTGCACAGATCTCTACAAGGTAACTCTAGAAACCTAGAGAAACCCTAGCAGAGAGGCGGCAAGAGGAAAAAGCCTCATATATTGGATTGTATTGTTTTTACTAATTAATTATCCAATCAGTTAAATTTGATCCACTTCAATCCAATTCAATTTAAAGTGGTTTGAATTAGATTGGTGTGTTTTTATGTTAGTTTTTGAGACAATTAATAAGTAATGAAATATAAAATAAAATTAAAAAAATGCGATATAAAGGATCAAATATCTCATCCCATAAATTAATTGTTATAAAACTAAAAGATAACTTATACAATGTCACAACTCCATTACTAAGTAATGGATTACTTAATTATTTGTCTTGTGTTTTAATTTTTAATTTTCTTAATCATATTTTGTTTTATTTATTTTTTCTAGACAATTTTATTAAAACTTATTTATTATGAAAGTAAATATAAAACTAATTTAAAATTTATATATCATAAAGATATTAAAGAGATAATATGTAACATAGATACTAAAATTGTAGCAAAATAAATTTAGGAAATTTAATAAATATATACTTATATAAAATATATGATTATTTTATAATTTTATAAATAAAATAATATATATGAATATAAATTGAAATTTAATTGAATTGAATTAGTTTAAAGTAGAACTAAAAAATTAATCCAATCAAATAATAAATTTACTTTTTTTATTTTATTTTTGTATGATTCAGTTTTGGATTTTTCAATTTGATTTTGTATTTTACATTGAATTTAATCAATTTATGAACACCCCTAATAATTAAAATAAACGACTTTTCATGTGTGTTTATACGATCTAGTGTAGCTATCCTATCTTTTCATGTTTTCACTTGAAATGTATCATAATCATAGTATATACATACACAAACATATTCTCATGAGAACAATTAATCTTGACCATACAATCATTATACATGATGATCAAAATTAAATGTTAATGATCACACAACCACTTAAAATAGTCATAAACTTTATATTGACTAAATCTAGATTAAAAATGGTCATGTGTGTGGTTATCAAGTAAGTAAAATTGCAATTAGCAGATGTTTTGATTCCCCCTTCAACTAGTTTCAGGAAAGTCATCTCATCCTTGAACTTTTTAATTATTTAATCAACGCCTTCTAACTATAGGTGCATCCATGCACCTTGAGTTTGTGGGAGCATTGAAGATGGCTCCCTGATTAAGGCCCACCAATGTAGGGAGTTGCTATCACCTCCTACATAACAGTTAACATACAGAGCAGCACGTCAAACGACTTTTTGGAGTCTTTTGGGAAGGTTGAGTGCACCATTTGAAGGATAGCAGCATCTTAAATGGCCACGTGAACATAACATTAACACCCCCTCACCCCTCTTTCTCCAAAGGCCACTCTCTCACTCCCGTTAGTTTTATTCTTGTACTTCCCAAGTTTCATCTTAGTAAGTAAAAAAAATAATAGACAAAATTGTCATGTTAAATATGATTTGGTGGTCCACCTTTCATTATAACAAAGGGCGGTGATAAAAGATAAGATTTATGAATTGTATCAACCACCCCAGTCCAATCCACTCCAAACAAAACCAACCTTCAATTAAAAACACACGTACCTTACCCTTTAGTGTCAAACTTAACTTAAAAAAGCCAGCTATGAACTAACCGCCGGCTTCCCAACCTCAAGATCAAGTAATGTTTTCCTACCTCTGCCCCATACATAAATGACAAATCATTCTCAAGACTGTTATTATTGTACATTGATTGATTCATAGTATATAAAAATGAGAATGATTATGATGATAATGAAACTGCATAAAAAATGGAAAATTTTATTGATTAAATGGCTATGATAGAAAAATAATAACAATAACAACATATTCATCCCCATTTCACCAACCAAGTAGGTACCCACTACCACTCATCCTATTTCCCTCAAAGGCTTCCATTGTTTTGTATTTACTCATCATATATATACATGTACAGGATCCTCCTCTAACAGCAATCCAACCTCCTCTCCCTTCTGTCTGTCTATCTATCTATCTTAAAGGTAATATATAAACTAACAATTTAATCAATTGTACAGACATAAAAATCTTCTCTTTTTTCCCCCCACCCATAAAGAAGCTGGGGATACAAGAACAGCTGGCCTACAACAACTGAAAAGGATAAGGGAAAAGATTATTGATAAAGGGAAAGTTGGAGGAACATGGAACCAGAGATCAATGAGGAATGAATGAATAAATAGCAACTGCAAAAGGAACTAGAGTATCTCCAGGTTCCACTGATGCTGGCTGATAACAAGATTATTCTGTGGTTCTGACTATGTCACAGGTATCAGGAGATCATTTTATGGTGGGGTCACAAGACTGGATGAACTGTGGAGAGTTTTACTTCAGGTTTGGGCAGCAATATAAAAATGCAGTACACTGAGAAACATTACAAGTCATAAGTTTTACAAGCTGTAATGCCTAACGGAGTGTTCCAACACATCACGAGTAGGGCATACAATTTCCTTCACTCGGCTGCCGTTTTTGTAGATCTTGAAGGTTGGTACAATCCTAACATTCTCAGCAGTAGAAACTGATGGGCTTTCTTGAATATCCACCTTTGAACAAACACAAAATTGCATGCATAAGAATTCTACCATAATGCTTTCTTTTATCTCTAAATTAAGTATTGCATAGACAAGTCTAAAACAATGTATGAAGTGATCATAAGAATTCTATCATAATGCTTTCTTTTATCTCTAAATTAGACAAGTCTAAAACACAATGTATGAAGTGAGCTACCTTAAGGAAGTTAATAGATGGATAGCGACCACATAGTGTATCCACAAATGGTGATATTTGCTTGCATTGTAGGTTAGATGCGGTTTGAAAATGGACAACAGAAACACCTGTAAAATTGGAGATAATATCAGGGCATTTCGAAATATAACCAAGCTGTAAAATGAGTTGCAGAAACCTTTCCTTATCCATTTTAATTACCTGGCACAGATATTGCAGCTCTGAACTGCTCAAGACCTGATATGTCCTCCACTTCACCTCCAAATTTTAAATTTTGTACTTCTTCCCCACGAGATTTCTTTAATGAAACTTGTGCATGAAATAGAGCTTCAGCAACTTCATTGTCATTTGGTAGTTCTCTCTGCAAGAGCTCATAATCCTTAACTGCTTCTACCCACCTTTCTAGCTGCATATTAAGGCAAGAGATATCACCACTTACCTTTGAGTATGACAACAAACTGTATCACAAAGAACAAGAATTCAATTTACCTTGCTATTTGAGGCTGCCCTTCGAAGAATAGCTTTTGTGTAATTTGGTCGGATTTGTAAGGCTTGATTGGAGTCTTCAATTGATCTTTCCCATTGCCCAAGCTTAAACCAACATGCTGCTCTATTGCAATAGAGAACAGAATTTAAAGGGTCCAGCCTCAAACCTTCCCCATATGCTGAGCATGCCTCAGTGAACCTTTCTGATTTAAAAAGATCATTGCCACGCAATCGAGCTCTTGCCACCATCCTTACATTGCTGAGCAAAACAGCAACTTCAATGTTCCGGGGATCAATCTGACTAGCTTTCTCAGCAGCTGTAACTGCATTCTCAAACCTGCAACACATCCATTCTCACTCTCCAATCAAAACCTTTTCCAGCATAGATTTCTGATGAAGCTTACAATTTCTGAACTCACCTTCCAAAAGCCATCTCAATCTGAGCTCTAACAAAGTAGCAATAAGCTTCAGAAAGCATTCCAAAAAACCTTGCCTGTGATGAGGAAGTAGGATGTGGTTCACATTTGGGAATCCGTAGTAAACTCGATTCAGCATCATCAATTTGGAGAAGCTTCAGAAGTGCTTCTGCTCTACACATAAAGAGCTGTAAATTCAATTTCCAACAAGTTCAGACGCTTTCTTAAACTTTTCACACTTTCATATCATGTTCAAGTTCAACTAACATATGATTAAAAAGTTCAAAAAACAATAAAAGGAACAAAACCTGAACACAAGAGTCCACTCCAGCAGCAATAGCAGCATCAACTTCCTTCAGAACACTTTTCCAATCTCTTATTCTCCTTAAGTCCACACATTTGCTCATGTGCTTTTCCACCATTTGCAACTTCTGCAACTGGGAAGGATCTGGCAGCAGCCCAGGATAACAGAGATGCTTCCTAGCATTCTCAATTTGTCCTAACCTGTGAAGTAAACATTTTCCCACTAAATTTCCATATAAACAAGTAATAGTAACATACCATATACACAATGCAAAGCAACAAATAAAAAACACATAACCAAATGGTGGTCAATGGCTAAATTCAAATAACCAAGAAACATGAATCTCAATTTTCAAATGAACACTTGTTACTTAATCCACCTGAGAAAAAGAGCTGCCAAACGCTGATGTGCCCTTCCATAATTAGGATCCAACCGCACAGCTTCCTCACAAGCAGTCACAGCCTCCGTCAACTGTCCCAAACCGGTCAACGCCGCTGCCCGGTTACTCCGGTAAGCGGCGTTGCCCGGAGACAATGCAATTGCCCGATCATACAGGCACAACGCCTCAGCAAAGTGCCCCCTTTTGTACTCTTCATTCCCTGCTCTCTTCACCTCTTCCGGATCCACTCTCTTAGTGGAATCACCACCGCCACCGCTGCTCAACCTCGCCGCCTCACTAGTGTTGCCACCGCCACCTTTTCCGCCCCGCATTATGCTTCCATGGCCGTAATTCACCGTGCCAGAGCCCAAAACGTCGGTCCTGGAGCTCCGGTTCGGCACCATGCCAGTCTTAAGAACCCTGCCGGAGGGGCATATGTTTCCGGCTGGAAGAACGTTAATCGGCGGAGAATTCACGGCTGCGGAGGAGGAGGTCGACGAGGGGGATTTCTGGGTTTGGCCTGAATAGATTAAAGGCAACGAGGTACTCGAAACGGATCTCCTGTGAACCGGTTTGAGGCTCTGGGTCGGACTGTTGTTGTCGGAGAGTTCGCCGGAATCGGATCTCCTCGTAACCGGGTCGTTTCCATTTCGACCCGTAACCGACCCGGAAGACCCGCTGCTGCTACTACTGCTGGTGGTGGCTGCACTCTGATGGTGTTGAGTTCGTAACGGCGAAATGGGGGAACCCAGATCGAGTTCTCGGAAATCGGGCTTGTTTTTGTCTTCGCAGCAACTCAGTGAGTCGCGGAAGCGTTCGCTGAGCCCTAACTCGGAAACGGGTTTCCCGGAATGTGACATTTTCTCCGCAACCAAACAGGAAAAAAAAAAACAACAAAGACTTTTATTATCTTAAAAACACTAATTTTTTTCTCTCTCTCTATCTATCTCAGAAGCAATGCCTGTGAATGAAACCACAGCGAGGGCTCAGAGGAAACTTAGAAGTAGAGATTGAGAAGCCCGCGCTCAGAAGAAGAGGAAGCTCCGAATGAGACATGAAGAAGAAGATGGAGGAGAGGGGAAAGTGATGGGGATCTCGTGATATAAAAGGAGGAAGCAAAGAATGAATGTGAGTGTTGTTGGAAGGAATTGTTAGAGAGAGAGAGAGAAATTAAACTAGATTTTTTAGAGAGAAAATGGGGGGTAGGGTGTGCAGAGTAAATTGCTGCTAGAGTGAGAGAAGAGAGAAAGAAGGGAGAAAGAAAGAAAGAGAGCTTTTTTATTTTCTTTTCCTTCGCCTTCACCTGCTGCATCACGAGACTGCTTTCTCTCTCTCTCCTATCTTGCCTTCTCTTTCCATTTTTCGTCTTTCTTATAGAGTAATAGTATTTCTCAATTATCATTTTTTCCTTTTTTTTTCTTTTTGTTTGCCTTGTTTCTCCATTTATGAATGCTAGGCTGTTTTTTGATTTGTCAAAAATAAAAATTTGAACAGGAGAAAAAAATGTTTTGTGTTTAATTTTAGAGATAATAATAATTATAAAAATTATGTAACAAAACAAAAAAAAGAAGACATTAACCATAAAAGTTTAAAAAATTATTATTTAAATATTAAAGGATAACTTTTTATCTCAAAAAAAAAAAACCACTATAAGACCACAATTATGGACACTTTATACATCTCAATATAAATCTAGGGTGAAGTACCGTGTAGTTCACCCATGAATTATCAGTCATAGCAGGTTGTTACTTTTTTTGGTATCGCATTTTGATCCAAAATATTGTTTTATATAATATGTATTTAAATTTGTTTAAATTATGATTTAAACTCTGGTAAAAAATTTGGAAAGACGCAAACATGGATAATGGTCGATTAGAAATCTGAGTAGATGTTATTGTGTTCTATCACCCACCACCAACAATGTCGTTAATTGGCTAACCCTAGGGAAGTCATATATGTAATTGTAATGTAAGTTACGAGGTTGAATATAAATGTAAGTAACGATTTGACTTTCAAGACAACATAAGGTTAGTGGGTCTCTGAAGTGAACTTATCCCAAGAACATGGGAGTTAAAAGAAAATAGTTTTGTGAATTTTGTAGGATGTTTTTTTCGATGCGTATGACAACACGCTTGTTCGGATATGGGCCGGAAGAACTTTTGGACAACTTATCTACCGGTATAACTGTTGTTCAACTTTTTAGTGATGTTTGGATAATATTTTTTAACTTTTGACTTTTGAAAAAGTTTTAAAATATTCTTTTCGAAAAGCTAATCTTGATAATGTCTTGAATTTTAACTTTTCTGGAAGTTGACAATAAATTACTTGCTGGACGAAAATATCCCTATCAAAATTTTATAATTACCATTCAATTCTCATTTGCAAAGTTGATGGAACCCTAACAGACTTGTAGAGAGAAATGGTTCCCTAGAGACCTTAGCACAAATCCTTGACGTCGTGTCACCATTCACTGTCTTCGTTGGTGGCGGCCATTATAAGTTGCATCTTCATCACCGTCGGGCATTGTAGGTTCCCCTTCCTTTGTGAATCTCATTCTTTTAATATTTTCCCTCCAATTTTATTGCTTCTTTGCATTATCCATGGCCAACATAGCGATGAATTTATTCTACATTTTATTAAAATTCTAGTTTGCTCCTCTTGTATGGACTCTTATTGGAGTGGCTTAAATTGAAGGTATAGATTTCTTTCAGTTATGAGAAAGTATTGATGAAAGACATAATTACCTATTGAATAATTGTGGTTAAGAATTTGTTAGAGCTCTCATGTAATGGTTTATATATGAGAATGTAGCTCTCTATTATGATACCATGCCATTAGAAATGAAAGGCATGAAATGCAATATTGCTCGAGAGCTACGTGTTCCACATGAAAATAGCCCAGATTGGCAAGATCAAGAATTAAACTTAAATGACGAAGCTAGAAAAGTGGAATGAACATTTAGGTGCATTGCAAAATAGATTTGATGCAATTTTACAAATGTTGAAAAATATTAATAAAAAATCAAAATTTGAACTATAAAAATATATTCCTCCTTGAGCTACATAGCAACCTTCAATATAAATGTAACTATGAAAATGACTTTCCGATAGAAAATTGTTCCTCACCAAACATTTTATTGATGGAACACGTATTGAAAAGAATTGAGCTGGTGTACATCATGGTGGAGAAGGTGAGGATCAAGGGATGTACTGGAGGATCATCAAGAAGAAACTCCTGTCAACAAGGAACCTTGACTTTGGAGACTGATTGCCAAAAATTATGGTAATGGTGAAACTTGATGTGTTTAGAAGGGAAGAAAGGACAACGAGGTGCAAGATGTACAAATAGGATTGCTATAAAAAGGAGTCACTCTTTGTGGCAAAGGAAGGTAAGGGAGAGTATGTATCACTCTTGATTCTATATACTTATAATTTAATGTGTTCAAAATATTATAGATGAATAATCTATTACAAGATAGTTAAGTAAGAAGTCCATATCCTTTTAAAATGTTATTTTTTAAAAAAGCATAGAGAATTTTTACCAAAATATTGATAAAGTTGCCAATATTATCCACATATACCTTAGGATGTTTTTTTCGATAGCGTCTGAAAACAAGCTTGTTTGGATATGGACCAGAAGAACTTTTGGAAAACTTATCTACCAGTATAACTGCTTTTCAATTTGTCAGTGAAGTTTGGATAATATTTTTTAACTTTTGACTTTTGAAAAAGTTCTAAAATGTTCTTTTTGAAAAGCTAATCTCGATAACTTCTCGGATTTGAACTTTTCTGGAAGTTGACAATAAAATATTTGCTAGACAAATATATCCATACAAAAATTTTATAATTACCATTCAATTCCGATTTGCAAAGACGATGGAACCCTAGCAGATTAGAAGAGAGAAATAGTTCCCAGAGACTTTAGCACAAATCCTTAACATCGTGACACACTTCATTGTCTTCGTTGGTGACGACCATTATAAGTTGCATCTCCATCACCATTAGACTCTATAGGTTCCTTTTCCTTTGTGAATCTCATTCTTCTAATATTTTTCCTCCATTTTCATTGCTTCTTCGTATTGTCCGTGGCCAACATAGCGATGGATTTATTCTACATTTTTTTTGTCAATTCTAGTTTGCTCCTCTTGTTTGGATTCTCGTTGGAGTGGCTTAAATTGAAGCTATATATTTCTTTTAGTTATTAAAATGTATTGATGAATGACACAATTACCTATTGAATAATTGTGGTTAAGAATTTGTTAGAGCTCCCACGCAATGATTAATATATGATAATGTAGCTCTCTACTATGACACCATGCCATTAAAAATGAAAGGCACGAAATGCAATCTTGCTCGAGAGCTACATGTGTCCACATGAATAAGCCCAGATTGGCAGGATCAAGCAATAAACTTAAATAATGAATCTAAAAAAGTGGAATGAACATTTATGTGCATTGAAAAATAGGTTTGATGCAATTTTACAAAGACTTAAAATATTTTAATAAAAAAAATCACAATTTGAACTATAAAAATTGATTCCTCCTTGAGCTACATAGCAACCTTCAATATTAATGTAACTATGAAATTATGAAAATGATAAATTGTTTCTTTTCGATAGAAAATTGTTCCTCACCGAAAATTTTGTTGATGGAGCAAATGTTTAAAAGAATGGAGTTGATGTACATCAAGGTGAAGAAGGTGAGGATCAAGGTATGTACTGGAGCATCATCATGAAGCAATTCCTGTCAACAAGGAACTTTGACTTTGGAGAATCATTGCCGAAAATTATGGTAATGGTGAAGCTTGATGTGTTTAGAAGGGAGGAGAGGACAACGAGGTGCAAGATGTACAAAGAGGATTACTACAAGAAGGAGTCATTCTTTGTGGAAAAGGAAGGTAAGGGAGAGTATGTAACACTCTTAATTCTATATACTAATAATTTAATGTGTTCGAAATATAATAGAGGAGTAATCTATTACAAGATAATCAAGTAAGAAGTCCATATCCTTTTAAAATGTTACTTTTTAAAAAAGCATAGAGAATTTTTACCATAATATTGACAAAGTTCCTAATATTATCCACATATAGCTAAGGTAAACAAAACTTGTCGATAGCGTATGAAAACAAGCTTGTTTGGACATGGACCAAAAGAAGTTTTGGACAACTTATTGTCCATTGTGGTTAAGAGTTTGTTAGAGCTCTCATGCAATGGTTAACTAGATTCTAACTCGCGCGATGCACGGTTATTTTTAAATTAAATTTGACGTTGATATATTTAGTAATTTTTAAGTAATAATAATGTAATAAATATAATTTTGTTAAATGTAATGAAAAATAATTTTTTAATTTATCAAATTAATTTGATGATATTAAATCTTACCATTAATATATGGCTTTGACAGCAAAAAGAATTTAAAGAGAAATTTTTCTATTAAAATTCTTTCTCATTTCTAAGTAACATTTTTTAAATAATTAAAACAGTTTAAAAATAAATTTCATACTTAGACACACATTAAAATGAAGAAATTGAAATTTAAAATGTCAAACACAAAAGACAATAATATAATTTGTTAGATATTAATTATTATTTTTTCACTATCAATTAACAATCGAGTAAATACTTAGGTTATCTACAAAATGGTGATTCATGTGTTGATAAAATATGTGATTGAGTTTGGTGTTGCATATTTATATTTATATTAATTTTAAAGGAAGTGATTGATTGATTTTTACGTACTAGATGAGGGAGTCTTTGGAGGAAATGGCTGAGGAGGTGGAAGGCACGACTCTCTCAAAGGAGGAAGTAGATAACTTGATCCATAGCACTAAGAAGCATAAGCATGGCGTTTTCCTGGCTAAGGATGACTCTCAATCTCGGGACAAGGGACAATTGTTCCCTACAGCGACTGGTATAAAACTAGAGCGAGGGGTTATTTCCTATAAGGATATTTGTATGGGTTCCTCCCCAGCAAAGGAATCTAAGAATAATGAAGATGACGAGATCTCTTCCTCATCGTCGGATTCTGAAGATGATGACTCTGACCTTCAAGAGCTTCTCTCTGAGTGTGACCCTCTTTGTCCAATTGTTAAGATCTCTAAAAAAGAAAAAAAGTATATCAGTATTCCTTGTAAGTGAGCTATCATTGTTAAACTGCTTGGTAAGAAGATTGGCCTAAAGATGCTTCAGAATCGTCTCTCTAAGCTTTGGAAACCTTCTTCCTCTATGGATATTATTGATCTTGAGAACGATTATTTTTTAATTCGTTTTGGTAATAGTGATGATCTTAATCATGTCTTTGAGCATGGTCCATGGATGATTATGGATTATTATTTGGTCATCCAAAAATGGCATCCAAATTTTTTTCCTTTTGAAGATAACATGAAAAGGGTTGCAGTTTGGATTATAATTCCTGGTCTGCTAGTGGAATATTATGATAAAACAATCCTTTGGCGTATTGGTGATACTGTGGGTCATACGGTGAAGATTGATTCTAACATCCTTCGAGAGAGGGTCATTGGACTTGGCGAACTGGTGACTGAGAGAGCTAAATTCGCTCGAATTTGTGTGGAGGTTGATCTACATAAGCCCCTCATATCTAAATTTGTTCTGAATAGAATACGCTATAGAGTGGAATATGAAGGTTTACAGTTAGTTTGTTTTAATTGTGGAAAGTATGGTCATCATAAAGATGGTTGCCCTTTGAACGTTCCTGATCAAACTAAGGTGCCTGGGAATGATGAGAATCATGTAGAAGGTATAGCCATTCAGAATTTACATCATGTTGAGCAACCGCCCACGGTGCCTGATGACCGTTTTAGCCCCTGGATACTAGTCTAGAAAGGTAGGAGACGTTCTTTCGTTAACCCAGTAGGTGGCGCCGTTAATTCCGCAAGTGTGAAAGCTAATTTACTGAGCATTGATGATAAAAAGGGAAGGGATCTCGTTTTTCCGTTTTGGGAGATTCTTCGCAGATTCATATTGAAGAGGTGGAGCCAGCTATTAATTTGGTTGTCTCTGATTATGTTGATATTCCTGCCACAGATGTAGGGAATAGGAAATTAAAACATATTGTTCCTTCTTCTCTTTCCAATCATGAGGGACGTTCCAATAAAAGACAAGAGTCATTATCCACCGGTAAGAAAGTGAAATTCCAAACAATCATACTTCTACGGCTGGTCCCTCTCGCATTAACCAACGTGTGTCTCCTGCTGGGGCTGACTCCAATAAAGACAAAATCGTTTCTTCCTTGGGCTACACGAATCAGGCTGCGTCAGGTAATAATTCCCATGATTCTAGTGGTATTAATAAAAGAGCTAAAATTAAGGGAATAATTGGCATTCACCCAAAATCTCGCGTCAGTTTCAAAGGAGTGAAGGAGGCTGCTCGCAGGCTGGTTATCTCTGCCAATAACACGTGGCCTTTTGTTTCTAATAGAGATGTCTCTCTTAATGGGCTAGATATTAGGCCACAAATAAATTCTACCCAATCTTCTTTGGCGGTTCAGGAGCTGAATTGTTTGGGCCCATCATATGCTTCCTCTATCAAACCTCCCGATGATTCCGCCCAAGCCCAATTGGATGGTGCCTCGGTGGATGTTCCTCTTAGTAATGAAACAAAGCCTATAATGGACATGTCTTTAGAATCGAGTCGTGTTAATGAGTTACAGACGGTTAGTCAGGGAACGTTGGTTCCCCTTACTCCTACCTCCTTTTAATTTATGGTTTTAATGACCTGGAATTACAGAGGAGCAGGAGCTAAGTCCTTCCCGCGCCTCATTAGAGATTCGTCTTCCAGGCATCATCTAGAGCTGCTTGTTATTACAGATCCCCGTATCAGTGGTACTAGGGCGGAGACGAAGATAAAAAATTTGGGTTTTCATAACTATGTGAGACATGACTCAGTGGGTTTCTCGGATGGCATTTGGTTGCTCTGGCAGGATCAGTTTATGGATGTTGATGTTATTCTCTCCCATTCTCAATTCATTCATACTTGTGTGTACCAACAAAATGGCTCCGAACCTTGGCTTTTTACAGCAGTTTACGGTTCTCCCTGACTTGTTGATAGGCGTATGCTCTGGGCAACTCTCCGTTCTTTAGTTGGTTTTATCGCTATTCCTTGGCTTGTTATGGGCGATTTTAATGCCATATTGGATGATGGTGAGAAAGTTGGTGGTGGCAATATCAACTGTATTTCTCTAGAGGACTTTAGGTCCTGTCTTTCTTGTTGTGGTCTCTCTGATTTGGGTTTCCAAGGCCCTCCCTTTACCTGGGCTTGGAATGGTGTTCGTGAACGCTTGGATAGAGGAGTCTGCAATTCAATGTGGCGTCTGCGGTTTCATGAGGCTTCTATTTTTCATTTGCCTTCGTTAAAATCTAATCATAGTCCTCTTCTTCTTCTTCTTCTTTTTCAAGGAGAGAGCCATTCTTCTGCTCAGTGTCCTTTCCGTTTTATGGCAAGCTGGATGCATCACAAAGCTTTCCCGGATTTAGATAAAAAATTTTGGGGAGCTGATAGTCTCTGCTTTCGGCTTGCAGGGATTTTCAGGTGGAGGTTAAGGCTTGGAACAAGGATACTTTTGGAAATATTTTTTATAAAAAACAAAATCTTTTAAACAGATTGGAAGGAGCAAATCGCAGTCTTCAAATGAGTCCTAATCCAGGCCTTGAACGTCTTCAAGATAAGCTGTGGGTGGAGTATCAAAGTATTTTGGATCAAGAAGAATTATTGTGGTTCCAAAAGGCTCGTACAGATTGGATCCAATTTGGTGATCGTAATACAAGATATTTTCATTTATCTACCATCATGCGTAGAAGAAAGAATATAATTGAGGCTCTGTTAAATTCTGAGGGCGATTGGGTGTCCAATCCGAATGATCTAAAGGACCTAGTGGTGGCGTATTTCTCTGATTTATTTAAAATTGATGGGGCTATTCATCCTTGGCCTATCAGTAATTGTTTCCCTTCCCTGTCTCTGGAGGTGTTGAATAGTTTGGAGAATCCTTTTTCTATAATTGAAATTAAGGAAGCTAATTTTTCTATGGGAGATTTCAAGGCTCCAGGTCCGGATGGAATGCACCCAGTCCTTTTCAAGAATTTCTGGGATACTGTTAGTCCTTCTGTTATCTCTTTTATTAACGAGGTATATGCTAATCCGGATCTCATTAAGTTGGTTAATGGCATGCTTATATCTTTGATTCCTAAAGTTGACTCTCCAGATAGTGTTCGTCAATACCGTCCGATAAGTTTGTGTAATGTCATTTATAAAACGGTGACTAAAATGATAGCTAATCGGCTTTGGATTCATATGACTACTTTGGTGGAAGAGAATCAATGTAGTTTTATTCCTAGGCGCCATAGTTCTGATGATATTATTATTGCTCAGGAAATTTTTCATTCCATGAGGACTTTGAAGTCTAGGAAAGGGTATATGGCTATTAAGGTCAACTTGGAGAAAGCTTATGAATTATTGAGATGGAGTTCATTGATGATACTTTGCGTGACATTGGTGTTCCTCATCATTTGTGTCGTTTAATTATGGCCTGCATTTCTTCTCCTATTATGCAAGTCATTTTCAATGGGGAGAAGACCAGGGAGTTCAAGCCGGGTAGGGGGATCCGCCAAGGTTGTCCTCTTTCTCCTTATATCTTTGTCCTTTGTGTTGAGCGCCTGGGCCATCTTATTAATAGTAGAGTCAGTGACCGCTCTTGGAAGCCTTTTTCTGTTGGGCGTTCTACTATTAAAATATCCCATCTTTTCTTTGTCGATGATCTTCTTCTCTTTGCAGAGGCTAGTGCTAGTCAAATGCAAACTATTATGCATTGTCTTAACACGTTTTGTAATGCTGCTGGCGAGAGGGTTAATCACTCTAGAACAAAAATCTTGGTGTCTAAGAATGTTAACCCTGCTGTAGCTAATGAGATCAGCCAAATGTCGGGTTTCTCCTTGTCCTATGATCTTGGTAGCTATCTTGGTGTTCCTCTCTTGCATGGTAGAGCCACCTCGAAGACTTATGCCTATATTCTAGATCATGCTCACCGTAAGCTTGCTTGTTGGAAAGCAGATTATCTTTCTTTTGCAGGGCCTATTACTTTAGCTAAGGCTGTGCTCGAGGCTCTTCCTTCCTACACAATGCCAACAATTCTTCTTCCCAAGGGTGTTTGCAATAAGTTGGAGCAGCTCTGCAAGAATTTTGTTTGGGGTGCTAATCGGGGTGATAAGAAATATCATTCGATAGCTTGGTCTCATTTTTTCTTCCTAAAGATTTAGGAGGTATGGGATTCAAGGATCTTCATTCCTTTAACAAAGTTTTAATTATGAAGCTTGGTTGGGGGATGGTGGATAATCCATCAGCCCTTTGGATTCATTTTTTACGTGCCAAATATAAAGTAGGCTCGGACACCATCTCGCTGATGAAGCATTTTACAAATGAATCTTTTATTTGGAAGAGCATATGTAAATCTTGGGACCATGTTTTGGAATGACTGTTGGCTTAAATCAGGGAGGATCTTAAATGATTTAGCTGCTCAAGCTTTGCTTGAAATTAAGCTTTTTGAAACAGTAAAGGACCTCTCTACAGGTGATGGTGGTTGACATTTGGATAGAATTCTCCCCTGACTTTCTGATGCTGCTGAAGTTACAGCTCATATGGCTGGGTGTGATGACATTGGTCAGGACCGTCTCACTTGGAAGTACTCCGGTGATGGAAATTTCTCCACCAAATCTGCTTATGCGAGCCTCTGAAATCTTCCTGTTACAAATGGTGATAATAATTGGAAATAACTTTGGCATTGGAATGGTCCAACGCGGGCAAAATATTTTCTCTGGCTTGTCATCAAAGGGGGTCTTAAAACAAATTGTCTTCGTTGGGAGTGTGGTCTTTATGACTTGGCCACCTGTCCCCTTTGTGGTGCGCCAGTTGAAATAGCTGCTCATGCTATCCGGGATTGTGCCCATGTGTCCAGCATTTGGCGTTCTCTACTTGGTAATCAGATGCCGCCTTCTCATAGCAATACGCCTATTACAACGTGGCTGTTTGAGAATATTGGCTCTAAAGTCATTCATCATAGTGGGGTCCCTTGGAGCCTTCTTTTTGGAGTGATGTGTTGGCGTTTATGGATTGCTCGTAATGAATCCATTTTCCAGAATGTTGCCTGGAATCATTCTTGCATTGTCCATTGTACTTGGCGTACAGTTCGTGAATTCTTGGTTGTCCATCATAATGAATTGGGTGTGACTGCTTTTCGCAAACAATGCATTAAGCATGTCTCTTGGGTCCCGCCAGCAGAAGACTTTGTGAAGTGGAACTTAGATGGTTCGGTTATTTCTCCTCTTTCTATGGCTTCAAGTGGTTGTGTCCTTAGAGATAATTTGGGTAGATGGCTGACTGGTGTTGTCCGAAATATTGGGATTTCTTTAATTACTATTGCTGAGCTTTGGGCTTTTAAAGATGCTACCAGAATTTCTCTTGTTAGGGGAGACTCTTGTGTGTGGTTTGAGAGCGATTCTATTACAGATGTTAATTTTGTTAATCGTGGTGTTCATCCTACTCATCCTTGCTTTGGCTTAGTTCAATCTATTCGCAGTGATTTAGCCAAGCTAGAGAAGGTTTGAGTTAGTCATACTTTCCGGGAGGGGAACTTTGTAGCTGATGGGCTTGCTGATCTGGGCCATTCCTTTCCTTTTGGCTGTCACATTATTCCTGATCCTCCTTCTTCTATTGCACAGTTTTTGTTAGCTGATACTTCTGGTGTTTGTTTTCCTAGGCTTTGCTTTGCCTAGTGGGGCTTTGTCCCCTCCTTTTTATAAAAAAATGAAGTGGTTGATCAATGATATAAAAGACTTTTAGTATGCTGATATTTAATTAATTTGACATGTTATATATTTGAATCATTTAATTGTGGAAGGAAGAATTAAATAAGAGAATTTTGGAAAAAAAATTTTATTAGAAATTAATATTTGATTTAGATTTATTTTAATTAAAATATTTATTCATTTTATTTTTAATTTAATAATGTTGAAATAATGATGAAGATAATATTAAATATTGATATAATACTATATATATATAATTGATTTTCATTTATATATATTTTTATATTTTTTTGTGTATATTTAAAAATTTATTATGATAATGATGAAAATGAGATTTTGATACTAATTAGTTTTTTTTGTCTTTGGTCAAATACTGATTAATTTATGAAAACTAAATATTAGTGACGTGATTAGAAAGTAGAATGATTTCAGGGATAATTTGTTCTTTTGGCAAAATAATTATTTTTTAAAATATTTTATATTCATTGAATTTATATTTAAATTATTGTTCACACTATCAACGGTTTACTATGAAATAGATTATGGGATTGTAAAATAGTGGCAAAAATATTAATAAAAGGAAAATCACAAAGAGATGAAGTTTTTGGCCTTTGGAGTATAATTTGCAAGGGAGAATGGATGTGATATATTTTTGTAACTTAATCAAGTAATAAAACTTTAGTAAGTTATGAAGTAATAAGATGGTTATGTAAGAGTTGGTTATGAAGTAATTAAGTTCCTAGCTATATGTAACGGTAAGTGATAGCTGGAAGGATACGGATCTAGAATTGAGCAAAAACAATCGGTTAGAATCAATTAAAGACACTAGAATTGCGAATTATAGTGGCTGGGTAGCAACTTTAATGCGCAAGAAAATGCAAGAAAATGAGAGAAAATGAAAGAAAAAGTGGAAGAGAAAGAGATGGTTGGGACGCCACTGAAGCAGGAATCCACCCACAGCAGATAAGTCCAATCGATAGACGCCACTGATTCAGGAGAATCAGATAAGTCTCTGGTTGGTTTAAGCAAGAACCACCAAACCTACTCTCAACTCACACTTGAGGAGAAAAATGGGCATAATGCCTTTACTAATTTCATCAAAGTTGTGATTACAAGAGGGGAAACCTCCTATTTATAGGAGTAAGGGGCGACCATAATGAGGGAAAAAAGGGGAAAAGTAAAAGATGAGTGAAAAAAACTCCTAAGTGGGTGTTGAACCCCTATCCCTTTGGCTAATTAGCTAAGCTAATGCTTAAGCCAATAAAACCATTTTAGCGCCCAAGTTAGGAAGAAAAGGGAAAATTACAAGCATGTCCTAATTACATCTTAACCCTAATATTAATCCTACTTTTATTTATCCTAATTAGATGAAATCTTGCATGTTGACTTGAGTCCAAGGTCAAAGATCAATGGGTTGACCAAATTGAGAGTGACTCATGCTTGGTTCAGCTCTAAGTAATTCTAGCAGCTCCATGCTTGATCCTAGCTTTCAGCCGTCAGCCCAAAGTTCTACTAACAGGCGGCATCAGTAAGAGTTGGATTTTGTTAGTTTCAAGTGGACATTGCAAGCAAAGATGAAAGGTAGAGGTGACACCTCATACTATATTTGATGTGGCAAATTTTGATGTATGTGGCAATTTTAAAGCTGATGTGTCAACGCAATAGTCTGCGTCTCAACTTTAATATATTATAATAGAAATATGAGAATGTAGCTCTCAACAATCACACAATGCCATTTAAAATGAAAGGCACGAAATGCAATCTTGCTCGAGAGCTACATGTGTCCAAATGAAAATAGCCCAAATTGGCAGGATCAAGCAATAAACTTAAATTATGAATCTAAAAAAGTAGAATAAACATTTAGGTGCATTGAAAAATAGGTTTGATGCAATTTTGCAAAGACTCAAAATATTTTAATATAAAAATCAAAATTTGAACTTTAAAAATAGATTCCTCCTTCAGCTACATAGCAACCTTCAATGTAAATGTAACTATGAAAATTATGAAAATGACAAATTGTTTCTTTTCGAAAGAAAATTGTTCTTCACCGAACATTTTTTTGATGGAGCACATGTTGAAAAGCATGGAGCTGGTGTACATCATGGTGCAGAAGTTGAGGATCAAGGTATGTACCGGAGGATCATCACGAAGCAACTCTTGTCATCTAGGAACCTTGACTTTGGAGACTCATTGGCAAAAATTATGGCGATGGTGAAGCTTGATGTGTTTAGAAGGGAGGAGAAGACAACGAGGTTCAAGATGTACAAAGAGGATTGCTACAACAATGAGTCGTTCTTTGTAGCAAAGGAAGGTAAGTGAGAGTATGTAACACTCTTAGTTCTATATACTTATAAATTAATGTGTTCAAAATATTATAGATGAGTAATATATTACAAGATAGTCAAGTAAGAAGTCCATAACCTTTTAAAATGTTCCTTTTTAAAAAAGCATAGAAAATTTTAACCAAAATATTGACAAAGTTCCCAATATTATCCACATATACATAAGATAATCAAAACTTGTCGATATCGTATGAAAACAAGGTTCTTTGGATATGGACCAGAAGAACTTTTGGACAACTTATCTACCGGTATAACTGATTTTCCAATATATTTAGTGAAGTTTGGATAATATTTTTTAACTTTTGACTTTTAAAAAAGTTCTAAAATATTTTTTTTTTGAAAAGCTAATCTCGATAATTTCTTGGATTTGAACTTTTTTTGAAGTTGACAATAAAATTTTTGCTAGACAAAAATATCCAAACCAAAATTTTATATTTACCATTCAATTCCCATTTGGAAAGTAGATGGATTCCTAGCATATTTGAAGAGAGAAATGATTCCCAAATACCTTAGCACAAATCCTTGACGTCATCTCACACTTCATTGTCTTCGTTGGTGGTGCATTATACGTTGCATCTCCATCACCATCAGGCACTGTAGGTTCCTTCTCCAGTGTAAATCTCATTCTTCTAATATTTTTCCTCTATTTTCATTGCTTATTTGCATTATCCATGGCCAACATTGTAACGTCATGATTTCTCAATTCAAGAATAATGTCCGTTGGAAACATTATTCCAAATTTCTGAAATTATTTCGTGCATTTCGTGTATCGACATACAAATCACGCAACACTTAAACAATCCAACGTTTGCTTAGGCTTCCACAAAATTCATACATCACTATATTCCATATTAATTCCTAATTAAGAACCTAGGGGATGAACCTAAACTTTGAGTGTATGGCTCATAAAACTCCTACCAAAAATTCGGCAGAGTTTCACCTGAAAATTGGATATTTCCCAATTTTACAAATTGACCTGAAACTCATAAAAATACCAATACATTTGCTAACAACACAAATACAATTTAAATTCTCATCTAAGCCTCCATGGCCAACTAAAATCAATACATTAATACGTAACTAATCTTCTAATTTACAAATACAATTCTTCACATTTATTTCAATTGAGTTCTCTACTCTTCCGCCATCAGCCTGTACAAAAACCTGCACAATTGAAAGTAATTCCCACAGCGTGGGATGAGACTACGTCCCAATGAGTGAGGTAACGGTGTGTGCGGTGTAAGGGAAAACAGAACACATGACATATAGCAGTAAAGCATAACTTCAAAAATTATAAAAGTGTTCATAATAGAAAGTCAAGACATGTAGAGTTAGCCATCCAAGGACAATCATAAATGCAGGGTCAGTCATGAAGTGTTTTACCCAACACCCAAGGGGTCTTTCCTCTTATCTGTGAGGCTAGACGAGCTCAGACTAACAGAGACCGTCGTCCCTGAAGGCCATAAGACCTTAACCCATTAACTGTGATAGATTTAAACAAGAATTTATTTCTTTTAACACGAATCCATGGACCGAAGACAGAGTCTTGAAGCATGAGTCCATGGACCAAAATCTTGATTATTTAACATGAGTCCAAGGACTGAAGACAAAGTCTCGGAAACATGAGTCCAGGGGCAAAAATATGAATGTTTTATATGATCATTTCAAACATGAAATCCAAGGACCCAAAAATCAATCTTTTAAACATGAAGTCCAAGGATTCAAAAGTCATTAATTTCAACATGAGGTCTAGAAGACCCAAAACTCTTCTTTTAAAAAACATGAGGTCCTAAGATCCAAACCTTTTCTTTTACAAAAACATGACTATATGATTTCATGAGGATAATAATACCTCCATAAGCATGTACATATGCATAATCAACAATAAATTCAAGGTTCATCATCAACAATCCAAGATTTCCCCAAAATTCCCAATTCCTCTAGGTTTGCATAAAATCAATTCTAATCAACAATAATAGCAAGGGAAGGAAGAATAGGGAACATACATAGGAGAACAATCAAGAAAACAAGTGAGTGAGAATCACACCCACCTCCATGGAGGACAATAATGAAAATAGGGAGAATAGGAAGATGATCTCCAAGCTCCAAGGGGTGGGGAAAGCTCCAAGTTAGATTTGCTCCTCCTTTCTCTCACTTTCTCTCTCTAAGATTCTCTCCCTCTTTCTCTAAAACCCTAAGGAAGAAGAAGAATGAAGAAAAGGAAGAGTTCTGCGTGTTTTTAGGAAAACAAGGCGCATCCGGGTGCTTGAGCGCGCAATCAGGGCGTTTGAGCATCCAAACATGCTGTCAAGACGCTAATTTTTACTCCCTGCGCGCTTGAGCAAGCGTCTGCGCGTTTGAGCATTTAAACTCGATATTTGGGGGTGCAAATGAGCTCGGAATACTATCATATAGCATATCAAACTGAAGCCCCGGATCTTAGCTTTTTAATGTAAGTGGAATCACCTTAATTGGATACCCTTAGCTCTAGATATTTGCGAATTAGTGCACCAAGGTCATTAGGCCTAAAACTCAAAATTAAGCAATAACCTCGGTTTGTGCCCATCCTGGCTACAGTTCAATTCTCTCCTTCTCAAACCTAATTCCTCTCCATGAAAACCTTGTTCTAACTTAGTTATTCTCATCCAAACCCTTCGCCACTATAATTCTTGATAAATCATTTCCCTTGACCACAAAGCTCATTCTCCCACACTTAATGGCTAAGATCTCAGGTGTAGCCCTTCTCCTTAACTTTTTCTCCTGACCTTTCCTTTCAACTTAATTCTTCTTTACCCAACCTCATTACTTTACCCTTAATCACTATATTCTCTCTGACTCAGGGTGTGATTCCTCCTAGGTTTGACCTATAGTTGACTGGCTTAACTCTTGTTCCCTCTTATAAACTCTTTTAAAACTCATGGTTCCTAATGGATTCCCTAATTTCTTTTCTGAAATCACACTTAACCTCTGAATTCTCATTCTACTTCTAACTTCCCTCTCTTGGATGGGTTCACCACCTAAGGCTTCCCTTATGTTTCCTAGGTTCTAGTTTTCGGGATGTTACAATTCTACCCCCCTTAAACAAATTTTGTCCTCAAAATTTGCTCCGAGTGCCTCAACCCAAGGTCACCCTCCTATTCTTAACTATATTTGTATACTAGGAATCCTGCCCCAATGCCGCTTGATAACCAATAACTCTATTTCTCAAAGAAGCAAAACGGAAATCAAACGTGAGTTGTACCTCCTAATTCATCTTATTAGTTTTACTCTAATAGGTTTTGTCTCTAATATTACTATCCTCTAACTATCCCATGCCTAACTTTCGTTAACATCATTCAATTCTATCTAATGTACTTATTCTGAAGTGTTTCACGTTCCCAGCTATGTTTGAGCACTAGAATCTTTCCCGAACCATTGCCTAATAACTAATACTTCTATTCCTCAAGGTCTCTAAACGGGATTAGTGGTCGATTTTGTTGAGTCTCAGAATTAATTTAAGTATTTAAATTAAATTTAAGACTCATTATTCTTAGGTTTTAATGATTAACAAATTAGACTAGACTATAAGAAAACAGGTTCTACTGAGAAAGGTATTCTTCTGTGTATTGTGTTTCAGGTAAAATGTTGAACCAAAGAAAATACTTATCTGAAGAGAAGAAGACAGCAAAGGAAGAAGATAGTTAAGGAAGACTCACTAAAGGAAATAAGAAAGCTAAGGAAGCACAACTTATTGAACTGAGGAAATCTGAAATCGTAAAGAAAGAAGAAGCATGTCTGAGCAAGAGGAAATGAAGAAAGGAATCACGCAGAAGCAACTCACTGAAGAAATCAAAAGAAGAAGAAGAACAGTTGAAGCTATGGTACAACATATTGTAAAAAAGAAAAGCATTGAAGCAACTCTCTGAAAATGACCAATCTACTGAACAAAAGAAGAAGTCAAGAAGCAGAAGAAGAAGCAACAGGCTAGAAAGAAAAACATTACATCAAACTATCTGAAGAATCAAGCTATCTAAAAACATCAAGAACAAAGAACATTCAACACGCTGAAGTGTCCAAATCTGATGAAATGATCAAACATGCTGAATTGTTCAACCTACGAAAGTCAGACACAATGCTCATAGGAAGATCACCAAGAACAAGGGAGAACAACATAGTAACCAAATGAAGAATGAAGATTAAAAGAAGAATCAATTTATGCTGGAGCAACTCAACCTTTTGAAAGTATGTGCATACTCTATGAACGTAGTAACGTGGCATTTCAAACTCTCTGAAGAAGAAGAAGAAACCAGACACGTCATATAACATTCTGAAGATATGAAGACTCTCAACTCTCTGACTACATGGACAAATCTCAAGCGTCGAGAAGTCTCAACAAAGGCAAAGACCATTTGATCAATAACTAGAAAATTGTCTAAATGTCTTATGCCTTCATCCAGAAAGGAAATAGTAGCAAAAGCTATTTTCCTTATTTCAAGAAGCTCTGTTTAAGAAAGAAAAAGGAGAAAAAGGTAGAAAAACAAATAGAGGTCAGAGATAGGTTAGCGTTGTTGTACACCTACGTATGCACAAACTCTGCAATACGTTATCAGAGGCGTGTACCTCAAGTAAGAAGAAAAGCAGAAAGCACAACAGGACAAAAATGAAGTCTAACGTTATCATTTCTAAAGACTTCCTGTTGTAAAGGGATAAGAAGAAAAAGATGAAGAAAAGGAGAGAGAAGCTAAGCCAACTTGGTGAAGAGGCAATTTCACTCTCGGAGAAAATATGTGAGTAAAATATCTAGGTGTCAGAACAATATCTATATCTACACACCTACTATGCCCTATTTCACAAAACCTATGAAGCTAACTCACAACGAGCAAAAGGAGAAGTCTAACGGGTCTTAATATGCTACCTCCTTACACTCACAAGAAGAGAAATGAAGAAAGAAGAAGAGAGAGAAAAATAAACTTGCTGAAGATGAAGAAAATCTCACAGGATAAAAGAGCTTATCTACAGGGTGTCAGAACCAAGTCATCTGCACACCTTATCTGCTTAAGACAGAAGCTACCGAATGAGAAGTTATTTCACAACGGCTCTATGAGCTTAATCATTTCTTCTCAACGGTAAAATCAAGAAGTCTTCAAACGGCTATAATTCCAGAACATATAAATAGCCTCAAGAAAGTCTTTGAAGATGCTAATGGGTCAGCCAAATTCCTAAAGATTCATTCACTAGGAATTGACCAAAATGGGCAGCCATGAATTCCCAAACATCTATCTTTGAACCATGGCATCTTATCAAGCCCACAGAAGAAATTGGCCAAGCTCAATACAGATCATATCAAGCCAACCTTCTGATCATACAGAGATGAATTAGAACTTAGAATTATACACTTATATCTTTGTAAAAGGCCTTGTACTTAGACACTTTATCTTTGTATTCTGAGTTATACTCAATAATCCCTATGTACAAGAAAACTGAAGTTTAAGTTTCTCTGAAACTTAAACCCATTCTTCATTGTAAACACAATATGTGTCTGAGAGCCTGTAGAGGCTTGGTGAAAGAAATAATACTCTGGAGAGCCTGGAGAGGCTTGGAGGAAGAAAGAATACTCTAGTAGAGTCTGGAGAGGCTTGATAGAAAAGAATACTTGGGTAGAGCCTGGAGAGGCTTGATAGAAAAGAATACTTGTGTAGAGCCTGGAGAAGCTTGACTATAAAAGAATACTGCATGAGTTTCCTAAAGAGGCAGTTGAAAACAAAGAATACTTGGTACAGTTTGGAGAGGCTGGGTAAATAAAGAATACTGCATAAGTTTCCTGGAGAGGCAGTTGAAAACAAAGAAACTTGTTGTTAAGCCTGGAGAGGCTGGTATAAAGAATATTTGTAATCTTCCGGGATTAGTGAAAATCCAGTGGTGGTTTGCCCTAGGACTGGATGTAGCTCACTGAGTTAGTGGGTGAACCAGGATAAATTCTTTGTGTAAATTTCTCTCTACCCTTAACTCTTTACATTCTGGTATTATCTGTTTAATTCTAACCAAGGAAGGGTTTGAAAAGTTAATTTACAATTAACATAATAAAACTTCTTTCATTAACCAAATCAACTTTTAAAAGGAGTACTTACTGAACCTTCTGAAGTGGGTTCAGCAGGTTACCTAATAACTTAGTTTTTCAGCAAGTTATTGAATCATTCGGATATTAGTGTAAAACATTTTTTAACAACTTGTTTTATATTTTGAAGTTATTATTTATCAAAATCAGTTTTAATCAAGTTTTTGAAAATGATTTTATTGAACCCTCTGAAGTGATTTCAGAAAGCTCATATGTTTTCATTAAAGTTCAGCAAGTCTCAGAAAAAACTTATTTTCATAAGCTTCCGCATAACTCGGATAATCTTTATTATCTGCCAAATGAGTTTTTCACAATAACCTGCAATATTGTATTTGATGTTTCGAAAAGGGTTTCTGAAAATTAGCTTAAACTTTTAAAACACTATTCAACCCCCCTTCTAGTGTTTCCTGTGGCTCCAACAGATTTCACTACTAAACTTGTATCCTAGGCTCTCACCCCATAGGCTACTCCTAGGATGACATCACCTTCCTTGTTGGTTCTATTCCTAGCTTACGTTGAAATCTGTCAGTCTTTCGTTTCTCTCCTCACGACTCTGACATGGATTCCTAGGGGTCATAAGTTGGCTTCCCTCACCCTCGGAGGGTCTAACTACCCAGTATCCTCATCCTTCCTAATTGAGTCGAAACGTTCTACTCATGATTCCTAATAGGAATGAAAATGGTGGTTGTCTCTCCTCTAACCTTTCTTATATGCAATTTCCCACACTACCGAGAAGGTCGTAGCATCAAAAAGTCCAAAAAATTTGATTATAACTTCTAACTTGATTTCTAACACATCCCTACTACTAGGGCCATCTAGAGGTCACACAATGTGTGGGGAAAACTAAAATTTGGGTGCTGCTAATAACCTAACTGTGCTCCAAGTATTTCTGATTGGTCTTTTAAGTTATACTGTGGGTACTATATCTTCCCCTACCAGGCTACCCCCTTAAAGACTCGGGACCTTCCTAACAGCCCTCTAGGTTTTAAGTCTACCTCATGAAACTACCCTGCGTTCCCAAGGAGCTGGTTAGCCTGAAACATAATCCTCTAACAGCATCATGTTACCACTAGTTTCTAGGACAACACACACAGGTCTCGAAAAAAGAATATAGAGATTGCAACCAAGTGAACACAGCAAATCAGGGTAACAAAAAAAATAGCAATGGAGCTTCTCTGATACATATATGATAAAGAATGGACAAGCTTCTGTAGGTCATTCGAAGGAAATGTAAATCTAATCTGACAGAACATGATAGTGTGTAGGTCTGCTTGTACCTATCACTCTAATCATGTGTACCAGCAAAGAACACATAATTATCTATCATTCAACCTAGAAGACTAAGTATAATCCATGTACTAAAACATCAGAAGCTATCGCCTGAAGCTGACCACCGCAACAATTGAAGGAACATCCAATTTCCCTGGTGAGTCAGGGGACACATACAGATCTAAAGTGAGGGTGGGAACTTTTTTTTTTTAAAAAAAAGAGACATGGAAGGAGAATGTTCGATGCCTAACAATGAATTCGGCACATCAAACTCAACACTAATCCTTAACAAAACATTAATTTGATACTAGTCATTGACCCTCATAGGAGTTATGCACTGAGTAACAGTTCTAAATTCTGCAAGATCTTTCTTCTTCTATGAACCCTAAGGATTTGAGTTCTTCCAACCAGGGGAACAACAAAGAGTTGACTAGGGAGCCCATCCTGTAGACTTAGCTCTACCACTGATAAGTGAGAACGTAAGTAACTACCCATGTATTAACAACATAGTCCTAGACATAGGGAACAAAGGTCTTTACACATGGGAAGACATGCAATGATGCACTAAGCACAAACCATTAGCTATAAGACTCCTACCCCAAGGACACGTTGTCTAAAACAACAAGGAACCCTATCCTTTAGGTGTTAACAACCAAGTAGGCTTACAACTAAAAAGAACTTACCATGAGTGCAACTTGCTAAGTAACCCTAGCCATCCCAGTTCCCAATGTCACTCACTCCCCTTACACTCTTGGGTTTATTCCCTAGCTCAACCAGAATTGATCCTAAGGTTCTAACTGAGTGACAGTGCCTAACCAAGACTCATACATGAACCAAAAGGTGGTAGACACAAAGGGGTTGGAGCAACAATAGGGGCTCTAAAGTGGGATAAGGTGGGTATTA